>OY728132.1:770750708-771399997 GCA_963277665.1 Viscum album
ATCAGTGGGGAGTGGTTTAAGTTCTAGATTAGGGGGATGCTCAAGGGATGAGACTAAATTGACGTTTCCACTTCCAAATTTTGGACCTACTGCACACAAGAAACCATATCATATTTCTCATTATTTAACAAATCATCAAAGAAATCAGATTTTACCTCTTCCTCCCAAATGAAGTCAGAATCTCCAACATCTTCAGCATCCACATGTTTAATGATATTTCCAAGGGAAGAAGTCTCTCTTAAGTCTAAGAATTCATAGAGCATACTTGATTCTTCAATTGGTTCTGCACCGACTTCATGGGAAAGAGAAAAGAGGGAGTGATCATCTGATGGATGCCTCATGGATTCAAAAATATTAAAGTGGACCGTTCTCTCTCCAAACTCCATGGTGAGTGTCCCCTCGTGGACATTGATGATGGTTTTGGCTGTCTTCAAGAAAGGTCTCCCCAAAATGATGGGTGAATATGATGGGATCCTATCCTCTTCCATATTGAGCACATAGAAGTCAGCTGGGAATAAGAGATCTTTGACTTTCACAAGGACGTCCTCCAAAACTCCTACAGGAAAAACTGTGGATATATTTTCAAGCTGGACCACCACTCTTGTGGGCTTCAATTCTCCCATCTGCAAAGAAGTGTATACCGAGTGAGGCAATACATTAATTGGAGCACCTAAATCACACAAAGTATTAGTGAAATTTAATGAATCCATGGTGCATGGAATGGAAAACGTCCCTGGATCTTGACATTTGGTTGAAATCTGTGGCATGATAAGGGCTAAGACACTTCTTCCCAAGTTGATTCTTTCATTCCCATGAAGCCCTATCTTTTTGGTGCAAAGATCTTTCAAAAATTTTGCATACCTTGGAATTTTTTTAACAGCATCAAGTAGGGGGATATTGATTTCCACTTTCTGGAAGGTGTCCAGAATTTCTTTTTAAAGTGCTTCTTCATGAAATTTTTTTGATTCGATCATCCTTGTTGGAAATGGTGGGGGTAATTATTTCTTCTCCCTTTGTTTTCTTTGCAATGGTGTTTCTTGTTTCTTATTCTGTGGCCTATCCTTCTCCTCCTTCTCTTCCTTTTAATCTTCTTGGTGGATTGTCACAAGACTTTTTGAATCATTATCCATCAGAATAGGTGGTATTATTTCAGGTTCAGTGTTGGATGGAGGTGGGATTTATTTTCCACTTCTTGTTATGATTGCACTAAAATTCTCTTTAGGATTTTCCACTGTTTGGGATGGAAGATTCCCTAGATTCTTGGACATTATTTCAACAAGACTTCCCACTGTGTCTGCTATCTTGTCAACCTTATCTTCTAGGCCCTCATACTTGGATTGTAGCTATTCCACAGAAGGTTGTGTGCTGGTGGATGGTTGTTCATATGTCTTTCTTTGGAATGGCGGAGGCTGAAAAGATTGTTGGTGTTGGAAGGGCTGTTTATAAGATTGTTGGAAGGGAGGGGGGTTTTGGTATTGATGCTGGTGGTAAGGAGGTTGACTGGGGTGCTGGTTAAATGGTCTCATCTGGTTTTGTTGGTTCCCATATCCTTGTTGGGATTGCAGTTGATTTTGTTGGAATTGTCTTGGTTGAAAGGCCGTAACACAGTATTCTGTCCCCTGTATCTTAGGGCACTGGTCAGTATAATGAGTGGAAGAATAACATAAACCACATACCTGAGCTGAAGCTTGTTGTCCATTTGCTTGTGTTACAGCCATTTGACGGACTAATCTTGCAAGGTCATCAACTTTGGTTTCAATCAATGTAGATGAATCAGATGTTTTTACCTCATGTATCCCTCTGGTTCCCATTCCTCTTAGTCCAAATTGTTGTGAGTTTTGAGGAATCTTCACAATTAGTATTCTGATATCTGTAGGAGACTTGTCAATCAGGGACCCCCCTAATGAGGCATCTAGAAGATTTCGATCATTATCCATAAGTCCTTGGTAGAAGAACACAAGGAATTGGTGTTCCTCCATTTCTTGATGTGGGCACCTGGAACATAGCTTCTTGAAGCGCTCCCAGTACTCATAGAGGGTTTCTCCAGTTGATTGCCGTATGGTGTAAATCTCCTTCTTGATGACAGTGCTCCTCGATGTGGGAAATAATCTTTGCATGAAACTTACTTTTAGGTCTTCCCAATCACTGATCTCCCCTAGTTGTAGGTTATACAACCATTCTTTAGTTGTTCCTTCAAGTGAGAAGGGGAATTCCCTCCACTGAAATTGGTCTTCGAGTGCTCCTCTTGGCCTGAAGCTTGAGCAAGTGTATCTGAATTCTTGCATGTGCCGATTTGGATCTTCTCCTGCAAGACCATGAAAATTTGGAAGCACAGGAATCATATTTACACGTAATTCAAAATCATTTGGTTCAGTGGGTGCAATTAGTTGGTTATTTTGAATGGAAAATTGTGGTGCACATAGATCACACAGGGTTTGGTTGGGATTTCTAGCCATGATTTCAGGTTCAGAGTGAACACTAAGAGTTTCACTTGAATCCGAGAGATCTATTTCTTCAAAGATTTCTGGTAGAATTCTTTTTCTTAGTTGGGTTAATGTTCTTTCAATTTCTGGATCAAATTCAAGTAATGGTTCTTTTGAGGTGCGGGTCATTCAATTTTGTTTTTTTTGTTGCACCGAATCCCCGGCAACGACGCCAAGTTTGACGCACGCCTGTCGTAGGGTGTGGCAAAACAATTATTTCCTAAGATAAAATGTAGTTAAGTGGTTGACCTAGGATGTCACCTGAAGAGGAGTTCACACAAAACGATTTGTCACTTTAAAACGAGGGTAAAAAAATGTTTTGTTTTCGAAATGAAATTTGAAATTAAAATGATTGAAAAACTATGATATTTAAAAGGGTGATTAGGTCAGGGTTGGTTTCCTAATTTTAATGCTATACTTGTTTAATTTAATTCAAACCTCTTCTTCTTTGTTGATTAAAGTGAGTTTCCACAATCATTTCCTTTCACTTCCTTGGTGAAATTATTATTGTGAGAGAAAACCTTACCAAGATCTTGATTTGGTCAACTCTCCTTCTATGTGTAAAATAGTTGCATTGAATACCCTTAATTTAAATGGGCAATACCCGATCGGGTTTTGTTTATCCCAAATAATCAAGAACATTCACTACACCTTTTACACGTACTGACGATCGTCGAGTAATTCACCACTAATTCCTGGGTTATTACATCGTATATAAACCAGAAATTAGAGGAGGGAGATATTGATTATTTTACCAAGGCAAAAATCAATAACGGAATTAATATTCAAGAACTATTGAACTTGATAATAAAATCCGCTATAAGAAATTAAAAATAACTTTGAAGAAGAAAGAAATTTATTCAATTGCGTACAAGAACTCAAGCATTACAATTTAGAAAACCAACCCTTCCCCAATCAATCCAAATGTTTACCCCACCATGGTAAGGGTAATCGAGTTGAATAGGGAATAAGAAGGCATTAAAATACTATGAAAAAGAAAAGAAATAAAAAAATAAAGTCGAAAATATCTTCTTCTTGGTGTCCCAGAAGGAATGGGATGGAGAATAGATGCTTTGAGAGGGTGGAGCTCTCCTCCTTTTATAGCCAGAATGTTTCCCCCAAATGTCGATGCGTTGTATCCCCATGAAATGACATCTTCACACGTTGATCACTTCTTGAATGTTGTTCATAATTACCTTTTCCGTGTCCCCTAAAAATCTCAGCGGATTTGGACATTTATTCAGAGAGTTATGACCGTTTTACTATGAGCATTTATTCTGTCCAGTCAGACTCTCAAAAACGAAATCCTCTAGATTAGGGTGACATAATGACCCCATAAACGAACAATTAACTCGGTTCTTCCTTCATAAAAGATGCTCCAAAACTCCTTTCTCATCCAACCACCTAATTTCACAAGCTTTGGGCCCACAGTGGATGAGTTATGGATCCCACATCAAAACTAGGCAGAACTGAAAACAGTTTTCTTGAGACAACTTGGGAGCTTCTTTTGAGCTTCCATATGGCCACTTCAGATTTTAGTCCAAAAATTGTAAATGAAGCCCTGAATGTGCAGAATTCGGAAAAGAAAGAATTTTGCAATTTGGATCAGTTTAGATAATGTTATGGCCAAACTGCCGAAATAATTTAAAACTGTTAAAAATCCAAAATGGCCAATTTTTACTATTCAGCTCAAAATAACACCATTATCAAAAAAATGAAACAATTCATCTTAGAGGAAAAATTTTGTGGGTTTAAAAAAATGATATTCAATATAAATTAATTGAAAATATTTTCTCTATCAGTTATCCATGGTGATAGAATTATCCCTAGGGTTCTTACTAAAGTTTTCCAGTCATAATCTCCAAAAATAACAAGGCCATGCTCCGATACCAACTATAGTGACCCTATCCTTTTACAAATAATATTACATTATATTAAGTATAATTAACCATCAATTACAATCCAAATATCATGAAGTCTAGTGTATTTGGAAGATTAGTTATATAAGTAGAAATAATGAAAATAAAATAAAAATATCTTTTATTTAATTTCTATAATGAGATCCCAACTCCACTTTATCTTTTACAACTGTATAGGAAAACCTGGGGAATACATGAACAAAGGGATGATCTGAAAATACCATTTAGTGAATAAAAAATGGAATAATGTTTAGCATATGGGTTTGAATGCATAAAATTGTGACATAAAAAGGCATGGAACACGAATAATCCTAATTAATCATAACACATAATACATGGAATCATATGATCATAGACACAAATAAATATGAAAGTGACCTACAAAATGACATAAAAATGAGTCAAGGCTTACTTCCAAGACTATATCACATGGTGGAAAAATTCCCATTACAAGTTAGGATATACTTTTCATTTACAAGTATATCCTTTTATGTTCAATGTCTCCTTTTAAATTATTTTAAGTATAATTAACCATCAATTATAAGAAAAATATCATAATGTCTAGTGTATTTGGATGATTAGGTAAATAATTAGAAATATTGAAACCAAAAAAATAACAACTTTTATTTAATCTCCATAATGAGTTCCTAACATTATTCCATCTCTTACATCTGTATAAGATAACCTGGGGATTATATGAACAAAGGGATAAGTTAAAAATCCCATTAAGGGAATAAAAAAATGAATAAATCATATCACAAGGGTTAGAAGGCATAGAATTATGACCTAAAAAGGCATGGAACATGAATAATAATAATCAATCTTAACATGTACAACATGGAATCATATGATCCTGTCCACATAGAAATATTAAAGTAACATACAAAAAGACATAAAGTTGATTCAAGTCTAACTTCTAGGACCTTATCACATGGTGGATAAAGTCCCATCACAATTTAGGATATACTTTTCATTTACAAATTTATGATTATATTTTTAATGTCTCCTTTCTATATGTTTATTAGATAATTATTGAATCCCCACAAATTATAATTTATTTTTCATATTTAATGGCTAGAAATATGATAACCCATGATAACATTCAATGTGATAGGAAGTGTGATGATTTTCCTAATGAAATAACAAATATAATGGTAATGGGAGCTCAAAACATTATGATTGTGCTAGCACAGCTGGATCAAGTTATGAATAATAACATGAATCATATAGAACAACCTCCTTATCCTAGAAATGATCAAGTTGAATTCGAATCCTTTTTGAGAAAAAGGTCTCTGATATTTAGTTGATATATTGATCCCCTCATTGCTAAAAAATGGATTAACTCCATTAAAAATATATTACATTTTTTCTAGTGCTCTGATGAAAAGAATTTCATGTAAGAAATCTATCGTTTTGATGGGGAAGCTAATCAATTTTGGAAATTGATCAAAAAATAGAAAGTCCAAGGAGGAAATTGATTCTATGTATTGGGATGAATTGAAGAAAATAATTTTCAATAAATATTTTCCCAAAACATTACATATTAGGATGGAAAGGGAGTTACTCAGATTGAAGAAAGAAGAAGACGTGTATATCAGGGTGTATAAAGAAAAACTCACAAAAAATTCAAGATAAGTTTCTGGATTTTTATGAACAATGAATGTAAGTTGGACAACTTATTTAGAGAACTAAACGAGATCCTATTAAAAGAGTTGGATATTCAGGTCTTTGATAAAAATTAGAAAATGTATTTTAATATGGGAGGATCAATAGATAAATCCCATGATGGAAAGAAAACCCAACATTCCACGTGTCAAAAGTGCACAAAGAAGAATCTTGGGAACTATCTAAAGGGAACCAGGAGATGCATCAAATGTGGAAGAGAAGAAAATCAGGATAATTATAGACAAAGTGACACAAAGAATCCAAAAAATGTGGAATAAGGAAGGATAGTTAAAATCAATAATCAACTTGTATTGTAGTGTTTCAACTATAAGGAACATGAGAATTATATGAACTAATGCCCTATGCCAAGGGTTTTTAGAGGCAATCAACAACAACGACCTCTAAGGCTATATGGAATGGAATATACTATCACTACTACTTATGTGTATCTATACAATAATGTGGTGATAGGTATGCTATTTATTCTTTATTTAAAAGAAAAATTAGTATTTTACTTTGGTTCTACACATTCTTTCACATCTTATATGTTTAGTAGAACTATTAAAACACCACCTCAAAATATGAAGGTTAAGTTATCTGTGAGAACAACCAATGGGGAAATAATTTCATCCAAATTATATATATCCTCCCTGGTTAATGTTTGTGGACTAAACCTTCCATAAAATCTTTTCATCCTTTCTTTAGACGATTTTTATTCTACATTGGGAATGGATTTCCTATCTTTATACAAAGACAACATCAATTTTCTGGAAGGGCATATCAATCTTTACATTATGTGGAATCCTCCAATTCCGTACAAGTTTAAGGAGGAGGTTGAATCTTCTTAAGAATCATAATCTCAATTGTAGATATCATTTCCTTATAAGAAAGCATATCTATCTCAAAATATTGATACAAAGGAGCATATCATAGTCAAATACATGCTCAATATGAGGGACTATACTGATGTGTTCCCTAAAGTGTTTTCTGGTTTTCCTCCTGGCTGAGATGTTGAGTTCTCAATTTAAAATTTTCTCAGATCACTTCCTATATTGAAGAAAAATTATATAATGGCCACCATTGAGTAGGAAGAATTAGAGAAGTAGTCACAAGAAAATATATACAAGGGCTTTATATGCTTGAGTTCATCACAATGGGGTGCACCGATCCTCTTCATAAAAAATAAGGATGGATCAATACACCTGCACATTGATTATAATGATCCCAAAAAAATCATGATAAATAACAAGTATCCCATTACACATATATATGTCCTATCCAATCAAATATGTGGGGCCAAGTATTTCTCGAAAGTAGACCTTCAGTCGAGATATCACCAATTAAAGGTGGAGAAGAAAGATATTCCCAAGGCTTCCTTTGGAATGAGGTATAGACTTTATGAGTACACAGTGTTTCCCTTCAAAGTCAATAATGAACTATAAATTTTAATGGATCTAATTAATAGTGTCTTTTGAGATTACATCCTCAAATTTACGATAGTTTTTATAGATGATATTCTAATATAATCCAAAAAGAAGTAGGAACCTGAAGAATATTTGAATACTGTTCTGAATACATTGTAAAGGTGTAATATTTAAGCAAAGTATAGTAAATGTGAGTTTTGGATGGAGGAAGTATCATTTTTGGGAATTCTTATCAATAAAAAAGGAATATATTTAGACCCTTATAAGAAAAAGGTAATTGAAGACTGGCCCAGGAAAAAATCTTCAATAGATATCCACAGTTTCCTTAGCCTAGCTGGGTATTAAAGATGATTTGAGAAGAACTTATCATGATTTTCAAACCCACTAAACAAGCTGACTCAGAAGGGGTAATGATTATCTGGACTATTGAATGTGAAGACTACTTCAAAGATTTGTAGAATATGCTTATCACTATTCCAGTACTCACACTTTCGACAAGTGGGGAACTCTATGTGGTATACAATGATGCTTCAAAGAAGAGATTAGGTTGTGTATTAATGAAAAATGATAAAGTGACAGCCTACACCTCAAGGTATTTTAATGTTCATGAGAAAAACTATAACACACATTATCTAAAGTTGAAAACCATGATCTTTACATTGAAACTATAGTGGAATTATCTCAATGGGTAGAAGTGTGAGATATATGTTTATTATAAGAGCCTTAAATATATATTCACACAGTCAGATATTAATATGATCCAATCAAGATAGTTAAATCACTTCATAGATTATGAATTCCTAGTCCACTAACATCATGGTAAAGAAAATAATGTAGTAGATTCTCTAAGTGGAAAGGATCCTACAAATTTATCAATGACGAGAATTGATAAGGATCCAATCTTTATATATATGCAAAGAATGGATATGGGAATCATTAAAGAAGGAAAATCATATATCATTTCTCAAATGATTTCTCAACCATTCCTTTTAAATAAAATAAAGTACACTTAAATAAATGATGATAAAATTCCGAAAAAGGATGAAAATATCAGAAATGAAAGATCCTCATAGTTTAAAATTGATGAGGAAAGAGTTGTAATATTTGGGTCACAATTATATGCACCATCCAATCTATAGATAAAGAATGAGATTCTAAATGATGCACATAGCTTGACTTTCTCTATCCACCCAAGGATAACAAAGATGTATTAAGATATTTGTGAGCTCTATTGGTGGGAAAATACAAATATGGACATCACTCAATATACATCAAAGTTCCTGGTATCTTATCAAGTGAAGGTTGAAAGGAAAAATTCTAAATGGATGATGCAACCATTACCCATACCAACATGAAAATGGGAAAAGATAACCATGGAACATGTATGTAGACTTCTAAAGTTATCCATAGGAAATAATGCTATATGGGTCATTATGGATCATCTTACATAGACATATCACATTATCATAATTTGAGAGGACTTTTCACTTAGTCAAATTGCATGAATATACATTAGATAAGTTGTGAGTTTTCATGGAGTACCACTATAGATTGTATTCTATTGAGAACCGAGATTTACCTCCATGTTTTAGAAAATTACCCAGCATTATCTAAAAACGATTTTCAATTTAGTATGGGTTATAATCTTGAAACCAATGGACAATTTGACTAGACAATTTAGATACTAGAAGACACATTGAGATCATGTTCTATATACTTTAATAGAGGATGGGAACAACATCTACCTCTAGTTAAGTTCTTTTACAAAAATTATTTCAATGCAAGCATCCAAATGGATCCATATGAATCCCTTCATGGGAAATGATGAAGAGAATAAGAATTCTTGGATGATGTTGATGAATGTGGTCTACTAAGACTAGAAATGATCAAAGAAATGGTAGAGAAGGTAAAAAAAACCTTCAAAAACTCATCAAGGCATCCAAATTTGATAGAAGAGACGTGTCGATAATATTTGATGGGGTCAGATTCTGAATTTGGATACATGGCATTCCTACACACATCTCCATGGAATATGATCATGATTTTTGGGAAAAAAGGAAAGCTAAGTCACAGGTACATCTACCCCTTTGATATTCTTGATCATGTTAGAGTTATGGCCCATTCACTAGAACTTTCACCAACCATGTATCAAGTACATGATGCGTTCCATATATCCCTATTAAGGAAGTACATACCTGATCCATCACATGTACTAAATTCCGAGGTAGTATAGTTGGAAAATGATCTCTCTTATGAGGAGGATCCATTGAAGATCTTGGACCATAGAGATATTTTTCTGCACAAAAACACTACTCACCTAGTCAAAGTACTATGAAAAAACCATAAGTATGAAGACGTGAGATGGGAACTAGAGGAATAAATGAAGGAGAAGTACCCCCACCAGTTTTCAAAATAGAACGTAAAATGAAATTTCAAGGTAAAAATTCCATAAGGGGGATGAATGCAATGATCCAAAATTTTATTAGTGGAAATTCCGTTCTTATCATTATCTCATATATAATAAATCACCTAAAATCACATAAAGAACACAATACAAACTTTATAAATCAATAATTAATAAAATAAGAGGTATTTATAGAAATTGAAGAAACTATACTGTCTGAATTGTAACTTAAACCTTGGAATAGTAATATGACCATTAGGAATAGTAATCTGACCAATAGAATAAGAACCTCACCTATGAGAGTATAAATAAAATTTAGGTATCTTATTAATTAAAATATAATATATTTATATCATGGAATAATTAAATAAATGTTTCAAAAATTATAAATTAATTACTTGTATTTTTGAGAAACGTAAATCTTTTTTTTAATTTTATAATTAATATAATGATTCATAATAAACTATATTTTCATAAAATTGATTCATGGAATTATATTTTTTACTATGTAATTATAAGATAATTTTATGATACCAAAATTAAATTTTCAAAGTTTCATAAAATCAATTATTGTCATTAATAACTTATTGTCTTCCAATGAGCCATATATTTTGGTATCAATGGTGAAATAATTGTTTTATGTGAAAGATAATTTAAAAATTAAATCTATTTTCATTATTGAAGCAATATTGAGAAGTATTCTTGATTATGGTGGGGATAAAATAAACACTATCTCTTCTTCCATTATTCTTTATCAAAATATTTCATATGATAAATAAAATAGTCCAAGTGAAAGTGTTTCTATCAACATAATGTAATGGAGTGTTATATATATAAAAATATATATGTTTTATCAGTTCATTCTATTTAGCTCGAGTTAAGTCTTTTTGGTCATTAATATTGAAATTTCATTACTTCTTTATATTAGGCGGGTGTGTTTATTTTTGTTTATTTTTGTTTTTATAGTATTTATTTATATTTATATTTCTTCAAATAAATGTTTCAAAAAAACTAAAATATCGAATTGAAAAAAATGAGTTGAACCAAGTATTAATAAACCAAATTCATGGAGAACGATCCTAAAACTAAATTAAAATAGTTTTAAACATATTTAAAATTCTACTAAATATCACGTAAATAAAATTAATGGAGAACCATTAATAAAATAAAATATATTTAAAATAGTTTTTTAAGGTATAAAACTATTTTTAAATAAATTTTAAACTGGATTTAATTCTTTTAAAACTTGTTTAAAAATATTTAAAAAATAGTTTATACTGGTTTTAAAAATTAGTTTTTAAAATACTTAACAAAAAATGATTAATCCAATTTTTCAAAATAGGTTTTTAAACAATAGGTTTTAAAACATGTGTTTAAAAAATTATTTAACATAGATTTCAAAAACATTTTAAAACATGTTTTAGAAAATAATTTATCAAAAAATTGAAAAAATTTTTTAAAGGATTTTTAAAACTGTTTTAAAATAGTTGTTAAAAAGGTTTAATATAGTTTTTAAAACACATTTTTAAACTATTTAAAAAAATAGATTAATTTTTTTTTCAAAAATGCGTTTAAAATATTTTGAAGAATTTTTTTAAATTTTTTTAAATAGATTGAAAGGTATAAGGTTTCATGAACAAGAATTAAATATATTGAAATTTTTAACTTAACTCTAACATTGTGTGAAAAATAAAAATTCTATAAAAATGAAAAATTCATTCATATGATTTGATTATGTTTTGAAATATAATATTCCCTGTTTAACTTATAAATTATATAATTTGGTTATGACATAGTACAAATTTCTAATTATTGGATTTCCAATCTGTATGCCTTAAATATTTTCTACCACCATTTATACCTTATTTATCTTTTTATATCAAATTTTAAATCTTAAAATATATATCTATTTCTTTATTATGAAGAATGTGTATGATATTATAGAAATACATGAGAAGATATTATTTGAAAATGATTGTAGAATAGAAGATCTAGGAATACCTCCTTGGTTCCTTTAGTGAGTATATTAATTCTAATATTTATAAACTATAGTATAGAAAGTTTCATTTTCTTATTATTTATAAAATTTATTTTAGATACATTAATTTGAGATATAAATGATCTATAGTCATCCCACTAATAGGGGTCTATAGCCTAGCTAATAAATTAGGGGTGTTACTAGAGGTACTCAGAGCACCCAATGTACCCATTCACACTTAAACCCACAAGTAGATATTCCCATTCATCACACTTTTTCCACATCCTCATTCAATAGAGTATACTAGGACATTACAACCTATGGAATTATCATCATTTTACTCAAGTTATACTTATAATATACCATTTTCATATCCTAATATGATTCCACATCCCTTCAATCATTTTCTTATAACTTTAATGTCACCTCAATTTCCCACTTCTATCTATGCAATATTTTATAATTATGAACCTTCAACTTATACTCCCTAGATTTTAGATTACCCAGATCATACATTAGATTATAAAAATCCTTTATGGGCTATGGATATGGTATAAAAGACAAATACATTAGAGCCAAATTACCTTCCTGGATTGGGTATATGTTTACATGTGCATTAAATTAAACCATAATAACTCAATTTTAGTTGTAATGTTTGTTAATTATTTTTTATATTTTTTAGTGGGATCTTCAAAATATGACATGGACATACCCATATTTATTAAGTCTAGAACCATAAAAAATAATGATTGATAATTATGAAGTTAACCAATTGATTGGTAAAAATTATAGACAATTTAGATGTTTTATTGCAACTTTATCCAAGTATAGTGACATCATTACAGCTCAACCAATCTCATGGAAGAATATAAACAATCAAATTAAATAGAACACCTAGAATGAGAAATGGGTAATTTGTTTTGTGAAATTAAAAAATATGTAATATATTTATTTATACGAATTAATATGTTGGTTGTATTTTTGATTTAACATTCCTGAGGGTTATGTTGTGAAGGCTATATGTTTGATAGAACTAGGGGAACTGTGGAGGTCATAAAATTATGATCTATAATTTGGTTGGATGAGTATACTGTGCACTGAGTTTGAGGGTATAAAAATACTCAACTATTGTCCAATTGCACAATTCATGGAATTGAAAACTTATTATAATAGTAATGAATTTAAGGAACTATAAAACTATACTAGTTTTGGATTGAAAATTAAATAATTATGATTTTTATTGAATTATTCATTTCAAGATTCTTCAAAAAAAAATAAAAAACTATTTTTTGTGAAGTAAATGATAACTTTAGACCAAAATACTATGTTGGTTCATAAGAGAAACAAAGTATATCTTAAAAAAGTGTATTATTAGGCACCAACACAACCGAACAAAAAAAATCAAACCCATCACATAAGAAATTACTGGAAATGAAATAAATAAATAAAATACAATACTATAATGAATTATATTATTATTCCAATACTTTTATATTGGTTTGATATAATTTGGTTTTTTAATTTTTTTATGGTTCATTTAGTGATGGGAATGATAAATTAAGCTTTGTTGGGTTTTATTATATTTTTTTGGTAATATTTTTTTTGTTAGGTTTTCTCTATCCAATTCATGTTTGGCCTCATCCAATCAATTTTATTTATTTCTACTTACCTTAATTCACCACTTATTAGATTTTTTCTATTTGGATAGGGTCAATTCATTTTATATTGTTTTTTTATTTTTCAATTTAAATTCATTTCATTTAGTTTTGGTTTGTTAAGGATGGGACTTGTCAAGAAAATTTGGTATTTCTCAATCAGTTTAATTTTTTTATATTTGATTCAATTAAATTTAGTGTGAGTTAGTTCAGTATAGTTTAAAACTATGCTAATAAAACCAAATAAACCTTATATAACCAAAACTAAACCCATCCTGGTCAATGAAACACACCCATAAATGAATTGTACATGGGAAAACCAAATAGGATGAAACATTATTGAACACAACTAAATATAACATAATTTAATTAAATAAAATGAATCATATTGTGTAGATGTAATGTAAAAATAATTAAATAGATATGAATAATAAAAAATAAATGAAACAAGATGCAAAAAAATCAGCTCAAACAATATCTAATCATATAAATACAAATCAATTAGGATCAAACTATATGAAATTGAATTAAATAAAATTTTATTTGATTTTATTGAATTGAGGTAAACTAACCAATAAAGAAATAAACCAAACAAGAAAACCAAAATTAATTTCATTGAGTTGAAACAAAACCACTTGAAATGACCTCTATTGAACTAAATTTGATAGATTCTTACCAAAATAAACTAAAACAACATCCATACTAAATCAAAATATTTAAAACATTTAGGAACTTTCGTGACTAGTAAAAAACATCAATAAAACCAAATATAAACTAATTTAACAAAACTAAAATAAACCAAACCCAATTAATTCAAACATAATTTTATTTTACTAACTTGTAATGTATAAAATCAAATCATATTGTTATAATCCTAACTAATCCAAACACATTTTGATAAGTTTAAAGTGATTAATAAGCAATCTATCTTCATCAAAGAAAACAATCTTGATCTGATGTGACGGGGGATGAACTAATATGATCCAAACAAATGACATGAAGGGAAGAAATAAATTGAGCAGAATGAAACCAAACTAAACTAAAATGACATTACCAAAACTAAATAAAAATATTCAAAATATTAGTAATCAGTTCATTCAAAAATTAATATAACCAACCATCCCATATATTTTCACAATTTTCAAAATTAAAAATTATAAAAAAAGATATTTATTTTAAATCATTTAGAATTTAGTAGTTAGAAAATATATTCTAATTATATAATTTCATATTTTAACAAAACATTACATTAGTATTAACTAAAACCACTAATTTTAACATGATGAAGGCTCCACTCAAATACAATAATTTTTACAAATTCATCCAAATAAATAAACTTTTCTAAAAAAATTTATATAAAAACTATTTCATTGGATACATTTATTACAAAGCATTAAATATGGAGCACTCAAGTTCAAAACATGGAAACTCATAAAATCCAAAAAAACCATTGAAACACTTTTAAACTCTTTAATAATATTTCTTAAAAAACATATCTAGATAAAAACAATTTTTAATCAAGTCACACTTTTTACAAATTAATGAAATAGGGAACAAACAAACCCTAAAAAAATTAAACCAACCAATTCAAAGTAAAATAAAAACAAATCAAACTAAATATTATAAAACCCTAACTGAAATAAATTCAAATAACATGTTTAAAAAGAATATAAATCTTGTTTTTTCAAATTTAACTACATCAAATGGAATTAATTAGATTGAAACCAAAATGAATAAAATTGAATTGAACCCAACCAGATCAAATTTAGATGATATTATTAAATATTACTTTTTAACACCTCAAACTTCTATGGTACGTTTCCATTTGAATAATGCAGTAGCTTGTATTGTACGCAACTTCTAGATTCTAACACACTGCGACCAATCAAACTAACTGTTATGAATAGTAATACCCACTTTTTGAATGTTTATAAATATTATTTTTCAAAATGGACTACATTTATGGATTTGGAATATCGAAAGTATCTTGAGGTGAAATTTTGGTATTTTTCTAAGAACTTTCAATTTTTGATGAATAGTAAAAAACACTCAGTTATAGTTTAAAACCAAATTTTTTTTAAATAATTATTTATTTTATTTCAATTTATTTTAGGTCAAAATAGATACATAATACCTATATAAGTTCAATTTAATTCATTGGAGTCATTTTATATATAATTTAAGATATATAGAAAATTTATCGAACTTTTTACCATTTTTACCAACCTCCTAGAAGAATTTTCAAATTTGCATAAAACTTAATTTTACTGCATCTGTGAATTGAATTTCAAAAATCCAAGAGACATGGTTGATATCAGTAAGTAAAATGTGGTTCAATAAGATAAAAATAATTTTTGGTGAATAGTAACTTTTGACTTTTATTTACCACATTTGAAAGTAAATTGGGTAATTAAGGGTAAAAATGATATTATTATTACCCCAACACATGCCCTAATTCTATTGGATAAGTGTAATTCAACCAAAAAAAACCTTAGGAATAAAATATGATCATTTAGGTCCACTTGTATTAGATTAGGACATTCATTATTATTTTATTTAAAGAAGAGTTAAAAGAGTTAAAATCAAAGTCTAATAAGTAAACCATTTTTAATATAGGGTTATACATAAGATAAATTAGATTATAAATATTAATTATAAATATAAAAATATTTCCTACATAATGGTATTTTATTTATAATTTTTATACATTAAATAAGTTAATCTATTTATGACACAACAATGATGCAGTAATTATTTTATTAATGAAATATTAAAATAATTGATATTATAAATATCCAAATAAATATAATTAGAGACTTTTGATGAATTCTACTAATTTTCTTGGTTAATATGACATGTTAGCATTGACTAAATGAATTTATTTCTAATTAAAAATGTTTTTTGGACTTTAACAAAAATTAATTACTAAATAGTGTCAAAATTGACATAAAAGAGTTTTTAAAACAAATATTATATTATTTTTTAGTTTTTCCTAAGGTTCCCCCACCCCTATTATAAAAGGGATCTTCCCCTTATCTCAAATTCAAACCATTAAAGCTATTTGGATCATCCAAACCCTACCCAAATATCCTCTACATTTTCCTCCCTTAATCCTAGATGACTTCCTTTAGTCAGAAAGCCAACCTAAAGAGCCCTTTTGAACAAATAAAAAGGAAGAACCCAAAGAAGAGGTAAATATTTCATCACCACTTTCAAGTTTTTTCTTCTTCAACCTTTTCTTTCCTTGTTTTTTCCATTCTAAAATAATAACTCTTGTATCTTTTATATAGTATGATATTGTTATAAAAATGGTGCAACCATATTCAATATTCTATCTATCCTTTGAATGACATGTAACCATATGTGCATACGTATGACATACCATCTCCACACCGTGGTGTAGTTGTTATTCAATACATTATTATTTGGATGGGTATAAAAATGATGTATAATTGATGTAAATAATAAATATAACATTATAATGATTCTGTATATATGATATACCATCAAATTACATACAATCTCACCATCAATATAATGTTATTATTGCTCGTGTGTACGTACGGATTACCGTCTCCACTTACGCGATTAGATTCATTACTCCATCATATCCATTCAAGAATAATTTTCATTTTATGATTAAAAATAATTTTAAAATACTTAATATCATTCTGAATATGAACAAGATACATCCTATTCATAACAAACATTACTTACGTAACAAAGTATATAAAGGAAAACGAATCAGTTAACACCCGAAACGATGATAATACAAAAATATTATTAACAAATAAATATTAAAAGATCATATATGATATCATATTAATGTATATGGTTATTGTATAATTTAATAAAAATTATTTCACCATTATACAGGAGGTTAACCTACCCTCAACCAAGGAAAAGTATAAGGTAAGGGTTAATTATATAATATCTTTATTATCTGAGGTTGTTTTTTCATAAGCATATACTGGTACCTCTTTATCATCCACATCCGTGTTTCATAAAAATGTATTTCAAAACATTTTTACTATTTACTAGACAATGGGTTAATTTCATTTATATCCTTATTTGATCTTATATGTTTTGAAATGAATCTTTCCTTCATTTTTCAAACAAGGTACTTTATGACCTTTTTGACAAAATTAAGGTAAGAATGTCTTTTCTAACTTATATGGAGGGTGTGGTTATTCTCCACCATTATAACATTATCAAATCTTCCCTTACCATTTTATAAGAATATTTTCAAAATAAATGTTTTCTTTTATAATTATGTAAATTTAATTGATTTAAAAAAAAAGATATATTTCTCCCAAATAGTTTTGATTTTATCTATGTCAACATCCTTTGATGAATTTTATACTTGTTTGAAGTTGATTCATTATGATACAAATCTTTTATATTGTGTTGAAGGTTATGGGATATGTTTGAATGTGGATGTGTTATTTTTATACCATTCATAGTTTATGGTTAAAGTATTGACATTTCATATGCTAGTTTTAATACTAAGGTTTATGTTATTTTTCATCCTTTTCATATGAGGAATGTATTGGACTTATTAAGTGATGGGTGGAGACTGCTATAGCTCCTCGATGCATCGATAGGTCTCATGAGAAAACTAAACATGGAATTGGCCAAGGCCTTTCCCAATTTGATATGTGGTTTTACCCAAGGACTTAATCATTATTAGACGTCTTGGTCAAGGCCTTCACAAAATGTTTTAGAATGAACAACATTATACATTCCCTCATTATGAAAATAATATTGATGGTTTATGTGGTCATTCGGCTAGTAGAATACCCATGATTATGTTTTATTATGACATTATTTACTCATCTCATATTCCTTCCATAAAAGTGTTAATGTTTATTATTGGCAAAGGAATGTGTTTTCAATTATTCATCATGCTTAATATTTATGTTATCTTCCGCTGTATTGCTTACCATTATTGAGCATTTGAGCAGACCCCTTTCTTATGTTTCATTTTCCCAAGATATGAAGAATTTAGTTGTGAGTGACTTTCAGGCATAATCGAGGAGGCTTGGATATTTCTAATGGAATAAATTAGTGTTGTATTTCTTTTCATGTTGTAAAGTTGAACTTATGTATGAATCTTGTTTCGAATAATACTAAACTGATTGGTCTTTCGGGACATGATTTCCTTGTGATCATGCCAATGTTATGTAATAATGCACCGACTCTAGGTAACTGGGATCTGGGTGTTGTAGTTGGTATCAGAGGAAGTTTAGTACAATCCTTGGAAACTGGATTTAGATAAACTTTGATTGGAGCACATATCCCTAAGATTGACTTTGAGGATTAGTATAGAAGAACTTCCTAAAATTTTGGTAGTGCAAAGATTTTATGAGTTTTCCAAGAAATACATCCTTGTTTGGATACGAGTAGGTAGAGGCGGCTCTGTCACAGATGTACCTAGGGGTAAAACCCAAAAACACTGCTTTGAGATAGACTCGAATGGGAACTGGTGCATGATAATGGGCCTTGCTGCACTCTGGGTACACCACTCCCAGGGGATATTCTTAGGATAATTCACATTTTCCTTACAAACCACTATGAAGGGTTTATGAGTATATACTTCATCAAATAAAACGTTTTTATAATTATGGATTATATCCCTAAACTGTTCAATTTATGTTAAGTGTTTTTCAAGTTTGGATTTATGTATTGTGATTCATAAACTAGTCTAGTGTATGCCATTATTTAGAAATGGCGCCTAGTGGAAGGAATGGAAAGTGTATCAATGCATGTAATACATGTAGGGATTTCCCTCCTATTCAAGATAATTATAGTGAAGCTGGTGATGCAACTAGTGCTGATCAACTTGTCACCATACTTGGACAACTCACACAGGTTATGAATACAAAACTTACCTGCATAGAGTAGCCTGATCCATAATGCAGAGGATAATGTTAGAGCGCTTCATGAGGCAACAACCACCATCATTAAATGGGAGTAAAAATCCATTAGTGGATTAGCAATGGATAAATTACTTAGAGAAAATATTTCACTCTTTGGGGAGTAATAAAAGGGAAAAAGTTGTCATGGTAGTTTATCGCCTCACTGGAGATGCTGATCAATGGTGGTCATTGATTCAAAACACAAAGGAATATGAAGAAGTTACCAATATGGAATAGAAGGAGTTTAAAGATCTTTTCTTAGAAAAACAATTTCCTCGTGACCATCGAGCTGATATGAAAAGGAAATTTCTAAGTCTGAGGAAAAAAGAGGATGAGAATATCGCAATGTATGAAGCTAACTTTACAAGGTTATCAAGGAATGCTACAGATTATATACGTAACCCAAGAAGTAAGATTGAACATTTATTTGATGAGTTAAATCAATTTATTTTCCAAGCATTAGTATCACAATCCTTCTCATTGTACGAAGACATTGTCTCATGTTCTATCAAGATAGAAAAAGAATTCTCTAAGTTAAACAACTTTAAAGCAAAGCAAGAGAAGAAGAGATCTTCTAAACACTCTGGGAAAGGAAATAAAGAAATAGGGAAGAAGGGAAGAATTGAATTTCCACCCTGTGATAATTGTGGAAGGAAGCACCCTGGTGTATGTCTAAAAGGAAAAAGAGAATTCTACAAATGTGGACAGAAAGTCTATCTTGATGGTGATTGTAAGGGAAACAAAGACACTACCAATGTTCAATGCTACAATTTCAGAGAGATGGGACATTATGCAAATGAATATTCTAAGTGTCAGGGAAACTTACCTCAGAAGAGTCCAAGGGATCAAGGCAAAACTTATGTTATCACTACTGCTGAGGTTGAAGCTCCGAAAGATATGGTGGTAGGTAATTTAATAGTTTCCTCCAGTTTAGCTAATGATTTATTTGATTCTAGATCATCAAATTGTTTCATATCTTCCAATTTTTCTAAGAAATTTAGATATTTTCAATTTGATTTAACAAGGGAGTTTTCAGTTAAAACTCCCAAGGGAAGCAACAAAGTGTTGTGAATCAGTTCCCATTAGGGAATATAAATATTCTTTATGTACTGATCTCATTGTCATACCCATTATTGAATTTGATATAATCCTTGGAATGGATTGGCTTTCAGACCATGATGCATAAATTTATTATAATAAGAAGAAGGTTACAATTTTCGATGATGATAAGGAGTACCTTATCTTTATAGAAGAAACGTCACCACCTCATTCTTATCTCGATCCACCCCTAGTACCACAACTAAATTCAATATTGGGGAGGAAGAGAATGAAGTAATTTTGGGTGAGGAAAAGAATGTTCAAATATAGGATGTACCTATTGTGTAAGAATATATTGATGTGTTTCCAGAGGATTTACTTGGACATCCTCTAGAATAAGAAATTTAGTCTTCCATTGATTTAATTCCTGGTTCAAGGCACATATTGAAGACCCCTTATAGAATGGAAACTGTGGAATTAATGGAACTAAAGAAAAAACTAAAGGAATTGAGTAATATGGGATTTATTTTCCCTAGTGTTTCTCCATGGGGAGTCCCTATTCTTTTTGTCAAAAAAATGGATCTATGAGGTTGTGCATTGATTACAGGGAGATCAATGCTATAACAATAAAGAACAAGTATCCCCTACCGCGCATTGATGATTTATTCAACCAACTTCATAGAGCTCCATATTTTTTAAATATTGACCTTCAATATGGATATCATCAGTTGCGTGTGAATAAGGAAGACATTTCAAAAATGGCATTTCAAACCAGGTACGGGCATTACGAGTTTATAGTAATGCCTTTTAGGTTGACTAATGCACACTCTGTTTTCATGGATATAATGAACAAAGTTTTCAAGGAATATATTGATGAATTTGTAGTGGTATTTATTGATGATATCCTGGTATACTCCAAAATCTATGAAGATCATAAAAATCACTTGCACACCATTCTGAAAACCCTCAGAAGAAATGAATTATACAAAAAGTTTACCAAGTGTGAATTTTGGCTTTAGGAGATTTCTTTTCATGGCCATATTGTCTCTAAAGATGGAATCTATATTGACCCTTCTAAGACAAAGGTAATCCATGAATGGCCAACACCGACATGTATAACTGAGGTATGCATTTTTATTGGTTTAGCGGGTTATTATAGACATTTTGTCCAAAATATTTCCCGATTGGCTAACCCATTAACAAAGCTCACACGTAAAGGGGTTAAATTTGTTTGGAAAAAAGAGTGTGAAGAATATTACAAAGAACTAAAGATAAAATTAGTCAGTTATTCTATATTGAATCTAACATCAGGGAATTATGGGTTTGTTATTTATAGTAATGCCTCAAAGAAAGGACTCAGTTGTGTCCTTATGCAGAATGAGAGAGTTATTTCCTATACATCACGACAGCTGAAAATTCATGAGCATAACAATCCTACCCATGATCTTGAGTTAGCAGCTGTAATATTTTCTTTGAATATTTGGATATAGTATATCTATGGTGAAAAATGTGAGATTTATACTGATAACAAGAGTTTGTAGTATATTTTCTCTCAGAAGGAACTCAACATGAGGCAAAGGAGGTGACTTAAACAACTCAAGGATTATGATTGGACGATACAATACCACCCTCAAACTGATGGAAAATTAGAATGGACTATTCAAACCTTAGAAGACATGTTGAGATCTTTCTCACTTGACTTTCAAGGTATGTTGGATCAATATTTACCTCTGGTAGAATTTTCCTATAAAAATAGCTTCTATTCAAGTATTCAGATGACACTATAAGAAGCGTTATATGGAAAGAGATGTCACACACAAAACTGTTTGGATGATGTTGGTGAAATAAAACTCTTTGTCCCAGAACTTGTGGAGGAAAAAATGGAGAAGGTGAAGGTTATCCAAACCCACATCAAAGTAACTCAATGTAGGTAGAAGATCTATGTCGATAACTGAAGGAAGGATTTGGAATTTCAAGTAGGAGATCATGTTTTCTTGAAGTTATATCCATAGAAGGGAGTTATATGATTGGTATGAAGGGTAAATTAAGTCCCAGGTACATAGTAACTTTCGAAATTCTAGAACAAATTGGGGTTGTAGCTTACCGTTTGGCAATGCTGCCAATTCTCTCCAAAGTTCATGATGTGTTCCATGTATCACTGTTGAGAAAATACATGCCTAACCCAATGCATGTGGTCACCTATGAGGAATTAGAACTAGAATATGATCTATCTGATTACGAAGAGCCTGTCAATATTCTTGATAGAAGATAACAAGTGTTGAGAAACCAGAAAAATCATCTGGTAAAATTTCAATGGAGGAACCATAAAATGGAAGAGGTAATGTGGGAACATGAGGAACTTATGATGGAGAACCACTAGAATATTTTTATATAGAAATATTCTAGAAATTTAGAGGAAGAAATTATTTGAAGGATGAAATAATGTAACACCCCAAACTTCTATGGTACATTTCCCTTTGAATAATGTAATAGCTTGCATTGTACGCAACTTTGAGATTTTAACACACTATGACTAATCAAACTAGCTGTTATGAATAGAAATACCCTCTTTTCTAAATTTTTTAAATTTTATTTTTCAAAATGGAATTCATTTTTTTATTTGAAATATCGAAAATAGCTTAGGGTGAATTTTTTGGTATTTTTCTGAAAACATTCAATTTTGATGAGTAGTGAAAAACACTAAGTTATGGCTTAAAACTGACGTTTTATTTAAATATTTATTTATTTTTATTTAAATTTATTTTAGGTCAAAATAGATACATAATACCTATATAAGTTCAATGTAATTTTTTGGAGTTAGTTTATAATAATTTTAGATATATAAAAAATTTATCGAACTTTTTACTGACTTTTACCCACCTCCTAGGAGCATTTTCAAATTTTCATAAAACTTAATTTTCCCACTTTTTTGAATTGAATTTCAAGAAATATGAGAGGAATGGTTGATATTATTAAGTAAAATGTGGTTCAATATGATAAAAATAATTTTTTGTGAATAGTAACTTTTGACTTTTATTTACCACAGTTAAAAGTAAATAGGGTAATTAAGTGTAAAAATGATATTATTATTACCCTAACACATGTAAAAATTCTATTGGATAAGTTTAATTTGACCAAAAAAAACCTTAGGAAGAAAATATTATCCTTTAGTTCCACTTGGATTATATTAGGACATTTATTATTATTTTATTTAAAGAAGAGTTAAAAGAGTTAAAATCAAAGTCTAATAACTAAACCATTTTTAATATAAGATTATACATAAGATAAATTATACCATAAATATTCATTATAAAGATAAAAATATTTACTACATAATGTTATTTTATTTATAATTTTTAGATATTAAATAATTTAATTTATTTATGACCCAACGGTGACGTAGTAATTACTTTATTAATGATAGATTAAAATAATTGATATTATAAATATAAAAATAAATATAATTAGAGACTTTTGATGAATTAAACTAATTTTTTAGGTTAATATTACATGTTATTATTCATTAAATATATTTATTTGTAATTAATAAAGTAGTTAGGACTTTTAAAAAAATTAATTACTAAATAGTTTCAAAATAGACATAAAAGAGTTTTTTAAAAAAATTATATTATTAATTGATATAATATTTTTATTAATCTAAGGTTCTGACAAATGACTTATATAAGGTTATATATATCAATACTGAACCACTTGGGGTTCTCTTGGAAGTTTATAGAATGTTTATTAACCTTATAATATAAAAATACAAAGAGACATGGTAAATGCCAAACAATTTAACTAAGAGTTAAATCTAAACGATAAGGTTAATATGGTGATCCAAACCTATATAAAACCTATTGGTTGAAAGGATTTAGACCCATCCCCACCTTATCCTCTAAATAAATCTTTTTTGAGCCATTAAAAACTGAATATTAATTTGTTACAAAATAATGATTTAAGTTTTTCCTAAGGTGCACCTCAGCCCTCTTTTAAAAAGGAACTCGCCCTTCTCTCAAATTCACATATTCAAAGAAATTTTTCTCTGACAAACACCACCCAAATATTCTATACACTATCCTACCTTCATCCTAGAGGCCTTACTTTAGTCATAAATCCAACTTAAGGAGCCCTTTTGATCTAATCAAAAGGAAGAACCTGAAAATAGGTAAATATTTCATCACCTCTTTCAAGTTTTTTCTTCTTCCACTTATCCATTCCTTGTTGTTTCCATTCTAAAATAATAACTACATTATCTTATATATACTATCATTTTATTATAAAAATGGTGCAACCATATTCTTTAATCTATATATCCTTTTAATGACATGTCACCATACGTGCGTACGTAAAACTTACCGTCTCCACGTCGTGGTGTAGTTGTTATTCAATACATTATTTTTTTTATGGGTATAATAATGATGTATAATTGTTGCAAATAATAAATATAACATGATAATGATTCTGTATATATGATATAACATTCAATTACATACGATCTCAACATCAATATAATGATATTATCGCTCGTGCATACGTACGGATTACCGCCTCCACGAACGCGATGAGATTCATTCCCCATCGTATCCATTCAAGACTAATTTTAATTTTATGATTAAAAATAATGCTTAAAGACTTAATATAATTATGAATATGAGTAATATACATCCTATCCATAAAAAACATTAATTATGTAACAAATCATATAAAGGAAAACGAATCAGTTATCATCCGAAACAACAATAATACTAAAATATTATTAACAAAGAAATATTAAAAGATCATATATGATATCATATTAATGTATATAGTTATTGTATAATTTAATAACAATTATTTAACCATTATAAAGTATGTTAACCTACCCTCTACCAAGGAAGAGTACAAGGTAAGGGTTAATTCTACAATCTCTTTATTATCCGAGGTTATTTTTACGTAAGTATCTACTGGGACCTCTTTATCATCCACATCCATGTTTCTTAAAAATGAATTTCAAAACATTTTTATTATTTACTTGAAAATAGGTTAAATTCATTTATACCATTATTTGAACTTATATGTTTTGAAAGAAATATTTTAGTCATTTTCCAAACAAGGTACTTTAAGACCTTTTCGACAAAATTAAGGTAAGAATGTCTTTTTCAACTTATACGGCAAGTGCCATTATTATCCACCATTATAACATCGTCAAAGCTTCCCTTACAATATTATAAGAATATTTTCAAAATAATTTTTTTCTTTTATAATTATGTAACTTTAAATGTTTTCAAAAAAAGAAAGAGATATTTCTCTCAAATAGTTTTGATTTCATCTATGTTAACATCCTTTGATGAATTTTATAATTGTTTGAAGTCAATACATTATGATACAAATATTCCATATTGTATTGAAGGTTTTGCAATATGTTTGACTGTGGATGTGTTATTTTTATACCATTCATTGTTTATGGTTAAAGTATTTACATTTCATATGCTAGTTTTAATATGAATGTTTATGTTATATTTCAACCTTTTCATATGAAAAATGTATTGGAATTATTAAGTGATGGGTGGAGCCTACTATAGCTCCTCGATGCATCGCTAGGTAATCACAAGACAACTAGACGTGGATTTGGCCGAGGCCTTTCCCCATTTGATATATGGTTTTGGTCGAGGCCTTAATCATTTTTAGACGTCTTGGATGAGGCCTCAACAAAATGTTTCAGAATGTCCGAAATTATACATTCCCTCATTATGAAAATAATATTGATGGTTCATGTGGTCATTTTAATAGTAGAATACCCTTGATTATGTTTTATTATGGAATTATTTACTTATCTCATATGCCTGTCATAAAATTGTTCATGTTTTTTATTTGTAAAGGCATGTGTTTTCAATTATTCACCATGCTTAATAATTATGTTATCTTCTGCTGTATTTCTTACCCTTAATTAGTGTTTAAGCTCACCCCTTTCTTATGTTTCATTTTCTTAGGATATTATGAAGATAGTTATGAGTGAATTTCAGGAATAATCTAAGAGGCTTGGATGTTTCTAATGGAATAAATTAGTGTTGTATATCTTTTCAAGTTGTAAAGATGAACTTATGTTTGAATCTTGTTTCCAATAATACTAAACTGGTTGGTCATTCAAGACATGATTTCCTTTATATATAGCCAATTTTATTTAATAATGCACCAACTCTGGGTAACTAGGGTCGGGGCATTACATACTTGAACTAAAAAATAGAAAATAATCATAAATAAAACCAAACTAAAATAAACCAATACAAATTTATCTGAACTAAACTATCCAAAAAAAACTATATGTATCCAAGAAGAATTAAATTGATATGATTTATTCATAACTAAACTAAAAAAAGATGAATTCAATATAAAATTATGAAATTATCTTAAAAAATAATTACTCAAAATAGAATCATCCATCATAAGTGAACTATTAAAACAATATTAAAATTGTTTAGAACTAAATTTAATAACAAAATATAATGTAAACCAATACCAGAATAAAAAAAATAATCAAAATACACCTTGAACAAATTAATCTATGTTTGTCTATTTTGTTTTGATTTATTATTTTTTTGCTCTAATGGGGATAATATGATTCGTTTTGGTGAAATTCATTCAATTTATTTTCTGTTTTTTTAGTTATATATTGTTTAGAGTGATTAATTTTTTTATAAATACAATGTTATTGAACAATCTTATATTACATTCACTATCATTTGCATTAGGAATTATTGAACAACAAAGGTCATGTGACTTGAGTGAAATTGTTTTGTAAATTTTGGAAGAATAAAGAAAAGAGTGTTGTAAATGAATAGACATAATAAAATATTGAAATTCATTTTATGTTTCCTATAAATATTGATACCTATTTTATAAATAAATATTTTATTTATGTTATGAATAGTGTGATTTTGAGGAAATTTATGACTAAGATGATGAAAGCATTGGGAAAATGATCATTTGAGATAGATGTTATACTATGAGCACTAGGGGAGAGTCCAAAATCAACCTAGGAAGATCATCATCCCCACTATGTATTGGCCCAAATCAGGTGCATCTAATAGTTCTGGTAGCATCGACTTTCAAGAGGCTCATTTAGAAGATGTTGAGGAACAAAAATTACCATGTAAGAGCATGATAGAGGTAAAAAAGTCATCAAGCATTTTATGAAATATGTTGTAGCTTTAGGTACACCACTTCCATTAGAGAATGTTACGGTTTCAAATACATGTTTTCCAACATTGCAATCCTTTTATAATGCATGAGTGATAGTGATGATGGTTGGGATGATTAAATTCTTGGTGATAACAATGTTGATAATAATGATGTTAATGACAATTTCTGTGATGTTATTGTTGATATTGAGGGTAATGATGCTCATCAGGCTTATATTGATCCCCTCCATTTCTGAATTATTATTTATAAGATAATTGTGTCAGTTTTTGATGACGAAAACTGATTGTATATATATATTTTTTGATTTTTTATTTAGTTTATCTACTAATAAATTATAAAATATATAGAATATTTATTGTTTTGAATAAATATTAAAACTATTTAAATACATAATTTTATTTTTATTTCGGTATATATATGTTTAAGGGATGGTGGAGCCATATTTTATAGTTCTATAGTGTGGGAGGCTATACCAATGGTTTTTGAAAATAGTTTGCATCTGCACATTATAACACCCTATACCAAGGGTTCTAATAGAATTGTTGGTGTAGGGATATACTTATGGATAACTTTCCAATGGTATCGAAGGATATTGGTATGGGATATACCAATAGTTATTAGGCAAGTATTAATGATTTAAAACCATTTTTATAGTGAATAATTCTAGTGGTGTTAGTCATATACTATGAAATGAATAACAAAGGCAAACTCTATGTCTTTCTTTAATGTATATCAAGTGTCTTGTCATTTGATAACATGCCACTTCCGTTTCATGGAAATGAAACATTAATGAGTTAACATTTAAACATCACTCACATTGATAACATCAATGAAGCGTTTCATAACTAGAAACACATGGGAGAATTTGTGCATTCGCATATTGAATCAATATAAAGTTGAAGCATTAGTCATGCTTTTTTAATACATATGTAAATGTGGAATAAATCTCAGTATCATCCTGTGGTTTATATAAAGAGGCTGACACATTGTGATGAGTGAATTTGAACCTTTACCAAGATTCTACTGAGTCACCCTACCATAATCTCACTTTTCTCCTCCCCTTTTCATCTTGAAATACCATTATATCATCGATGAAGGAGAGTTCAGTTTGTATGATAAGTGATTTCATAAAACCTATCAATAAAACATGAAGGAGGTATGCCATTTTTTTCCTATTATGTGATATTTATTATTCATTTATGAAAATTAATCTAGTGATTTCCATCTTTGAGGAAAGGTACAAAGTTCTACATTTTACAATTTACGAATGGTTATAGGTATTCACACATATAGTTCATGGGTTTTATGGTTTATTATTACTTCCACTGTTATTAATAAGTGTAGTTTGATCCTAATAAACCTTGAATATTTTTTCATAAAAATTATTAAAAAATCAAATTCAAGATCATAACAATGTATAAGGTAATGTAAAGGTAGAATAAAACTGACTCGATTATCATAAATAGCATGCAACTCCTTATATGCTTGTTTAACAATTTACAATCATAGTTCAACACATTAAACTATACTATACATGCATTAATAATATAGAAATTCACATATATATATATAAGAGAATAAAATAAATAAAATATCAATTCATATATTTTAACATGAGAAAAAATATTTATGAATATTTGATAAATTGAGAAAATTATAAACGATTTATAAATCACACTTATAATTTCCCTATAAACATTTTATATCCAAATTTTAAGGTGTGATATATATATTTTTAAAAAGTAATTATATATTAACATTTAATATTATAGATATTTATTTAAAAAATGTTTCAAATAAATTTTATAAATTATGTAAATGACCCAAAATACCATTTTTCATAATTTATAGTCATTTTTTAAATCATACAATTCAATTCATAATTAAAAGTAAGAATTTTTTTCAATAATCTAAAACCCTATGAATTATGTTATATAATAATAGACGATAGATATGTTGTGATGATAAAAGCTTTTTAATATCTATATATAATTCCCAATGATAGATAAATCGGTCTGTGATGGGTCGCAATAGCCTCACCTGTGTAGTGTTAACTCAACTATGGACTATATAACATTAAACCAACATTACATAATAATAATTATACGTCACTTGGATACAAAATTACTTGACATAATATTTTCATTACGTCAACCTATAATTCCTGATGATTTTATTTTATGTTATTTCTTATGCCGTAAAGGTGATAGGACACTGTATTTTACAATTACATGAATCGTTCAAAAACAATGCTATCGTATTCAATGAATACATATATTGTACATTGAGTTATATTGAAAAATAAGGGATTTGTGTATATCAACTATAATAATATAATATATAATATTAGGTGATTACATCATAGTTTATGACATCAAATATCAATGATCTACCACTATCTTATTCCAATATCCTTTTTGATGACATCCAATAAAAAATAAAAAATAATGGTATGTATAATATGGTGATTAAGATACTCTAGAGGGGTGGGGAGTGAATATATAAAATTAAAATTTAAAATAAATATTATCAAAGTTAATTATCATGCATTGTATGTGATAATATATAGTGGGAATGTAAATAATGAATAAGGGAAATTTGATAGTAGTTCGGTTCAAAGTGGACATATATCTACTCTTACACCTCTCCACTCATTAAGAGATGCACTATTCCCCACCTAATTATTGAAGGATAATCATAACCCAATAACAACATACTTTCTTCTTGTTGAAATATAACCAAAGAAACTAAAATATTCTATTAGGAGTCACAACATGTTACAGTTACTAACTTTATATAATGGTAGTCACAACCAAAATGGTCTTGAATTTAGAATCCAGGAGTCGCATCATGTAGTGATCGAATAATTATGTTGTGACTATCATAATCTTATGGTTTGATCATATGTGAGGGAGATAAAAAAACATGTACGAACTCAAACAGAATAAGGATGAATAATTCATTGATGATATATGAAGAACAAAACCTCTTTAGTTAGGTAATGGATTAATTCATCTTGTCAAAGAATTAATAGTAATAAAATTCATTTTTGGTTCCTCTTGAGAGATCATCAAGTTGACGAAAATGGGTTTTCACATGATCATAGAGTCCATAAATCTTTAAATGTTTAAAATTTCTCATCGAATGAAAAATATTGCAGAAGTGCAATATGGATATCATGTATTTTTTGAATGAGTGTTGATCTCCTTTAAAACTAAAAAACTGAACACAACCAAGAAATTTTTAGATAATTCAAATTCAAATAATAGAACCTAATTATATAGTAGAGATAGATAGAGAAACTATCATTTGAAAATTATTATTGATATTCAAAAACTAAAGAATAATTCAAACCAATTCGAATTCATTATTAAATATTTAAAATGGATCCAAAATTTTCATTCAAAGAAATCCAATAATAATATCATAATTTCCTTTCATAAAATATAAATAAAAATTCTAACAAATATTCCATATAGATGTATATATAAAAATATGTTATAAAGACCTAAAATAAATAATATCACTTTAAAAAATATAAACCAACTATTAAGAAGTTCATTTCAATTAAAAAATATTTTAGAAATAAATAAAACAAAGAAATCACTTATGGTAAATAAATTCAAGATATTTAATCTTCTTATTGTTGGTTCATGCAAGAATAACAAAAACAAATTAATATATTATTTAATGAGTTAAAAAATTTCTAAATTCAATTTTCATATTTTCAATATAATAAATACCTATTTATGAAATTGATAAATCAATAAACAATTTAAAACAAACATGCAGTGAGTGAAAATATCAAAATACTTAAAAGAGGAAGATCTCTGGAATTTCTATAAATATTAAAAGTATTTATTAAAAAATGTGACACAATATCTATAAATATGGAATATGAGGTTCAAATGATCATGAGGGAGGATTTACTAAATGAAAAAATAAATTTTCTATGAGATATTAGATTGACGATATAAAGAAAATAATTGATCACGAGGTATTGAACCAATGAAAAAATGATTTAATGCAAGATAGAGAAGATACCACATGAATAAATATGAATTTACCAAAAGAATTAAAAATAATCAACTGTTTAAAGGAAATATGGATCGACTAAAATTAAAAAATTCAATCAATTATAAGAGAAATTGACTAATTGTAAGAAAAATTAATTGAATATAATAACCATTAATTAGACAGATGAAGAAACCAAGTTACCTTGAATAATATATTGAGAGAGACATGCATGCATTAAGTTAAGTTAATATGATAAAAATTCTTAATAAATAATAAATAATTAAATACATAATCATTTATGAGAAATATAAAATAATAACCACAAAAATAATATTATCCATTGAATATATTATTTTATGAGAAATTATAATTATAAATTTAAAATTAAATAAAAATAATTTGAGGAAATATCTAAGTAATATTCAAAAAAATATAATAAAAAAGAGTTGGACTCATAAAAAACACTAAACACAAACAAACTCCTCATTTTTGAAAATTACAAAAACAAAACCTGATTTTATGAAATTCACCCCTTTTTTTAAATTTAATGAAAAGTAATTAATTAAAATAAAAATAAAAATAAATTTAAAACAAATCATAAAAACTCTAGAATGCACTCCTCACAATATATTTATATTTACTCAAAGATAATATCATGAGTAAAATAAAATCAAAAATTAATTCTCCATTATACAAAGCTCAAATATTATTCCCAAACATTGCAATATACAAAGTTTTAGTAAAAATATGGACTTATTGATTGTCTATTTATATATTAAAATAATATCTCTTTTATTAACATAGTATCTAATTAAAATATATTTCATGTTAATATGTTTTTTTGGAATTCTGTAAAGGGTTTTTAATACATATTGATTTAGAATAACATGATGCAGAATAAATACATTCACTTTTAGTAATAGATAAACTAATAAAATATTATTTATTTGATATCCATGATTGTAAAATATCTATAGGAAAATTAAACATACTTGATGTACTTTTTTTGTGTCAAGTTTTGATGCTCCAAAATCCGAATCATAGTAGCTGAAAATAAAGAATTTTTTTCAAGAATAAAATTGTTCATAATTTACGACTCCATTAATACATCTTATAGTTATTTTAACAACATTAAAATGATATTCATCGAGTATATATTGAAATATGTAACATAAAAAACACTAAATATAATACAAGGTATTGATGCTTCAAAAATCAACAAACTACCAATCACGTCTCTATACATTTTAAAATATACATATTTTATAGATTTATCCAAATCTTACATACAATATATGCTCATAAAGATTATAAAATATTTTCCATGAATCTAAAAAAACTCATAATAAAATCTTTAGCATATTTAATTTCATTAAAAAAATTCCATTATTTCTTTAAATAACATAAATACCCAAAAAGAATTGAATTTAACACATTAATCACATATTAGACTCACTTCCTATCAATGAGAATATTATTTACATATAAATTCACTTGGATATTTAAAAACAATATCATCAATATGAGTTTTATAAAGAGAAATATAATTTTAAAACATTTTAATGAATAAAGTAGGTTATACATTATCACAATCAAAATCATTTTACAAAACAAATGAAGTGATTATAACATACCAAGCATGGGGTGCTTTCTTAAGACTATATAAATACTCCGATAACTTTAAAAATGATTAAAAAATTTCTCAATTTCAAAACCAGGTTGTTGAGAAACATGAAATTATTTAGAAATAAAATCATTTAAGAATTCACTTTTAACATCAATTTGAAATAACATAAAACCATGGAAAACCATAAAATATAACAAAATTTAAAAATATTCAATCATATAAGTAGGTAAAAAAAGATTAATCAAAATATATACTTTATTATTGAGAGTACCCTTGAGATATCATTCTATATTCACTCTTAACAATTTTACCAAATTCATCTATTTTATTCATAAAATATCATTTTGTACAAATAAAATGCTTATCTATAGGGGGTTTAACTAAAAACCAAAATATATTTCTAGAAAATTTATTATGTTTTTCTTACAGACCAATAATCCAACTAGAATAATCTATATCATTAAAAGCATTAATTGTATCACATTAAAAAACAAAAGAAAAATTTTCTAAAAAATTAAAAATAGAATTTCTAGTTTTCACACCAGAATCAACATTACCAAAAACATTATAAACAAGGGGGTATTTATGAATTTTATAAGATATAGGATTATAATGGTAAATATTAAACTCCCCCTAAACAATTTCATTATTATATTGTGGTTCATCATCAAAATTAAAGTCAATATATATTTCATGAAAATATATATATATATATATCTAAATTACTTTTCAAATTATCTTTAAAAAACATAACATGAATAAATTCTTCAATAATCATAGTTATTTTTTTTAAAAGTATATAATATTTAATTTTATTAGAATACCCTATAAAATTTTATTTATCACATTCAGAATCAAATTTATCTAAGATATCATTAATATTTAAATTAAAATGTTTACACCTAAAAACATTCAAATAGAAAACACTAGGGGTTTTACCTTTAAACAATTAATGGGGATATTTCCTCAAAAAATGTCTAATTAAAAATATATTAAATAATATATCATTGTGTATTAATAGATTCAGACCAAAAAATTTTAGGTTAATTATATTCATTTTACATAGTTCCCACCATTTTAATAATCGTTTTATTTTGTATTCTATAATATGATTTTTTGGTGTTTTTGGAGTAATGTTTTTTTTAAAGAAACCATTTTCTTCAAAAAAATTCAAAATAAATATTAAAAAATTCACCTCCATTATCACTTATAACATAATTAATTATATAAATTTTTTATTTTTAACCAAACTACAAAAATAAATTAATTTAAAAAAATTTCCACCTCAATGAGACATAAAATATGTCCAGATAAATACAATAAAATTATCAACTATCACAAAAACATAATTATTTCCCCCCAAACTATAAATATAAATAGGATAGAATAAGTCTTAGTGAATAAATTCTAATGGAATGAAATTTATTACTATATTTAGAGATTCAAAACTTAATCTATGATGTTTACCTTCTAAATTAGAATAAAAAACTTTATTTCAAAATTTTAAATTGGACAGTTTTTGTAAATTTAATTTCTTTTACAGTTTTTTAACAACCAAAAGTCCACATGTTCATTCCTATAATGGAATAAAATATCAACTGTTTCTATATAATTATAAAACATTATATTTTTTCTTATTTATTTATGAAAAATCAATTGAATAAATATTATCTTTCCTATTTGAATAAAATAAAACAGATTCATTTTTGGAAACTAAATATTTATTATCTTCAGATTTTACACTCATTCTATTATTGCATAATAGTTAAATACTAATTATGTTATGTTTTAAAACTTTAATATACATTACTTTAGAAATTAATATAATTTTAGATATACCTACTTAACCAAATCCCCTAACCTCTCCCTTGGAGTTGTCACCAAATATCACATGGTCATCATCATGTTGATTATAAAATGAAAACATTGATTGATCTACAATCATTTTTCTAGAGTATCCATTTTCCACATATCATGTGTGTTTGATAATCTGAAGGAATATATACTGGAAATATTAATTAATTAGAAATAAATTTTGTTTCCCGAGATATCTTGGGTCCAATTGACTTAGTATAAGAATTATTTGTTACTAGAAAAATATTCAAACAAGTATTCATGGGTAATCTAGAAGATAAATTATTGGAAATAAAATTTTAATATGTCATAAAGACTAATGAAATCTCAATGAATTATCATTTTAAGTGTTTTTTTTTATTCCACATCTATAACATGTAACATTAGGTATAATTCCATTAGAAATTTTAACAATGAAAATATGGTTTAAATTAGTCGTTGATTATTATAACTAAAACCACTATTGTATTCATTTAGTTTCATGAATTACATCATTTTATTTTTCTTCTATTTTCCATGAACAAAATTATATATATTTTCTTTGAAACATATGATTTCTTTCTTCAGTATTCATTATTTGTTATGAAAATTATAAATCATTAAATTTTTTTCATTTGATAAAGAATATTTATTTTTAAACACATTTCTTTCCTGAGTGAATATCTTATTTTGTTAAAGTTATTTTTTATTTTATCCCTTTAGTTTTTACAGAAATCAAAAAATACCAAAAATGTTTTTTTTTCAATTTCTCATTTTGTTCAATTAATTATACCCTATTAGATCGTTCATATTTAGAATAATATGAAAAAAGTATATTAACTACTAAACTCATTTACAGTGACCACCATCAAACAGAGGTCACCTATTCCCTTTTAACTTTTGGTTTTGTCACTTGAATCATATTCTTTTGTGTAGCTTCATCTAACAGTAAACACACTGTTATGAATTTTCTTATATTTCAAATCATTTATTTCTTTATTTATTTCAGAATGTGAGGATTTATGTGTATCTTCTTTGTACACTCATAACATGTCAGTTTAAATACATCATTATAAGTAGGCTTACCAATATTCTATCGATCAACCTTGTGATTATCCTTTTTACATCATTTCTTAAATAATATAGCTATTTTTATAATTTTTTAAACATATTTAGTATAATTGTATTTTCTTTGTTTTTTCTAGGATTAAAAATCAAACAAGTTAAATAAAAGCAGTTATATTTGATTTAAATTCAAAACCTTTCTTATTTGAACATTCCTCTTCAGAGATTTTTGTTTCAAATTCTGTTTATACTGAAGAAATGAACCAATGAATCCATCAAACGTACATTCCTTAAATTTCTTACTTCCGTTGATAACTAATTTCTTGCAATAAAATTTATTGGGTAATTCTCTTAGTACTCTTTGAATAAGAATAGGATTCTACAAATTGTTTTCAAGGGAATGAATTCCATTCTAGATGCTAGTGAATCAGTGGAATATCTAGTTGACACTATCATCTTCACCCATATACTGATACTCAAACAAAAGTATTGCAAGAGATTCTCTAAACAGATTAACAAATATATGTTAATAAAATTTTCCTTATCTTCCAAGATTTACTACATATAAAAACCAAATAAAAAACACTTAAATTAATGACACAGTATACAAATTTCAAATTTTATTAACTCAAAATTTACTTAGCAGCATCTTTTCTAGTAAGCGAGTGTTGGAATTAGATTACATATAATGTTAAACTATTTTATCTCAGTGAACAATATTGTGTTTCTTGAGGTATGGATCCATTCTATATTACTAGTAACCATAATTATTACCATCAATATGTAGTGGCTTTTGAGAAATCCAACCATAATTTATATTCATTCTTGTAATCGTAAAAGATCATTTTCTTTATACTATTAGGTTTAGGATAGGGTTATCAAAATAAGAGTAATAGAACCTATATCCAAGAGGATTGAACTCTAATAACATGTTTTTAGTTTTATATAGTGATTTTATATGGTTTAGAGGTGGGGTGAATAGTCCAGATTAAAAATTTAAAGAAATGTTATCAATGTTAATTATCATGAACAATGAGTTATAATATGAAGTAGAAATGAAAAGAATTAATGCAGAATATTTTATAGTAGTTTTTTACAAATTAGACCTATTTCTATACTTAAACCTCTCTACTCATTATGATATGACTTATTCACTACCATATTTTTAAATGGGACTCATAACCCAATCAAAAAAATCTTTTTTCTAGTGGAAGTATAACTACAAACACATAACTTCAATATAGGGAGTCAAGATTCTATACAATTACCAAATTTGGATATCAAGAGTCACAAAATTAATGTTATGGGCATTAAAATCTGAGACAGGCATCCTGATGAGAGAAAATGGTTTCTCTAGGATAATAATGAACTATTTATTTAAGAGTAGGTGATAGAGAAAGAGAAATTCAATACATACTTATATAGATCTTGGATGAAGTCAATGAATGTAGATGAAGAAAAACTCTGGTTCTTCTAGTTAATGATGAGACCATCTCATCAAGGTATTAGTAGTAGTTGAAAACATTTTTGGTTCACCTTAATAGACCATCTAATATATAGAAACAAGTTCTCAAAAGATCATATCATCACAAAATGTTTTAAATGTTAAAAAAATCTGATCAAAAAAATGTTGTAATAGTAGTGAAGAATTTGTATCATGTGTATTTTGAATGACACTCTATCCCCTTTAAATAAACCGTAAAAAAACCTAACACACCCAAGAAATCAATTGAATAATTCAAATCAAAATAATAGAAAAAAAATTATCAGAGAGGGAGAGAGAGATAGATATTTTCATTTAAAAATACTCATCAATATCAAAAAAATAAATTCTTATTAAAAATATTATGAATTCATTGTTAAATAGTTGAAAATAACTCCATAATACTCTATCAATGAAATACCATAACAACCATATAATTTCCTTCTATAAAATTCAATAATAAAATTTTGAAAAACATTCCAAATGGATACAAATATTCAAATATATGATAAAGACCTAAAATTAACATGAATTCATTAAAAACTAAAAAACAACATTGAATTATCCTGTTAATATTAAAAAATAATTTATAAATAATTAAAACAAATAAATCAAAAATAATAAATAAATTTAAAATATTGAAACTTCATGTAGTAGGTTTATGCGAGAATAATAATAAAATTTAAATCCCCTTTTAAATGTTTTTAAAACTTTACAAAACTACTTCACATAGTTTCCATATAATATACTTTTATTTATAAAACAAATATATCAATAAAAACAACTACTGAAAAATTTCATTGAGTGAAATTATTAAAATACATTAAAAACATATAATTATGGAATTTCTAGAAAATTTTAAGGTATTTGATCTACCGTGATCATGAGATAATATCGAACACATGAACAAATCAATTGATCTTGAGATATCAGATTGATCACAAGAAGAAAAAATCTAACCGTGAGATATCAAACATAATAAAAAATGATTAACCACATTGTAGGTAGGTGATTGCATGAAAAAATATGAATCAAATGGAAGAATAAAAATGAATCGATCATATGATTGAAATATATACTTACATTAAAATGAAAATTTAATTTTCCACAAGAGAAATTGAATGATTTTAAGAACAATTAATTGACTAGAATAAAAATTAAGTAATCACGTTAAGAAAGAAAGTGACCATGAGTAAGCTACTAGGAGATAAAGGTGTGTGGTAATACAAGTTACCCAAAGAAAAAAACATGAAAAATAAAGAAGTAAGATTAAATGCATAATACTTTATCAAAAATAAAATATAAAAAAATTATAATTACACATTAATTATATGATATTGTGATAAATTATAATCATCCATTTAGAATAAAATAAAAATAATTTGAGGTAATATTTGAGGTATTTTTAATATTCAAGACATAAAATGTAAACAGAAAACAACACATGATGTAACATCCCCGACCTGGATGCCACTATAACCAGTGCCCCAAGCCAAGTCATCACATGATCTCATGTGCGGCTCCCCGTATGCTAGAGTCTGATGATTAGTAACACAGGTCAAAAGAGAAACATGTGGTGACTATACCCTCTTATCAGAGAAAATTTAAAATAGAAGTAACGTCAACAGATAAAACAACCAATCAGAACAATAAACGGAAAATATATGACAAATACTACTTGGTGACCATGTACACAATCTATAAAGAATTCTAGTGAATATACTACATTCTAGGTAGTAAAACAAAATCTGAAAATCAAAACTTCCAAAAGATCTCGAGCTCATACCTGAGTCCCTACTCGGTCATAAACACCCCTTATCAAGCCAAATAACCCATGAATGAACTAGACACCATGTCCCTAGCCTGATCCTATAATAGAAAAAATAACATCTTCTCGGGTACCCATGTTCCATGGCAACCTAAGAAGGGTGTGACTAAAACTCAGTTAGCAAACACCAATGGTTTCTAAAGAAATATCTATTCCATAAAATGGTGTATGTAATTAATTAAGTGTAATGAGTACATAAGAAAACAAGTAAACCCTTTAAGTAATTATCTAATATTCATTTATCCATTAAGTTCTATTGATTCAACCCACCAACAAAACTAACTCAGGTCACACTAGGAATCTAATCCATAGAACACAGGGTTACACACACTTTTAACCACAAGGGGTTTTCACCAATCACAAACTATCAAATAATCATTAGTTAACAATATTCACTTGATCATTATCATCATTTGTCCCATAGGTTTGGAATTTATATTATTTACACTATGACCTAAGCATATTAATTACCATGCATAAGGGAATAGATCAAGTTCCCTATCTCACTAGGGATAAAACTTTTATAAATAATTAAATCACACATACCTTGGAGCCTCAATCTAGGTAGTCTCAAAAAATGAAATAGTTGGGTCATAGAGCCTCAATCCCCTTCCTTAACCCATGCATTATAGGGTTGGGGTTTAGATCCTCAGTGTAACCTGACCCGTGGGCGTAGATCCTCAATTCCAATAACCCACACTACCCAGCCATGTGCATATGATTATTTGAACCATTTAACAAATATTCCATTTCAAAATTTCTCTCAAATATTACCCATAACTGTCACATTTCATATCTCATTGAATACATAAATCACCTTCATTCCTTTACCCATTACCACATTTACCATTTACGTTTCATGGCCAATTATCCCACCTTCCTTATACCGAACACTCCCTTATTCCATGTTGTTAATTAAACACAATTAATATTAATCTAAATTATTACCATTTCACATTTACCAACACAAACTATAATTATTAAACACATATATCCTTATTCCAAACACCCCTTATGCTATTTCATCAACTATGCACATACATCATTATGTTTATTTCATTACCATGTTAACATGCCATCATAATCTTCATGGGTCCTATCTCACTAGACCATAAATAAATTCAATGACTATAGTAAAATTGACCTTTATGACCATATAATGGTATAAAATACAATAATACTACTATTTTAAAATCATCTTGAAACAACCCATAAGACACAAGTCTTCTTCTTTAAAAACCAAAACATTCTCAAAGGAATTCGTTACGGTTCCAACCATTCAAAATAACCATTAAACGATTTATAAAAAAGGAACCTTTCCCTCATTTCAAACCTAATTATAAATATTATTAGAAAAATCCTTTTTGAATCCCTTTGTGATCAACACCTATATAAAAACATTTCTCACTTTTAAACATAATTTTCCATCAATAAATCCATAAATGGGTCAAACCATGAAAACATACCATAAAACCCATTCCAAAAACTATTAATTATTTAAAAAAGACAACTTATAATCATTTCAATCAATCCATCAACCATACCTAGATAAAAATTCAATTTTTAATACCCATTATCTCTCTCTTAAAATACCCCTCTCCCAAAGATGAAATATTTTAATCGCCATTTACAAGGATCCAGATTACCCCATGGGTAGCCCTCAGTTTTGTATCACTCACCTATGGAGCCAACTTGGTATGTGAAGGATTTCATACCTCAATCTAAGGCCCAAATCAAATTCCAAAACCAAAGACAAAAATGAAATAAGGAAACAAATTTTTATAACCACATACACATATCGAACATCAAGATTATGTTAAAAATCATAAACACCACCTAACTCTTGCTCGGAGATGACTAACAAACCAAATTATTCTATTTATTTGAACTCAAGAAACCATTAAATACCCATCATATAATATTATAGAAAAGTGAGGGTTTTATGGATTCAGAATAAGAGGAGAGATTCTATAGGCCTTGTTCTAGAAAATATATCAAATAGGTGTGTTAGACTCACCTGGATGTTTTATTCACAACCAAATTCACCCCAAATACCTAAAAATTGAAGGGTAATCATCCATTGGAAGTATTGGATGGTTTGTTTCATCTCCCAAGTTGTTGGAGCAATAATGGGAAAGAAAAATGGCTTATATTCCATAAAGATTGAGAGGAAAAAAACTGAAACTTCACACTTTTTAAAGGACGTGTGGTTTTCCAAATAGTGTGACTCCATTTGTCTAAGAGGGAACACGATATATGGTTTGTAAAACCTTTCAATAGACTCTACCTGAAGAGGTCCCTAAGATGCACTGTTTTCTAGGCCAAGTACACAATTTTCCCTAACCATGCACCTACCGTTCTCTTCACCCAGTTCAACCTATTTTCCAAAACATTCATGTCTTGAACCCCCCAATAGAAACCCAAAACTCCTCATACACCTGAGAACCATTTCATTATCCCAAAAAAATCAAAAAAAAAAAATTAAACAAGGTCACACATTTATGAAAGTTTAGGATATTAAAATTTCCCCACCTTATAAAGTCTTGTCCTTGAGTTTTACTTCCAAACATTACTGATCCTCCAAGAACAAAGGTATGACCACAGGTCCCACCTACATACTTTTGTTTCCCATGATTTCTCCCAGACAGAAACATACCATAACAACACATGGATCGAAGAAATGTTCCTAATACAAAAGAACATTCCCCAATACAACCGAAAATACAGGCCAACACTCCCCAAGAATGAAACTAAGTCAAACTTATCATCACTAAAATCATGAAAAGTGAATGTTTAGGGAAACATAAATAAACCAAATCTCAAAAGGACACCATAGAAGAACTAAATTACCCTTAGAGAGCCAAACAGAACACCCTCATTCTGATCCTATCCAAAATTCATGTCTCAAATCACCGGGGACCATATCACCCCATTATTCAATGCTCTAATGGTGACCCAAGACAAGCATCACATAAAGTATCATCTAGATTCCAACCACATTTATGACCTACACCGAACCTAAACTGAAGGCCCAATGACCTCACACCATATCTGAACATCTAAAAGTTCTATCCTAGTAATACTCTTCTTCTCAATGTACTCAACTGGTCTAAACCTAAGCCAATGACTATTACAAAAACCAAAACACCAACATAAGTCCCACCCAAGCCCATCCAACCCATATTACCTCTCATATCATCAACCAATCACTTTCCCACTATGGTGATCCATACCATTTAATTTATCTGTATAATACCATCGCCTAATGTTGGGAACCTCCACCATCAACAAAATACCAATGGAACATCAACTCGACTTTCCAAACAACAAATGTGTTTTTGAACTCACCACACCCCAACGTCCATGGAAGCTCCACCCAACAATGGATCCCAACCTCACCATTGAAACCACATGGATTAATCACACATCTTATATAAAAATATCTACCAAAGATAACATTATTCTTCCTCAAAACTCATTCAAATTAATGGATAACACATATCACCCAAAAATTAATTGATGGTGGATTACATCCCACCACAACTATTCCATTTTTCAAAACCAAGTCAAGCCTTCTCAGATGACCAACTATGTTGGTTTTCAAATTCCACTTTTGGCATGTCACCCCTTGACCCAGATATGACTCCCACTAACATAAGGTGCATACCCTAAACTGAACACACCTACCAGATTATATTTATGCCATCTGATGAAGCTTCACAAACCTGGATTCCTTTTCCCCGCACACTATTATCGTGCTTTATAGTAATCACCCGCACGTCTCCAATGCATCACTCAAATCACCACTAAAACCTTCCTGAGTTCGAAGCTATCACTCAAATAAATCTTCCACTACATCCAAGGCCATCCAGGACTTATTATTCAAAGAATATGAACAATCCCTTACAACTTATCATTGGAATCCCAATGACACCACATACACTTCAAGGTCTTCTCAATTCATCCACAACAGACATACCTCTCCCCACCTTAGGAGTATTGTTCTCACCACATTAACTCAATACATTTATACCATAGTGGCTCCTGATTAGATCAAAAACTAAACCTCAAAACCTGGAAATAGTTTTTTGGGTTTTCTAGGATAAAAAAACCAACATAAACCACTACTCGTTATCGAATTCCAGAAATAACACCCATGGAATTCGTCGACATTCGACCTATCCTGAGGACTTATATCACAACCTATCGATGGTGTTTTCTTCACCACATGACTCCCGATGTTCCACCCCAAGATCATAGACTTTAAGGTGTACCACATCCAACAAAAATACATTCATGTCTTTAATCTAAATGCTAGATCCTTCTCAGCATACCTGGGATGATGTTAAGATATTGGGCCTGGTTGTCCCTAGTGAAATGTAAACAAAGAATTCATCGACGAACACCACTAAAAACCATCCATAACAAATTTAACTTCCCAAAAGGGTAAAAATTAACTTCCAAAAGGTCTTGGGATTCTCTGGCCACCATTGTTTCATCCACACTCAAACACCACAACTCAAAAGGGTAGTTTCATCCAAAACTGACTGCCACTTTACGACCCTCTAACAAGCATTCACAACACAAAATTTCACTTGGAGCCACTACCATTATACCACTAAATTCATTATAGTTAGAACTAAATGATATGCGTAGAAATTCATCAACCACCACACTGATCTAAAAACCAACTATCTCATGCATAACCAACACTTCCCACGACGATCATGTAAGATCCCATATTTTCACTCAGGTATGGATCCTTATAAATTTAGGTCTAAATACTTACTTTGGACCTAATATGGATGCGTAATGGATTAGTAAAGGTCTTGGGGGTATTTTAGGTATGTTCGAGGCCCAAAACCCATCTTTTTGGGAAAACTGGCCAAGTCGCACATTTGGTGCACTGTTGGCACACAATTTGACTAACCGTGCATATAGTATTTTTTCAGATAGAGCGACCTTGAATGGTTGACACATGGTCATGTAGCATAATAATTAGTGTTTCCCTTATACCTAGGTAAATGTACTTTAATTTAAAATGGTTTGTAAAATCTTGCAAACAAATAATGAACAAGCTATTTTTTTAGTAATTTTACAAACTTTCCATTAATGATCTAATTAGACCCTCCTTCTTCCCTAATCTGAGAACCAATGGTATTAACCTATTTCTCTCTCATATTGGATATTTTTTATGACCTAAGGTAGGAATAAAGGGATCTACTTCATCTGGGATCAATTTAATATTTTGTTCTTCCTGTTGGATGTATAATGGTAAGTACTCAAGTCCGTTTATGCCTATCCTCTTCCCACTTTCTCTCATCCTAGTTAACAGGGTATGATCCTATTTATCATTTTCTTATATCTAATATTATATGAGCTAAATAAAGGGCAGATACCGATGGAAGAGATTCATACAAGCCTAAGGTGGGTGGTCTTTTACTCATCCTTCAAGTTCAATGATTTTGGAATTTTCGTGTGGGGCCCATCGATTTCATCTGGTGCCATTTATAGAATTTATATTCCATTCCTATAATCAATAGAAGCATATGGGTATAATATTTCCATATATGTGATTAATTGTTGGTGGTTATTACCACAACTTCATTCATCCCATGTAGGATGTTATTAAATAATTGTCTTTTTAGTGTTTTGACATGTTTGAGTCACCATTCAGGTGTGACTTGGCATAAACTTTCTAAGGGTAATCATTACAATATTAAATGGATTGATTCATATTTTTAATTGAATAATGGAAATTACCATGTATGTTTACAACATCAGCCACATATGGTGAGTGCTTGGTATTGATAATTAAATGTGAAATGGAAATTGGAAAGTCTACAAAGTATATGACTTGGCCAGATTAAATGTAAATTAATAGTATGTTGCATATCCATAGAAACCCCTACCAAATTAATGGAAAGTAGTGGAATGAAACTTGAATTTATAATATATTTTAAATGGATTAAATTAATGGTTTCATTCTATTTATCCTTGTCACTATAATGAAAGGAATGTCTTGTACCAAATGACATGATTAAAAGGTTGCATGCTACTTGACCTTATCACACTAATGAATGAAAAGGCGAGTACCAAATGAAATATTACATGACTTAAATATAAAATAGTAATTGATTGACTTGATATCACCTTGAATTTTTATTAGAGAACACCAAGAGAACTTGGGAACCCCATTATGATTCAAGGATTAATCTTTCTTAGGTTGAGACCCACCTAGATCCAGATCCAGGTATATTCTTTAGACACCCAGTATGACATTATAGGATCCCTTAAATATCATTACAGGATTCCTTGGATAAACTATTTGGATATAACATTTACTAGTGGGCTATAAGGTTAAATCCCATCGCACCTAGTCATTTTTTATCCATGTTTTACCATGGATGAACTCCTTGGACTTGGTAGATGCCTCATTATGGAATGAATTTGACTATGATCATTGGAATACACTCTTATCCCATGCCAAGTTACAATTATTACTATGTTAGAGACCCTAGAGGTCTACACTACCTTGGTTTTTTTACTTTGAAACATCACTATTAAATACCATTACAAGTTTATTTTTTACAACTAAGATCCTTTTAAATTACTAACATGTGGCTTATTTATAAACTGGTAATAATCAAATAATTAATTGTTCGCATGTTTAGACACCATCTGAGGGATGAAGTGGGTACATGGGTATTTAGTTACATTTTACTAATTTAAGTTATATATTCATGCTCACACACTATTAAATTTCTATTACATAGGACGAATGTTATAGACATTGTTGGTGGTGGTCCACTGAGATTTATCTCACAACCTCTTCAGGCACCATTTGGTACCCGGAGTAGATTACATGGTTGAAGGTGTTGACAAAGGGAAGAATACAGATCCGAACACTTGATTACTTCCTGTTCAGTATGGAGCTTGATAATAATGGACTGAGTTGGAACTCAGGATGCTTGGGACAGTCTTTGATTTCTTTTATACTTCTATTTAACATGTTATGCCTGTTATATTGTATCCATTTTTTCGATTTTTATAGTGACATGACATATCCTTAGTTATTGAATTTTATTCCAGTTCTTTTTGTTATTCTTACTGTTATATCTATTTTCCAATGTTTCCTCTATTTTCTTATATTGATTCCGCTATTTACCTATGTTTACATTCATCTTCTACGCTACACTTTGGTAATGAAGGCATAATATACCAAAGGACACACCTTGGGCCCTCACTGCTATTCAGTAGCCTCTGGTGTTTGGGGAGATGGACATGATTCCATGTGGCCCATCGGGCTCGGGGCACCCGTTAAGTTGCATCTAGGTTTGGGACGTCACAGATCATACAGAAATATGACAGGCGTTTACCCCAAGACATATATTCATCCAACTCAAACGATATCATGTCCCTCCAAAACATGCCCACATCTAGAATTCCTTAAGGCCTCCATTGTTCTACACCTTCCTATGACCACACAATGAACTATACTTTATATCACACATATCACACATCACCAGTGATAGGACCCACACTTGATCACTCATTTGGCCAGGGCTCCTGGTTTGTTAGCCTAAATGAACTCAAGGCATTCCCAAAATTACCATTGAACAAACCAATCACCATTCAAACAAGCCCAACCATGTGACCACCACCAACCCAGTTTTCACTTTCATAGAAAATACATCCACCCATTCTTTGTTCACTCTTGTCTCGTTCGCCCCAAATAAACATTGATTCCCATACAAGACACCATCAGAGACACATGACAAGGTCCCTAACAACCTTGACTCTTCCAAAACCGACCTTACAACCAAACAGAAGCACTCAAACATCTCTCTAATAAGAAATGAAAACATAAACGTACTCTTTTACCAACTTCGAAAACACCAACCACACATAAATTTCACCTCCAAGTAAACCACTCATGCTTCGAAACATAATGAACCTACCACACCGGGACAACATTATTTGAGGATACCCTTGATTTTCCCAAAATAATAATGTCATAATGACTAGTGGATTCAAAATTACAAAACCATTAACTTCCCACGTAGCCCTCCAGGTTAAATCAGCACTCGGAAACACTCTCTGCGTGCCACTACCAAGGTCCAAAATGTCTACATGTACCAAACACACCCAAAATCACTAACAACCAAGCCGAACTCTATTATAGGTCATCATAAAAGATCAAAATGGTATGAAATCCCCAAACTAGAGCCACTCTGGGCTTCACAGGCTCTCTCTATCTCTCTCTCTCTAATCCAGACACACCAAACCGAAACCAAATCACTACTCATGGTGACACTCTTGTCCCACTCCAAAACATACTATGTCTAATGAACCCAAGTGGACATTTACTCTTGGCCTATCACTTAGAACACCCACACACATAAATTGAAACCATGATCAAAACAGCCACCCTAGGTCCAAAAAAAACTTATATAACTACAACCCTTAAGAGTTACCTCATCCACATTAGCGAACAAAATCTTAAAACCCATGATCACATACTTATTGAGGGAATAACAAGCACATATATTTTACCATAAAACAAACCCAATGAATCCTTGTGACCTAAAAATAAGGTCTCAACATAGGGAACTCTCACTACCCTAACCACCCATACATAAGGACCTATCACAACATTAGGGATACTCATTACCAATATCCCTACCAGTTCCATCATGTTTAATATCTTTTCTTAATAAAACTTTTCAAATTAATAATAAGGCTTCAAATTTCAAAATCTTAAATTCTATTTTAAAAACCAAATAATTTACACTTTCCAAAACCTTTTTTTATTAATCCAGCATTTAAAAAATCCATTTTTTATTGAAATTAAAATTTCAAAACATTTCCCTTTTCCAAACCCATGGATTTATGTTTCTAAAAACCCTTTTTAACCTTCTTTTCAACACTCAACATTTCATTAAATTTCACATTTTATAACAATTTATTTTATCATCAAGTCATTCACAAGTCAGTCATAGAAAAAATATGGATTTTCTACCAATCCTATGTGCCTAACATGATTCATGAAATGACACAACCTCCCTTATTGAGACAGGAGAAGAGATAAAACCTCATAAATCAATAACATCACATCCAAGTACACCACTGAAGATGGAAATATCAACAAACTATAAAAGAATAAAATATAAAATCATTTATCACCCCTAGAAACTTGAGTTTTCAATCTTATATGGGGTTGTAGAAACTCAATAACAAGTTCATTAATAAGCCCTGACAAGATCCTGGTCTCCTGTCTACCATGATCAAATAGTAAGACTAAAGACATTTGGATATGATACCAATTTGTAACGTCCCCAACCCAAAATACACTATAACCAGTGCCCCGAGCTAACTCATCACATGACCCCAGTCACAACTCCCCATCCACCAGAGGCTACCAACTAGATTCACAAGTCAGAAGAGAAACATGAAGAGACTATACCTGCTTATCATAGGGAAGCCACAAAAGCAGTTAAATCAATAGATAACATAACCAATAAGAACAATAAATGGAAAAAATACAAAAAATATCAACAAGTAACCATGTAAACATGATATAAAAAAATCTAGTGAATTCACTACATTCTAAGAAATCATAATGACAAAAATTCCAAAATCAAAACTACCAAGAGATCATGAGCTCGCACCCAAGCCCCAACCCAGTCTTGAACACCCATGATCCATCCAAACAACTGATGCAATAACCAGACAACAAGTCCTTGTCCTAAAATGGTAATAGAAAAAAACAACATCTTCTCAGGTACCCAAGTTCCATGAAAGCCATATCTGGGTGTGAGTACAACTTAGTAGGCCACCCACAATGGTTTCTAAAAAATATCTAGTCTGTATAATATTTTTTGTAAATAATCAAGTGCAACAAGTGAAAAGGAAAAAAGGAAACCATTTAAGTAATTTTCTAATATCCATTTATCCATTAATTTCTCTAGATTCATTCCATCAAGAAAACTAACTTAGGACACGCTAGGAATCTATGCCAAGGCACAAGGGGTTACAAACACTTTTAACCACAATGGGTGTTCACTAATCACAAACTACAACATACCCATTTTTTAACAGTATTCACTTGATCATTCTCATAATTTTCCCATGGATTAGGAATTTATATTATTTTCACTACCACCAAAGCTAATAAATTGTCATGAATAGTGGAATAGGTCATGTTCCCTATCTCAATATGGATGAACATTTCATAAAAAATTACATCAAACTTACATTGGAGCCTTATTCTAGGTAGTCTCATCAAATGTAACTACTAGGGGCATAGATCCTTAGTACCCTTCCATAACATGTGCATTATAGGGGTGGGGTTTAGAGTCTTAGTCTAACTCAACCAACAGGTGTAGATCCTAAAGTCTAATACCCCACACTTCCAAGCCATGTGAATATGATTTTTGAACTATTTACCACATATACCATTTCACACCCATTCTCCAAAATTCCACATAACCATCAAATTCCATATTTCATTCAACATATAAATCATCTTCATGACTTAACCCATTAACACATTTACCATTTACATTTCAAAACCCATTAAACCACTTCCCTTATACCAAACACTAACTTATTCCATGTTGTCAATTAAACACAATTAACAATAATATCACTTAAAAACCATTTCAAATTTATCAAAAAACCATAACTATTAAACACAAACATCCTTATTACTAAAACAACCTCATTCTATCTCATAAACTATTCTTATATATCATTTAGTTAATTTTATAACCAGGTTAACATTCCAACATAATCATCATGGGTCCTATCTCACTAGCTCGTAAATAAATTCAAAGACTATTTTCCAAATGGACCTTTATGGATACATCATGGTATAAAACAAAATTCCACATACTTAATTAAAATCATCTTGAAGACAACCTTTAAAACATGGGTCTACCTCTTTGAAAACTAAAACACACCTAAAGGCTTTCATTACTGTTTAAAGCATCCAAAACAACCATTAAACCACTTTCACAAAAATGGATCCTTGCACTCATTTAAAACACAATTAAAAATATATTTAGAAAAAATATTTTTGAATAACTTTGTGGTCAAGACATACTTTAAAACATTTATCACTTTCAAACATAATGTTCAATCAATAAATCCATAATCAGGTCAAACCGCCAAAACCTACCACCAAAACCATTTTAAAACCTCTTAATCAATTACAAAACCCAACATATAATCATTTAAATAAACCCAAAAAACCTAACCACAAACCCTAAAAAAAATTCTAAAAATTCTCTCATAATACCCCGCTCTCAAATTTTACAAATTTTTGTCACCATTTACAAGGGTTCATCCTACCCCATAGGTAGCCCTCAACAAGGTCTCACTCACTTACGGACCCAACCTGGTCTGTGAAGCACTTACAATATCAATATGAGGACCAAATAAAATTCTAAAACCAAAGAAAAAGAAAAAAAATAAGGAAACACATTAGCATAACCAGATACACATATATAACATTAATACCATGGGAAAACGGTTAAATACCACCTACCTCATGGTCAAAGATTATTACCATATCAAACAAATCTATTTCTTAAAACTAAAAAACACTTTAAATACCTAATATATATTCATCTACAAAATTTTTAATTTTAGGGATTCATAAGATGATGAGAGCTTCTACAAGTCCTAATATATAAAATAGAGCAACGAGAAGCATTAGAGACACCTGAATCTTTGATTTTCACACAAACGCGCTCTAGAAACCTATGAATCGATGGAGAATAATCACTTGAAAGACTTAAATGTTTGGTTTATAACTCAATATGTTGGAGAAGGAATGTGGAGGAAAATTTGGTTAAAACCTTTAAATGTTGAGAGGAAAAACTAGAAATTTTTAGTTATTAAAGTTTATATAGTTTAGCTGCATATTTTTCCAAACCGTGCACAAACCATGTGGAACCCTCTATATAAGATGGGCCAAGCTGCATAATTTCCTAGAATCACCTCCATGGTTTGGAAAACTATGTGGAAAATATGTTCTAGACTCTTCCTGAAAGGCCCCCCTAGCCTCATGGTTTCTTGGGCCCGACACACTATTTTCCCTAACAGTGCGCCAACCATGAACATGACAATTTTTCGCTAATTTCCACTATTCTCATCTCCTGATCCCCCTAGGACACCCCCAAGACTTCTCATAAATTCAAGAACCACTTTATTAGCAAAAAATGAATTTTAAAACGAATTTAAAGGATGTCATACATTTTCAAAAGTTTGGGATCTTACACTTGAAATAATAAAAAATTAAATCACTAAGAAATTATATATATATTTGTGTGTGTTTGGGTTACATTTCAACATGAATTGGAGAATAACATAGGATTGTTAAGTTATGATACATATAATCAGTTTCTAAAGGTAAAAAAACTCACATTTAATGCAGTAGAAATTGATAAAAAACTCAAATACCATATCAACAATGTGTAAAGCTAAAACCATGCATAAACCATAAATGACTAAATAATGTAACTTACCATGATGATGTATTTTATACATATTATATTTAATCATGTTCTTGATTAAGATAATTCAAAAACAAGTAATAGAGTCTCTCCTCCATGATTTATCCATGAATCCACTAATTCACTCAATTATTGGGTGGGTTCCACTTCACATATACATTATGTTTGTACCTCATTGGGTAATGGAAGAAGTATTAGATAGATTTGACAGCGAGGATCGATAAAAAGATTACAAAGTCTTGAATAACCATCTTAACCTGAAATATTCCTTTAAATAGGCTTTAGAGATTATCCTTGTGCCTTATGAATTTACCAATACTTTCATAACATATAAGTAGATGACATACCTATTAAAAATTCTTGTAACCCTTACTGATATAGGCCCGCTGTATTTTCATCATATGAAACTCTTAATTAAAGATTATTTAACTTATATGGAAGATTAATTGAATGTTAAAACTTAATATTTAACAACCATATTAATCATAATCTATGTTGATTTTATTATTTGATTATGATTTAATGATTCAAATATATTGTAAAACATGATAGGATGGCAGTGGTGTGGTATCACAATATCACACTTTATAGTATCCATTTATAAATATATATTATATTTATTATTTCAATCTACACCATACCATGTGTATTTTATATATCTTAATTTCTCTTATCAACCTAAACACATCATATATTTATTGAATCTAGGTCATATCTACATCTTTTTCTAAGGGTTATGGACTAACAATGTGCATGTTGATATATATATATATATATATATATATATCAATGCAAGTATGTTTGTATTTTAATTTTACATGTATGATAAAAAATAATTATAAAATATTAATAATTAATATAATTAAGATATCATTTTCATATAATAATACAATTTAATTATTATTTTCATTTTATATTTTATATTAAACTTAATAATCTGAATGATTTACAATATCCATTATTTATACTATATTTTATGAATCCTCAGATATATGGACCCCCCTTCATATAACTCATTTACAAGTTATCCTCTCCTAAGAAGAAAAAAACCTCCTAAGCACCTTTCATTTCAATTACTACTCTCCCTCCCCATGATACCCTTCATACCTTCTTCCATTCAATTGATCACTCCCTATGAACACTAGAAAATGTAGCCTCACCAAACCCTACCTAGATTCACACTAATATATATTTACCATAGAATTATATTCTATCATATTGATCTATACTAATTAACAAAAATTCCAGCATCACCAAACATTAACATGAATTAGTCATCCATTCCAATTTTCTATCATATACATTGTGTTGGATTACTTTGGTAACTCTTTATTATAATTCCAAAAAATCATGTTTGTTATGTTTATAATAGACATTATCTTTTATGGTAGTAATTTTTTTATGGAAACATTTATAAAATGTGGATAGGATTTGATGAAATCATGTCAACATACCGTACAAAGAATTTCAACTTCCCATGAAGGTCATGTAACCCTGTAGTAGTTGCTACATGTTGAAATCCAAGTGATTGCGAGAATAATAAAGTAACCATGTGTCAGATGGGTTAATTTTGTCTAAGAATTGAAATCACCACATGTTTATGTTTAAGTGAACACACAAAGGATTAAATAAAACACATAAAGAAATGAAGTGATTTCATTTATAAAATAAGTGACTTCATGAAGAAAAAAAGTGACCATAAAAATAAAGGTTGCGACTGTATAAAAAAATTAAATTGACCAGGAAAAGTGACCATGGAAATTGGTCGTGCTAATTAATCATGTTAAGTAACCACATGCCAAAGTGACTATGCTTATGTGAAGACTAAGTGACCATTCATAACATAAGAAGAAATGTATATTCAAATACCAAAGGGATATATTTTAAGTAATTTATTATAGAGTTAGAGAATTTAAGGTCTTCAAATTAGAGTAATTTTTCCAAGAATTAATTTATGAATATCCTCCAAATGAATCAAGAGATGATTATCTATTTAATAAGAAGAGCCACCTGTAGTCAAAGAGCACATGTGAGTGTCCTAGAGAGACATTATGATACTCTAAGGACTTACTCCGACATACTACACTACTAAAGTTTTCCATAAAACTATATTTTTTGACTTATTAGTGAAACACTCCATTGAATATTTTTCAAGGGAATATTTAAAGAAAATTGATCAACCAAAGCTAATCAGATTGAGTTGATTCAAACTTTCACTCTTCCTATCTAATACACTATATGTCTTAGTTTAATTTTTGATATATTTTTTTCATCTATATTTTATTTATCACTGTAAGAACCCGGTTTTTTCTATAAAAGACTTTGAAAAATTCTTGATGTTATTCCAGAGCAACACCTTTAGACGGCGTACGATTCCGAGCCCCGGTGTGGCTGGAATTAATTTTTTTGTGCGTTGACACAGGGCATGCCAAATAAATGAAATAACTCTTAAAAGGTGTTTCAGATCAGAAATATGAGTATACTAATGGATCTGAAATGGGGTTTTTACCCTAGGAACAACATAAAACATGTCGGCACGGGACGTTGGGACCCCTCGCCCGTTATCGGGACATTAAACGGATAAATAAAATAATTAATTTATTCTTTTAATGGTTAAACTCAAGTAACTCCTAATCGGTATCTCTAATGGGAAAACTGAGGGCACCGTTGAGTCCGGAGCGTGCCGTTTTCCCTAGGACGGGTGTAATTATCGTGGGCGCGACCCTTCTGTGGAAAATGGCCCCAGGGGCGTTTTTGTAATTTAGCGGCATCAGGCATTGAGATTTATAACATTAGAACGGAGCCTAGGATTAAAATTCCAAGATCTCCATTGTGTTCATGAGGTGGTGTTTACTCTATGGGAGGCTTAAACTCAACCCCTTCAAGAGTTTTGGATTCGGGACAGTTCAGGAGGTGTTTAAAATTAATTAAGAGTTAAATGAAATTGTTTATTTAAACATGATCCACCCCCTCCCTCTCCTTAGTTTTTTCTGGCCAATGGATCTCTCAATCAAGGAGCTACCAACTTCAACCTACTCCCCTCCTTCCCCGAGCCAAGCGGATGTGACAACGCTGGTGGCGCGGTGAAGGTGTGAAGCCTCGGGAACAGGTAGGCTTCGTTGCATTATAATTTTGGTTTTGACATCCTCTTTGATTTCGATTATATACATTTAAATGTTGTTTGATTGTCGAGTGAAGACCATAACTATGTAATATATGTTCTAAGCTTTCCGAAACTTATTACGGTTTGAAAATCTGAGTCCCAAGACGTCCGCAGTGGTCTGGCGAAGATTGGAGATTGTTTGGGGGATTCCGGTGGGTTTGAGGCCGGTCCAATGGCTCCGCTTGGCAGACCGGTGGTTTACGGAGGTGGCACGGCTGGCTGCAGTGAGCGACGGAGTTGGGGAGCGCGGTCGGCGGGCGGTCTTTAGCGGGAGCGGCCGGGCGAGCAGCGTCGGCGTCGGTGGTCGAGCGCGCACTACTGGAATTCTTGGTATTTGTGACGACTTATTTGCAACGGGATCCCGTCACAAATAAGATTTAGTGATGGGGCCCTGTTTTAGAAAAAGATGTCACAAATACCATTATTTGCGATGAGAAACATCACCGTCGCAAATAGTTTTTGCGACGGGCCTGTCGTCCCATCGCAAAAATACATATACATATAAATATATATATATATATATATAACATTCTGTGATTGGCCCGTCACAAATATGTTTTTTTAATAATATTTATTTAGACTATTTGCGACGGGGTCCCGTCACAATTAATAAATAAATTAAAAAAATAAAATTAATAAAATTACGATTAATGAAGAAATAATATTACTATTATTAATAAAATAAAAAATATTAAAGTTCTCAATATTCAAAAAAAAATAAAGAAGTCATAAAATAATAATAATATTATTATTATTATCAAATAAACAAAAAAATATAATACTAAAAAAATATATTTAATAAAATAATATTAATATTATTAAAATAATAAAAAAATAAAAAAAAATAAAAATTCTCAATATTCACAAAAAAATATAAAAAAATATTAAAATATTATAAATTAAATTATGTAATATTTGCACCGATATACAAGACAGAAAATGTAAATAATTCATATTACAATGTTAAATTCAAATGTTTTTAACATAAAAAAATCACTGGGGGGTTGTCTTCTAGAGGAGGTGGAGGAGCTGAAGAAGATGATGGAGGAAACTCCATCCCTAAACTATGAGTTAGACGATGCATGTACTCAATCTGCTCATGATGCTGCTACTGCCATCGATTCATCACCTCCTCATGCTACTGCTGCCATCGATGCATATGCTCCTTGTGATGTTGCTCCTACAGCAGCTGCTGCCGACTCATCTCTTCATGCTGCTTCAGCAAAGTCTCTATAAGCTTAGTCTGAGTTCGCAATTGCTCCTGAAACTATGAGCCAGAAGATGATGTCTCTATATGAGCTCCTCTCGAGCTCGACGCCGACATCGCAGAAGTACCATAATAAGTGCTAAGAGTCAAATGAGAGCCGATACCAACTACTCAGGCCTTCTCAAAGCCATACTGAGTCACCTTCATCTATGCCACCTCATCGAAATAGTGAGCACCAGTCTGCTCTGTTATCTCGTCCTGACCCTCAGCCTGTGTCGGAGAGGTCGCAGCCTCATATGACTCCTTCAATTCCAATTTAAAATTAAAATTGTGAAAATACTATATGCAGTTAATTTTCAAAGTGAAAAAAAATAATACTAACCACAATCTGAGGCTGGCGATCACCTCCAATCTCTCTAGGGGATGGATCATTGTACATCCTCCGATAAACGTCGAACTCTATAATATTGGGATGCTCGACTGCCTACAGAAATATAAAATAAAATGTTTATATTTAATGTTATTTAAAATATTAAAAAAAATATACTTACCAGATGCTCTCTATGCGAACTGAATTTAGGGCTACCAGCTCGATGCGTCACCTCCTGTCTCCCCCGGTTCTGCCATCCCACTAAAGTTCTCCTCTGAAATCCACCACTCAACCAGTGTAAACATAATCCATCCCAAACGTGAGATGAAATGTACTCTGGTCAATTAGCTCTACACGACTCATCATATTCTGTCACTCCTGCTTTCTTAATGGCTGTCCTTCTCAAATTGTGCATAAACTGACGAAAACAGTCGCGTATAGAAACATGTCATTCCACATAGATAGCATCACACATGATATCATTGATAGGATACCATAAACCGTACAAATAATTTATAATATAAAGTTATTAATAAAATAAATTTCAAAATAAATATTATTTATTTACGTACCAACCAATGAAAGAACATGTCGCGTCACACATCATCAAGAATCTGTTCTCATGTGATCCATGGATGAGAAAATAATTGCACAAGATAGTGCTCCCCTGTCCAATATCTACTTGCGCAAAACTGGGAAAAAGGAATAAATAATCAAACAATTAGTATATATATAAATAAATTAATGAAATATAACTAAAATATACATGTTACCATACCTCCGTGTGTGTGGATCGAAACCAAGATGTTGACGTCGCTCGGGGATAGGGTTAGGAATCATTAGTTGTGCAAGACCGCACCCCCTCTGCGTACCCCCTGAACTGCCAGTAGGCTGAGAGTCAGATGGTCCAAAATCTCCCTCATCCAACGGTAGGTCAGCCTCCTACAACTCACGGAATATATTAGAGTCTATCTGAAATACAAAATGATTGTTGTTAGCAGATAGTTGAAAATACCTCTTTAATATAGATATATATTAGTTATGATTATAACCAGCATTTAACTATGTCAATGTTCATCTTCATCCTCTTCTCCATAGCTGTCAATGTCAATGTTTTCATCTTCCTCCTCAACATCATCAATATCCATATGATTTTCAGTTTTATCATCTCTTGTCATTTCAAATTCATTTGTAACATCATTAACATCTTCATCACCATCGATCCTTAATTGTGGGGTATCATCATCGATATTCACATCTCTTTGTGAATCAGATGGATTTTGAGCAGCCTCTTGAAATATTTCAATTCCTTCCACTTCAACGGAACCACATTCAGTTTGAGTAAACTGATTTTCCCAAGATTTCATTTTTATTATGCTCCACCAATCGCTCAAGTCTCTTGAAGTAGCACAGTACTTTGTATAATAAATTTGATGTGCCTGTTGAGCCAGTAAAAATGGTTCATTTACTATAAGAAGACTTTTATATTTAATATCGTCGATTCCATGAGTCAGATGAACACAAAAGCCTCTCTCAGTATCCAACCACCGACATTTAAACATTGTTATGTAATTCCTTCCTAGATAACACAGCTCAATAATTTCATCCAAAATGCCATAAAATTCAACTTTAGTTTCTCTGTGATGTGATCCTCTCAACCAGGATATAATGAATCCTCAGCAGATCTCAACAACTCATAAAATTTGGATAGTGCCAAATCAGGAGTTAAATCAATATCATCGTGAGTTTTAGTTTGTTGCACAGATGGACCTGCAACATCATGTACAAAATATTGAAACGGTGATGGATTTGGAATCAAGTTATTAGGATCTTCTCTGGAACTGCGTTCACCATGTTGGTACCAAAAAACATAATCTGGTTGAAAACCAAACCGCAAGAGATGTCCCCCAACGTTGGCAACTGTGTCAAACTTTCCCAGAGCACATTTTTTACAAGGACACTTAATTGTGCCTTCTAAAATATATTCTGGTTTTGATGATGCCAATGCTAATAAAACTTCAACACCCTCAATACATATAGGATTTAAACCAGAACCATTTGGATTTCTGCACTGATTTATCCAAACACGATCATCTAGTAATGACTGATGTCCACTTCTTTGTTCCATATTTTTCTATATAAAATATAAAATCAACACTGTTTTTGAATAATTTGAAATTATAAAAACACTATCTGAAAAAAAATATTTCATTGTGGTGATGATTACAAATTTTCCATTCATTATCCAAGCAGATTTCGTTTACTAATTATTACAAATTATTACAATTTATTACTAATTATTACAATTTATTACTAATTATTACAATTTTTTACTAATTTAGCAATACTTATAAATACTTAGAAAAATGAAAACTACTTGAATAATGAAAGAAAATTTGGTAACCATCATTGTGGAGATGATTACAAATTTTCCCTTCATTATCCAATCAGATTTCGTTTACTAATTATTACGAATAAAAAAAATTATATTATCAATATTTATGAAAAAACAATATCAATATTATTAAAATAATAAAAAATTTATAAAATATTAAAATTATCAATACTCGTAATAGGATTTGCTCTATTTTTAACATGTTCAAATCTCAAAGGGTTACCAATTATCAGGTCATGCGCAATAAAAATTTTGTGTCAGCCATGTCCAATGTAAACTCTATAATTGTCCTTGCATCGTTGATCACCTCACAAGTATTATTGCAATAAGATGACCAAAGTAATGTCGTTCTCGTCTCTAAGAATCAACTCGCTCCCTTTACATATATCATTCTTCCTTAAAAATTTGATGGGACATCAGTATCTTTCCCATAAATTTTCAAGGAAGAATGGTCTATGTAAAGGGTCATGTGAGATAATATTTACATATTAGAAGGTCATGACATGGGTTGTCCTATTGCAATGCTACTTGCAAGGTGATCAACCAAGCAAGGAAAATTATAGAGTTTACATTGGACATGGATGACACAGACTTTTTATTGCGTATGACCTGACAATTGACGACCCTTTGAGATTTGAACATGTTAAGAATAGAGCATAGCCTGTTGTGAATATTAATAATTTAAAGATTTTATAAAGTTTTTTATTATTTTAATAATATTAATATTGTTTTTTAATAAATATTGATAATATAATTTTTTAATTCGTAATAATTATTGCTAATTATAGCTAATTATTGCTAATCATTACAAATTATTGCTAATTATTTCTAATTATTCCTAATTATTTGTAATTATTGGTAATTATTGGCAATTATTGGTAATTATTGGTAATTATTGGTAATTATGGGTAATTATTGGTAATTATTGGTAATTATTGGTAATTATTACTAAATATCGGTAATTATATTTAATTATATCTAATTATTGGTAATTATTACTAATTATTACTAATTATTACTAATTATATCTAATTATTACTAATTATATCTAATTATTACTAATTATATCTAATTATTACTAATTATATCTAATTATCGGTAATTATTAGAAATTATATCTAATTATATCTAATTATATCTAATTATATCAAATTATTACTAATTATATCTAATTATTGCTAATTATATCAAATTATTACTAATTATATCTAATTATTATTAATTATATCTAATTTTTACTAATTATATCTAATTATTACTAATTATTCTAATTATTACTAATTATATATAATTATTACTAATTATATCTAATTATTACTATTATATCTATTTATTACTAATTATATCTAATTATTACTAACTATACATAATTATTACTAATTATTGGTAATTATTACTAATTATTGGTAATTATTACTAATTATTGGTAATTATTACTAATAATTGATAATTATTACTTATTATTGGTAATTATTACTAATTATTGGTAATTATTAATAATTATTTGTAATTATTACTAATTATTTTTAATTATTATTAATTATTGTTTATTATTACTAATTATAACTAATTATTACTAATTATTACTAATTATATCTAATTATTACTAATTATATCTAATTATTGGTAATTATTACTAATTATATCTAATTATTGGTAATTATTACTAATTATATCTAATTATTACTAATTACATCTAATTATTACTAATTATTACTAATTGTATCTAATTTTTACTAATTTTTACTAATTATATCTAATTATTGGTAATTATTACTAATTATATCTATTTATTGGTAATTATTACAACTTATATCTAATTATTGGTAATTATTACTAATTATATCTAATTATATCTAATTATTGGTAATTATTACTGATTATTACTAATTATGTCTAATTATTACTAATTATTACTAATTATTTCTAATTATTGGTAATTATAACTAATTATATCAAATTATTGGTAATTATTGGTAATAATTGGTAATAATTGGTAATAATTGGTAATTATTGGTAATTATTTATAATTTTTGGTAATTATTGGTAATTATTGGTAATAATTTTTAATTATCACTAATTATATCTAATTATTACTAATTATGTCTAATTATCACTAATTATATCTAATTATCACTATTATATCTTAATTATATCTAATTATCACTAATTATATCTAATTATCACTAATGATATCTAATTATTAAAAATTATATCTAATTATTACTAATTATATCTAATTATTACTAATTATATCTAATTATTACTAATTATATCTATGTATTACTAATTATATGTAATTATTACTAATTATATCTAATTATTACTAATTATATCTAACTATTACTAATTATATCTAATTAATACTAATTAATACTAATTATCCCTAATTATAACTAAATTCCGCTAATTATCTATAATAATCTCCAATTATTGGAAATTAACAATAATTATTTATAATTGTCTCTAACAATATAAATTTCTTACTAAAAATAAATATAAATAAAAATCAATTTAAATCTAATTTAATTAGAACTAATAAACAAAAATTAAAATTAATATAAAAAATTAAAATAATTATAAACAAATTAAAATATAAATACCTTAAACTTTGATATTCTGAAGTTATTGACGCATTCGAATTGCTCTTGTATAAAAAAATTCAACTAATAATGACTTTTTTCCCTTAAAACTAGAGAATGAAGAGAGAAAGAGAGAAAGATCTGAGTGATTTGGAAAAAACGGGTGGGGGTATATATAGCTTAGATTAGTTGCGACGAGCCCTGTCGCAAATACCACCTGCTGACATACTATTTGCGACGGGCAACTTTTCCCGTCCCAAATGGTATTTACCGCGCTGGGATTTTGCGACGGACCCGTCACAAATACTCCCATCCGCATTAATTACCGTCTGCGGTTAACAGGGTATTTGCGACGGAGCCCGTCGCAAATTGTTCCTGCCGACACACTTTTTGCGACATGACGACACCCCGTCGCAAAAAACTATTAACCGTCGTCGGGTATTTGCGACGGTACCCGTCACAAATACTCTTGCGCGGTTTGGCGCGCAAGTCGCGCCAAACGATTTACGATGGGAGACGAAACCCCGTCGCAAATACTATTTGTGCGGTTTGGCGCGCAAGTCATGCCAAACTATTTGCGACGGGAGACGAAACCCCTATCGCAAATAACCCGTCGCAAATAATTATTTTTCCCATAGTGGCAGGGCGCCAGCGGGGCGAGACTAGGGTCGACCGGCTTTTGCCGGTCGGTGCGCACGAGGGGAGACCGGGGTCAGCGACCCCGACTAGCAGACCACGATCCGCAAAGGGCGGGTCGCCATGGAAAGCGAGCCAGACCAGATCAAGCCAGTCCGGGCGAGGTGGGCCGGCCCGCTCAGTGAACCGTGGGTCGGTTCAGGCAGGGCAGGCCGACCGAACTGGCCCGACCCACCACGTTTCGTCCGGGAAATTTAGAATGCCCGTAAAATGCGGACCAGGTGTCAGATTTGCGTGCCGTCAGTGGCGACGTGTTCCTTGAAACGAGGAAAAATTTTTATGATGGTCTTGGGAATTTTTAAATCCCGATACGGGGCATCTCGGTGGCGCGACACGTTCTTTAAGTGGATTGGCGTTTTTTTAGGGGTTTTTGTTTTGGGCGGCGTGGACACATCTGATGTCCGATTTGAGCACTGTTAGTGGAATTTCAACCCCAACATCGAGACAAAGTTTTCTATTATGGTTTCGGGCGTTGAAACCAGAGTTGAGGTTTGGGCCCCACGGCCCGTCTTTTAAGCTGTGAGCAGCGTTTTGTAAATTTTTCATCAGATGTCTGTTCGGGGCGTGCGGACAGTTGATTCTAAGTGTTTTTCCGAGGGCATTGCAATGGTGCATTCCACCTACTTTAATTCCACACGATGGTGCGGGCCCCACAAGGGCCATTTTGGGAGTTGGCGGTGATTTCCATCTTTATCACCGGTTGTCTATTTTGGACAAGTGATTAGTTAATCTTCTGTACTTTTTCGATGGGATCGCAACGGTGCGATCCGCTCGTAGCGTTTCAGGATCGGGATGCGAGTCCCACGTAGTACCACTCATGTGCGGTATGGCACTATGCATCTTTTCCTTTGGACATCCGTTCCATGCAAGTAAGTAGTCAATTTGACGTGTCTTTCTGAGGAGATTGCAATGGTGTGGTGCACCCGACTGTTTTCAGGACCGAGGCTTGGGACCACGGGACACCATTCGGGCATAAAGCGGTGTTGGAAAACTTTTCCATCGGATATCCATTTGTGGCGAGTGGATAGTCGATCTCATGTGTTTTTCCACGAGGATTACAACGGTCCGATCCGCTTGGATGTGCAGAGACTCATTAGAGATCTCATTTAGTGTGGAAGTATGAAAGGTGTACCAGTGGTTGTTCTTCCTGCGGTGTTTTGTAGAGAACCCTTGGAGTGTGACCGTGTTCACTCTCCTGTGAGTGAAGTTAATATTTTAAGAGATGTGTTTGTCCATGCTAGGGTCATGGAGGAAGCAGATTGGAGAATTTACGTTTTCACCCTTCACGTTGACGTTGGGTGTCGTGTGCATGATAGCCTTTGGGCTAGAGATGTTGTATACTCTGGGAGTATACAGGAATGCTTGGAGGTACATGTTGTAGTTTGTACCTGAGAATGTTTGTGCTTGGTTTGGAGATGAGCTGGGGCTACACGTCGTGTGGGCCCCCTATGTGCGCCATGTTCTACTTTACGTACCTTTGACCTCTCACGACGTAGAGGGCACTTCTGTTCTCAATGCTTTGGCCGACAGAGTTGTTTGGGTTCCACTGTTTCTTCAGCTATGAGGGGTTTCAGTATCACATCCCTTTCACTGGACTACGACATCGTTTATGACTACGTGATTTCGTATAGTGTAGGTGTTCTCCCACTTTCTGGAGTGAGTTGTCTCAGTCCACTTCGACAGTAGACTCAGCGGATTGGAGCATGTATCACCCCGAGAGGCCCAGGGAGATACTCATGTCCCTTCGTGTTCCTTGGTAGTGTTCTTTGGTTATCGGTGTGACCAACACATTATGTGGGCACCAATCCTATACCCAGGAGGTTTTTTCCAATAGGGTACGGGGCCCCCAGTGATCCCTGGGAGCAGAATCCCTAGCTGTGTATCGAGATCATATCTTCCTTCTACGATCTATAGTGACGTGTTTCCCACTACATGTTCCGGTTACCAGTGAGGTACCATCCCAAAGGGATGGCCAGTGTGGTACCATCCACGATGGATGGCCAGTGCGGTACCATCCAACAGGGATGGCTAGTGAGGTACCATCCAATAGGGATGGCCAGTGGAGTACCATCCAACAGGTATGGCCAGTGGGGAACCATCCAATAGGGATAGCCAGAGCGGTTCCGGGTTTACCTCCAGCTGGGATGGGAAGTGGTCCTGGATGACGGTTCCAAGCCTCCCTCCAGCGAATACCCTTTTCACGGGGCTGGGCAGTGGGAACCCGTCGACTTTGAGAAGACCTCTCGACTGTGTGACAATGATTAGGTGTGGTTTGACGTTCCCCAAAACTCACAAGTACAAGGGGATATTTCCCCACCAATACGCATCCTTGTGACGCGACCTAAAACCGTGCGGGCGAGTCAGTGCTGCCCAAAGCAGATAGTGTCGAGGTGCGGTGATTTGAGCCCCTTGACTTGTAGTTCAGGGTAGACGTGCGGGATACTAGGCATCGATGGTGTTTTCCTCTGGGACTATTGGCGACTCTCTTTCTTGGGTTGAGCTATGGGATGGAGATTCACTTGCAATCTTGTTTGGGTTTCTTGTTTGAGAATATGGATATGTATATACCTTGTTTCAGTACCCACTTCTTGGGTTTTAGTTACTCTCCTTACTGGAGAGGCAAAGATGTGCAGGGTATGCCACATTATTTCCGTGTCTAGATTCTCGTGGTTGGATGAGTCTCCTCTCCTGTTATATGTAGCATAGACTCGACGAGAAGTTCATCTTCTCACCGTTTCTAGCTCCTTGTGTTTGGACGAGTCTACTTCCTTCCTCTTTTTGGGTTGAGTTTTACTCTTTACTGCACTCTCAGTTATACTCCTTTACTTTTCCCTATTCGATCTACTGCTCACCTCTTCAGTACCTCCTTTTTTCTCCCTCCAGCCTTCGGGGCATCCTACTGAGTATTTTTATACTCACCCCTGCTTGGGATTTTCCCGCACTTGGTGTGCCCTTGCAGACGATAGACAGGTTGGTCGTGACATTAGAGGAGAATATAAGTTCCGGAGCTTGGACCGTGTGTGGTGGTTGTAGTTGGGTTCCAGGTGTGGGACTCTCCCAGCTATTTTACTTTTTTTTACCTGTTGCCAGGTTGTGGCACTTTTTTGGTTGGGCGTATTTTTTGCCCCTTTTTTTCAGTTTACCTTCAGTACATTCTTTGTACTATTTATAGGTCGATGCACATTGTGGTTTATTTAAAGCAGTTGGTACTTTACTTTCATTTTTTACTCTGCACTTCTGCCTTGAGTGGGCTGCGTGTGTGTGTACAGGTACTTAGGAAAATGCCTCCCCAAGTTGTTTAGCCTTCTACGCTGGTCGCCAGCCCATGGCCTATGGAGGTGGTCTTGGTGTAGTTGTGGCTCATGCTCGGGTAGGGTTAGGTTGTGACAATCACATGAACTTGAACTATATTTAATAATACTAGATAGTCATTCCTTTATTCTTATACTATTGTTATACCATGTATAACATTGAAAGAGGACATATGTAACCTAGAATTATTATGTGTGATTTTTATTTGAAAAATGAGATCTAGGTTTGGAATCACATTTATTTCTTAATAAACTTATACAAAGAGAGTAATTTTCAAGTAGATAGAACTAGGTCTTGGATGGAGACAAAACAACTTGTTTTTATTCCACTATTTGGTTTCTTATTTTCTTTACTTTGTTTCAAAACAAACTAGTTTTAGTTTTCAAAAAAATTATAACAAAAAAATACTTTGACAGTTATATTTAATTTGTTTTGTATATAATATATAATGTAATTATATTTATTTCAAAAGTTAATGTAATTTTGTAATTGTACTAACCGAGCTTCCATTGAGATTTTGTGAAATATTTAGAAAACATTGAATTATAAATTTATACTATTTTACTAAAATTTTATTGTCATAAATTGGTGATTTAGTGTTAAATTATTTTGTTATAGAAATTTTTAATTTGAAACATAATTCAATCCCACTATATTTTTCCACCTTAACCAAACTTTGGAATCAAAGGATTTTTATTTATTTTAATTGTGATCAGGTTTTTACCAAGAATGATAAAAATTTCTATTTATTCTAATTTATATATTTAGGGATAAAAATAGGCCCAAGGGGACTAATAATAACTTAACTTCTTACATTAATGGTTAAAAATATTCTCAGTGGAATATTATGATGGAAATAAATATCAAGAACATTGGATTTGATATTTGAACATTAATAATGGAAAATTATGAAAAACCTAATGTTCATAGGGATGATTGAATTAATTACACCAATTCCACTTACAAATGTAGTTTCAAATCAATTGATGACTTATTTTGTGCATTAGGATAATTATAATTCAATAGAATTTATATATGTTATACTACTTATGAAATTAGTTATATAATTATAGTGTCTCTTGAAGGAAAATAAAATGTTAAATAATTTTGTTTTAATACCTATACTATTAAATATTATACTTTCAAAATGAAACCTAATGAATTAATATATGACATGTCTCATAGGTTTTATGAAGTTTTCAATATGATGCAATAAATTGGAAATAAAATCAAAGAAATAGATTAAGTGATGAGACTCTGGGGATTCGTACCAGATCAATGGAAAGGAAGCTCTCTAACCATTAAAGAATCATGTGATATATAGAAACTACCAATGAATTAGTTTATTGTAAAAATAATGGTGTGTGAGGAAGAATATAAAATGAACAGAGAAGATGAAAAAACAAAGATAAAATCATATTATTTCAAAACTTATGAGTCAAAGGTAAAGGGAAAAATAAAAGTAGATAGTCAAAGTTAGGATGAGTCACCCTCAAAAAGTGATGAGGTGATAGATAAACTAGCTAAAATATTTTTATGATTTTTTATAGGAATAAATATTTTTTCATGAATTAAAACTATAGAGGAAGTAATTACAGAAGAGGAAACTGGGAGAAATAAAATCAACTGAGAGAAGATACATGTTATGAATGAAATAGAAAAGGTAATATCAAAACCAAATATCAAAAATTAAATTATAAGAAAAAGTATGAGGAGAAATGAAAAATGTGAAATAATCTAAGTAAGAAAAGTTTAGTTTTGTATATTCATAAACTAGAATTACCAAGATATAAAGTCTTTAACCCCTATAAAAAGGGAAGCATCACAATATTTCTTTCATCCCAAATAAATAATTTTCAATGTATCCACCCAGAAAGTTGATTCACATGGAATTTTTTGGACCTTATAGAGTATCTAGATTAAATGGGAAGCCTTTTTCATATATTATTATAGTTGAAAATTCATGATATACTTGGGTATTCTATTTACCTTAAAAATGTGATGCTTGTTCTTATTTTGAGAAATTTGAAAAATCAGTAGAAAATATTAGTGGAATTACTATTGAGACCTTGAGGAGTGATCATGGTTGTGAATTTAAAAATTGAGTCTTTGAAACATTATTCTCAAAACATGGATACAATCACAACTTTTCTACACCTAATAATCTATAGAAGAATGATGTTATAGATTAAAGGAATAAGACACTTCAGGATATTACGTGGACGATGCTCAAAGAGTATGGTATACCTATTTATTTTTGGGTAGAGGCTATCAATACAACCTAAAATTTTTTCAATAGGGTTCTTATCAAACCATATTTATAGAATAATACAATTGAGTATTTTAATGTAAGGAAACCAAATGTAAATTAATATAGTGTTTTTGTCTATAAGGTATTTATTATAATCACAAAGTAATGTTTAGATAAGTTTTTATCCAAAAGAAATTAAAGAATCATCCTTATTTATTAAACCTTCAGTAAATCATATATGGTGATCAATAAAAAAACCAATCTCTTAGAAGGATATATACATTTAAAACACAATAAAAAAGATCCAAATGAGCCTTAAACGTTTTTATAATCCCTTGAGGATGATTTTTCTAACATGTATATCAATACATTATCTAAGCGTAGTGATTTTTCTATAAAAAAATATAATTAAAAATCATCCAACTCATATGGACCATCCTTTAGATGTTTTTGTAGGAGATCTTGGTAAAATACTCATACTAAAGATTTATTTATAAATAGGGTGGAACATCAGGCCATGTTTTCACACCATGAACCAAAAAAAATCACCTAAGATATAGATGATTAATTTTGGGTAATAGTTATACAAGAAGAGTTGAATCAATTTGAAAGAAAAAATATAGGCGAACTTGTGGAAAGTTTTAAAGACTTCTTAGACATTTGAACTAAAAGGGTACTAAGGAAAAGGGTTATGAGTCGAGTCAAATAATAATAAATAAAGATAGATTAGTCTCACAAGGATATAATAAAGAAGAAGTAATTGACTATTAATAAACCTTGACACCAATTATAATATTAGATGTTATTATAAGGATTCTTACTTATGATACACATTCTAATTTCAAACTATTTCAAAAGGATATCAATAGAATTTTTTCTTAATGGTTATTTTGTTTATGATGTTTAGGTTGAACAAATATTAGATTTTAATACCCCCATTCTCTGAATCATGTTTTAAAATTATTTAAATCTATTTGTTGTTTAAAATAATATCTAGTGCATTTTATGATATGATAAACTCAATTTTAATTTCTAATGTTTCTTAAATGATATAGCTAATCTAACCTTATTCATAGAATAGTTTTCCAAATATTTGTTTCAAGTTCAAATTTATGTTTATGGTATTATTTTTGGATTATAAAAAATACATTGTGCATTATATTTTAATTAATGATGTAAAAAATAAAATGGAATGAGATTATTTGGTTTGTTAAAAATTTTCCTGGGTTTTATGATTTTTTAAAATAAGGAATGAATCATCATCATAAATCAAAAAAATACAAAAAGGATCTTTTGAATATCTTTTTGAGGATAAATGTAATGGGAGTGATACACTAATGAGTACCACTTATAAGTTGAATCTTGATGAAACTAGTAAACCAATTGATCAAACCATATATTGAGGTTTGATCGAGAGTTTAATTTAATTCAAATCCATCCAACATGATATTATGGTTAGTGTGTGAATGTGTTTACATTTTCTAGAAAACCCAAAAGAATCCCATTTGAGTACTATAAAATGTCTTTTTAATTACCTAAAAAATATAACTAAATTTGGATTAATTTACTATAAAGTTAAGAAATTTTAATTAGTTAGTTTTTAGATGTTGGTTTTAGTGGCTATAAATTATAGAGAAAAAGAACCTATGGAACATGTCATTTTTTGGAAAAGCTTCATGTTTCATGGTATAGTAAGAAATTGAACTTTATTGCATTATCCACTATTGAAGATAAGTACATAGATGCACATAATTGTTACGAACAAATTCTATGGATGAAACACACATTACTAAATTATTTATATCAATTTATACATATCCCCAAAAATGTAAAAATATATGTGCTATTAATATTTCTATGAGTCCCATGTCTTCACTCTAGGAAAAAATCATATTGATAAAAGAAATAAAATTTTGAGAGACGATTTTAAAAAGTGGGATATAACTCTTGAATTCATTGGTACCAAAAATAATCATGATATTGTGTTTATAAATCCTTTTAATATTTGGATAATATATTATATCAGACATGAGTTTTAATGATCAATTATTCCAGAATTTTTTAATTCTATTCTTACTCTTTCATTTGTCGAAAATCATGTTATAATGGTTGATATATATTCTTATAAAGATATTTCTTAATTTCATTTTTTATAGATTATTTTTACTCCTCATGTTTTTATGTAAAAATTATATTTTTGTTCACATGGTCGGTTAAGTGGATATGATATTTTTGTTCACATGGTCAGTTAAGTGACTGTGACAAATTGGTCATTCAGCAATTAGACATGTAATTACTTATTGAAATTTCTACAAATTTATGGTTTGTTAAGATATCATGAATGTTTTACTTTGATTTTTTTAAAGTATCTTGAATGTAATTTCATTATTTTAATATTATTTTATTCTATAGAATGGTTTTTGGGAAGAGGTATGTGATTATTTAAATCCTAATTTCAAATTTATTCAACCACTATTTTATTATTATTTTATTTTTGAAATGATTGAATAAATTTCAAATTAGGATTTAAATTATCACATAACTCTTCCCAAAAACCGTTTTTATTTTTTCAAAATCTTACTTTATCTCACACTCTCAAATCCCTCTTTCTCAAGACTCTTTCCCTTTTTAATTCTAACCCAAACCTTATGTGATTCTAATCATAGTGTAAATATAGTTAGAATAAAAAGTTCTTATAAAGCTATATATTCCAATGAATGGATTACATTATGTACATCTAAATGTTAACAAGTTAGATCGAGTTATTTGGTCAAGAAACAAAATTTTATTTTGATAAATAATATTTTTGACTCTGAAAAGGAAGTATATGATGAGTGGATTAAGACAAAGAAATATTTAGTATTGAAATCATTTCAGAAGCAGGGGTCAAGTGAGTGGTTTATAAATAATAATAAATTGTTTTATCCTAAATTGGTTAAAGATCTTTATGATAATATGAAACATTTTGGGGTGACTCAAGGGATAGCTTTTGAATAATAATGACTGAATAATATTTGGTGTGTTCCTCATAAAAAAGGGTGAAGTGATTAAGTGATCCTCATATTGATGAAATATGAAGACTGGAAAAGCATAGATCCTATGAATCATGGTAATATTGAATTTTTGGATACTCTTCAAAAAATAATTAGGAACATGACTCCTAGGATACCAACTTTTATGCAACTATATGTCAAATTTTTACTATTGGGAATCTTCATTGAATATTTTATCACCACTAGGAAGGTGGACATCAACATCTTAAGGAACCAAAGTCTATTCACTAGTATTTTATGAAGAATGGGATTCCTATCAATTTATACAGGTATGTACTAAGGCATGTGAATGAGATATACTATAAATCCCCAAATTTTATTTCCCTTCCTTGTCCTATTATCATCTCAACACACTTTAAGTTTAAAGGACTTATTCTTTAAGGGTAGGAAATATTCATTTCTTCTGATGGTTTCTATCTAGATTTTAAGATCTATAGGTACATGAGGGTAAAATAGATTCCTTAGAGAAACGAATGGGTAATATAAAATGAAATGATATATGAAAATTTCAACCCTATTATGAATTACATCAAACCTAGAGACCAATCAGATCTTGGTCTAGAGACAAATTAAAACATTGAATATTCTTTTGATGAGTATGATGTTGCTAGGGAAGTTAAAGAAGAGGAAATAGAGGTACCTAACCTTTGTGAGGAATCTAGGGATGTCCATGAGGATATTAGGGATACCTCTCCTATAATATCATTTGAAATTTCTTATTCGTCTCCACCTATTCACTCTATATTAGTAGATTTATAAGATAATGATATTGAAGATGTAGAAGGTGAGAAATGTTCCTAAATTCAAACTTGATTGTGATGGGATAATAAGGTTCAGGAATCAGGTTTGTGTTCCTCCCATCCCAGAATTAAAGAAGGATCTACTGGATGAGGCTCATAGTTCATCATTCTCTATTCATCGTAGAAGCACGAAGATGTATATGGACCGGAAAGAGTACTTCTGGTGGGATGGAATGAAAAGAGATGTTGCTGAATATGTCTCTCGATGCTTGGTTTTTCAACATGTTAAAGTTGAGAGATAGAAGTATAAGGTGATGTTAAAACCATTACCCATACCCGAATGGAAATGGGAAAACATCACTATGGACTTTGTCAATGGACTTCCTAAAACATCCAAAGTCAATAATGCTATCTTGGTTATAGTTGATCATCTTACGAAGTCGGCACACTTCATTGCTATTAGAGAATATTTCTCTCTGGATCAGCTTGACATGATATATGTGAATAAAGTGGTAAGATTACATGGAGTACCACTTTCCATTATATCTGATCTGGATCCGATGTTTACCTCGAAGTTCTGGTGAAGTCTTTAGCATACTTTGGATACAGAGTTGAGTTTCAGCACTACTTATCATCCGCAGACAGACGGTCAGTCTGAGAGAACAATTCAAACTCTAGAAGATATGTTAAGAGCTTGCTCTATGGATTTCAAAGGTGGTTGGGATCAAAACCTACCTTTGGTGGAATTTTCTTATAATAATATATTTTACTCCAGTATTCAGATGAATCCTTATGAAGCTCTCTATGGAAAGAAATGCAGGACTCCAACTTTCTGGGATGCAGTTGGGGAAAGAAAGATATTAGGACCTTATCGTGTTGATGAGATGGCCGAAAATGTCAGATCTATTCAACAACACATAAGAGCAGCTCAGAGTCGACAAAAAAGTTAATGCTGACAACTGAAGAAAAGACCTAGAGTTTGAAGTGGGTGATAAAGTGTTCTTACGAATATCTCCTTGGAAGAGAGTAATGAGATTTGGAAAGAAGGGAAAGCTGAGCCCTAGGTATATCGGTCCTTTCGAAATACTTGATTGTGTTGGGAATGTAGCTTACCAAATGGCACTTCCACTGAATCTCTATCAAGTTCATGATGTGTTCCATTTATCTCTCCTGAGAAAGAATATACCCGATCCTTAAAATGTACTAAGCTCAGAAGTTGTACCGCTGAAGCATGATCTTTCTTATGAAGAACAGCCGATAGAGATTCTGGATCATAGCAAAAAAGTTCTATGGAATAAGACCACTCGCTTGGTGAAAGTTTTATGGAGGAACCACCAATAAAAAGAAGCTACATGGGAGCTTGAGGATATTATGAGGGAGAGGTATCCTCATTTGTTTGTTATGAAGTGACGAATTTCGAGGGTGAAATTAATTTTAAGGGGGGTAGAATGTAACACACTGATATTTTATGAGAAGTATATTTTTTATGTCTTATGTTATATGAAACATAAAAATAATCTTTCATAGCACACAACACTAGCTTGGCTTGTGTTACTTGCAATTGCGACCTTCCTCGATAGCGTGTGTAGTACGCAATATCGAGTTTCACTAAACAATGATATATTGGTATAATATTATTATGGAATAGCCGTTATGAATAGTATTAACTATATTTTAAATTTTATAACATTATTATTCATCTTACATATTTTCTAGAACATGGTATGAGAACAAAATAAATTTTTCAGGTAAAATAAGTATGTTTAAAAAAATGCAGTTTTGCCGCCTTTTGATGGGACACCCACTTTAAATCTAGTTTTTGACAAGTTTATAAGTTAATTTTGAAAAAATAAAATTCTTATTTGGAATTAGGATATACAAATTTACTTTGGATAAAATTTCCATATTATTCTGATAACTTTCATATTTTAATGAATAGTAAAAACACGCTATATTTTAATTAAAAACAACTTTTTTCATCGTAATAATTTATATGGTTAAATTACAATATTGAATGGTTTTAAAGTATAAATAGAATATATTTTTACCATTTAATATAATTTATGTCATTAGCATTAATTTTACATTGAATTCATAGGTAAAAACATTTCAATCGTTGGCAATGTTTTAACTTTTAAAACCTGTTTTCTTAACAACATGATTAGTTTTAAATTAATTACTGCAACTTCTGTGTTTTGAATTTTGAAAAAATGGATTTCCATATTTGAATTCAGTGGGCCAAAATTATTTTAATAGGTTACTTTTATTTTTTTCATATTATGAATAGTAAATATGGTAATATTTATTTACTGCAGTTAAAGGTAAATCAAGTAATTAAGGGTAAATATAAGATTATAAAATTACCCTAACACCTGCCAAAATTCTATTAGATGACTAAAAGTCTACCCTTATCACCTAAAGGTCATAATAAATTTATTTTATGGACTTTATATGATTAAAATAATTTAATTGTTATTAAAACCAAAGAAAGTGACAACATGTCACTCTCTTAAACCTTATAAGTATAATAATTTTAATTTAGTGATAAACTTCATGAAGCTTAGAAAATGAATAGTATCCAGAAATATAATAAAATTATCTACATCATGAGAATTTATTTAGAATTTTTAGGGTTAAAATAATTATCATTAATGAGGACACAATAGTGATGTAGAAATTATTTCATTAATTGAAATATCAAATAACTGGTATTAATAATATTAAAATAAATATTATATAAGATAATTAATGTGATTAATTAATTTTATAGTTAAATATGACTTGTAATTAACCTATTAAATATTTTGGTTCTAACAAATCTTCTGTGTGGATTTTATTTAAATTAAAATAAATGAATTGTGTCAAAATTGACACTATTGATATTTTATATTATTAAGTTGTATAAAAATCAAAAATATATTTTAAAAATTACAAATTCAAATTTATGTGATCTAATATGTCATAACTTATCAAATTATGTATAATTACGAACACATAATAAAGTATTTATAACTATATAAAATTTATAACATTATTACCACAAATAAAATGAAATATATTAAATAAGGATAAATCAAAATGATAAGGTTTACAATAAAATAAAAACATGTCTAAATTTAATTTTTTGATGAGATTAAAACCTATCTTATCTAATATCTGAATTTTACTCACTTTGGAAGTTTTTATGTGGGGTTAGGTTTTATTATAAATTATTATTTTAGAGGTTTCCAAAGGTGCCCCTATCCTCCCTTATAAAAAGACACTTCCTCCCTATCCTCCTCACACAATTTCGAGCCTTAAAGCTTGGCCAAACCCGGCCCATTTCACTTATCAACTTCCCTAGAAACATACTATAGGACCTTGTATTCTTCAAAGACCAATTGTTGTGCCCTAAAAGGAGGTTTCGAAGTGGCGTGCCGAAGAAGAGGTAATATCCATTACTGATTCTTTCAAATTTATTTCTTCTTCTACTTTCTCTTATTTAGTTTTTTCATTATAAAGTAATAAAATCAGTATCACTCATATACTGATATGTAATTATAAATATGAAAAACCCTATTTCACATTCTATCCATCCTACAGAAAATGAAATCACCGTGCGTGTGTACGTACAGAATACCATCTCACTGCTGTGGTGTAATCTGTTTTCCACCACCACCTTAATTGGATGGGTATAATGGTGTAAAAAATAACTATATATAATTATTTTAAAGTTATATTGATTCTTAAATAGTATACATACACTTCAATACAATTCCACGATCATGGGAACGATATCATCGCTAGTGCGTACTTACGGCCTACCGTCTCCACGATGTGATGTGACTCGTTCTACATGATATTAATTAAATAATGATTATATAAATGAATTGAATGAATAAATATGATATATATTACACTAATAACATTATTTAAATGAGGTATCTATAACCTAAAAATAATAATAAGAATTTATTCGACAAAACATGCATAAGAACATAAAGAAATGAACTCTTGAATAACAAGTAGCAATGAAATATTACTAATAAAAAGATAAGAATATAACCATGTAGGATATCATAAAAATGAATATTATTCTGTAATAAGTCAATGGCATTATTTATATCATTATACAGGAGGTTCAGATACATATGAAGCAAATTGGACCTAAGGTACGGGAAAATCTCGCAATCTCATTTTTATCCGAGATTGTTTATACTTCAGAATTTACTGAAGAATATTTATCATCCACATCCATGTTTCCTCAATATGTAATATTTTATCCTCCAACAATTTTTTAAATCCAATTTTACCCTTTGGTGAGTAAAAGATATGAAAGTAATCTTTTGTCATTTTTAGTACAAGGTACTTTTTGACTTTTCCGGCCAAGGTATGAGAAGAATCTTTTTCTAACCTATACGACATGAAAGGATTTTTATGATTTCATAGAAATTTATTTCCATGAAGATTCCTTTACAAGTTTTCAAGTTTATTTTTAATCAAGTTTTTTAGTTTAAAATTGTATGACATATTAAGAAAGTTAAAATGTTTTTGAAGTAGAAAGGATATTTTCCTCAAGAATGGAGTTCAAGTGTTTTATCAAAATTATTTTCCATCTAAGATTATATAGGGTTATGTTTCTATCCCTATTTTTTCATTTATTTTATTATGTTATGATGAAAATAATTTTATGACGTCCTTTTATCTTATATGGATTATTTTATGATGGTATGATGTTTAAGAATCCCATTTTTATTACATGGGTTATACTATGATTTATGATTTTGTGGAAAACATAAGAATGGTTTCATTATGAGATGGGTGAGACCTATATCTCCCTCCAATTAATTGGGTAAAGATTTATATCTCATTAGATAGACAAGGCTGGAACATGAAGTTAATCCGGTTCAATGATACAAGACTGTAATGAGGAGTGAACTCGGTTCAGTAATAGACTTTGTCTGCTATGATGGTCTCGACAAAGAGCCTGACTAATATTAAATGATTTTCTATTATTATGTGTATATGCCAAAATGTTTCATGTTTTAAGTTATGATTATTGGGATTACATCTCACTACTTTGATTTATCCCATGTTATGATATTATGATCTCTTTTGCAGTTTAAGATTTTCAAAATGTTATGTTATTATGAATATTATATGATTAATATTTCTTTTGTTTACCCTTACTGAGCATTTTAGCTCACCCTTTTGTATGTTTTCTTTTCCCCAGGTCAGGAAGAAGGGTATTAAGTAGGATATGCCAAAAGGGACTCTAGATATGATGAAATAAACGGGAGAAAATGTAGAAGATTTATGAACCAGTTGTTTATGTTTCCATGTTTCTAAAGACACTATACCTATACAGTCCTATCATGGTTTGGTTATATTTTGTAATAAGTATGCTTCATTTCTAAAGTAATAACCATATATGTAAAGTATGGGTCGTTATAAATTATTAGTGTGTTTTTATTACTTATAAAACATGAATTTATCATTGTTAATCATAGTGGTCGTAAAATTAATTAATAAATATGGTAGAGAGCTAATAGTTAGAACAATAATAATTTTCAACAGCTGATAAAAAATATAAAAAATTTAATTTTTTGTAAAAATATTAAATTAAGAGATTATAATACAAGAAGGCTCTACTACTATCCTTGAGTCTCACTGAATCCAATATGCATCAAATTAGTCCAGCTCAATGATCCATTACTAGGCCACTATCCAACCTGAACCTAAAAATAATGAGGACTTATTAGGTACCAAAGTTACATGACCACCCATGTAGGGATTGAGTATAACTAAATTGACCACCACTAATGAACCCCCATACATAACCGAAAAATATAGTGCATTCACTTGTGATAGTTTTAGAATAAAATATATAGTTTGGGAGAATAAATAAACAATCACTACAAATATTCTAGTTTTATAGTGACAATCATGATCAAACATACCTTCTTTATCCAATTCTGGAGGGTCTGAGCATGTTACAAATCCATTGGTGGGGGGGGGGGGGGTACATGCCCTACCTCAAAACTAGTCATCACCAAAAAAAATCTGGGGGATGGTGCAACCCTCCCTTGAAGTATCTCAAATAAATATCATAGTAGGGGTTGTAAATCCCTCAACATTATACCATAATATAATCTGGAGGAGGTGGAAGTGAATACCACTCTTCCATCACATATACATGTCAATGGGAAGAACATCCTACTTATAATCTTATATATAATCCGAGAGAAGTGTGTCCCTTCCATCCATTTGATAATACAATCAAGGGGTAGTGAATCCCACTCAACCATCACATATACATGTTGGAAGGAAGAGTGTCCCAAACATAATATGACATACATGTTAGGGGTAGAGAATCCCAACCATAACTTCATATATAATTTGGTTCAATGTGTTACTCCCATCCATATAATAATATGATTTGGAGGAGTGTGTCCCACTAGTCTATCTCACATATATATCAGTGGTAAGAGTTTACCATGTGTAATATTGTATATAATCAGGGGTAGTGTGTCCCTATTATCTATATCATAATATAATCATAGGGTGGTGAATATCAAACAACAATCTCTTATACAAGTCTTGGGATAGAGAATCCTGCCCATAATCTATCCTGCCCATAATCTGACATCCATACCGGGGGGAGGGGAGAGGGTGTCTCACTTGTAATATAATTGGTGGAAGTGAATATATTCTTTCAATATCATAATATTATCATGTGAAGTGCATACCCACCCCCAACCATTTTATATACATGGGGGTGGGGTGGGGGATATCATACCACCCATAATCTCACATGTAAACAATGGGTAGTGTGTTCATCCTATTAATATCATAATATAATTAGGGGTAGTTCATCCTATCCAACCATTTCATATACAAGTCATAGGTAGAGAATCCCATAATAAATCTCATATACATTTCATGGGGAAAATCATCCCTCTTGTCCATATAATAACATAATTAAGGGAGGGGTGTCCCACTTGACCATACTGTTGAAAAGTGGGTTCCCTAGATGAAACATTAATAATAATTTTCATTTAATATAACATGTATATAGTGAATAATTCATGATATACACTTACGATAATAGTATGGATATTTATAAATCCACTGTTTACATTGTATGGTCCAATTATTATTTGTCATATAAAAAGTTTATAGTAGTTCCCAAGATATAATGAGAACCTTGAGAGACTATTAAATTAATCTGAAATATATTTCATATAGTCCAAGAACATCATACTGACATGACATAAATGAAGCTTGACTATCAGGGTTTGGGGCGCATAATCACTTGGACTTATTCTCATGAAGGTCACACTTGGTGACCCTGAGTTGATGAGATCATGTGGAATGACCCAACAATAGGAACACCACATGTTTCATGTGTCATTGATTGATTCAATATATGAAAATGTGTATTGGTCTCATGACTTGAGGTTATTATCGATGTGTACCATTTGATTATGTACAGTGATACAAGATGAAAACTATGGGATTAATGCTATAGTGAGGTCACTTGTGTTGGGTGTGTCATTAATGGTATGATATTGATTGAATAATCAATATGGAATTTGTTACTTCCAAAATAAAGTAATAGATTAGACCTAGTTTATCTAGATAGTATTTCATACACTAAATCCATGGAAATTGTTTTAAAAGGTTAATACATCAAGTAAGGTCAATAAATTATAGAGTAAGAAAAGATGATGGAATAATGAGTGCATAATACTTCATGAGATATAGTGAGATAAAGATATTATATTAAAAGAATAGTGTTTATAAATTTTTTTGTCATTGCTATGATTATTCCTCATCTCTTTAAGGGACATGATGGGTTGCTAGACTCGGATGCTAGTGAGTGAATAATATGAAATTCTTTTGAGATATTTTAATAGAGGGTAACACACTAAGTGTATTCAAAATTATATCCTATCCAAATGTATTTGATTTTAGGACATGGCCATCACCACTAACGGGGCCTCACAATGTATGAAAATATATGGTCACCCTGAATAAATTATTTTATATTATTAGAGTTTAAGACAAATTTTATTGAATTTATTTATTTATTTGTTCATAATATTTTATGTTAATACAAGGTAAAATATTTACCTAGAAGATATTACTTTAATATTCAAGATTTGTTTAATATTTACAGTAATAACAAGTCAAGTTAATGGATCAATTTTATCATGTAATATATTTACTATTTTACAAGTGCTAAATATATAAATGATGTTTATAAAATAGTAGGCCATAAGATGTCTTTTATATCTTATTTAGTGGATAATGAATATCTGGGGGATGAGGAGCCATTTCTGGGTATTTTTTACCACACTAAATAAGGAGGAGGCTCTCATTCATTGTACCATTCACTGCTTTATTTTGAGAGCCTCTCTCCCATCTCTCTTTCTTCCTAGAGAGAGAAGCTAAAGATTCTTGAAACTAATATGATTTCTCCTTCATGGATGAAAGTATCATCATAGCAGTTATCATTGGGTTGTTGAAGGCTTCATTAGATCTCCTCACTAGCACATGGATATCAACAATCGATGTTCATGAGGACTTTCAAAGTATGTGTGGATGATCTACATGGATCTAGCTTTAGTTTATTTAAGAAATAGTTACCGAAATTGAATGTTTATCGAATGGGTCTAAAAATAAAATTAAGTTTTTATTTGATTTTTTTAGTGCCTAAAATCTTCATGCGGGATCCTAGGATTTCATACCAGGATGTACATCACTGGATATGACATAGTTACGTCAATCGATGATAAAAAAATTAAATCCCTATTCCATTTGCTTCTGTACGCATCCCAGTATCATAAATTTGTATCATAAGGATGAAGGTAAAAATTAAACTAAAAAAATTGTTTTCATTTAATTTATGAAGAGAGAATTATTACGGACTGATCGCCATAGACGATGATCCAATATGATATCAGATGGTCGAGATGCCATATATTGAATGATAGATTGAAAATGATATTGGAGATTTAATTTTGAAGAACGTGTATAGATACATACATTCACACAAACACACACACATACAGACATACATACATACATACATACATACATACATACATACATACATACATACATACATACATACATACATACATACATACATACATACATACATACATACATACATACATACACACAGACAGACAGACAGACAGACATACATACATACATACATACATACATACATACATACATACATACATACATACATACATACATACATACATACATACATACATACATACATACATACATACATACATACATACATACATACATACATACATACATACATACATACATACATACATACATACATACATACATACATACATACATACATACATACATACATACATACATACATACATACATACATACATACATACATACATACATACATACATACATACATACATACATACATACATACATACATACATACATACATACATACATACATACATACATACATACATACATACATACATACATACATACATACATACATACATACATACATACATACATACATACATACATACATACATACATACATACATACATACATACATACATACATACATACATACATACATACATACATACATACATACATACATACATACATACATACATACATACATACATACATACATACATACATACATACATACATACATACATACATACATACATACATACATACATACATACATACATACATACATACATACATACATACATACATACATACATACATACATACATACATACATACATACATACATACATACATACATACATACATACATACATACATACATACATACATACATACATACATACATACATACATACATACATACATACATACATACATACATACATACATACATACATACATACATACATACATACATACATACATACATACATACATACATACATACATACATACATACATACATACATACATACATACATACATACATACATACATACATACATACATACATACATACATACATACATACATACATACATACATACATACATACATACATACATACATACATACATACATACATGTGGTATTCTAAAATAAAAAAATAAAAAAGAAATCGTAGAATAGGTTTTGAGAATTTAAAAACTAACAAAAAAGAAAAAGTCATGGGAGGAGGTGAGTTGCTGACACAACACAAAAAAAATCAAAGGAAAAGGTGGGTGGTGGTTTTCAGAGAAATAGGAATGAAGGGAAACATGGGGGATTTTATCTTGGGGTAGTTGCAGTGCCTCTCCAAAAATTGTCTCCAGCTGACTACCTACCCCCATTATGCACTCCCTTAGTGATCAGACCCTCTCTAATGACCTCTTCCACACTTTGACACTTGTCAGCCAGTATCCCTAGCATTTTCCTCCATCATCGATCTACCTACCTCCCCCAGCATTGACCTCCTAAGCAGTACCACTCAGCTAGCCTATTGTGTCATGGCCTGCCCCTAAATCCGGGATCCCAGTGTACCTCTCCACCGCATACTACCACATTCCACAGTACCATCCAAGTTAGACAAACCCATCAGAAAACCCACTGGATTCCCATCCCGCGACTCTATCAGTTTATTTCCATGATTGGTGGCCCACTGATATTTGCCGCTCCTCCACTGTGATCTCCCCTCCAACATGGCCCACCTATACTAGAAAACCTCTTTACCTTTCTCATGTTTTATTTCCTAGGTGAACCACTACTGGTAAAATTGCATCCAATCTGAGTCTGCAAGAATCGATCCATGCCGAGTCAGACTCTACCCGACCCTCCTGACCAATTTTGTGCCTAGAATAGGTCCAGACCCAGTTTATAGATTTTTGGGCTTCCTAGGTGTGATTTTTTTAATTTAAAAATTAATAATATTTTTTTGGAATGGTTTAGAAAAAATATTAAGGGCCGTGTGATTGTTATTTTCTACATTAAAATCAGATAAAATAATTTTAAATCATTTAAATTTACCTCATGTTGTATTCATTTCAAAATTACTTTTATATCACTTGTTTAATACTTGATGTTTGATATATACCATCAACTAACAGATGTATATCTAGAATTTAATTAATTTATTAATTATTACCATTTCATGTGATGTATGTAATAATTAATTTTTTTTCTATTTACATATGGTCATTACTTTATTAATATGTATAAAGGAATGTGTATCCATGAGAGATATATTGGATGTGTATTATGCATTTATAATACCCCATCATCTACATGAAAGTATTTATGTTAAATTATGAGGGTGTTATAAGATACAAACCACACCAAGAAGATGTGGTATTTCAAAAGAGACATAAATACATTGGACTAGGGGTGAAAGATAAAATACTAGTCATACATGACTTAGGTATTATACACCCATGGTCATAGATGATCTATTGATTGTAAATGGATTAACCAATAAAAAATACTCAATATTATTTTTATTGTTTATTTAATTTATGCATTGTTATTTTTTTTAATATGCAAATTAACGCAATCACATAAAATAATAAACTAAAATGCATATATTAAAGAAAATATGGTCAATTTCTTTATTTAACACATAATTAATTTGTGTGTATTATCACTATCTATGTTAATATCAAATAAAAAATAATTATATTCTTTAAGAAATAATAATAAACCTTGAAGATAAAGTAAGTCACAATTCCTTCTGTCATTTGACTTTCAATAGATCTGAGTGCTTGATGTGATCATCAGCCAAAATTGAGGATTCTTCATACTACTAAGAAGTTTTTATGAATACAATGGGTCTACATAGATTAACATGATATAAAATAAGTAAAAATATTTAATTTGTTTCCACAATATAAGCAAAGAGTTGATTAAGTCAGGTTTACGATATCTAGAATCTTAGACTTCACTCAATATTTCTAGGATCCATGAGTTAATGTGGTTGGCTAGTCAGACACCTGAACTGAAAAAATATGAGTAGTGTAATATCCATGGTTGAAATTTATGGAGAGATTTTGGGGATCATTTCACTAGATTTCCCAAGAGAATGATTATTCTGAATCTAATAGTGAGGGTAGCTGGGGTTCGATAAATTAGTGGGAGAGATTTAATGATTTAATCTATAATTTCTAAATCTTAATAAATATAAATTACTTATCTTCTTAAAATTTATTCTCAAACAAATGGAAATTAATACCATTGATATAGTATGATTACATTTATAGAAAGAAAATTTCCTAAATGGCATGTATTTCCATGAGTGGTATAGACTCTTTCAAAACATTGTATGATATAGGAAAATATTTGTGTTGTAGTCCCTTACACCTATTGATCCACCTTAGTGAGCTTGGGTTAAAAGGGAATCATAGAGAAGACACATTTTTGGGAAATTTTATGTTTATATAATAATTCAATCATCAATTTCAAATAGTTTCAATAAAAACATAAGAAAATTGATGGTAAAATCATGTTGTATCATCACCTAGAATCCTACAAGGTGAAAGTAAAGCAATATATGAATTATATTGTGATTACAGTGAACATGTGTAAATTAAAATAAGTATTATGTCCTTTCAATACATCCCATTCTAATATATTTATCACCCATTTACTCCAATTTCATTCATGACTAATAAAATAATATTAAATAGTGAAAATGATTTATTAACATTTGGGTAAGGTCCGACATGAAATTAAGAACCTACATAAAGATTAATATTTAGTTCTAATGGTTAACAAGTTGAAAGATAGGGAAAAAGGAAAATGTAATGTCTGACACCAATGGAACTTTGGAAACGTTCTTAAATGGAAAGAGTTTGATCATTATACCTGAGGTAATTTTCTTTTCATGTTGTGAGATAATTTTATTGAATATAAAGTACAAAAAATTAAATCAAAGAAACATGTAGTTGGTCTTTTATAATCATTCATCAATTATAAGTAATGTTTCTATGTACTTAATGGGTATTAGATACTGAATGTATGTCACGGTTTTGTATACAAATACAATAACTTGTATTTATATAAATTTTAAAATAAGTAAGGTAAATTCTTTGAGATGATAAGATAGGATGATTCTTATGTCAGTGGGGACACATACAAAAATTCTAATTTCTAGGTTTAATGGGTTTTAATATAAAATTATGTATTAGAAAAATATTTGTCTCACATGTTCATTAGACCTAAGGATACATTATTCCTTGTGTAATTAATGTTTGTTTTGGTGTCTAACACTCAACTAATAGTTCCTTAATTCTTGAGTCATTTTTAATAATTTATGAATATAAAAGGTAAGACACTAATACCTAATTATTGAAAAATAATAATTTACTCAAGTAAAACTAAGTAGTTTTTGTGGATGACAGAGTATGGTTTTTGAATCATTGTACCTATATACATTAGGTATTATTGAAACATTTAATTAACTAGTTTGGGACAAATAAACATGTAGAAAAAATGGCAAGCCATAAATATTTTACAATTTATTCATCAAGAGAGCATGAAATATTCCATGGTTAAGCTAGGGCTAAATTCATATACTTCATAAGATCAATTATAGAGTTTTATGTAATGTAAGATTGAATCATGATATATGAATGTTTAGAATATATGAGTTTCTTTAGCCTCATTTACCAAATAATATCTTGTACAAACGTTCATCGATCATGATAATATAACATGTACTAAATCCAAAAGGCACATTTCTTTATACACATCAATGATAAGACGTTGGTAAGGAGGATCTATGATGAGTCTTACATGAAAAAATTGATAATTAAAATATTTCATTGATTAATTCCTAAACATTCATTTTATTATACATATCAGAGTCGTGATGTAATTAAAAGGATAATCAAAGATAATATTTATATGAATTATAGATACTTCCATTATGTTTCAAGATATAATTAAAAAAATTGGTGTTATACCAAAACCATGTGCCAAATATAAGGGAAAATGGATTTCATATGATTCATAGTTTTATTTAAATAAATAATTTCATAATAACAAGTGTTTAGATATAAATTATTTGTTAAAGATATAAACAAACTTAAATAAAAAACACAATGTTCATCAAATGTTATTATCCTATGGGTTTGTAAGGATATTATTGCAATCCCAAATATAGGAATGTGATAGAATATATTTTTATAAAAGGGTGAAAATATTTATTTGAGATATTGAGAGAAATATTAACTTGTACTTAGTCAGTAATTATGATGTAAAACTATTTGGCATGGGAACAATTTCCATACATGATTGTGGAAAAGGAATGTTCCGAAGACACGTCTTATGTAGGTAGGATAAAACCATGGTAAGGGTTTTAAGTTCACCATGGATAGCGATTCATTATTCAATGAGAGTAATAAATCCTACTAGTAAGAAGTAAATGGTAACACTCTTAGATTTAAAAGTTCAATTAAAATTCAATAATGGATTCCATATGTCAAAGTACATGTGCTTAGCATTTTGACTATTTGAAATACCGATATCGTTGAGGTAGTCAGGAGAAATATTTCATGGTGAGTATTAGTGTGTCACAAATAAGGATATATTGGTTATACAAATTTATGTGCCTAAATCAATTATAATTCTACATTTTATAGCTACATTCTACAATCATTTTATTCAGAATTGGATGAAAAGACCTATTTTCATGTAATGTGTCGATATGATACAACTAGGAAGATTTAGTGACACTACAAAATTATAATAAGGGGATAAAATTATCAAAATCAAGACCTGGATTAAATTATGAAAAAAATATTATAGAATATTTATTTGGGATGTACTATCACCACATGTTTTCATGAGGACTATATAAGAAATAGTATTTTCCAAGTATAACATGTTGAAAAATATGGAAAATAGTCATTTAGTTTTATGGTTAGTTAAGGATGGAATGAAATCAACTCTCTAAATATTTAATAAAATTATCAACCAATTTTCCATGGAAAAAATCTATTTAGTTAGATCTTGTGGGTTTCTTAGATGAATTCAAAGTGCATATGCTGACATGATAATAAAAAAAAATATAATTTCGAATAATTTGATAGGGAATTACAACTAATGACACATGGAATAAATCGATCCATGAAGAAAATTATGAGACATATGATGACATTTATATGGTTAGTATAGTCCCATATATATCTTTGTGGATTGATCACATATGAGTTTCTATGAACTATATGTGATATTTCTAATAAATAATTTATTTTTGGAAAATGCAAGTATAATCTATGAAAACTACATGGGAAGTAGTAAGAATTATCCTATTGTACAAGAGAGAGTTCAAGAGTTATGTTCCTGATACTTGTAGAGGAAGGGGAAATTATTTTAAGGGAAAAACTGGTATTCCTTTAGATTTAATATCAGGGTTAGTTTATGTTAATGATAAATATTATTTTATTCAAGTCAATGGTAGCCATATCTAAAAATATTGAGTAGATTTTGGCTTCTAATGATTTTGATGAAGTAGTGTAAAATAAAAAATTACTTATTCCTATTCATGGACTCTCACCAATAAAATAAATATTTATCATAATATAAATTATGATAATCATTATAATTGTACTATTTAGGATTTCATGTATTTAATGTATATAAATGGAATATAATCGTTGATATCATATCTCAAGGAGTATTACTTAATGAGATGAATTCATGGATAGGAAATTAAACCTGAAATAGTTATGTGGCAGACCCAATGACTACATCTATAACTCAGCATAAGAATTATCTTATCATATGATAGATAATAAGGATTGTTATCAAGTTGGATCAAGTGAAAGTGGGAGTGTTGAAAAATGAGTTCCCTAGAACCAACTTGAATAGTATTTTTCTTTTACCATATCATGTATATAGTGATTTATGCATGATGTACACTTACCATAATAATGTTTATATTTTTGTATCCTCTAATTACTTGGTAGTATCAAAATATTATTTTCCATATCAAAAGGTTATAACATTTCCCAAACTATAATGAGAACATTGAGATACCCTGAAAATATCTTAAAAATATTTCATATGGTCTAGATATATCATGTTGAAAAGTTTGTGACTATCAGATCATGTGGGCTTATAAGCATTGAGACATATTTTCATAAATTTAATACATGGTGATCTTGAGTTAATGAGATTATGGGGAATGAATCTCCAAAAATAACACCACATGTTTTATGTTTTATTGAATGTTTCTATATATGAACATGTGTGTTTCACTCATGATTGTAGCTTATTATTGATGTGTACCATTCGATTGTGTTCTTTGATGAAATACAAAAACTATGGAATTGATGTTTCAATAAGGTAGATTTTTTTGGGTGCATCATTTGATGTATGAAATTGATTGAATAATAAAGATTGAAATTTTCAATTCTAAAAGTATGCAATATCTCAGGCCTAGTTAATTAGTATGGTAGTACCTTCACTAATCCATTTTTATGGTAGAATAATACAATCCCATACTGTATGGTCAAACATTAATTTATCAAGAATGGATGATGAAATGAAGTGTGTGTCCCACTTTATTAAATATCATGAAATAAAGAGATTATTTTACCAGATGTGTGTTCATAGGAATGGTTATAGTTCCAATGAATTTTACTTATAAAATTAGCGTCCTTGATGATCTTTTAGAATTTTATCATGGTCTATGACTAGTATTCACTACCATCAAGATCAGGGCCTAGCGGGTTACACACTTATCATATTCAAATGTTTTGCCAATTATAATGAAAAGGTGTTTAGGACATGGTGGGCCCCACCACTGGGGTTTGGGAGTCCATCAGAAGATAAGATACTGAGAATAAGTGAATTCATTTTATTGGAGTTTTGAATAATTAGTATTGAATCTATTTATTAATTTATTCACAAGACTGCATGTGAATATGTGGGAAAATATTTAATGAGTGAATTTTATTTTATTATTCAGATTTTGCTTAATAATATAAGGAATGATGAGTCGAGTTAATGGATATATTTTATCATGTAATGTATTTATTATATTATAAATAAGTGATATTTTTGATGTAGTTAGTTATTTATAACATGTTGTTTATATTTTAGTTAGTGGGAAATGAATAATTGGGGATTAGGGATTCGTTTTTGGTGTTTTATACCTCACTATATAAGTAGTATGATTCTACCATTCATGGTACTATTCATTACAAGATTCTGAGAGCCTCCCTCCCTTATCTCCCTCTTCTTAGAGAGAGAATCTATTGATTCAAGCAAATGATCTAAGCTCTCCTTCACGGATTAGAGGACAATCATAGAGGATAACATAGAAAAATTTAAGACTTCATAGAATACCCTTTATAGCTCCCATATATTGATGATCAGTGGTTCTATAGACATTAAAGGCATATTTTGATGATCAAGAGGGATTTGGGTTTGGTTCCTTTGAGCAACTATTTTGGGAGATAAAGAGTTGTCAAATGTGTCTTCAAATCAGAGGAGGTATTTATTTATTTTATTTATTTGATAAAATATTTATGTGGGAATCACATATTTGGTACTGGGATGTTCATATCTATATAACATGTTGTAATTTTAAACATAAATTATAATATTTAAATCCCTGACCCATCTGCTATCGTTGTGAACCCCAATACCTTCACATGAATCATTCTCCCATGGGTTGGTTATACACATGAACCTATCACACTTCTACTCATTTAGAATCTCAATTCAACAACCCATCACCATCATTATACCCATAATTATCTTATACTATTGATCATTGAGTTCTAAGGTGTAACCCAAATGTTAAAGCACTTTCTATCTATACAACCCCTCTTCTGAGTCAGCATAATATTGGCGCACCCACCATGGGTCCCCTGGGTCATATCATACTCTTGAAACCCTACATGGTATTCTTTATATTATTCTCATCTACGGGTACCTTTTACAAAACTCATAGGTAATACTGTCCCTCAACATAATAATTGTCATATTATATCCTCACTCCCCTTATAAGAAATTCCACATCAACATCACTTGAGAGTGATGGAATAATGGCCATCTATATTCTAATTTTATACTAGGTTTGTCCTCTCATAACCAAAATACACATAAATCCATGCTAAGATAAAGCTATAAAGGTACACCCATACTATTGTGGTAGGAAAACTCACCCCACTCATTAATTAACTAGCCCCAAAGATTATAATATGTATCAGGGTTCTGTCATGGCCTTCCTAGGAAAATCATACCAAGTATTGCCAATGAGCTTGTACCCAAGTGGTAGAAGCTCATTCTTGGCATCCAAAAGATCCAGGATCAAATCTGGGAAGGGGAGGAATTCACGAGTACTGTAGTAGGGCACTATAGCAGTGACAGAACTACATCAATGGAGACACTATAGTGGCCGAGGTACTGTAGTAGGAACTATACCCATGATGATACTGTACAAGGAACTGTAGGATCCCGGGTACTATAGTAGTATTATTCACTGAAGGGTCATTTTGTCTAAAAAATGAGCCTTCGAGCCTTGTATTCAGACCAATTGGTCATGGGACTTCGGGCTATGTAATGAGTCTCCCTCTACCTAGTGATAAAGACGTATTTTCTTTAAATAATAAATGAGGCTTCAGCCCCAACCTTTAAAAAAATCATTCCTAGTCTAAAAATATATATTTTTAAAGATGTGTATAAGAGAACATATACCAAGGGACACAACATTCATTCATTTTATTTTATTGAAAACCCCTCAGGGTTCATGTATCTCAAATATTTCATTTACAATTATTCCTTCTGTCATCAATGATAGAGGCAACAACTCAAATCTAAGGGTTTATCATGTCCCTAGGAATGTGGATTTTATTCATAGAATTTTTTTTAAGAAACAAATTTATTTAATAGAAGGTCAATTTTATACTATGAAAAGACCAAATATCACTTTACATGTCAAATTCATAAACATTAGAGAAATGCATATAGACCACCTACCTCACATGGTGTTATTCCCTTTAATCAATACTCAAAAACCACTACCTTAGTTCTTCCAAGATCATATAAACATATGATCTCCAATCTAAAGACATAATATCAAATTTAATTGGATATAATAATTTACAATTAAAGAGGTTGTAATTTTTTAAAATAAATTTTAAATTTTAATTCAACTAGGAATATTTTCTTGAAACTCACCTGAAAATCCTATTGCATTAAATCCATGACCAACAACACCAGGACAATTTATATAGTATTTATGACACCATCTCAGGGGAATTATATAATTCAAGAAAATCAATAAATCATTAGCTGTCCAATTTCATCAAAAATCTTAAATAAAATTTTCCGATATTATACCCTCAATGAAACATAAGGAAATTACATGTGATCATCATCAAAAGTTTTACCATTCCCATAACACATAAAATCCCAAACAAAATGACATGGTTCCACCATGTTCTAAAAGTATAATTACCACTATGGATGTGGCCTTTAGTAGATATATGAATATCCTTCATTTGTTCTAAAAAATCATAGATGTGATTAATGGATTTAAAATATGATGAAAATTTTCAGTTCTAAAAATAAAATTTATAAAAGAACCCTTCATTAGTGAAAATAAAGCACTAATAAATCATATATTCTATCAAAACTAGTTTATCATTGATAAAGGTATCCCTTTATTAGTGTTTTATATAGTTTTGATAAGGGTTACATTTTATCAAACTATTTTTATCACATAAAATGTGGACTTTTATTTGAACAATTTTTATTGATGATAAGAGGCAAGATGCAATAGTGTGCTGATGAAATTACACCACATTATATCACCAAATAGAAAATTCAACTCCAATTAAGTATATATAAAAACAGGAAAAAAGTCACTATACAATGACTAAAACCATTTTAAAAATTATTATGTAAAATTATAATGATACACAAAATTTATCCCAAACATAATCAAATTCAAAAACATTAATTTTATGTTGGCATTAGACCCCGACCCCCTTTCAAAAGAGCCTAATAATTCTACTGACTGAATTGCCCAAAGGCCTTCTTTTTTATTGATTTTCTGATAATTCTACTATTTATAGAAAAAATCACTCTAAATGGTGAAAAATAGAATTCCTTTATAAAAACTAATTTTTTACTTTTGTAATACTATAAAGAAATAAATTAAAAAATATGATGTAATGTATTAGTAATAAGTGAATTTAAAACCAAAAACATAGATTTTGAGTTATACCAAAAACACCATGTGTCGGATTAATTAGTGGTTGATTACTACACATTAAAATTGATATATTGGTTATTATCTTAAAGTATCTATCAAATCCAAGTTAATTTTCATGGTTTTAATTATTTGAAATGTGCTTTGAACTAAAATTTCAATTAAAAAAAACATTCACTTTGAGTCATACTAGCTACATCGTGTGTCAGAATGATATGTTGATGATTCATATGGATAAAAAATGATTTATGAATCATATTTATAAAATTTTCTGAAAATATAATGTTCTTTATTAGTTTTCAGTTAGTGAATCATGTTGTTAACTATAATGCCTTATTTAAACTAAAAACAGACACATTGAGTCATATCGGTTACACCATGTTTCAAATTGATGTGAAGCTGATTCCTTCGCATCACAAATGATTTATGGATCATTTTCTTAATGTATGAAGAAAATATTAGTATTTTTATTATTTTTCAATGAGTGATGCATATTCCTAACTAAAATGTAATTTTTATAATGAAAACACACATTTGAGTCATATCATTCACAATATTTCAAGGTGTGGATGATTCATACATTTCAAAAATGAGTTATTAATCATTTTCCTATAGTATAAAAAATATGAATTTTTTTTATTTTGATTATTTCACACATCTTTTGAACTAATATATTAATTTTAAATAAAAACAAACAGTTTGAGCTATATTGGTCACACCCTTTGTTAGATTTATGTGAAGTTGATTCCTACAAAACATAAATTACTAAGCGATCCGTTTTATAAAGTATCAAAACAATATTAGTGTATTTTCAAATTTTCGATTTTTTGACATCAGTTTTACCTAAAATGTCATCTAAAGAACATGCACTTTGAGTCATATCGGCCACACTATATATCTGATTGATATATGGTTGATTTCTATATGACGTTGATGACTTATGGATCATCTTACAAAAGATTAAAGAAACTATGAGTCAGTTTTCTTAGTTTTTAGTGAGTGACAAATGTTTTAAACTATAATGGAATGTTTAGACTGAAAACACACAAATTTAGTCACACCATGAGAATTGTGTGTCAGATTGATGTGTTGATGACTCCTACATGTAAAAAACAACATAAGGATCACTTTCCAAATGTATCAAAATAATATGATCATGTTTTATTGGTATTTAGTGTCTGCCATGTTTTTTTAACTAAAATATCATTCCCAACTAGGAACTTGTACTTTAATTCATATTATTCACAACAAGTGTTAGATTCACATGTGACTAATGCCTATACATAAAAAATTCCTTATGGTTTATTTTCCTTAATTATCAAAACCAAATGAGGGATATTTATTAGTTTTCAATGAATAACAGAATTTTTTAACTAAAATTCCATTTTTAAATTGGTGAAACACATTTCAAGTTATACAAGTCAAACTGTGTATTAGATTGAGGTGTTGTTGTTTTTTATATATAAAAAATTACATAAGTATCATTTTACTAAATTAAAAAAATGATCTAAATGTGTTTTTATAATTTTTCTCTTTATGATGTATCTTTTCAACTAAAATGTCAATTTAAAATAAAAACACGCCCTTTAAGTTATACTAGCCACATAATGTGTTAGTTTTGATTTGGGTGTATTTTTACGTGTCATAAAGTAAACATACATCATTTTACTAAAGTATCATGGAAATACAAGTGAATTTTCTTAGTTTTGAGTATATTATTCATTTTTTTGAATTAAAATTTGAAATTTTTATAAAAAAATGTATGATGAGTCATAGAAACCACACCATGATTCATTATAACATACAATTAATTTTAACACATAAAAAATGACATATGTATCATTTTTTAATGTAATCGGACAATCTAAGTGTGTTTTCTTGGTTTTTAGTGAATTTCATGTGTTTCTAACTAAAACTTAATTTTTAAACTAAAAAAACACTCTAATTCATACAAATCACACCATGTGTCTAATTGACGTGAGGCCAACTCCTATGTATCAAAATGAATTATGTGTCTTTGTTTAAATGTATCAAGACAACCTAAAATTTCTTAGTTTTTAGTGAGTGACAAATGTTTTTAACTAAAATTTCATTTTTAAATTAAAAACATGCACCTTGAGCCAAAAAGGTCACCATGTTTTAGATTAACATTCAACTGATTCTTATACATCAAAAATGAATTTTAGATAATTTTCCTAAAGTATCAAGACCATATGAGTGTGTTTTCTTGGTTTTCAGTGAGTGCGACATGTTTTAACCAAAATTAAAATTTTAAACTAAAATATATATATTTTTGTTTCATACCAGTCACATAATATATCTGATTAATGTCAGAAAAATTCTTATTTGTCACAAATTACATTTGGATCTTTTTCATAAATTGTCAAAACCACATAAATTCATTTTCATGGTTTTTACTTTTCCACACATATTTTGAACTAAAATTACAATTTTAAATAAAGACACACACAGTTTGAGTTATACTCATCACACTATGTGTTAGATTGATGTGAAGTTGATTCCTACACAAACAAAATGATTTACAGAACATTTTCATAAATTATTAAGATAATATAAGTTCATTTTATCAATTTTGAGTGTGTGATGAATGTTTTGAACTAAAATTTAAATTTTTAATAAAAAATGCACTTTTAATCACAATATTCACACTATGTGTTGAATTGATGTGTGGATAAATCATACACATAACAAATTATTTATGGATCATTTTACTAAAGTATAAAGGCAATCTGAGTGTGTTTTCTTTTTTTAAGGAGTGAAACTTGTTCTTTACTAAAATTATATATTAAACTTAAAACACACACTTTGAGTCATCTCTAAACTAAAAACAAGCACTAATGAAGCTAAATAGTTCATATAAAAAAATATATCTATAAAGGGAACAAATAATACTTGAGTTCATCATCCATGTAAAAGAATTTTATGATAGTTCATTTTTCTCAAAGAATTTTTTTCTCTTTGTAGATAAAACATTTGTCAAAGAAAAATAAATTCTCAACAAAGAAATTTATTCATTACCTTTATAGAAAATAACTAAATAAGTATTAGAAAAAATTGATAAAAAACTAATTAAAAAAATTAGTTAAATATTGAAAAAAATATCAAAATAAGAAGTAGGAAGTCACCCCTTCATGATGTTTATAGACATTATGAAACCATATTTTCTTCCAATTCATTTAAAAACTAATATATTTCTTCTTTTGAATACACTTATTGTTTAAAATATTGGTCAGACTAGAAAAATATAAATAAATAAATTATTAATAATTATTTTAGATAAAATAGTAAATATTAGAAAAAATACCTCTTAATAGATTCAAGTTTGTTTATGGAATATAAAATAAATCATACATTTGAAAACAAAAAAACCATAATCATTCTTATTAGTTTGTTTCATACACTGCTGAATCATTGAAAAAATAAGTAATTTATTTTTATATGTTTTTATGGTGAAATATTATTATACATACCATTATATTTATCGTGTTCTAGAATTTGATAGGCTTATGGTTATCACAGTCCATCCTCATACAATGATTTTAATTATATTTAAGCCTCTCTCTATCATAAATTTTTTTCATTAAAACATAATATAAAATTTACAAATTTATGTTTTTTTGTTAAAATTTTAATGTAGTGTATTAAAAACTGATAAATGTAATCATGTGTTATTTTTTGGTGGAGAATCCATGGAATTAATCCAAAAAAAAATATTGAAAGTATCTAAATTAATTTTAATTAAAAACCATTCCTCCCTAAAAAAGAGAATAAGTAATGAAGGAAATGAAAACATATTTGATAATATTAGATTGAAGAGTTTTACCCTAGTATTGTAGATATTATGAAGTGTTTATAATCGATAATTTTATATTCAAACTTTATATCTAGATGATCTATTGTTTTTAAATATCCCTCTTATTCCAAAGAAATGTTTTCTTTATAATTAATGTGAGGACTGACAAGTCCAATTTTTTTTATAGGGGTATCCGTTTAAATAGTATATATATATATTCTTAAAAATTTATAAATATATTTGATTATAATTATAACAGTTAATCAACAATTGGAAAAATAGATTATTAAAACACACCTCATGTATACATTTACAAATGAGATTATGAAATTTAAATTTGTAGGTCTAATCTACATTCTCAAGACCACGAAATTTGTAATAGGCCATCTATACATTTTTTATTCAAAATAAATAATGTTTGTATTACTATCATTGAAAATTATATCTATATGAACTTGTAATATCAGTAAATATGGCGGTTTAATTGGCAGGATAAAAGTAATCTCTGAAGGTATTTTTGATTAATTGGTTGATCGTTTATATTATTTCCATTCAAATTTATATTTTTTATATCATTTTCTCCTTCTTTAATAAAATTACATGGTTCATTTTTTTCATAAACTGTTAAAGAGTTTCCTCAAAAAAATAAATTCTAAAGTACATACCACCTTGTCAAAATGTATCTTTATAAGATAAAAAAACCATGCTATGAAAGTTCCAATATAGTGATTGACCATACGAACACCCAGATCATCAATGGGAATTGGTAACTCTAAGATCAGCCAACGAGATATGTAAATTTTCACTCTCACATAACAATTTAGATTTTTTGTGTATAATATCAAACTAGATATTATACACTATACCCATCAAAACAGGATGATTGGTGGGTGATGATAGATATAAATCATAGTCAATTTCACCCTTTATAATATTATTACATGAAAGGTATAAGTATATACTAGATTAAAATTTCATAGAAATATTTATTGAAAATATTATTACCTCTGGTAATGTATAACTTTAATGGTAACAGATCGCCTCAAAGCATTGGTGTGGGGGATGGGTAGCTGTATGTTCATGTAGTGGTAATTTTTTTGTTGTTTCTTTACAATGATTCCTTCACATGACATTCTCTAACAACTAAGACAAAAAATTATGTTTTTACTATTGATAAAATTTTATTCTATATCTCCATCATTTTACTATCTTTATCATCATGTACATTTCTTTTCTCAAAATATTTTCAGGGTTGCACTCTAAAACCAACACCTCTAACCCAACTATATTTTTCTAGTCACTTCCAGGCCACTGAAAGTAGTTTTTCATCAGGTAGATATGATTATAATTCATTTCTTTAAACCAAATAAAAAATAGGAAAATAATTATTCATTTTTATGTAATTCAAATTTAATAAAAAATTATTATTATTCTTTAATACATACACATGGTTTCAATATTTTTTCAATTTTCATCTAATAGTGTTATATCTTTATTTATTGGTGCCTGCTTCTATAGCACATGATTTAGTTTTGGAGTGGTTTTGGATTTTGATTCGTCAATATGCATATAAACAATAGAAAATAATTATATTTCTTTTTCATTCCATAAATAACTATTACAATATATTTAACATACATAAATTTTTTTCAAGTGAATCGTACTATATCCTTACTTTATAGTATGAGTATATTGGTTTTTATGAACACTACATATTTTTAGTACTCAGATGCCATTTCATAAATTAAAAAATATTAATAAAAGTTATTATTACATGTATTTATATGTAATTACTACCAATAATAATGCACTTCAAAATGATTTTTTATCACAATTACCGATAAACACATTTCATGTTTCTTATTTTATTATGTTTTCATATATTTATTGTGGTTTTGGGTTTATTTTCCCTTGAGTATCCCTAATATGATCCTTTGTATGAATTTTTCTAAAGCCTATATTAGTCTTTCCAGTGATCATTAATATAAATTTCATTCAATAACAATATAGTATAAATGAATTCTATAAAAGATAAGGAAGAGTAAATCAATATTTCAATATTTTATATTTTTGTAAAATAGAGAGTTTATATCATAAATTTACACTACTATCTCCATAAATTAGTGCCTTAATCATGGAAACACCATTATGAAACAAATCCACATTAATTGGCATGTGCATTCAAGTGGTGATACCAATGTAACAAATTAAAATTGACTTATTGGGGTTAAAATTATAGCCATGAAAATTCTATCCAACCTAAAATTTTATTCTTCATCTTCTCTCTTTAAAAATTTCTGTTATCACTATAGTTTTTTTATTTCCTTGAATTCAACATTATCAATATGTTGTTCCTTGGGATTGGAAGCATCAACATTTAGAGAAATTGGTTATTAATTTTCATTATGTTCATCAGTATATTAAAAAACATGTTGTTTCTTATGATTTAGTGAGTTGTAATATTGAAAATACATTATTTGTATAAGTGTTTTAAGTTCTTGAATTTGTCTAGTCTAACCCATTGCAAGTTATGAAGCTTTTGATGCTCGATGGAGGACTAAAGTGGGTCTGGAAGGGTTTAGCTTCCAAAATCTGGAATCAGGGAGAATTCATGATTTCTATCATCTGAATTGATGAATGGGAGGTTCACGTACTGTGTGAGGATGGACCATGGGGTGATTTGTGACATTAAATACATTAGTATTAAATGGTATAAGGTTATGTTTATTTTTATAATACATAAAAACTTGATAATTTAATGATGTGAAAAGGTTTCGTGCCATGAGAATATGATATGTATTATTCCTTTATAAGCTAAAATTCCATGAGTTTTCTCAAACCAAACATATTTCCCTCCATTTCCAAGTGATATGTGGATCTCTATATAATTGTTTTGGAATCCCTTCGAAATGGATTAATCTTTCTCTTCTATCTTAGATCCATGGAGATTCAAGGTATATTATATCTATTCTGTCAATGTTCTTCAATATGGATCCTTCTACTTCTTCTTTCAATGTGATTGAATTTTCTATCTATTTTCTAATGGAGTTTTCTTGATTTTTTGTTGGTGTGGTTATGGTGCAGAATCCTTGGAGGGATGTAGATCTTGTAGAAGTGGTGATTGGGATCTACGACATTTGTGCATTCTCATGCGATGAATGTTGACACCTTTGAGGCAGGGGATTCATTTATTGTCCTATTTATTTTATGAAATCATAAAGTTATCATGGTTACAACCTTTACATGATAATGAAATTAACATGATAATTATTTAACTGTATTAATAAATAATCAGTTGTAGCGATGCCATATTGTTGTATTATACCGCGATAACAATTAATATCTTGATTTTATAGACAATGTGTTATCTATTTCATGTTTTTAATATTTCTTATTATTCTATGTATTTTTATGTTTTTATTGATGAAAATTGGTAAAGAAAATAAATCTTGAATACATTTATTAATTGGATTAAGAAATAAATAATTGGCACGTTGTAATAAATCCAATGTTTCATGGAATTTTATGAGAATAAAATTCATGTAATGTGCAAGAATAATTAAATGTGTTCTTACACATTTTTAAGGAATTGACATTGAATGTGAATCATGATAAGGATCACTATGAATATTAATAATAATGAAAATTTATGTTAGTGATAATCATACTTCTTTATGTTTCTTAAAACCACTATTAATGCTAAGATCATGCTTAACATTTGGTAGCTTGTTATAGCCTAATTCCATATGTTTCTCATAGATGGAGTCGATGAATAATGAATTGTTTAACTAAAGTTTGAATAAGAAATAGTTTTTTGAAAAAATATATTCTAGGAAATAATTTTCCTATCTTGTTGAGAAGTATGAGTTCCTTGAGTTTGGAGTCATCATATGGAGTTTAGTGTGAAGTTTGTATGCATTGTTTTAGGGCCTAATTTTCCCTATTCGCTAGGCTTATTTGATTACCTCTACTTTTTTGATTTCATATGGATGTGATATTTACTATGTGAAGTTATATTGGTTGGGGAGTGATGGATGTGATCTGCTCCTGTGATGGATGAGACAGGGATTGACAATGTGATATTGTGTTTGGAGACCTGGATGATGTGGCAGTGGTTGACACCAATGATGGTGAGATGCATTAAGGTATTCAAATGGTTATCGGGGATGGCACTAAAGATGATGGAATGGGTTGAAGTTTGGACTACCCATTTATATTATAAAGATAAATTATTTCATGAAATAAATCTATTTAATGGCTGATAGACGAGTTATTGTTTTATTTTCATTTCTTTCCCCACTACTTAAGATAGATAGATGTTAGTAGTTTCATGGTTCCTCATAGAGGTAGATTAGAAAAGTTTTCCTACTGGACCTAGATTATAGAATGATGTTAATAATGTTCAATAAATAACATAACCCACATGTTTGATAATGATGTATCAAAAATGCTAAAAAGATTTTAATCCTGAGAAATTGTAGACTCAGTTTGAATTATGCCTAGAGGGCATAACCTTTTCTCTAATGATTAAAGTAATTTAATTAAGAATAATATTATTGGTTAATTGATGAAAAATCAATTAATTAAAATAAATTTAATTGTTTTATGAAATAAAATATTTAATTTAATGTATATCTTTAAATTATTTTGTGCGTATAGGATATTTGGACTAAGTAGTGGCAATGGAGAGTCTTAGTGATGTTGGTTGCAGTTGATTCTTGGACTAGGTTATGAAAAAAGTGTTTTTGTGAGCTATATAATATCATTTATATTCTAGGATTTCATAAAATAACCCACCCAGGTCAATTAGAGATACTAAAACCAAGTGGACTATTTAATGGTGTTTTCTTTAACATCCTAATGGGAGGATGAATGACTGAATACCCCTTTATCCCCACTCTCTTCTCTTGGTATTTACTTGTATTATTATAAATGTTGGCTAGTTTTACCATATATGTTTGTAGAGGCACCTGAAGGTTTGTTGTCATTTCACAAACATGTATCTCCATATATAGTATCCAATGGAATATTATTGGCATAATGTGTATAGGAAATTATGAATTGAGATACATTACTCAGTTGATGGGCTGTAATGGCTAGAGGTATAATATCTTATGTATGATACATATTATATGGGTGGTGGTGGATCCCAAAAACAACATGGTTACAATATGTAGATTTGATATTGGATTATTTGGTGATGTGATTCATGTGGTGCATGTTCTAATGTCTTTCCCATGTGTATTTAGGATGGCTTATTTCGGAGAGAGATGGATCAGGACATGTGATATTGGGCCAGTGCAGCAAACTAGTGGGGAACAACTAGGAGGTAACCTTGATATTTCATTATTATATTATATTTTATCTTTTATGTTATATATGGTGAGAATTATCTATGGTGATTCTTGAAAATTGTTATAACTATTAAGTTTAGGATTTTGTTTCACAATTTTTCCCTTTAATTTGACATGCTTTCTTTATTATGTTTCATGAAAGGATCTAGGGTGGATCCTACTGCGTATAATGTTTTTATCAGTCAAAATATGTATATATATATTATGGTTAAATATTTTAGTTTGTATAATAGGTTAGATATTACTAACTCGTGGTTTGGCATGATCTGGTTGGGATTCGTGGTCATTATCATCTTTAACTTTTTGGTACTTATAGTTTCCCTTTTATATGTTTTAGTACTATATGATTTTACATGTATGAAATTTATATTTATTGTATATACATTCTTGATTAGTTTATGATTGGTGTATCCATCTTACCTATCCCATCCATATGTTCTCATAGAGGGTAAATCATCCCAAATGTATGTTTATTTAACCTCAGTGATAGTCACCAACCTCAGACCTATTGAAGATGGGAATTAGGTTGTCACCATATACCTTCTCTCATTTATGGCCCAAGAGGAGTACACATTGGGGGATGGGGTTGTAAAAGTGTTTTAACATTTAATTTAATTTATAAAAATGCAGTCATGAACAAATAATATTATGAGGTAATGAAATGTATATTACAAAAAAATATAACATAATTATTGAAATCTATATCTTTTTAATTAATGGTTAAAGGCATCTAACTCCTCTATTGAGTCTAAAAATCCCATTATTAAGGATTTATATGACATAAAAGACCTCATCTAATTTTGGACATCCAAAAAATTATCAAGACATCCCAATGAAAGGATAATCCTCACTTTAATTGACATCTGAAACTATAGTGGTTTTCGTTGAAAATAAAATAATTGACCACTTCTATTTTTAGGGCCCAAGAGAAGAAATATTTTTACTAAAAATGTTGTAATTATTAATGTTTCTTCCTTTTAACATTCTTTATTTAAATCTACTTTTATGAATATCGATTCATCATTTTTAACTGCACTTATATTATCAACCCACTTTCATTAAAAAATATTCAATTGGAATGTTTTGTAATCCAAATAACATTTTTTATGACTGCATAGTATGAATTATTCACATAAATTTTATTTCTATACTTGGTAACAAAAACCTGTATCGCTTCTTCCAAAAGAGTATCTCAACTATTTCTAATGGCACTGCATTTATTATGTTCCTTTATACAAAACATATAACCATTACAATATAATACATGAAAAATTTGTCATCCGCATATCCATTGAATTAATTTTGAAATTGAATTTATATTTTCATTAGACTCCTAAAAAATATTCTATAGAATAAATCTTATAATCTGTCAGTTATGTGTATTTGATATACAAATTTCATCCCATACATAATTAAAATTCCTAAGAATTACTTTGTGTGCTTCAACATATAGAGAAATCTCTAAAATGTTATGTAAAAAGTAAAGGTGATCCTAATATATATCTATAATGGTAATTAAGACTTAATAAATTCTTTAAATTCTATCTCCCATAAGTTTCCCATGGGGATGATATTTTTTTAGACAATTTCTTGCCACATCAGATAAGTATTCAGCACATAATACATTTTCTTCCAAAAAAATATATTTCTCCATAATACAACCATTGATCCGACTTCAATTTTCAACACAACCTTTTATAATATTTATATAAAATTCTATAGGGTATATCTATCTATAATTTACATTACCATATAGTTGGATCTCACTAACCAAGTGAACTATCAAATGAACCATCATATCCAAGAATGACTATGGGAAGAACATATAAAATTCAAATAATAATAAAAAAATTAAATTTCCTTAGTCTTTGTTTTTAGGTCTATAAATTTATTACATATAGCATTGAACAATAAATAAAGATTGGTTAATGTAAAATGGACATTTTTGGAAAAAATGCAACATAATGTTTTAGATGTTAGATATATCATCAAAAAATGATATCCATGTGAATTTAGACCATTTAAATTTGAATAAGTCATTGACATGATATTATTTATATATGATGAATACCCCTGGGAAACCTTTTAATTCATTTTGGAAGTTGAAAACTGATATTTATCTTTCCACAAAATATTGTTAGTAGTTGGAAGAGGAAATGTTTTTCATTCACCCTTCACTAGTGACAAATATTCTTATATACCAGTGCCAATCATGTACAACTAATCCTTAATTAAATATATTTATTTTCTTGGAGTATTTAGTAAAATTATAAATACTCTATCATATAAATATTTTCTGCATGTTTGAAATTAATATAATTTCTAACTTACAAACAATTCTAGTACAATTATTCATAAAAAACTAATAACTTTTTCCAAAAAGGATTAATAAGGTTTTTTATAAGATGGTTTACCAAAAGTGGTGGCCATATCCTTTACTTTATTAAATATTTGATCATGTGTTAGTGGAGATGGTTTTGAGGATTCTTTTAAATTCCCATATAAATAAGTCATCCAATATGGGTATCTATGTCATCAGGTATAAATTTGTGATGTCCTAGAAACATAGTCTTGAAGGAATGTTTCAACCAAAATGAGTGTGTACCTTGTTTAGTAATGGTAAACCCTTGAGTTCCTTCTACGTTATATCTTTAAAATTTGTACATAATTAAGAAATTAAATTATCATCCCATACAACATAGCTCTTAATGTGAAATATTCACTTTTTATAATTAACATACAATGTAACACCTGAATCATATATAAATTTTAGACCATTGATCAATGTAGCCAAATAAACATCAATATAATTATCCTGTTTTTTTCTTCCTGAAATATGAAGAGTCAACATAATGTATTTTCACTACATTCCTTACCATTGTTTTAAGATCCTGTAGTTTTTAGTTATCTACTTCTTTTAGTTCTTAGTTAATCCCCTATCATTGGGGTTTTCATTTCTATTAGACCATGGTGGTCTAGTTCTTTTTTAGGATGGATAAAATTTATTAAGGAAAAAAAGATTATTTTTTAAGGATATATGTAGGTTTTAATTTATAGAGTATGGGTATAAATGTTTTAAATGGGATTATGAGGGTTATGAGTGAGTTATAAAGTATTTATTGGTGGTTTGGGCCTTTTTTTAGAAGTTGGACTGAGTTTTTTCTACTAGAAATATACACATCATGTACGTGTTCCACAACATGTAAATTTTACAGGTAGATGTCATGAACATGTTCATAACGTGAAGTGATTACAAATTTTGATGCTATCTCACATCATGTAATGGTCAATCAGAATTAATATTAACCTGAGATGATGCAATTTTCATCATATCTTATTAATTAAGAAATACACAATGTAAAATAGTTCTAAAACATTTATTTATCACATCTAGTAGTATTAAAATAATTGTATGTATGGTTTATCATTATTCATCCACTACATCCCTCCTTTATCAACCCTAGGATGGTTTCCTGGTGATTTTGGAGTCTCATCTACCCTTCCAAACATCTCGTTTACACATATGATCCCCGATGAGTTGTTATACCAATTTTTTCCATTCTCTTATTTCATTCCTTGTTGTGGTAGTGGAATCCTTTGACTAAGGTTTGTTTTGTGTTTGCATCTTGAACTGATTTGATCTATAATACTTCTTGCAATCTTATGTTCCTTAGTCCTTGTTGTCTTTATCTATTGGAAGCTTTGTTTGATCACCAGATAAAGGTAAGTGGTCTAAAACATAACCTTATGGTCTTATTTCAATTTCTAAAGTGTGTGAAATATACATTATTGTGTTGATTCAATGTGAATATTAATTAATAGAATAATTGGAAATGATAATCATGCATTTTGATCACTACTTGGATTCCTTTGGGTATTTTCATATGCGACCTATCTTGGGGTTTCCTTTAAAAATATTTAGTCTGAAATTTCTTACATATGATTTTAGCATGAATTGTGTTTCATGTGATTAATTGTTATAGATTCACCATGGAAAATGCCTTATTTGATTAATTAGAAAAAGTTAGTAAATTGAAAGATAAATGGAAATTTGTATAAATAACATTTTTGTCTTATGTTTTTATATAGTGATATGATCATTGTTGTGATATGCACTTGTGACACATGATATGATGATTATGTACTAGGATAGTCCTTGACACATGTTATGCTTCTTATATTCCATGCTAGGACCAAACACATGTTATGGTGTTTATATACTGAGCTAGGCCCTGACAAATTCTGAGATTCTTATATAGTGAGATTAGCTTAGAGATGTGTTATATAATGTGTATAAGGTTGTTGTTTTCATGGTTGTGATACATGCTATGAGACATTCTGGTAGTGTGTTGAAGTGGGTAGATTGATGCATCACATTAATTGCTGAATTAATTAATAAACTGATTTATCTCATTATTACATGCACTTATTATTAGACTGATTTGTTTATACACAGTGGTTTTGACCTACTGAGTTTTACTGAAACCATACTCAGGCCTCCATTTAGTACCAGAGCAGATTACATGGATTCAGTTTTAGACAAGGTAAAATGAACTTTTAGTAGATTGTTGTTTGCGGGATGGGTTGGATCATGGAGATGAGAGTGGCATGGGGTTTGGGACTGAGGTAATCGGTGTGACAACCCGACCCCATAATACCCAGAGTCAGTACCTTGAAACATGAAGCATAAATTTTTACAAAAATCATGCACTGATATTTTACACATCATGTCCAATATAGAGGATTGATTCGGTTCAAAATCTAGGAAACCGGCCTCTTCTGACATGCTTCTTCGGCTATAAATTGATACCTGAAAATTTTATTTAAAAAACATAGGATGAGCATACAAATTCCCAGTAAGTGGTTTTAAAATAACATAATATACCAACTATAACATTTGATAACATTATTTAAAAATTTCCTATAAAACACTTTCATAAGGAATACATAAACATAAACATCACAACATAGAATTTATTCTAAGAATAATAAGGGAAAATTACATGGTATTCTGACAGAGTTATGAGGAATCATGATTCCATTATAATCGTGTTCATTCAGAATGATAAGTAAAGAAATTATAATCAAGTATGACATATGAATATGAAAGTACAAATTTAACAACTAAGAGTGTTACATAATCAGAGTTGCGCATAAAGGTAATGACATCAATTTCATCCTTAACTACAATGAAAGATACACTGGATAATAAATCACTGAGGGATAATTATACATCATTCCATAAGCATTTAATTCTTTTGATACTCATAAGCACTGGCTCTTAACCATGGATATTCTATTAGTTGAAATATCCACTTGGTTAATTAATTATCATATACATAGTGATGGAATGTATAACATTAGACCCCGTCAAGATCTTGTGTCAAGACCTAAAATGTCAATGGCCTCATGCCATTACCTGAATGTATCATGAGAACCATCGATGCATTGAGGGGATTTCATTAAGCAGTCCCTATCCCGTTATACTGAGTCCATCACATTCCTCATATGCCAAAAAAGGCTGTATATTCAAAATGTCCCATACCACTTTAAATATTTAATTTTCTCATTTCTTGTTATTCAAGGTGTCCCATACCACTTTGAATAATTTAATTCATAATTCCATAAAAGGTCATAATATTACAAATTACATTCATTAGCAATTACACATATATAGTGAATCAGAAATATAAGTATTAATTACAAAACTAACAACTGCATGGCTATGTCATTGACAATGAGTATGATAATCATATTATGACATATGTGATGACAACTAATGCACTAAAAAAATACAAGTTTTGTTGCATAAAATGATAACCCTAAAATTCTATGACATTATTAATCAATACATATTGAAATTTCACCTGGATTCAGAATCAATATAAAACATAAAGAAAATATTTCAGATGGGGTATTAAATTGATAGATTCTCATACATTTATTACTAATATGCTTTGTTATAACAAATCACAATGGTGTACATAATGCTAAAAATGGAAAGTATGAGATTCAACCAACACAAACACAATTTAATATAAAAATAAGTAATTCATACATTTGAATATAAAAGTTTCAAACCCCAAATATTATACTCACGAACACTATAAAATTACCAAACACATCATAGGTATAATATTTGGAATATCCATAATTAGGGTTTTGTGTTGTGTAAATTGTTCATACAACAGGGTGTATTGAAAGAGTAGTGGTTTAAACAAAAAAATATTTTGAAAACACATGTTTTATTATTTCTTAGTAATCCATGGAATATTCTATGTAAAATTGAGGATAAATGTTTATTTTTATACACATATATTCACCTATCTAAAAATAGATTATATATTAAAGGGTTTAAACCAAAAATCCATTGACACCCATATGACTGTAATAGTTTAGTCACATTAATTAACAAAAATTCCCCAAATTTTAAATCATAATATAAAAATTTAAAAGGTTTATTTATTAAACATATTTATATAAATGTAAACCTCGATCACACATAAAACTTATACGAATAATCGGGTATACCTAAGGGTATTACAACAAAATCAATCAACACATACATGTTTATTAAAAATTTAAACAAATCATTTAATTCCAATGTTTAGAGACTTAAAACTATTCTAAAAGATGATTTATACAAACTATATAATTATATTCAACCGTTTATACTATAAAAAAGTTTTTACAACACATAATTCCTTATGTTTTAAAACTCTACTTAAGCATGAAAAATTATTTTTAAAAGTCTAAAAGTTGCGTATAAAAGAGGTTTACCAAAAACTGTATGATCATACATGTATATATATTTATATATTCATCAACCAAATACAAAAATAACTGCATATATAAAAAGTACATAAATAAGATTTGTATGTATAATATAAACCCTTATATTCATAATATTTCTTGAACTCAAATTCAAGAATACTTAAGACCGGTATAAGAGAAGATTTTAACTAAACCGTAGGGTTATATATATATTTTTAGAAGTATACATATATATGTATATATTATCAAACAACAAATACATGGAAACATAAATTCTCTTACCTTGGTTTGAGGATGACAATGGGATCATGAAAAGCATGGAGGATCTTGAAGGAGGCGCTGGAGGAAGGAGAATAGTCGAGGGATTATTGGTGTGAATTACTTTATTTAAAAACTATATTATAAATAAAATATATGGAATAATTTAAAGTCACTTGTAAGGAATACGAGGCCCAAATGGTTTAAAATAATAACGGGGTGTCAGTATTGTGGAAAACATGTGAAAAGAGGGGCCTTAGATGGTGATGGAAGTAATCATGGGTGTGGAAAGATAAGAGAAAGGAGAAATAGGTTTTACTGGTCTGGCGGACATGGAGAAGAAGAAGGCAATACAGGCGGAAACCCGTAAAAAAATAGACGGTGGAGATTAAAGGGAAAGTAGATCAGATGACCATAGTAACGTGGAGATTTTAAAAAGGAATAGATGGTTTATATCATATCATGACTTGATCCGATGGATTCGGTGTAATGCAATGTTTTTAAAGGACAAGGATGGCATCAATTAGATCGAGATTCGATCAGACGACTTAGATCAACGCTGTGTTTTAAAATTACTCAGATAGTCACAATTAGATCCATCAGTATCAAATGGACTAGATTCAACGTAGTGTTTTAAAAACCTCGTATGACCAGTATTAGATCCATATCGGATCGGACAACACAAAATTTTTTTTGGGACTCCACAACTATTGAGAATTGAGCGCCCGATCGAAAAGATGGCCCGGATCACGCGTGACGCGATCCAACATCCTGGAATTGATCTTGGCGAAATTTCATCATCCCACATAGAATCGGAGGGACTCCCGAAGCTTCATTATAAGCCAAGAGATCTCAGGATTATGCCATATTACTCCTTCCCCCCTCCTGATACCGCCCCGTATCAGGTTCTGTGAGTGCGCTCCTATGCCAACCCACGTAGTTGTGCAGCCTCACACAGTGGCACCTTTGGTTCCCTCATGGGTTTTTGTGTGACCTTCATGGTAGCTATTCCCCCTGATCACTAGACCCATCATGCGCCCATAGGAAAACCTGTGCTGCATCTGAGGGCTAGGCTCAACTGCCTAGCGCATGATTTCTCCCTCAGCCCGGCTAGACGGCTAGCCCCAAGTGGGTATATATTTTTTTATAAACAGCCAACCCACCAAATTTTCCATAGAATCCTAGAAAATAAATATATTAATTTTAACCATAAAGATAATATCTTACCCTTTGTAAAACCTGATTTTCATTTTAAAATTTAAAATATTAAGGTACATCAATTAAATTATACTTTTCCTTGACTATGAGTTTTACTAAAATTATTTATAAACATGATTCCAAATTCAGAGATAAAAAGCATAACTCCATTTAAACAAAATGTTATAACTTAACATTTAATATATCTATATTAAAATTATTCTAGTATTATCAAATACCTTGTTTAAGCATTAAGAATGAAAAAATTTACAAGATATTTGAAATATCTGAAAGATTTTTGAAATCCTTACCTCATTTTAAAATCACACTAAGTGTAGCTAAAAATATTAAACCATTGTCCTTTTAAATATAATAATAAGAGGGTTTATTATAATTTATATTCAAAACTTAAATATTTCGGAAAACTAAATTATACTTAAATATTTTTAAATAATCCACCAAAAGACCAACAACTATAATTATATCCATAAGAACTCAACGGTCACCCAAGCCAATGGTCGAATTGGGGACTTATAAAACCATGCATTAGGGTGTTCCAAATTCAACAAAACTTGGTGAAGATGGTACACATCATTCCATTGATGCTTAGTGCGGTTGTAGTGGCTTGGGCCATACTAATGTTTATTGTGACTGATCCAAAGGAACCATATTATCTTCTAGCATTTTTTGTTTTGGGGGTCTCCCTATAATTCAAATAGGTCTTTTAATAGGTATTTTGGGTTAGTATGATTTTCCTTTGAACTTTTTGTAATGTAAATACTTTGCTGTTTTATTTAAATGAAATGTATGGTATTTAGTTTGTATGTTTTTTTGTATAACATGTAAATTAAACAAAACATAATCATTATATTAATATTACATGAGAAATAAGTTTTGGGGTGTCACATTATTCCCCTCTAAAAAAAATTACATTCTCATAATTCATTTCATACAACCCAGCTAGAAAGGAACTCTCTGACATTCTTCACCACATCCTTCATCGTGGAGGATCCTTAGGTGTGGCCAGCTAAATACCCAAGTTGGTGTTCAATTATTCTATTTCCCTGGCCCAAAAACACCTTTAATACAATGGGTGAAACTCATACAGTGTACACTTGGGATTTCAAAGGGATTCTATAACAATAGAGACTTCATAGATATCAGAATGGGAAAACACTCTAAGGACTCATTGGTTCGTCTCTTATATGAGGATGTCAAGATCGTAGATGGGGTCATATAAACTAAAGCTCATGACTTGGTGCATGTAGGCTGCGTAGAGGTTCCCCTCCAACGTAGCCTCCTAAAACCTTACCCTGGATGTGAAGTTTTGGGAAAGTGTGAAGCATAGGAAAATTCATTCATGGTAATTTCCCCTTTACCTATACTCAGTGAGTTGGGCAGTGTCTATATAGTGGTAGATATAAGAATTACCTTGGCAAGAGCGGAGAATGTCCAGACAATTTGATATTTCGTAAAGATGTTTTCACGTTCTTAGAAGGTTTACGAAGGGAAGGTACTCTTCTACACAGGTTTTGAATATAATGGCATCTAGTACCTCAATGAGAAGAGGTAGAATATAGATCTTTCCTTCCATATGAAAATAGATTTTTTTTCAAGAAATTGCATTCAGTGAAACCCAAATACTGAAAAGGTAGAAGAAAGATGAAACAAAAAATTGTATTTTCATAAAACAACTAGTACACTACACCTAGAACTAATGGTTTCCCTAGTTCTGAGTTACATGAATCCCCAAAACAATTTCAAACCTCTCAATCTCTCTTAACCAAATGAAACCCGAGAAGTTTGGTTGAATCTCGTGGGTGCACTTATGGTGTCTTCAGAGTGTGACATGAGGGGTGTATAGTCGAGAGAAATCAGTATGTACTTGATTTCTGTACATAGAATGAGAGGCTTCAAACTCAAGAATTTCAAAGTCCATTACTTGACCATAATGTCCAGAGGACAAGACATGGCACATATATGATGCACACAGATCTCCCGCTACAGTAGATTATTTGAAATCCATAAGGGACTGGATGCCTTCTACTATGGTGAAGCATCTAGAAATTCCCTCATATTACCTTCCCCAACATGCTTAGGATGGAAATTGGGTTTTCATCATAAAGAGGTAGTCCAAACCTGCTCCTCGGTGGAGTTGAATTACATGGGAAGAGTTGGACACATCATAGATGACTTTTCATATCATACAAATATTGGTATAATTTACAAAGTTATCATGGCTGGATATTGAAATTATGGATTCTAGGGCCAAAACATGAAGTGAAAAAAGACTGGTATTTCCATTTTCCATCTGAAAATTATGAAAACATCATACTTAGTAATGCTTAAGTAATTTATTTTCTTTGTTCAGTTCTAGTTTTCTAGAGTTATCTAAACTGAATCCTCTGATACCAATTGTGATATCCTGCCCCTAGAATACCCAAATCTGGTTCCTTGAAATGTGATGGGTAAATTTTTACAAAAACCATGCACTAAAATTTTACACATCATGTCCCATACAGAAGATTGATTCTGTAATGCCCCGACCCCAGTTACCCAGAGTCAGTGCATTATTACATAACATTGGAATGATCACAAGAAAGATCAAATATCTAAAGACCGATTGGTTTAGTAGCCTTGTAATCACTAGATATATTTATAAAGTCTTACATTACATCATAAAAATGAAAACTACAACAACATATTTTCTTCATAGTCCACACTTATATCCCCACATACTATCCCTGCTGGTCATTCATAAATTACTTCTTCACATCCTGGGAAAAATAAAACATAGAAAAGGGGTGAGCTCAAATGCCCAGTAAAGATAAAAATATAGCGGAAACATTCATAATTAAGAATAAACATTTAAGGCAATGTATAACTAAAACAAAATGCTTTTAAACATGAACTTCAACATAGCATGGAAAAAATAAAATGAAATAATGCCATTTACTTATTCACATGGATATTCTACTAACTGAATAATCAAATGCAATATCAATAACCACTTTCATAATGATGGAATGTATAATGCCAGACTATCATAACCACATAGCCAAGGCCGCGTGCCAAGACTACAAATAAGATTTTGTCAAGGCCTCATGCCAAGACACTAGTTTGTCTCATGAGACCTACCGATGCATCGAGGAGCTATAGCAGGCTCCACCCATCACTTACTAAGTCCAATGCATTCCCATATGAAAAGGTTTAAACATAACATAAACATTCATATTAAAACTAGCATACGAAATGTCAATACTTTCTCCATAAACCATGAATGGTATAAAAATAACACATCCACAGTCAAACATATCAAAAAACCTTCAATACATTATGGAACTTTTGTATCATAATAAATCAACTTCATATAATCATAAAATCCATCAAAGGATGTTGACATAGATGAAATCATAACTATTTGAGAGAAATATCTCCTTTTTTTTGAAATCATTTAAAAGTCACACATTTATAAAGGAAGTAATTAAAAAGAGATTTTTGAATCAAAGTGTCCCATACCACTTTGAAACTTTTGAAAAGAATTAACATTTTAAAAACATTCATGTCCATATAAATAAATCCATAAAAACAATTTTAAAGACATGGAAATTAATTAAAACGATTTATAAAGATAAATCTTTAAAAGATTTAAAATTCTGATTTTGATAAAGAGTACCTTTATGAAATTATTAGAATATTCATTTTGAAATCATTTAAAAGTCACATAATTATAAAATAAAACATTTACTTTGAAAATATCCTTGTAATCTTGTAAGTTAATCTTGAAAATTTTATAATGGCGGTAAATAGCCGCACCCGCCGTATAAGTTAAAAAAACATTCTTACCTTAATTTTGTCGAAAAGGTTAAAAAACACCTAGTTTGGAAAATGATGGAAATATTCCTTTATAAATCTCTTATAAAAAGTCAAACAAGGGTATAAATGAATTTAACCCATATTCTAGTAAATAGTAAAAATGTTTTGAAATTCATTTTAAGAAACGTGGATGTGGGTGATAAATAGATCCCAGTAGATAATTACGTATAAACAACCTTGGATAATGAAGAGATTGTGAAATAAACCCTTACCATGTACTTTACCTTGGTTGGGGTAGGTTAACCTCCTGTATAATGGTGAAATAATTGTTATTAAATTATTCAATAATCATATACATTAATATAATATAATATATGATCTTTTAACATTGCTTTGTTGATAATATCTTAGAATTATCGTCATTTCGGGTGTTAACTTACTTTTTTTCTTTTATATGTTTTGTTACGTAAGCCATGATTGTAATGGATAGGTTGTATATTATTCATATCCAGAATTATATCAAGTCCTTAAACATCATTTTTAAATCAGCAAATGATAATTATACTTGAATGGATATGATGGAGAATGAATCTCATCGCGTTCGTGGAGACGGTAGTCCGTACGTACGCACGAGTGACAATATCATTCTTTTGATATTAAAATAATATATAATTTGATATTATATCATATATAAAGAATCATTATCATTTTATATTTATTATTTACATGAGTTACACATAATTATTATACCCATCCAAATAATAATATATTGAATAACAATTACACCACGACGTGGAGACGGTAAGTCGTACGTACGCACGTATGGTGACATGTTTTTAAAAGGGTGGATAGAATACTGAATATGGTTGTACCATATTTATAATAACATCACAGTATATATAGGATAATAGAGTTATTATTTTATAATGGTAATAACAAAGAAAGATGAAGTGGAAGAACAAAGGAACTTGGAAAAGGGTGGTGAAATCATTACCTCTTCTTCGGGTTCTTCCTTTTGATTTGATCAAAAGGGCTCCTTAGGTTGGCTTTCCGATCAAACTAAGGCCTCTAAGTTGTAGTGAGGGAAGTTGGGAGAGTATTTGGGTAGATTTTGGCCGAACCAAAAGGCTTTGAAGGTGTGAAGAAATTAGAAGGAGGAGTGCCCTTTTATAAGAGGGGTGAGGGGAACCTTTGGAAAAGCTAGAAATATTAATTTATAATAATTTCATATTCAATTTATAATGGCTCCAATGTTTATTATTTAAATTTTAAGGTGGTTATGGGTCGAAAAAAACTAAACCAATAGAATTTAGACAGGTTTGAGTACTTATATTAACCTTATCGTTCATTATTAACTCTAAGTTAAATAGTTTCACTTTTACAATGTCTCTTTGTATTTTTATATTATATGGTTAATAAAATTACTATATACATCCAAGAGACCCCCAAGTGGTCCATTAATGATATAAATATCATGATATAAGTCTCTTGGCCGAACCTTAGATTTTTAGAAATTTAATATCAATTAATAATATAATATTTGTTTTAAAAATTCTTTTATGTCAATTTTGACACTACTCAATAGTTGATTTTTTTAAAACTCATAACAGAATGATTACTTCGAACAAATTTAATTAAATAATTCCTAACATGTCATATTTACTTAAAAAATTAGTTTAATGCATAAAAAGTCTCAAATTATATTTATGTGTGTATTTATAATATAAATTATTTTAATTTTTCACTATTATGGTAATTACTGCATCATCATTGTGTCATAAATAAATTAAATTATTTAAAGTCTAAAAATTATAAATAAAGTATCATTATGTATTAAATCTTTTTATATTTCTAATGAATATTTATAATCTAAAATCCAACATATATAACCCTATCTAAAAATTGTTTTTCTAAAAGATATATGCTTATGTCATTTTTGTACTTATTTTAACTTAATTAAAATTAAGTGTCCCTATCACCTACAAGTGGCTCAATGGGGTCCCAAAATCGACCCAAAGATGCCTATGTTCGAACATGTATCAACCAATAAGGCTTGGACACGTTTTAGGGTAATTTAGTATTATTATAATATTATTTTTTAACCCTTATTTATTGGATTTACCCTTAACCATGGTAAATAAAATATTTACCGCAAAAATTATTCAAAATGTCTAAAAATAAAAGTTACCTATTTACAAAATTTGAACATACTGATTCCAAATATGTAATCCATTTTTCAAAATTCAAAACACAGAAGTAGCATAAATTAATTTAAAATTAATTCCCGTTGTTAAAACAAAAAGCGTGTTTTTAAGAGATAATAACTATCAAAAGATTGACACTTGTTTATGTCTGGTTTAATTGTAAAATTATGTCCAATGACCAACATTGTATTAAATTGTAAAAATATATTCTAAATATACTTTAAAACCACTCAAATTCATAATTTATCATTATTAATTATTTTGAATAAAAAAGTTGTTTTTAATTAAAATTTATTAATTTTCACTATTCATCAAAATATTAAAGTTATCCGAAAAGTTCCAAAATTTCACCCTAGGCTAAATTCGATATTCCGAATCCAAAAATGAAGTCCATTTTGAATTATAAAATATATATAATTTTAAAAAGTTGGTATTACTATTCATAACGGCTTGTTTGATTGGTTCTGGTGTGTGTTAGAACTCGAAGTTGCGTACAACACACGCTACTGTATTATTCAAAGGAAAGCGTACCATGGAATATTGGGATGTTTAATTTTAAATTTTTGACGTCCCCATTCAGTCAAAAATTTTAAAATATTGTATTTAAAAAGGGTTCACTATTAAAAGTTGATAAAAGTGAAATACTGAAAATGAATTTGTTCTTATATTATGTCTAAGAAACTCATAATATGGATTTTAAAATTATAAGGATTATATAAAGTTTAAAATTTAGTTAATACTATTCATAACCTCTTTTGAATGGCTTATTTGGTAAGTCATGGTGCGATTGAACTCAGTGTTGGGTGTAGTGAAAGTTATTGAATTATTTTGAAGAAATAACACACTATGAAATCTCGGGGTGTTACATTCTCCCCTCCTTCAATAAATTGCATCCTCGCCATTCGAAATTGTTCTTCGAAAATAAAAGGTTGAAAATAGAAAATATCTTTGTGGGAAAACCCACATTGGAAATTAGGTTACTAAAATTTAGTCTTAATATGAGGAAAAGATAAATGAAAGGGTCACCACCAAATTATTATCTCTATTAGGAGAACATTGGTGGCAATTAGAGACATATAATTGGAGGAAAATGTAAATATTTATAGGTAGTGATTGGGGTCATCAATCACAAACAAGTGTAAAATTGAGGTCCTTAAATTCATCAATCTATGATGATTTGAAATACCATCGGTTCAACAAAACATAGGGTATTAGTATAACACATTTTTGGTTTTAGGATTCCTTAAATAATGTATAATAATTAATTTCTTCATAGAATAAGAGAAGAAGAAAAATATATTCTTGACAAGTAGAGTTCCATCCTTTAACTAATTTCTACCACAAACTCATCTTTCACTCTAAAAGATAATAGAATGAAAAAAATATATTCTATTTATCCTATTCGCATAGGGTTAAAAAAACACGAATTTATAAATGATCTTCCAGATCTTTTAAAAAAACTACATTATTTAATCCCGGACATCACGTTGGTCAGTGGTAGGTGATACACCCTTGTCACCCTTCGGTTGTGGGTTCAAGCCTCGCGGCCTTGCCGGATGCGACGGGTTGCCGTCCGACCTCTGGGATTTCCTTTTATGGCAATCCAAAATAATCCAAACTAGAACTATCCAAAATACTTCAGTCCAAAATTTATAAGGAAGGTAAACACAATGAAAATCCTTTTTTTGCCGCGTAATAACATGTGATCACCTTCATCATGTATTCTTTTAAAACACTGCAACATCCTGAATTATCATAAAAACTTATTGATTACATTCATGATCCCTTATTCCTTATAGAATAACAGATATACTCCTTCAATCCAAAAATGTTGTAAACCCAAACAATGATGGAATATACAAATCATTAATCATTTTAAAGGTAGTCAAGAATATCCAATATAATTTATCCAAAACAATCATGTATTATTCTAAAATCACTACCTCTGTATCAGAACCATATTATGGTTTATCTTTCTCTCAACCATATATTTTTCTAAAATTTGACCTGCTATTGAGTCACTTTTCCTTGTTCCACACAATCTCAAGTCCATAATGAAATAGTAATGCAGTAAAATCCTTATATACTCCATAATTATTATAACAAGTACATTTTTGATACAACACTCAAATGACATAATCAACACAAGAACTCTAATCTTTTCTCTTCATCTATGGTAGTATCATAACTTTATTATTATCCAATAGCATCATTTGCGGCATAGTCTGCCGACTGAGAAATAGGCTCGCATAGTGTCCAAACTCCTTGAAAATGAAGCATTGTACATTTGAAACCATTTTCTTACCCTTGCAGTCACGTACTTTGTGCCCTTTTCCTTCACGCTTATAACAAACTCCCATTCCTTTCAGGTAAGTTCCAGGGTGTTTCATTCCACATTTATCACATATGGGAAAATTCTTCTTTTCCCTCTTCCTTTTATCCATCTTTCTCTCTTCCATCCTTTTCTTCTCTTGCTTCCCTTAAAAGCCATTGGACTCAGTAAACTCTTTACTTATCTTATCAACACATGATATTATTTCTTCATATGATGATAATACATGCGAGACTATTTCTCTTATAAATTCTGGCTTAAGACCATGAAATATATGATCCTTCTTTCTCTTTGTATCATGTGCATTGCTGGAGTTCTCATTCCTTCTACTGGGCGCCATTTATAAACAATGTCATACACTAGATTAGTTTATGAATAACAATACCTAATCCCAAACTTGTAAAACACATAACATAAATTAAATAGTTTATGGATATAATCCATAATCATAAAAATGTCTCCTTAGAGGAAGTATATACTCATAAACACTTCATAATGGTTTGTAAAGAAGATGAGAATTATCCTAAGCATATCCCCCGGGAGTGTCGTAACCAAGAGTGCAGTAAGGCCCGTTGTCGTGCACCAGTTCTCGTTCGAGTCTAGCTCAAATTGGTGTTTTCGGGTTTTACCCCTAGGTACATCTGTGCCAGAGCCGCCTCTACCTGGTCGTATCCAGACAGGGATGTATTTCTCGGAGAACTCACAAAATCTCTACAATACCAAAATTCTAGGAAGTTCTTCTATACTAATCCTCAAAGTCCATCTTAAATCTATGTGCTCCAATCAGAGTTTATCTAAATCTAGCTTCCAAGGTTTGTACTAAACTTCCTCTGATACCAACTGTAACGTCCCGACCCCAGTTACCCAAAGTTGGTGAATTACTACATAACATTGGCATGATCACAAGAAAGATCAAATCATGAAATACTGATTGGTTTATTAGCCTTGGAAGCACTAGATATATTCATAAAGTCTTACATTACATCATAAAAATGAAAACTACAACAACATATTTTCTTCATAGTCCACACTCATATCCCCACATACTATCCCTGCAGGTCATTCATAAATTACTTCTCCACATCCTGGGAAAAATAAAATATAGAAAAGGGGTGAGCTGAAATGCCCAGTAAGGATAACAATATAGCAGAAACTTTCATAATTAAGAATAAACATTTGAGGCAATGTATAACTAAAACAAAAGGCTTTTAAACATGAACTTCAACATAGCATGGAAAAAATAAAATGAAATAATGACATTTACTTATTCACATGGATATTATACTAATCGAATAATCACATGCAATATCAATAACCACTTTCATAATGATGGAATGCATAATGCTAGACTATCATAACCACATATCCAAGGCCTCGTGCCAAGACTACAAATAAGATTTTTTCAAGGCCTCATGCCAAGACACTAGTTTGTCTCATGAGACCTACCGATGCATCGAGGTGCTATAGTGGGCTCCACCCGTCACTTACTAAGTCCAATGCATTCCCATATGAAAAGTTTTAAACATAACACAAACATTCGTATTAAAACTAGCATACGAAATGTCAATACTTTCTCCATAAACCATGAATGCTATAAAAATAACACATCCACAGTCAAACATATCACAAAACCTTCAATACATTATGGAAATTTTGTATCATAATAAATAAACTTCATATAATCATAAAATCCATCAAAGGATGTTGACATAGATGAAATCATAACTATTTGAGAGAAATATCTCCTTTTTTTTGAAATCATTTAAAAGTCACACATTTATAAAGGAAGTAATTAAAAAGAGATTTTTGAATCAAAGTGTCCCATACCACTTTGAAACTTTTGAAAGGAATTAACATTTTAAAAACATTCATGTCTATATAAATAAATCCTTAAAAACCATTTTGAAGACATGGACATTAATTAAAAATATTTAGAAAGATAAATCTTTAAAACATTTAAAATTATGATTTTAATAAAGAGTACCTTTCGGAAATTCTTAGAATATTCATTTTGAAATCATTTAAAAGTCACATAATTATAAAATAAAACATTTACTTTGAAAATATCCTTGTAATCTTGTAAGGTAATCTTGAAATTTTTATAACGACGGCAAATAGCCGCACCCGCTGTATAAGTTTAAAAAACATTCTTACCTTAATTTTGTCGAAAAGGTTAAAAAACACCTTGTTTGGAAAACGACGGAATGATTCCTTTATAAACCTCATATAAAAAGTCAAAAAAGGGTATAAATGACTTTAACCCATATTCTAGTAAATAGTAAAAATGTTTTGAAATTCATTTTTAAGAAACGTGGATGTGGATGATCAATAGATCCCAGTAGATAATTACGTATAAACAACCTCAGATAATGAAGAGATTGTGAAATAAACCCTTACCTTGTAATTTTCTTTGGTTGGGGTTGGTTAACCTCCTGTATAATGGTGAAATAATTGTTATTAAATTATTCAACAATCATATACATTAATATGATATCATATATGATCTTTTAACATTGCTTTGTTAATAATATCTTAGAATTATCGTCGTTTCGGGTGTTAACATACTTGTTTTCTTTTATATGTTTTGTTAAGTAAGCCATATTTGTAGTGGATAGGTTGTATATTATTCATATCCAGAATGATATAAAGTCCTTAAATATCATTTTTAAATCAGAAAATGATAATTATACTTGAATGAATACGATGGAGAATGAATCTCATCGCGTTCGTGGAGACGGTAGTCCGTACGTACGCACGAGCGACAATATCATTCTTTTGATATTAAAATAATATATAATTTGATAGTATATCATATATACAGAATCATTATCATGTTATATTTATTATTTACATGAGTTACACATCATTATTATACCCATCTAAATAATAATATATTGAATAACAATTACACCACGACATGGAGACGGTAAGCCGTACGTACGCACGTATGGTGACATGTTATTAAAAGGGTTAATAGAATACTGAATATGGTTTTACCAAATTTATAATAACATCACAGTATATATAAGACACTGGAGTTATTATTTTAGAATGGTAATAACAATGAAAGAAGAAGTGGAAGAAGAAAGGAACTTGGAAAAGGGTGGTGAAATCATTATCTCTTCTTCGGGTTCTTCCTTTTGATTTGATCAAAAGGGCTCCTTAGGTTGGCTTTCTGATCAAACTAAGGCCTCTAGGTTGTAGTGAGGGATGTTGGGAGAGTATTTGGGTAGAGTTTGGCCGAACTAAAAGGCTTTGAAGGTGTGAAGAAATGAGAAGGAGGAGTGCCCTTTTATAAGAGGGGTGAGGGGCACCTTTGGAAAAGCTAGAAATATTATTTTATAATAAATTCATATTCGGTTTCTAATGGCTCCAAAGTTGATTATTTAAATTTTAAGGTGGGTATGGGTCGAAAAAAACTCAACCAATATAATTTATAAAGGTTTTGGTACTTATATTAACCTTATCTTTAATTATTAACTCTAAGTTAATTAGTTTCACTTTTACAATGTCTCTTTGTATTTTTATATTATATGGTTAATAAACTTACTATATACATCAAAGAGACCCCCAAGTGGTCCATTAATGATATACCTATCATGATATAAGTCTCTTGGCCGAACGTTAGATTTTTAGGAATTTAATATCAATTAATAATATAATATGTTTTTTAAAAACTATTTTATGTCAATTTTGACACTATTCAATAGTTGATTTTTGTGAAACTTATAAAAGAATGATTACTTCGAAACAATTTAATTAAATCATTTCTAACATGTCATAGTAACTTAAAAAATTAGTTTAATGCATAAAAAGTCTCAAATTAAATTTATTTGTGTATTTATAATATCAATTATTTTAATTATTCACTATTATGGTAATTACTGCATCATCATTGTGTCATAAATAAACTAAATTATTTAAAGTATAAAAATTATAAAAAATATATCATTATGTTGGAAATCCTTTTATCTTTCTAATGAATATTTATAGTAGAAAATCAAACATATAAACCCTATGTAAAAATTGTTTTTCTAAAAGATATATGCTTATGTCATTTTTGTACTTATTTTAACTTAATTAAAATTAAGTGTCCCTATCACCTACAAGTAGCTCCATGGGGTCCCAAAATCGACCCAAAGATGCCTATGGTCGAACATGTATCAAACAATAATGCTAGGACACGTTTTAGGGTAATTTAGTATTATTATAATATTATTGTTTAACCCTTATTTACAGGATTTACCCTTAACCATGGTAAATAAAATATTTACCACCAAAATTATTCAAAATGTCTAAAAATAAAAGTTACCTATTTACACAATTTGAAAATCCTGATTCAAAATATGTAATCCATTTTTCAAAATTCAAAAAACAGAAGTGTCAGAAATGAATTTAAAATTAATTCCCGGTGTTAAAACAAAAAGCGCGTTTTTAAGAGATAATAACTATCAAAAGATTGACACTTGTTTATGTCTGGTTTAATTGTAAAATTATGTCCAATGACCAAAATTGTATTAAATGGTAAAAATATATTCTAAATATAGTTTAAAACCACTCAAATTCATAATTTATCAATATTAATTATTTTGATTAAAAAAGTTGTTTTTAATTAAAATTTATTAATTTTCACTATTCATCAAAATATTAAAGTAATCCGAAAAGTTCCAAAATTTCACCCTAGGCTAAATTCGATATTCCAAATCCAAAAACGAAGTCCATTTTGAAATATAAAATATATATAATTTCAAAAAGTAGGTATTACTATTCATAACGGCTAGTTTGATTGGTTGTGGTATGTGTTAGAACTCGAAGTTGCATACAACACATGCTACTGTATTATTCAAAGGAAAGCGTTCCGTGGAATCTTGGTATGTTTCATTTTAAATATTTGACGTCCCCATTTAGTCAAAAAGTTTAAAATATTGTATTTAAAAAGGGTTCACTATTAAAAGTTGATAAAAGTGCAATACTGAAGATGAATTTGTTCTTTCATTATGTCTAAGAAACTCATAATATGGATTCTAAAATTATAAGGATTATATAAAGTTTAAAATTTAGTTAATACTATTCATAACCTCTTTTGAACGGCTTGTTTGGTAAGTCATGGTGCGATTGAACTCGGTGTTGTGTGTAGTGCAAGTTATTGAATTATTTTGAAGAAATAACACACTATGAAATCTTGGGGTGTTACAGATTCAGTTTAGGTTCTGGGAAACCAACCTCTTCTGACATGCTTCTTCGGCTAAAAACTGATACCTGAAAATTTTATTTCAAAAATGTAGGGTGAGCATAAAAATTCCTAGAAAGGCATTTTAAAATAACATAATATACCAATTATAACATTTGAAAACATTCTTGAAAAATCTCCCATAAAACATTTTCATAAGGAATACAGAATCATAAACATCACAGCAAAGCATTTATTCTAAGAATCATAGGGAAAATCTCATCGTATTCTGATAGAGTTATGAGGAATCATGATTCAATTATAAGAATGTTCATTCAAAATTACAAGTAAAGAAATTTTAAACAAGTATGACATATGAATATGCAAGTACATATTTAACAACTAAGAGTGATACATAATCAGATTTGCACATAAAGGTAATGAATTCAATTTCATCCTTAACTACTATGAAACATAAAATGGATAATAAATCACAAAGGGATAATTATACCTTATGACAAAGGCAATTATTTCTTTTGATACTCATAAGTACTAGCTCTTAACCATGGATATTCTACTAGTCGAATATCCACTTGGTTAATTAATTATCATAGACATAATGTGGGAATGTATAATATTATATGCTGTCAAGACATTGTGTCAAGACCAAAAAATGGAAATGGCCTCATACCATGACATGATTGTCTCATGAGAACTATCGATGCATCTAGGGTATTTCATTAACCGGTCCCCAACCCGTTATACCGAGTCTATTATATTCCTCATATGTCAAAAACGATCGTATTTTCAAAATTTTCCACACCACTTTGAATATTTAATTTTCTCATTTCTTGTTATTAAATGTGTCCCATACCACATTGAGTAATTTAATTAATAATTCCATAAAAGGTCATAAGAGTTTTAATTACATTCATTAAAATTTACATATATATAGTGAATCCAGCATATAAGTATTAACTACAGAACTAACAAATGAATGGCTATATCATTGACTGGTGAGAGTAATAAGCAGATTATGGCATATGTGATGAAAAATAATGCACTAATATAAATACAAGTTTTGTTACATAAAATGATAACCCTAAAATTATAAAACATTTTTGACAAATACATATTGGAATTTTACTTGGATGAATATTCTATTAAAAATATAATGAAAATATTTCTAGTGGGGTATTAAACTGATATATGATCATACATTTGTTACTGATATGATTTTGTATAACACATCACAATGGCGTACATAATGCTAAAAGGGGAAAGTATTAGATTCAGCCAAAAATAACACCATTTAATATAAAAATAAGTAATTCATACATATTAATAAAAAATTTGCAAACCCCAAATATTATACTCATGAAATCTCCACAATTACCAATCACATCATTAGTATAATATTTTGAATATTCATAATTAGTGTTTTGTGTTGTGTAAATTGTTCATAAAACATGGTGTATATAATGAGTAGTGTTTTAAACAAAAAAAATATTTTAAAAACACAAGTTTGATTCTTTATTAGTAATCCTTGGATAATTATAAGTAAACTTGATGATCAAAGTTTATTTACATACACATATATTCACATATCTGAATATATATTATGTATTAAAGTTTAAACCAAAAATCAATTGACACCTATATGAATTTAATATTTTAGTCACATTAATTAACAAAAAGTCCCTAAATTTTAAATCATAATATAAAAATTTAAATGTTTTATATATTAATTTTTTTTACATAAATGTAAACCTTGATCACACATAAAACGTTTATGAATAATTAGCTATACCAAAGGGTCTTACACCAAAATCAACCGAAACATAAATTTTTATTTAAAATGTCAATAATTGATTGAAGTCGAATGTTGAGAGACTTAACACTTGTCCAAAAGGTGAGTTATACATACTATATAATTATATTCAACCGTGTATACTATATAAAATTTGTGTACGACACATAATTCCTTATGTTTTAAAACTCTACTTAAGATTCAAACTTAATGTTTAAAAGTCATCAAATCAGGTATAAAAGAGGTTTACCCAAAATAGTTTGATTATACATGTATATATATTTATATATTAATAAACTGAATATTTAAATAATTGTATATATATATAGTACATAAATAAGATTTTCATGTATAATATAAACCCTTATGCTTATAACACTTGTTGAACTCAAATTCCAGAATACATAGGACTGGTATAAGGGAGGATTTTAACTGAACCATAGGGTTATATATTTATATATATATATTTATAAGTATACATATATATGTATATACTCTCAAATAAAAAAGACAAGGAAACATAAATTCCCTTACCTTGGTTTGAGGAGGAGGAGGGGCTCGGGAAAAGCTCAGAGGATCTTAAAGGAGGCACTGGGGGAAGGAGAATAGATGAGGGATTCATGGAGTGTAATGGTTTTTTATAAACTATATTATACATATAATATATAGAATATTTGAAAGTCACTTGAAAAGAATTCAAAGCCAAAAGAGTTTAAAATAAGGCCAGGGTGTCAGTATTGTGGAAAACACATGAAGGAGGGGCCTCAGATGGTGATGGTAGGAATTATGAGTGTGAAAACACAATATAAAAGAGATTTTGGGGTTACTGGTTTGGCGCAGACAGAGAAGAAAAAGACAACGTGGGAGGAAGCCCAAAAAATAGACAGTGGAGATTATAGGGAGAGTAGATCAGATAGTCATGGTGATGTGGTGATTTTAAAAAGGAACAGATGGTCTGAATTAGATCGTGACTTGATCCAATGGATTTGGATCAACATAGAGTTTTTAAAAGTGATTGACGACTTTGATTAGATCGATATTCGATCGGACCACATAGATCAACGTGGTGTTTTAAAATTACTGTGACGGTCATGATTAGATCCACCAGGATCAGATTGATCAGATTCGACATAGTGTTTTAAAAACATCAGAAAATTGAGATTAGATCTGTGTCAGATCAGACAACCCACAAAAAATTTGGGGGATTCTGCGACTGTTGAGGATCGAGAACCAAATTGAAACAGACAGCCCATATCATGCGCGACGCGATCGAACGACCTCAATTTGATCCTGGCCAAACTTCCTCATCCCACATCGAATTGGAGGGTCTCCCACTACTTCTTTATAAGCCTAGATCACTCAACCTTATGCCAGATTAATCCTTCCCCCCCTCCTGGTACCACCCCGTACTGGGTTCTATGGGCGTGCTCCTATGCCCACCCACGCCGTTGGGCCACCCAGCACGGAGGTACCTCTGGTCCCCTTGTGCAATCATGTGTTCCCTTTGTGGTAGATATGCCCCGCACTCACTAGAACTAGCACATGCCCAAATGCCAGCCTATGCTGAGGCTGAGGGTTAGGCTCAGCCACCTAGCGCATGCTACCTCCCTCAGTTTGGCTAGAGGGCTAGCCCCTGGTGGGTATATATATTTTTTATAAACAGTCAACTCATAGAATTAACCAAATAATCATAGAGAATAAATATATTCATTTTAATTATAAATATAATATCTTAAATTTTATAAAACATGATTTTCATTTTAAACTTTAAATGATAAAGGTACACCAATTAAATTATAGTTTTCCTTGACAATGAGTATTACTAAAATTATCTATAAACATGTTTCCAAATTCCAAGATAAAAATATTACCTCCCTTTAAACATAAAGTTATAACATAAAAGTTAATAAACCTATAGAAAACTATTATAGTATTATTAAATACTTTTTTTAATCATTAAGAATGAAAACATTCACATGATATTTAAAATATCTGAAAGATGTTTGATATACTTACCTCATTTTAAAATAACACTAAGTTTAGTTAAAAATATTAAACCATTTCCCTTTTAAAGCTCATAATAAGAGGTTTTATTATAATTTCAATTCATAACGTAAATATTTTGGGAAACCTAAATTATACATAGATAATTTTAATTAATCCACCAAAAGACTAATGACTATAATTATAGCCGTTAGAAATCAATGGTCGCCCAAGACAACGGTCAAATTGGGGACTTATAAAACCATTCATTAGGGTGTTCCAAATTCAACACAACTTAGTGAAGATGGTACACATCATTCCATTGATGCTTAGTGCCACTGTAGTGGATTTGGCCATACTATTGATCGTTGCGATGGATCTGAAGGACCCATATTATCTTCTTGGGGTTTTTGTTGTTTTGGGTTGTCTCCCTGTAATTCTAATAGGTCTTTTAATAGATATTTTTGGTTTGTATGGGTTTCCTTTGACCTAGTTTCAATGTAAACAATTTGGTGTTTTATTTAAATGAAATGTATGGTATTTAGTTTGTATGTTTTGTTTGGATAACATGTAAATTAAACAAAAAAAATCATGATATTACAATTACAAGAGAAATAAGTTTTAGGGCATCACCATTTGAGTCTTTATTTGAGTATATTAATTCTATTATTTGATTGAACATCAATATGTCATTTAGGTACATTCATATTTTCATTAAATTATTACCATTTTATTTGGATTCATTTATTTTTTCCATCTCATCATTAGTTGTATGATTGTTTATCCGTATTGTCTCTGCTATTTATTCTACTATTTTATTATTTCTCACTTTGATTGAAACTCTTTACCTAAGGGTATAGTTTCCCCGCTATATTATTTTGACCCTCATTTCTAGTTAGTAGCCTTTGGATTATGGGGAGGCCTGCTTGAGGTCACATAACCAACTATCTTAGTCACTTGAGGTAGCACCAAGCCAAGGTTATTAAAAAGTGTTATCAAAGGGCATGTTTTATTTTTATTTATTTACTATTTGGGGAAGGTATAAAGGATACTAGTTTGTTTTAGGACTTATTAATGAGATTGTACATGGGATTATCTAACCCATGTATTGGGGAAAATACAAGTTCACATGGATGGAATTATTGTTTAAGATGTTCTACTATTATGGTTCAATGTTATTTCACCATCGGCGATTTACATGTTATGTGATGTTTTTATTTCATGAGATTTACTCACATGGCCAGGTATGACACAATCTGTGTATTCATGCATCATGATGGTCACATAAAGATATATTTACATGCATTTTTCAAGATAGAGATGTATGTATAGAATGTGATATATTTTCCCATAGGAACCATGAAACAAGTTAACTATTACATATGATGTGAAGTAGAAAATAAACAACTATTATTTAATTCTAAACCACTCGTATGATTTGTTTATAAAGACCATCTACAAGTGTTAATATGTTGTCATCACATATTGAGGCTAACCTTGTTTTTTATCTAGTGTTCTAAGGAGCATGTTTTTATTGTTGAGAAAGTGCCTCCTCATAATCTTAAAATTGAGGGTTAGAGTGTGGAAATAACCACACTCCAAACATAGATGATCTGGAGAAATATAGAGTTGTAAAGTATTAAAAGGATTTTTAGCTTCATGAAAGCTTCCTGAGGGTTATGAAATCCATGTAAATATAGTTAGTTCTCACTATTCCTTCAATGTATAAGATTAAGAGAGGGTTCAAGATGCAATATTCACTAACATTCATTAGGGAGGGAAACCCCATAAAGTCGATTTATACATAGTGTCATTCCAAAAGAACATTAAGTTCCTTGACACACCCATAGATAAGACGGTGAATATTGTTGCATACATGCTTCGTGGACCACCCTATATTTGGTGGAAATATTGGATTATGTTGTGAAGAGAGATGAGTTATCTTAGAAGGCCTTCAAGAAAATGTTCCTAATCTATTTTTATCCCAATATGATGAGGTATGAGAAGGCTTCTATGTTCGTGCATCTAACACATTAGGTCCTTTCAGTTATGGACTACACCAGATATTTTGACGACTTAAAGAGAATTATTCCATCTCTAGAAACTCATGAGGATTCCATGGAACTGTGTTTTTAGGATGGGTTTCTATACTAGATTAGGTTATATGTGGATGTTTTTTGTTTGTTCATTTTTTAGGACATAATGAATCTGGATCTCTTAATAGAAGGGAATATGAGAGAGAGGCCCAAGGCAGTGACATGACTATTTTAGTTTGGTGAACTGGGAGCTCTACTTTGGGTGGTAAGAATCACCGTTATGATTGATTAAACAAAATAAACACCTGGTAATATAGCCAGGGTAGTGGACATCCATCTTAGGAATGTTTTTCGTTGCAATGATACAGGTGTGGCATGTTTGGAAACAAGTTTCCACAGTGTCCGTACACTTCTTTAGAGTTTCATACTTGCAGTAGATAGGGTAATCATCATATTTTCATGGTAAAATTCGACAATATAGTAGTGGAATGGGTTTAGAAAAAGAACCTATGTTTGTAAGGGACTTATATTCCCCTGAGTAGAAAGGTTGCTAGTGTTCCACTAGATGATCAGGGAGAAGAAGGGGATGTGGTACCCTAGTTTAGGAGTGGATGTACTAATCAGATGGAACAAAACTAGGGAGTCAGAATATTTCTTATGGAAGATGGGAAATCCATCTATATTATATATAGTATTCTCTAATTGGTTTGGATGTAGGACCTTAAATCTTCAGAGGTACGATTCTTATGTCATCTACCTTAGCTTGTATTTTTTTGATACCAGAGCATCACATTCCACTTTATTTAAAACATTTCTCAAAAAGTTTTGGTTTTTTATGGAGATAATAGATGTGATAATTTCTATGGAGATACCATTGGGAGTGTGGTCAGAGTGTATCAAGCACTAAAAGCAGTGTTCTCTTGAAATTAGTGGCTATCATTTTCTTTAAGAGATTATTTTTCTAGAAATGAAAGGATTAAATTTTATTCTTGGTATGGATTGGATATTTCTATAATAGGCCCATTTAACCTGTTTTTATAGAAGATTTACCTTTACATATATAGGTGTGGGAATCTATACTCTCCAGGGTGACTGGGATCCTCAAGCTAGTCATATAAGTCCAATTCAGTGTATATTGGATTGTCTCATAGTTTAGATACCATGCCATGTTCTTGATGATGGAGGAATGAATCAAGGTGTTTTTCGTCATGTATTGGACCACTTGTAGGGTTTTTTTCTTAAATATATCCTTGTATTACCACCTGATTAGCAGATTAAGTCCACGATTGAGTTTGTTCTAGGTGTTGAGACAATTTCTATCCCGCCATATAGGATGAGACTAGAAATGATTCCGGAGTTAAAATATCAGTTAGAAGATCAAGAATCCAAGGTATTCATATGAACTAGTACAACTTCATGGGGTGCTATAAATATTTTTTCCATGAATGCTAAAAGGACATTGATCCTCTCTGTGTGTTATGAAGGTCTAAACCAGATTATGATGACGAACCGATATCCCATTCAACACATTGATGATATATTTAATCATCTGAGAGGATCCATGATTTTCTCCAATATCAATTTGAGATTATGGAACCACTAGTTGTGGGTTAGATAATCATACATTCCCTAAATGTCTTTTAGGAGGATTATAGATTATTTGAGTTTATAGTGATGTCATTCGGCATGTCAAACTCACTATCAGTGTTCATGGCCTTGATGAATCCAATCATTCACACTTTTTTGGATTAGTTTGTGGTGTTTTTATTTGATGAAATCATAGTGTAATCTCATTATTTAGATAATAATTCCCAACATCTTGAGATCATCTTGAGTATATTCATAGAGCATTATCTTTACCCCAAGAAATCTAAATGTTTTTTATGGGTTGATTATGTGCACTTCTTAGGCCATGTTATCTTAGAGGATAGAGTTTTAATGACCTATAAAAGTTTACATTCATGGTATATTGAGAGTTCCCAAATAATTTCTTTGAGATTCAGAGTTTTTTGGGTTTATAAGGCTATTAGTAGTTATTCATCTAGAACTTATCCCATCGAGAATCACCATTTTACAAGATGACCAAGAAAGGGGTCAAATTTGTTTGGTTAGATTCTTGTGAGAGAGATTTCCAAGAGCTGAATGGGAGGCTAGACTAAGTGCATATCGTAAATTTACCTATTATAGGTAAATAATATGCTATTTAATATGACACATATGGAGTTGGAATTTGAGAAATTATAATTCAGGATGACTATGTGGTTTATTATGGATCAAAAAAGCTGATATCGCATGATAAGAATTATTGTAATTATGATATTATGTTTGATGATATAGTACTTGACCTGATTTTTTGGAAAAATTATTTTACGGGTGAGAGTTTTTTTGTACATGGACCATAAGATCCTTAGGTACATCTTTTCTTTGTGGGACCTGAACCTCTAAATATGAGGTGGGTAAACTATCTATATTCTTCTGACTTTGAGATGTATTATACATCTAGAATGGGAGACATAGTTGCTGATTCATTGAGCCTAAAGACATAAAAAAAGTGAGTTATGGAGTATTCTTATGAGTGTGAGATGATGTAAATATTTTTATACAAGCATCTAGTCATTCATAAATACCTTGGATGAGTCTCAAAAACTTCAATATCTACCAAACCATTGATCTTGGAAGGGATCAATATAGATAAATTATCTGATCAGGAGGGCCTAGATCTGATTGACATATTATATGGCGGGGAGTCTCCATCTAGATGGTCTCCTTAAAATGGTAATTATATTATTTTCTATGGTTGTGTGTGGGTTCCTAAAGTTTATCATGAGGAGATGATGCTATATTTTCATGCTTTATGATGGGTGCTATATCCTAGTTTGTAAAATATGTATCATGATATCCATAGAATATAATATTGGTTAGAAATAAAGAAGGCGGTTGTGAGATTTTTGGCATTATGTTTCACCTGTTAAAGGGTGAAAGATGATTACTAGTGGCTAAAAGGGTTGTTTCACTAAGTGGAAATGGGATGATGTCACTATAGACATTGTGACAGTAATACCCAAGACACATCGTAAGACCAATTTTGTATGGGTGATCATGGATTGACTAAAAAAGGTATCCAAATTCATACCAATCATAGAGACTACCAATTTTGATGATATGGGAAGTATCTATTTCCACGAGATAGTTTGGTTTCATGGTCATCATAGGATTATGATTTCTTAAATGGATCCTCATTTAACTTTGCAGTTTTAGAAGCCTCTTCAAAAGGCTCTAAGATTTCATGTTCTTTTGTGAACAACCTATCATCCTCATGCTAACGATCAATATAAGTGGAATATTCAAATTTTGGAAGATATTTTATGAGTCCATGTTTTGGATTATAGTGGTTCATGGGAGCATCATATAGCACTCATAGAATCTAAAAATATTAATAAATTATAGGAATCAATCAAAAATGACCCTTTCATGGATTTATATGGAAGGTTATGCAATTGTACTCTAATTTGGTTGGATAAAGGAGAGTCATACCTTGTTTGTTCTTATCTTGTGTAGGTGATGAATGATTAGGTTAAGTTGACCAGAAAGTGGTTAGTGATCATGCAAGGAAAATAGAAATCATATGATGACCATTAGAGAAGACATATAGAATTGGAGGTTGGACATTGTGTTTTACTTCTAGTTTCACCTATATTGGTGAGACACCACATCAGGAAGAAAGGAAATATTTCACCCAATAAGGTCAATCCCTTTGAGATAGTGGGAATGGTCTATCCAGTGGTGTACCAATTTACCCTTATACAATGCTACAGTTCCATGCAAGACATGTTTCATGTGTCACATATTTGAATTTGTTATTCATACCTTTCTAATGTGATATAAGTGAAGGATGTGGATAATAGTTCTAATTTATCCATTGAGGATCATCCATCATGAATTTTAGACCATAGTGAGATGTATCTTCATGGTAGAACTATACATGTAGTTTTAGTGTAGTGGCAACAAAGACATGTTTAAGAGGCGATCTGGGAGAGGGATATTGATATATGAGTAGATTGGCCAAACCTATTTTTTGAGACACCATTGTGATTGTTGGAGTATCTTAGGGATGTGTTGTTATATGGTGGCGATGTTTCAAGATCCATTTTTTAGGTGTGTACCACTTTCAGTTTTTCATTGAAACTCATTCATTGTGCTTTTTCATATTCTTAGACCACTGTGTTTGGGTCCCTTTTGATGATGGAGAACATTTTCTATGAAAAAAATTAATTTTTAGGGATTTTCGTTTTTTTAATTAATAAAAATTGATTATATATGTGTAAAATTGGATTAATATGGATTTCAATGATTTAGGAAGGAGTTGGTGGTGGTTTATGACTTTTTTCAGAATTTGGACTGAGCAATGTCTTATAGAAATATACACCCCAAATACATGTCATGATAGATGTAAATCTTTTAGTTAGATCTCATAACTGGTTCATTACTTGAAGCGATCACACCTTGTGAAACTAGTTCATGTAGTGTATTGGTAGAGCTGGATTAATATTACCTAAGGTGACTCATTTTTTAGTGTATCTCATTAATCATAAATCGCATGACATGAAAGGGTTAAACACCGTGTATATCTCACATCCAGTGGTTTTACAATAGAAAACATAATATTTTTCATTATTTATCCACAACGACCCTCCTATCATGACCCTATGATGATTTACACACAATTTTGGAGTCTCCCCATCCCATCTTGATATCCTGATTAAACATCTGAGCCCCAGGGAGTCATTCCGCCTAGGTTTCACTTCTCTTCGGTCTTTCCGTATTATTATGGTTGATGAATTTTACTATGGTTTTTTGGGGGTTTTATCTAGTTATAATTGGATCTAGAGTCCTTATTGTGATATTTTATTCCTTCCTCATTATTGGTGTTATACGTTTGAAGATTTGTTTTATCGAGAGATAAAGGTAGTGGTTTTAAAACATAACCCTGTGGTCTAATTTCAATTGTTAATGAGCATGAAATATATTCAATTTTAATGATGCATAATTCAAATTAGTTAATGGATTAATTAGAAATGATAATCTTGTTTTTAGATCAATCTTTGGATCCCACTGGGTATATTGAGATGAAACTTGGATTGCAGTTTCAATTAAAAATAATGAATTGGTAATGAATAATATAAATTTTTTTTTCATAAAATGTGTTTTTAGTGATTTATTTTTATAGATTCACCGTGGAAAATGACTTATATGAAAATTTTGATAAATAGGTAAATTTAAAGACAAATAGTAATTATCAGAATTATCTATTTGGTCTTATGTTGTTATATTTTGATATGCATTTTGTTGTGATATTCACTTATGAAACATGTTGCGGTGCTTATATACCATGATACGCCCTGACACATGTTATGATGTTTATATACTGGGTGAGGCCATGAAACTTTCTATGATGATTATGTATCAGGATAAGCCTTTACATGTGCTAAGATTCCTATAAATCTTGTTTGGCCTAGTGATATTTTATACCAATTTCACATGGTTGTGGTTGGAATGGTTGTGCTACATGCTCAGAGACATTATGAAAGTGTGTCAAAGCCAGTAGGTTGATGTATTATATTAATTTTTAAATTAATCAATACCCATTTTTTTCACATTACTGCATGCACTTATTATTAGACAGGTTTGTTTATACATGGTGATGTCTTCCAATACAGTTTTACTCACACCCTACTTGGGACACCATTTGGTTCCTGAGTATATTACATTGATATAGATTTTTAAAAAGGTATAGAACCTTATAGTTGACTATTTCTTACTATATGGGTTGAAACTTGTATATGGGACCGACATGGGTTTCTAGGTCGGGGTCATCAGAGTATTTATTTGAGTCCACTTACTATTTTCATATTACCTTAAACATGTCATTTATTTTCATTTATCTTTTCATTAAATTAATCTTTTATTATATATATTTATTCTGTTTTTCCTTTCTCGACTTTGGTTGTATGATTCTTTATCCATTTTTTTACTATTTCTATAACTATTCTATTATTTTCTTCCTTCATTTGAACTTTTTACCAGAGGGTATAGTCTCCCTACAATATTCATTAGAACCTCACTTCTTGTCAGAAAAATATGGAATATAAGGAGGCACACTTGTGGTCACGTAGCCAACCAGCTCAATCACTTGAGGGAGTATCAGGTGAGGGATGTTACAATTGTTGTAAGTAATAATTTACCAACATAATTGGCCATGTATTTTGGGTGATTCTTTTTAAACCAAAATGACTCAATCCATATATAGATAGAACAAGATGAAGGATTCTTGGCTCATTTCCAATTTTAGGATACTCATGATTAGATTTCTTCCTATGAGGAGTGTTTTCTAGGTGATTACGTCTCCCATCATGATTTCTTATATCTAAATGCCACGTTAGTTTTCATAATTTCTACTCAATAACATATGGGAAACTAAATATTTTAATTATTTGAATGTACCTTGCAAATTTTAATGGACATGATTCACTTTTTATGTGTAGAGATGCACCCCACTTTGGAAATTTTATATTTAATTCATGTTCCTTGAGAAATAGTATATAATCATTTGGACTGTCATATATTATTTCAGAGATCATACCCATTGAACGTAAAATTTTATAATCATCACATGTACAACAAGGAGGATCATTATCTTCTTGAATAATACTATTCAATAGTGAAATAGGTTCAGTAAATCTGTTGTCACTCCATCTTTTTCTAGTTGTTACATTATATAGCTCCATTATGGAAGAAAGTGTTCAATATTTTGTATAGACAACATTCATGGTGTCTTTTAACAACTCTTTAACTTTTGAAACTTTTTTCGACAATCATGAATTTTATCTTCAACATTAATTTTCATTTCAACACAATGATCTTCATTATTTTTTACACATGTAATCATATCCTTGATATGGTTTTCATCACCACCACACTTGTAATAATATGATACAATCAATAAAATGCAGTGTTATCCTAGTTATTAGATTTTTTTAGTTCTTACCCATTCTTAGTTTAGTATTTATAACTTCACTCTATTCTGTGATAGATCAAGTGTTCTTCCAGATCCTATGGACTAAATAGTTTTGAATAAAAACTATGTAAAAATGGAAAAATGATATGAGAAGGGTCATATGAATGTACTTTTTCAAACTTCGTGAACTCTTTCAGCCCATACATAGACTCTTTTTTATATGATTTACATACATCCATTTTCGATTCATATCTATTCTATTTGATTCAGTAATATTCATATTTTAAAAAATAAATTAATACACACAATGTATGAGTTTAAAACTGTAAAAAGCTATTATTTTAATATACACACATATAGAATCATATTTAATATAAATTTTTATTGCATCAATAACTTGTTAGAAAATATAAAGACAAAAAATTATAAGAATTTAAATTATTATAAAATTTATTGTTTGTCATAACAATTCACATATCATAAATAATTCATTTTCTAAAAGTGTTCATCAAGGGAGATAATTATCTCCCTATCACAATCAATGTTCAGAAGAAACCTATGGATTTATAAAACTAGATAAGTATTAAGGTATTTATAATAATATTTCACTATCAAGACACACATAAAAAAAATTACTTAATTTTCATAATGTTTCCACACTATTCAAAACAATTTAATCACATCATTTATAATTAATAAATTTACAAATTTTTGAAATATATCATATTCAAATTATTTATTAAGTAATAATAAAAAATGTTATTATGCCATGATATATTTAAAATATTTATGATTGTCGGTAGAATGGAAAAAAATTAATGATTTAATAAAAATAACCCAAAATATGAAAATTTGAAGTCATTGAGTGGTTGTATTTAATCAAAACACTAATTTTAATGAGGAATGAATTCATAAAACAAGGAACCTTATTATTCAAACTAGTAAATTGAATGTTTTTAAAAATTTAAATTCTATTTTTTTGGAAATTTGGAAATTTTTATTCATCTTTCATTGAAAATAATGTAAAATATTTAAAAATATGCTTAGATATATTAGGTGAATTAAATTAATTGAAATGGTAAAAAATGTTTTTAATTTTTTTAGGGAGATGAGAATTGATTAATTTTATGTAATGTGTATCAATTTGAAAAAAATGATTAAAAATTTATTATAATTATTAAATTATTTAAAATTTATGTGGATATATAGATATTTTTGATAAAAACATAAAAATAAATTATATAAGAAACCACATAATTTAGTGGAACAAAATGTTGTATAACTCATGGACTAGTGTTTTCAACTCATATCAATCAATGTACCTTTAAATGATGATAAATTCAAAAATGGGAAATTGATTATGGTGAGAAAATTAATACTAAAAATATCCTATTACTCATGAGGAACAAAATAAAAAATATTTTTACATCAAACATATTAAAAATTATGAAGATATTGAATATTTGAGATCAAATATTATTGAACAAAAAAGAAATTAGTTGCTTCATGAATTTTATTATTCCTCTTCAATATAGGTGATATAAGAAATAACATCAATAATGATATCCATTTTATTTTCACTTGATAATTAAAAAAAATGAGTCCAACTACAGTATCTGAGAAATGGAACATATAATAAAAATCCATAAAAAAAAAGTAATATAGATTTATAATCCCTAAAAAAAGTTTTGAATTTCATGCCTTCGGTTTTGAGTTACTATTTGTCCAAAACAATTGATTTTGGATGAATTAGAGCTTCAGTTTTCTGAGAGATTGAATTCAGTGTGAGGAAGAAGCAATCATCTAGGGTTTTTTAAGACAACGGAGGGCTTTATCAGTGCTTAAAGAAAAACACTCTTAGAAGTCCATTTTATCAGTGCTAAAAATATAAGTGACGAGAAATACCCATTTTGTTAGTGCTTTCTATGATTTGATAAGTCATCACTTTTATCATTGCTAAAAAATGAAGACAAAAATTGAATTTATTGGTGATGTAGTTTTTTCATTGATAAAATAAATTTTTATCAACAATTAAGCTACTACTAGAAAACACGAAATAAAAAATTATAAATAAAAATTATTTATTATATAATTAATAAAATTATAAAAAATGAAATATACTACCAATTAAAAATAAAAATATACTAAAAACACAGTTAACTAAATTAATCATATAAATTACAGTTTTATTATTTAAAGGTACATGCGGTTAACTATGGATCTGTCATTGATAAGTTGAAGTCAAATAGTGTTCTCACTCATTAAAGGGGTGTACCCTTTTCTAGGCTCATGAAAAATGGTTCGTATGTAGTTGTTGAATTAAATCAACAACTGATTGAAGAAAGACTCGGGCTATAAAAGCACTAAATACTTGCGAGGTTAACTTCTCTTGGTCAAGGTAATCCCTAGATGATTGCGGATTTGAAGAAGCTATTTCTTCAAATGTGGGGTTTGGGTAGATAGAGGATCACCTGAATCGGTAAGGGGTAATTTCATATCGTGTACCCTTCTGATGAACTATAATATAGAGAATGGGGTTTAGGTTTTGTTTCCTTTAATCCACGAATTTTAAGGATCCATGAATGGGATCCCTTATTTGGTCCTTATGCAAGGAATAACTCCATCACCCAAACTAGTACATGAATTCACGATCTACCATGGATTATTTGGCATTCCATTCGCTGTGGGATATTGGCTCTGTAGTTGTCGCTCCAATTAAATTTGAAAGGAAAACTCAGATAGCACGCTTTGGGAATTTTCTAGAGTATTTGTGCAAGTTTATCTCTATTCAACTCTTACGTATTTGGTTCAACTGCCTATTGCTAATCTTCGGTTGGAACTCTCAATTGAGTTTGAGAATAAGACTTCCTTTTGCAAGATATGTGGGAATATATGACACTTGGACTCTGAATTCCATAAAAATATTTTTTTTCCAAACTGAAAGAAGAATGATTACTCGATAATAAATTGGAAATTTATTTTTCCACTGGTTAAGAATATGATTGATGGGGAGGGAATGAATCCTATGATGGAGTATAATGTCAACCAAGTAGAAGCTGATAGAGTTCAACCATTGGATAAAGGTAGACTTCATGTTGAACCTTAAAATCAGAATAAAGATGGGCTTGATGAGGTCATTTTGACATAGGGTGACACATAAGGTGATGTTGAGCTAGAACAACAGGGGGTTGTACCTATATAGAGGTTTCCTATGAAATATCATTAGTATGATATTTTTTATAAGGAAAATTCATCTCATGATGAGGGGTAGAGTGCAACCGAGAAAAGTATGGGGAAGTTTGACATGAAAGATGTGGTTGAAGACTCGAGAAGTAGAAAACGTAAAACGAACTTGAATCATTCAATGATTGCATCTACGATCGAGGTGGAAATTCTGTAGAATGCTCCCAGTGAAGAAATTAATGTTTTGGTTGTTGATTTCACCCTTGAAGGGAATGTGAAAACCGAGGAGAATACTACTATTATTCCGGTTATGGATGATAAAATTGTTGAATTGGGGAGGGAATATTTGGTAGGGGCAGGGCAATAATCCATGTCTTGGAAACAGGTTCATTATCCAAAGTGTCGTGGTGTAGGACGTGGTCGTGATGATTGGGATGCAACACGAGGGCATGGCCATTCTACAAGACAACTCACTATGCCCAGAAAGAGCTCAGTGATAAGTATTTTGTGCTCTTTAATCTGGGTAATTCACAATCATAGTGGGATTCCGCTGGTGATGCCTCTGATCGTGATTATGGGGATGACTACCTCCCATCATTTGTAGTTTTATTTATGGATGAGGGTTTGTCCCTGTTTCACCTCGTCATTCCTTACGGTTTTTTCTTCTTTATTTTCTCATTGATTTTTTGAGGAGTAGCCTCTCCTATCTCCTGATCATTTTGTGTAAAAAATAGGAATAAAAAATTAATATTAATTATATAATTAAAAAACTAAATAAAAATTAATTTTATTGACTATAATAAAAAATTAAAATTAAAATCCATTTAACTAAATACATTCTATAAATTTTAAAAATATGAAAAATTAATAAATAAAAAAGAATAAATATTAATCATATAAATGGAAAACTTTTAGAAAAAATTAAAAATAGTAAACTAATATGAATAATTTTTTAAAAAAATTAATAAATTTAAAAAATATTAAATATTATTAAATATAAAAATTGAAAAATATGATAAATGAAAGAATAAAAAATGAATAAAAATAATTGAATAGTTTTAAAAAATATTTTTAAAAATGTTAGTTCATAACATTAATTACATGAATTGAAAACTCATAAAAATGAATAAAAATGAATAAATATACAATAATAATATTGATAATTATTGTTTTATGTATTGTATTGATTATGTATAAAAAATATAATTAATTATTAACTTTTCGAGTTTCTAATAATAATTAAAGGAATTATTTTTTAATTAAATGTATAAATATTTATATATTTATAAATAACTATAAAAATTGAATATATTTTAAAAAATATTATATAAATAACTATTGAAAATGAATAAATATTATTAAAAATGATTAAATGATTGAAAATATTAAAAATGGAGAAGTATTAAAATGAATATATAATACTAAATGAAAAAACAGACATTCACATTACATATATTCATATACTCACAGACATACACAGATACACATACACATACACATAAAATATACATTCACATACACAGACACATACACATACACATACAGAGACACATACACATACACATACACATACACATACATACACACATTCACATGAACATTCACAGACACATACACATGCACATACACATACACATATCCATGCACACACACATACACATCCACAAACACATACACATACACATACACATGCACATGCACATACAAATACACATACACATACACATCCACATCCACATCCACACACACATACACATCCACATACACATCGACATACACATACACATACAAATTCACATACACGTACACATACATATATACATACACATTCACATACACGTACACATACACATACACATACACAACCAAAAACAAATACAAATACACATACACATACACATACACATACACACACACACACGTACACGTACACATACACATACACATACACATACACATACAGATACACATACTCCTACACATACACATACAGATACACATACACATACACAAACACATAAACATACGCATCTACATGAACATCGACATCGATATCCACATACACATAAAAATACACAGACACATACACATACACATCCACATACACAAACACATCCACATCCACATACACAAACACATACACAGACACATACACAAACACCAACACATACACATACACATACACATACACATACACATACACATACACATACACATACACATACACATACACATACACATACACATACACATACACATACACATACTAATACACATACACATACACATACACATACACATACACATACACATACACATACACATACACATACACATACACATACACATACACATACACATATACATACACATACACATACACATACACATACAGATACACATACACATACACATACACATACTCATACACATACACATACACATACACATACACATACACATACACATACACATACACATACACATACACATACACATACACATACACATACACATACACATACACATACACATACACATACACATACACATACACATACACATACACATACTCATACACATACAAATACACATACAAATAAACATACACTTACACATACGCATACACATACACATACACTTACACATACCCAAACACATACACATACACATACACATGAACATACACATACACATACACATACACATACACATACACATCCACATCCACATACACATACACATACACATACACATCCACATACACATACACATACACATACACATACACATACACATACACATACACATCCACATACACATACACATACACTTACACATACACATACAAATACACATACACATCCACAAACACAAACACATAAACCTACATATACACATACTATGCATATATTCAAAGACATACACATACACATATTCCTACACATACACACTTGTATACACATACACGTACATATAATTACATACAACTGCATGCACATACATACACATACATATGCGTACATACACATATTATAATGATATACACACACATACACATACATACACTATAACATCACTCGTAAATAAAGAATAATACATTTTCATATTTATTAATATTTTTGAATTAAATATTAATTTTACATTATAGGGGATGCTATGTTCAATGGCGTACTCAATACGCAACAACGAGTTTCTTTGAAATCTTATGTTGCACACAATACTAAGTTGTACTGAAAAATAATAATATAATATTATTTTAAATTGTTGCCAACGCCTAGCCGTTGTATTGGCAAGAATGAACAGAACTAACTAAAATATTATTATACATGATTGATAAATGTTTTTACATTTATCCAATAAAATTTATAGGCTTAAAATGTGAATAAATATAATTTTAGTCATAAGTAATATAATATTCTTTAAAAGGCCGATTTTCATCCTTTTAATGGAGAACCCTCTTTAAATCTAGTTTTGTTCACTTTTATATGATCTATTTGACAAAATAATATTCTTCTTTAGATTCGGGACACCAAATTTTACTTTGGGTAAATTTGTTTCTGTATTTTTCTAATAAAATTCATTTTTTAATGAATAATGAAAAATATGGTATTTTAATTCAAAACTACCTTTTAATCTAATTTATTTATATGGTTAGATTATCTTTTTAATTGGTTTTAAAGTATAATTAGATAATATTTTTACCATTTAATCTAGTTTTGGTAATTTTTAGTATTTTCATTTTGTAATTGGACATAAACAAGTGTCAATCTTTTGATAGTTATTATTTCTTAAAAACATGCTTTTTGTTTTGACATCATGAATTAATTTTAAATTAAATAATGCAACTTATATGTTTTGAATTTGGTAAAATTGAAATCATTTTTGAATACAAAATATCAAAAATAGCTTAGGCTGAATTTTTTGTATTTTTCTTAAAACCATCATTTTTTTTATGAATAGTAAAAACACTGAGTAGTAGTTAAAAACCGACCTTTTCATTTAAATGAAAATTTTCCTCTATTGTGAATTGAGTTTTGAGAATCTGACATAAATGGTTGATATTTGTAAGTAAAATTTAATTCAATAAGATGAAAATAATTTTTTGTGATTAATAACTTTTGACTTTTATTTACCGCAGTTAATGGTAAATAGGGTAATTCAAGGTAAAAATAATATTATAATAATATAAAATTACCCAAACATGTTTCCTAATCCTATTGATAGTACATGTCATACCATGTACATCCTTGGGTCTATTTTGGGACCCCATGGAGCCACTTGGGAGTGATAATGACACTTTATGTTAATTAATTTAAAGTAAAGACAAAAATGACATAAACATATATCTTTTAGTAAATCAATTTTTACATGGGGTTATATAAGTTATCTATTCGACTATAAATATTCATTTGAAATCTAAAAATATTTTATACATCAATGTTTTTGTTTTATAATTTTTAGAAATCAAATAAATAAAATTTTTAATGACACAATAATGATGTAGTGTTTACGTCATTAATGAAATATTTAAATAAATAAGATTATAAAAATTAAAACAATATCTAAAACCTGTCCAATTATTATTGGATGATTTTTTTCAAACATGAGTCATCTTATATTTGACTTTAATGAGTTTTGGGCCTTTAGAAACCGAATATCATTATATAATAAAATAATATTTTCAAACATTCCTTAAGAGCCCCTCCTCCCCCTTATAAAAAGCCCTCACCTATAAATCGTTACTCACACCTCTCAAGCTCCTTGGATCATCCAAACTCTATCCAATTAAGCTTCCTACATCTCTCTCTTCACCTAGAATCCTTACCTTAGGTATAAGGTACTTAAAAAAATTATTTTGGTTCAAACCAAAGGGAGTTACCCGATTTAAAGGTATCATCTTCTCTTAAGATCTTTTGTTATATTTTCCCTCTACAACCCCATAAACACATTTTTACATTATTTTATAGAAAAAAAAGTATTCAAAATATACTATGTTGTTGTTATGAGAAGTATTTAAACTACACTTACACAAATATCCATATAAGGGGTAGAGAACATACTGTTTTTGTGGATGACAAATGAACACCTTAGGAAATGATGATTGTTTGATTATCTTCTACCACCTCTCATGGTGGACATTATGATGAAACTTTATTTATATGTGATATATATTATTATTTTTTTTTCTAGGATTCTGTATTTTTTATTTATATAATACCTTTATGGTTTCCATTATGTGTAAATGCGAAAATTTCATTTGAGGAAGTGTGGACTACCACCCCCTCAAAGTGATATTACTCGTTCATGCCATACTTGGGATATATAAAGGATAAGGTTAATGAAATTATATATATGAAATTATAATATACCTAGGTATCATTAGTTTTTCATTCTATTAAATATTAAATAGAAATGAAAGTAGTGTTCATGCGTATGTACGACGTACCGTCTCCATGAACGATGCATTTTATTTCTAACCTCCAAATGTTATATACTATGATAAATATATAAATATAATAGATATATATATGATATATATGATATCAAAATCATGAATATAATCCTGGAGAAAATGGAATTTCGTCCACATGGACAATTTAAAATTCTAATAAGTTCATTTTTAACTCAAGTTCCGAACATCGAAAAAATGTCTGATACGAACTCAAATAATTATGTAATTGTTATAGAAAGGTAATAAGTGATATAAAAGGAATAATAAAATTGAAAATGGTTCTTAATAAAGTATATATTAACTTAATTTTATTATTTAAGAAATTAAATAATGAATGGGTCAAGTCGGACACGAGGTAAGGGACATTGTCTCAGTCTCCTTTCATTGAGGCATATTCTTATTTATACATGAATTTATTTTATATGGTCTATAAAATCAGTTTACCTGTATTTTCATTCAAAGAGAATATTATTTATATGAAGTGTTTTAATAAATGACAAAATGGATGTTTTTAACATTTTCAGGGATAATGAACTCTCTAACGTCGTAATCGTTAGTTGGCTTCCTTCATAACCCTTAATGTTTTTTTAAAATGAAAAAACCCCTTATTCTATTTTTGGGTGTTTTGGTATTGAAAATGGTTTTTGAAATTGATTTATTTTTTCAATATCTTTAAATGATTTATTTTGATTGCAAATGAAATGTTATTAGTGAAATATTTATATTTGAAATATTTTATGTGTTATGATTTCATATTGGTACTTAGACATTTGATGGGTGGTTACGTGATAAACCAAATGACGGGTGGTTCCATGATAAACTAGGAAGGGAGGTTACGTTATAACCTCCAATGTATTGGGTATGGAATTCGGTTGTATGGTTATTCCATTTAGTGATTTGTGTGGAAGTCAAACATATTGTTATTCCATTTAAGTATGTTTATGTCCCAAGTTACCTTTATATGTTATGTGTTTTTCCTATGTGTTTTATGGTAATATTTTGGTTACAAAATGGTAATAAATGATCTTTTATTCAGTGAAGATTATTTACTACTTCATAAAGGTAAAAAGTATTACTTATGATAAGGTATTCATGGTTTACTTGTTGTTTTGAAAAACTAAGAGTTTCCCTTCTTTATGTATCCCTTAAAGAGCTTTTTATGCTCATCCTAAGTTTTTGAAAAAAAATTCACAGAACCTAAAGTGGAATGCGGTCAAGTATGGGATCAATGAAAAGTAATGTTGTCTAAAACATGGAACTAGACATGACTCTTTTTATCAAAGAGTTTTTATTTTATGGAAAAAATGGATACTGAGTAGAACTGTCTACATGTAATATTTGTGTTGTTATGTATATGTTATTACCTAATTCTCTAAAGCTCTAAACCTGAAAAGATCCTCAATGTGAATTATTACCTTAATTATATATTATTTAATGTTTAAGTCCAGGGCCTTATAGTTGGTATCGGAGGTTAGTTTAGACAACTTTTGGAGTTAGAATATTCTTAAATTAATGTCCATAAATTAATTTTTGGTAATTTTGAAATGATAAAGTATTTACATATTACCATGTTGCATAACCTTGTATATTTCCTTATTCAGAATGGGTTTCCACAGAAGAAATAAGGAAGTTTTTATGGGATGACATCAGGAAAAAGAAAACCTTCCAAATTAGCAACTTGAGATGGTCGGAATTGGAACTGAATAGTTTTTTTTAGAGATGGAATATTTGACTCAAGCTATAAATGGTGGTGGTATCCATGCATGATATCATCCATATAAACCACAGAGGAACATGTCCATAGTGGATAAATTCATGAGGCAATGTCCCCCATAATTTATAGGATCATCTAACCCTTTTCTAGATGAAGGGTGGATCAAAGAACTGGAGATGATTTTTGATGTCATTGGGAGTTCATAAAATCAAAAGGTTAGTCTTGTTGTTTTCCATTTCAAAGGTGAAGAAGACCAGTGGTGGTTGATAGTGAAAAATATCCAGGATAGCGAGGAGATTGATTATCTTGATTGGGATGAATTAAAATGTTTGTTTCTTGAGAAATATTTTCCTAAGGTGGTTAGTATTAGGATGAAAAAACAATTCCTAGAATTTAGGTAGGATGATGACTTAGTGGCTGCTTATGAAGAAAAATTCACTCGACTGGAATGGTATGATCCAAATTTCATCTAAGATATTGATAGTAAGATAAATCAATTTTAGTCAAGACTAAATCCATGATATAGAAGAGAATTAGCCACTCATGAATTCAATAGCTATGAAAAACTTGTCAGATGTGCTGGGAAGGTAGAAATGGGGTTTTTTAATGATCAGGTGTTGCAAGAGAGTAAACAAAAAAAGAGGTCCAGTTGGAAGGCAAAGGGAAATAATTCATCAAAGAATCCTGTAGGTAAGAAAATTAAATATCCTTACTGTTATATGTGTGGTAAAAATCCTCCTGGAGAAAGTTTATCAAAGTCTAGAAAGTGCTTCCAGTGTGGTATGTTTGTTCATATTGCTCCTAACTGTAAGGAAGATGATCAAGCAAGAAATGAAAATCCAACGATAAGATGTTTCAAGTGCAATAAAATGGGTCATTATGAAATTGAGTGTCCAATGAAGAACTCAAATAAGGGAAAGAAGCAAGACTACAAGCATAAAGGTGTGGTGAAATCCTTTTCAAATACTTTAGCAGATGTTGGGCCATAGAATGAATTAGTATCAGGTACACAGTTTGTTTGTTTAGATTATACCAACATGTTTCTTGATTCAGGGTCTAAACAATCTTTCGTTTCTGATAAATTTTCTTGTAAATTAAGAATTCCATCTCAAGATATGAATCCTGAAATTTTGCTAAAAACACATGGAAGAAATTTTGAGACAAAAAGAAAACATAATAACCATCATGTCCTTGTGTGCGGAAAGAATCTACATGAAAACCTTATAGTTTTTTCCCAATTAGTGTTTGTTGTTATTTTGGGCATGGACATGCTTTCCACTTATCATACTAAGATTGAATGCAAATCTAAAGAGGTTTCTCTTCAGAAATAATTTCAGTTTTTGTACAAGAATGAACCCTTACTTTTGATAACATATCAGGAAGCTGAGAAACTAGTAAAATATGGGAATAAGTGTTACCTTTCACATATTGTTGAAAACAAAGAAACTGTTCATATTAATGATGTGCCAATGGTAAATGAGTACCATGACATTTTTTCTGATGATTTTCTTTGTATTATACCTGGTCGAGAAGTTGAATTTACTGTTTACTTAGTTCCTGATGCTAAGACCATTTCAAAACCCCCTTATCGAATGGCTCAAATTGAACTTTAATAGTTAAAGAAGCAATTGTAATAGTTATTAGATAAAGGTTTCATTCAATCTATCACATCACCATGGGGTGATCCTATCTTGTTTGTTAAAAAGAAAGATCATTCAATGAGACTTTTCATTGATTATAGAGCATTGAATTACACCACTATTAAGAACAAGTCTCCTTTTCCTCATATCGATGATTTGTTTGATCTGCTCTAGGGAGCTCAGTATTTTTTGAATACTGACTTGAGGATGGGGTACCATCAGTTGAAAGTAAAGGAAGTAGACATTTCAAAGACCACATTTCCTAATAGATATAGCCATTATGAATTTGTAGTTATACCTTTTCAGATAAACAATGTGCCTGTTATATTAATGGATCTTATGAATAATATTTTCCATGATTTCTTGGATAAATTTGTGATCATGTTCATTGATGATATTTTGGTTTATTCTAAAAGTAAAGAGAAACATGAAAGTAATTTAAGGGTTATCTTGAAAACCATAAAAAATTGTATGGGAAATTCAGCAACTGTGAGTTTATGTTAGAACAAATTTCATTCCTTGGTCACATTGTTTCTAAAGATGGCATAACTGTTAATCCTGCTAAAAAAGTTGTTAAAGAATGGAAAATACCCACAAATATAACCGAGATCAATAGTTTTCTTGATTTAGAAGGGTATTACTGGAGGTTTTTTGAAAAAATTTAATGGTTATCTAGACCAATTACTAAGTTAACACTAAAAGGCATTAAGCTAATCTGGAAAAAATAATGTGATGAATGTTTTCAGGAATTGAAAAGAAGATTGGAGAATGCCCCAGTTTTAGAACTACCTTCCAGAAATGGTGAGTTTGTTATCTAAAGTGATGCTTTGTTGAAAGGAATTGCATGTTTCTTTATGAATAATGATCAGGTAATTGCTTATGATTCACTTCAGTTGAAACTCATGAGTTAAATTACCCTACACATGATTTGGAATTAGCTAATGTTGTTTTTTGCTTTAAAAATTTGGGGGTATCATCTGTATGGAGTAAAATGTGAAATATATACTGACCACAAATGTTTGAATTATATATTTACTCAGAAGGAATTAAACATGAGATAGATGAGATGGTTAGAATTAATCAAGGATTATGATTGCATTATCCACTACCATATGGGAAAGGAAAATAAAGTGGCTGGTGATTTGAGTCGATAGAGTAATGCTACATTAACCATGTTACATTTGGAACAAGATCCTATGGTTAATTATTTGAGTAACTTTGGCATAGAAGTTGTTGGTGTAGTAAATTCCTCTATTTTGTTTCAGGTGTCAGTGAAATCATCTCTATCATACAGAATAAATCAAGCACAAAAGAAAGACAATGAGTTACAGAAAAAGGTAGGGTTGCTTCAGAAGGGTAAGTTTCCTAATTTTATCATTTAAAATGATTTTTTATTGAGATTGGGAAGAGATTATGCGTGCCTTGTGATTCACATTTGAAGAAAGAGTTATTATGTGAAGCTCATATTTTTTCATTTTTAGTTCATCCTGGAATTACTAAGATGTACAAAGATCTTCATGAGTATTACTGGTGGGATGGAATAAAAAGAGATATTGCTAACTTTACTGTGAAGTGTTTGACTTGTCAACATGTTAAAGCAAAATAGAGGTTACCGAAAGGGATACTTTATTCTTTCCCAGCGCCAGAGTTGAAATGAGAAAATATATCCATGGAATTCGTTGTGGGATTACTAAAGACATATCAAGGTAACGATGCAATCCAAGTTATTATTGACCGATTGACTACATTTTCTCATTTCCTTCCTATTCGAGATACTCTATTTCTAGATCAATTTTCACGGTTGTACATTAAAGATATAGCTAGGCTATATAAAGTTCCACTCTACATTCTATCTGATCAAGATCACATGTTCACTTCTATCTTTTTGAAAGTCCTTTAGAAGTCATTGGGTATAGAATTAAATTTCAGTACATCTTTTCATCCTCAATCAGATGGGTAGTCATAAAAAAATCCAGACCTTGGAGGATATTCTACGTTCTTGTTCATTAGATTTCTAGGGAAGTTGGGACCGACATCATTCTTTGGTTGAATTTTCTTATAATAACAGTTTTTATTCTAGTATATAGATGGCTTCATTTGAGGAATTATATGGAAAGAATTGTCGAACTCTAGCCTTTTGTGATGATAGGTGAAAGGAATATTATAGGACTAGAATTGGTAGAAGAGATGGGAGAAAAAGTTCTGTTGATTCAGAATAACATGAAAACAACTTAGAGAAGGAAAAAAAGTTATGCATATTACCAGAGGAAGGATCTTTTTTTCGAGGTTGGTGATCATGTCATTCAAAAAGTTTCTCCATGGAAAATTGTGATGCGTTTTGGTAAGAAGAGAAAGTTTAGGATGAGGTTCATTGGACCTTATGAAATTATGGAGAAAGTTGGATCAGTTGCCTACATAGTGTCTTTAACTCCATGTTTATCCCAGGTGCACAATGTTTTTCATATTTTAATGTTGATAATGTATATTCCAGATTCATATCATGTTTTGAGCCCAAAGGTAGTTCAGTTGGAAGAGAATCTCTCTTATGAGGAACAACCAATCCAGATTTTCGACCATAGAGATAAAGTGTTAAAGAATAAAGTAATTTATTATGTAAAGGTTTTGTGGAAATACCATATGGTTGAAGAGGCATTGTGGGAATTAGAAAATGCTTTAAGGGATAAATACCCCCATTTATTTGATATGTGAATAAAATTGCGAGGATGCAATTTCGAAAAAGGGGGAAAGATGTAACATCCTAGGTAAACCAAGAATATAAAATTTTCATATTTATTAATATTTGGCAATTAAATATAAATTTTACTTTAATGTGGATGTTATGTTTGATGGCGTACCCGATACGCGACAACGTGATTTTTTGAAATCTTATGTTGCACACAATACTGAGTTATACTGAAAAATAATAATATAATAATATTTGAAATGGTAGTTAACACCTAGTCGTCGTATTAGTAGGAATGAACAAAACTGACTACAATATTATTATACATGTTGTTAAATGTTTTTACCTTTATCTAATAAAATTTAGAGGCTCAAAATGTGAATTAATCTAATTTTAAATATAAATACTCTAATATTCTTTAAAGGGTCAATTCTCCACCTTTTAATGGAGAACCATCTTTAAATATAGATTTGGTAACTTTTATATGATCTATTAGATAAAATAAAATTTTATTTAGATTCAGAACATCAAATTTTACTTTGGTAAAATTTTTGGTATTTTTCTAGCTAAAATTTATTTTTTAATGAGTAGTGAAAAATACTGTATTTTAATTCAAAAATGCCTTTTAATGTAATTAATATATATGGGTAGATTATCTTTTTAATTGGTTTTAAATTATAATTATATTATATTTTTAAAATTTAATCCAATTTTGGTCATTGGATGTAATTTCACTTTGAAATTGGACATAAACAAGTGTCAATCTTTTGATAGTTATTATTTTCTTAAAACATGCTTTTTGTTTTGACAATGGAAATTAACTTTAAATTAATTATTGAAACATATATTTTTTTAATTTGGTAAAATAGATATCATTTTTTAATTTGGAATATCAAATATATCTTAGGCTGATTTTTTGGTATTTTTTTCAAAACCTTTAATTTTTAATGAATAGTGAAAACACTAAGTAGTAGTTAAAAACTAAAATTTTCATTTAAGGGAAAATTTTCCACTTATGTTAATTAAATTTATAAAATTAGACATACATTTTTGATATTATTAAGTAAAATTTGGTTGAATAAGATGAAAATAGTTTTTTGTGAATAATAACTTTTGACTTTTATTTCCCGCAGTTAAAGGTAAACAGGGTAATTCAAGGTAAAAATAATATTATAATAATATAAAATTACCATAATATGTGTCTTAATCCAATTGGATGATACATGTTTGACCATGGAAATCATTGGGTCGATTTTGGGACCCCATGGAGCCATTTGGGAGTGATAATGACACTTTATGTTAATTAATTTAAAGTAATGACAAAAATGACCTAAACATATTTCATTTAGTAAATCAATTTTTACATGAGGTTATATAAGTTATCTCTTTGAATAAAAATAATCATTTAAAATATAAATTTTTTTCCTATACCATGGTATTTTTTTTAATAATTTTTAGACATCAAATAAATAATATTTTTAATGACACAATAATGATGCAGTGTTTACCTCGTTAATGAATGATTTAAATAAATAAGATTATAAAAATTAAAACTGTAAGTAAAACTTGTAGAATTATTATTGGATGATTTTATTTGAAACATGAGTCATCATAACATCAAATTTAATGAGTTTTTGTCTTTTAGAAACCGAATATCATTATATAATAAAATAAATTTTTTAAACTTTCCTAAAGAGCCCCTCCTCACCCTTATAAAAAGACCTCACCTCTAACTAATTACTCACACTACTCAAAACCCTTGGCTCGACCAAAATCTATCCAATTAAGCTCCCTAAATCCCTCTATTTCTCCTAGAATCCTTACCTTTGGCATAAGTCACTTCAAAAAATCCTTTTGGTTCAAACCAAAGGGAGTTACGCAATTTAAAGGTAACGTCTTCCCTTAAGTTCTTTTGTTTTATTTTCCTTCTCCAACCCATAAACTCTTTTTTCATTTATTTCATAGAAACAACAGTATGATCAATATACTGAGTTGTTTTAATGATATTTATTAGAACTACACTTACACACACCTTCATCTAATGGGTAAAAAACATATTGTTTCTGTATACGGAAAACTAATGCCTCACGTAACAATGATTTTTCAATTATCTTTAACCTCCTCTCATGGTGGAAATTATGATGGTACTATATTTATATGTGATATATGTTATATTTATGTTGTCTCTATGCTTATGTATTTTTCAATTATATCATACCTTTATGGTTTCCATTATGGGTAAACGCGATAATTTCATTTGAGGAGGTGGGGACTATGACCTCGTCAAATTGATATGACTCATTCATGCCACATGTGGGATGTATAAAGTATGGAGTTAATGAAATTATATATTTGATATTATACTAGAATTATAATATACCTTTGTATCATAATTTTTTCATTCCATTAAATATGTAATAGAAATGAAAGTAGCGTTCATGCGTACGTACGGCTTACCGTCTCCATGAATGGTGCATTTCATTTCTTAACTCCAAATGTAATGTACTATTATAAATACATATATATTCTGGATATATATGATATATATGATATCTAAATCATGAATATCATTCTATAGATAATGGAACTTCGACCACATGGTCAATTTATAATTATAACAAGTTCATTTTAAACTCAAGTTCTGAACATCGAAAAAATTCCTGATATGATCTCAAATAATTAAAAAATTGTTATATAAAGGTAATAAGTGATATAAAAGGAATAATAAACTTAAAAATGGTTCTTAAAAAATTATAAATTAACTTATGTTTATTATTCAAGAAATTAAAGAATGAACGAGTCAAGTTGGACACGAGGTAAGGGTCATCGTCTCAATCTCCTTTCATTAAGGCATATTTTGATTTATAAACAACTTTATTTTGTATGGTGTATAAACTCCTTTGACTTGTAATTTCATTCAAAGGGAATATTTTTTCTATTAATCGTTTTACTAAATGAAAAATGGAATTTTTTTAACATTTTCAGCGATAATGACCTCTCTACCACCATAATCGTTAGTTGGATTCCTCTATAAGCCTTAAAGTTCCTTTTAAAATGAAAAAGAAACCCCTTATTCAGTTTTTGGGTGTTTTGGAATTTAAAATGGTTTTTAAAATTGATTATTTATTACAATATCTTGAAATGTTTTATTTTGATTGGAAATGAAATTTTATTAGTAAAATATTTATATTTTCAATATTATATGTGTTATGATTTTATAATGTTACTTGGAAATTTGATGAGTGGTTACGTGATAAACCAAATGACGAGTCGTTACATGATAAACTAGGATGGGTTGTTATGTTATAAACTTCAATGCATTGGATATGGAAGTTATCCATATGGATATTAAATTTAGTGATATGTGTGGAAGTCGACCTTATGGTTATTCCATTTATGTATGTTTATGTCCCAAGTTACATTTATATGTCATATGTTATTTATCTGGGTTTTATGGTAATCTTTTGGTTAAAAAATGATAAAAAATGATATTTTATTCAATGAAGATTATTTACTACTTCATAAAGGTGAAAGGTATTACTTTTGATAAGGTATTCATGGTTTACTTGTTGTTCTGAAAAACTAAAAGTTTTCCTTCTTTGTGTATCCCTTATTGTGCTTTTTATGCTCATCCCAAGTTTTTGAAATGTTTTTCACATGTCATAAAGTGGAATAGGGTCATGGATGAGATCAAGGAAAGGTCATGCTATCTAAAACATGGAACTAGACATGGATGTTTTTTTCAAAGAGTTTTATAGTATAGAAAAAAATGGATACTAAGTAGAAGTGTCTACATGAAATATTCAAGTTTTAATGTATTTTTTATGACCTAATTCTCTAAAGATCTAAAACTAAAAAGAAACTCAATGTGAATTATTAACTTAATTCTAGATAGTGTAATGTTTAAGACTGGGGAATTATAGTTGGTATCAGAAGATGGTTTAGACAACTTTATGAGTTAGCTTATTGTTAAATTAATGTCCATAAATTAATTTTTGGTAATATCGACATGTTATATCATTTACAGATTACCATGTTGCTTCGCCTAAGATATTTATTTGTTTGGAATGGTTTTCTGCAGTGTAAATAAGGCATCTATGATGGGACGACATCGGGAGGAAGAAAAACTTCCAAATTAGAAACCTGAGGTGGTCAAAATCAGAACTGAACAGTTTTTTACAGTGATGGAACAGTTGACTCAAACTATAGATGGTGGTGGTATCCATGCACAAGATCATCCAGATCAACCATAGAGGAACATGTATGTAGTGGATCATTTCATGAGGAAAGTTCCACTATCATTCAAAGGATCATCTAATCCTGTTCTAGATAAATTTTGGATTAAAAAACTGGAAAATATTTTTGATTTCATGGGGTGTTCAGAATAATAAAATGTTAGTCTCACAGTTTACCGTTTTTAAGGTGAAGCTGATCAGGGGTGGTAAATGGTGAAAAATATCAAGGATAGTGAGGATATTGATTCTATTGATTGGGATGAATTCAAAGATTGTCCTTTATAAGTCATTGGGCACTGAATTGAATTTTAGTGCATCTTTTCATCCTTAATCAGATGGTTAGTCAGAAAGAACAATTCAGTCCTTGTATGATATGCTACGTTCTTGTTCACTGGATTACCATGGAATTTGGGACCAACATCTTTCTTTGTTTGATTTTTCTTATAATAATAGTTTTCATTCCAGTTTACGTATGGCGCTGTTTGAGGCATTATATTGAAAGCGATGTCCAACTCCAGATTTTTGGGATAGAGTGGGTGAAAGGAAACTAATAGGACAAAAATTGGTAGAAGAGATGGTTCAAAAATTTCAATTGATTCAAAAGAACATGAGAAAAACTCCAAGAAGGTATAAAATTAATGTAGACAACTGGAGGAAGGATCTTTCTTTCGAGGTTGGAGATCATGTCTTTCTCAAAGTTTCTATATGGAAAAGTGTGATGAGTTTTTGGTAAGAAGGGAAAGTAGAGTCTGAGGTTCATTGGGCCTTATGAAATTATGGAGAAATATGGATCAGTTTCCTAAAATGTGGCTTTACCATCAAGTTTATCCCAAGTACACAGTGTTTTTCATGTTTCAATGTTGAGAAAGTATATTCTGGATTCATCTCATGTTTTGAGCCAAGAGGTAGTTTAGTTGGAAGAGAATCTCTCTTATGAGGAACAAAAAGTATAGATTCTAAACTGTAGAGATAAAGTGTAGCATAATAAGGTAATTCACTAGGTAAACATTTTGTGAAAAAACCATACAGTTTAAGAGGCAACGTCGGAATCTGAAAATTCTATGAGGGACAAATACCCCCATTTATTTGATAAGCGAATAAAATTGAAAGGATGAAATTTGTAGAAGGGGGGAAGGATATAACATCCCAAGTAAATAAAGAATAATACATTTCCATATTTATTAATATTTATAAATTAAATATTAATTTTACTTTAAAGGGGATTCGATGTTCGATGGCGTACCCGATACGCAACAACGAGGTTTTTTGAAATCTTATGTTTCACACAATACTAAGTCATACTAAAAATAATAATATAATATTATTTTCAATGGAAGTTAATTCCTAGCCGTTTAATTGGCAGGAATGAATAGAACTAACTGAAATATGATTATACATGTTTGCTAAATGTTTCTACATTTATCCAAGAAAATTTAGAGGCTTAAAATGTGAATAAATCTAATTTTAAGCATAAATACTCTAATATTTTTTAAAAGGTCGATTTACCACCTTTTAATGGAGAACCCTCATTAAATATAGTTTTGTTCACTTTTATATGTTCTATTTGACTAAATAATATTCTTCTTTTGATTCAGGACATCAAATTTTACTTTGGGTGAATTTTTGGTATTTTTTCTGATAAAATTTATTTTTTAATAAATAGTGAAAATTACTGTATTTTAATTCAAAACTACCTTTTAATATTATTTATTTATAAGGATATATTATATTTTTAGTTTTTTTAAATTATAATTAGATTATATTTTTACCAATTAATCCAATTTTGGTCATTGGAAGTAATTTCACTTTGAAATTGGACACAAACAAGTGTCAATATTTTGATAGTTATTGTAATGACCCAAAGTATTTCAATGGAAAATTCCATTCTTATATTTATGTCATAAAAAAACAAAATATTTAACTACTAAGTGATAAGTGACCTTTAAACATAATTTTGTCACCCCTATGTTTGGAATTTTAAAAATCTGACATACACGGTTGTGTTCAAGATAGTTTTGGAGTCTAATGAAACAAAAATAATTTTTGGTGAATAGTAACCTACCCTTATGAATAGTAACCTACCCTTATGAATAGTAATATGACCCTTATGAATAGTAAATAAGAGTAACATTAACTATGAATAATAAAATAAAATTTAGACATCATAGAAAGTGGTAATTTGACCTTAGTAAATGTTTTTGGCATTTTATAAGTCATAAATAATTAATTATAATTAATTAATTAATTTAAAAGTATATCTATTTCCCTGAAATGTATTCATAAATTATTGAATCAATTCCTAATAGTTTTTAGATAATTTTATAAGACCCTACGTAATTTTTGAAAGAACTACAAAATCAGTTTTAATTTTAAAAACTGTTTTTATGATTTTAATTAAATATTAAATTAATAATATTTAGAAAATTATTTTTGAAAAATGGAATTCATTTTTGGATTCTACACATCGAAAAATGGTTGGGGTAAAGTTTTGGGAATTTTCCGAGATACCTGAATTTTGGATGAATAGTGGAATCCGATAATTCATACTAAAAGTTAAATAATGTATTAACTGAGTCATCGATGATGTTCTGCTGATGTAATACCACTTGGTTTTTGATTACATTATAAAATAACTGTTATTGGTCATCCTAGACTCACTATTCCTTGTCTTTGGTGAAATTAATAAACTAATCAATTTTATATTAAGGAAACCCCTCTCCCCTCCACTATAAAAGTCACCCTTCACTCCCTCTTTTCCTCACACCTCTCAAGCTCCAATACTTCTCTAAAATCTGCCCAAACACCTTTCCTAGCCTCTACACCACGTCCAAGAGCTCCTAATCTCATAAAAAGACCATGCTTAGGCCCTTAAGGAGGTTCTCAAGAGGAGGATTCTAAAGGTAATTTCTCTCCCTCTTCTCCTTTAATTCCCTTTCATGTTCAAGTTCTTTTCTTGATCTGTCCCTACCTATCTTCATCCAAATTGTTTTGTAACTCCATTATTATACATATACTGTAATCTTATGATTCTAATGTTATATTGTATCACCCCACACCCTTTCCTTCTTCATTTTATTTTATTAAAGAGAACGTTGTTCATGAGGTGTTAAATTTATCACCTTCAAAAATGACATGTTATCTTCTTCCATTTCTACCTTCAATCTGGTCATGAAACCATTTTTAGGGTTGAACCAGAATATTTTATATGTATTATGTTCTATTATAATTTCTGGAAATAACCTATGGCCATATTACTAAGTTAAATGTTAAAATGAGTTCATTGTGATCCAAAAAAGCTCAAATTAACCCAAATAATCTTCATTTAATTCTTATCTAATGATTCATCCACATGGATATAATATAACTCATTATAAAATCATTAAAGATTCTGTAATATCATTAATAACATGTAATATCAGTTCTGTATGTTTACCCATGATCTACCCAAACATCAATTTAAGAATACAAGTGAACCACTCAAGAAAACCATAAAAATGAACATCCCCAAACAATGTTTTTAAACTCTATATGTCATCCAAAGGAACATAATATAACATAATGAAACCAGAATTAACCCTATTAATGTACACATGGTTCTTGATTTCTAATTAATTAATATAATGTCATTATACAGGACATTAAAGAGAAGGAATCATTCGGGTACAGGGAAAGGGGAAATCTCGAACCCAATTTTTCTTCCTTCGGGTTCTCACTCTTTCACTCCATTTTTGATATGGTTACTCCTCAAAGATCATTTGATCATCATTTACTTTAATTTTCTAGGATATAAATGTTTTCAATGGTTTTTATGTCCATTAAAATGTTTTCCAAAAGAACTCTTCTTTCAAGATCTCACCTTTTACCTCTCATTCAAGGTTGATGGTTCTTGTATCATGTATGTTGTTCCCTCTTTATTTTGGGAACCGAAAGCTTATGAATGTTTTATTATGAGATGAAACCCATTCCTTTCCATGGGTTACTTATGTACATGTTTTATATGTGTTCTATGTGGAAAGAATGATAATGATAATGTTATGATGTGACAGGTGCTCCAGGAATTATATAGCACAATATGAATGTTTAAATGTGACGGGTGCGCCCAGAATTATATAGCACTCCAATGCATTGGGTAAAGTGATTAATCTCATGAGTAAATGTGAAATGATTTGTGAACAAGATTCTAGCTTTGTTCACAAGCATGTGTGGTAGTTAACCACTAAGACATGATGTTTCATTTTTATGCATTTCCACATTTCAAGTCTTTTATTTATGCTCCTCTCATGTTCATGACCTTTGCCTATGTCATGATTATGCTCACCCCATGATGTATTGTTCATATCTATCCTCTTACTGGGCTTCTAGATCACCACTTTTGATGTATATCCTCAGGTGGGTACATGTACTATGGATAGGACAAGTGCCAAAAAGAAGCTAGAGAAGATGAAATTAAATAAATGTTTATGGTTGATGTTGTACTTGTTATGTGTAGTCCTAGTTTGCCCAAGACAATAATCCTCTGGATCCTCCATGTGTAATACTATTATGTTGATTATCTTTGAAATTATTTAATTGTAATGTTGGAAAATTCCAGGTCGCTATAGTTGGTATCATAGGAAATGTTTAGTTAATTTGGGAATTAGGATTAGTAAACCCTAGAGGAAACCTCTAGCATAAGAATAAGTAAAAATATGTACACAAGAATATTTACCTAGAGATCCCATATGTTATGTTTTTGGTATAATTGTTTAAATGAATAAGTTATTCATGACTTGTTTACTTATGTTTTTTTCTAACCTTTTCTATTTTTGAAAATGGTGGGAACCAGGAGGAATCAGGCTAATAACTCTTGCGAGGGCCAATGCAATGATTTCCCGAACGACATGCCCAATGATTTTGGTGGTGGAGTTCAAAAATTCATGGCGATGCTTACCCAATTATCTCAGGTTATGAATAATAACCATAATAATGGGGAACTTCCTCCTTCGCTAAAGAGGGAGAAACTAGCTATCGAATGTTTTATGCGGCAACGACCACCGACGTTTTGCGGATCTTCCGATCCACTAGTTACGGAACAGTGGGTGAACTCCATGGAGAAGATCTATTATGTTCTTCACTGTTCCGAGACAGAGAAGGTGACTCTAGCTGTTTATCATCTAGATGGAGAAGCTGATCAATGGTGGGCTTTGATTAAGAACACCAATCCAAGGGAGGAAATTGAAGAGATGGAATGGGAAGAATTTAAGATAATGTTTCTTAATAAGTCCTTCCCACAAACTCTTTGCATGAAGATGTAGAGATAATTCATAGAGCTCAAGAAAAAGAAGGAGAATCTGTCACAACCTATGAAGCAAATTTCACAAGGCTCGCAAGGTATTCTTCAGGTTTTTTTATCAACAATGATAGCAAAATTGATAGATTCTTTAGTGGATTAAAACCACATATTCAAAATGCTCTTGCAATTAAAGACTTTGGGAGTTATGAAGAAGTTGTTCGGTGTGCACTCAAAGTGGAGATGGAGTTTGGAGAATGGTCCCATGGCTATGGTGATAAGAAAAGAAATATGGAGTTTCAAGCTGGTGGATCTAGTGACAAAGGTGGGAAGAAAAATCAACGACCCACATGCCAAAAATGTGGGAAGTTGCACCATGGGAACTGCCTCAAAGTTACAGGGAAATGATTTAAGTGTGGGAAAGAAGGACACCAAGATCAAGAGTGTCAAAAAGACATGAAAAGGAAGGATAATTTAGCCGATGAAACGAGAGAACCACTCGTGGTTCAATGCTACAACTGTAGGGAGCTAGGGAACTATTCAAACCAGTGCACTAAACCTCGAGCTGTTGAGAGTAATCAGCGCCAACAACCACCAAAGCCAAAGGAACAGGGGAAGGCTTATGCCATCACTACTACATAGGTGGAACATGATAATGAAGTCGTACAAGGTACACTTCCTATTCACACAAGAATGGAAAAAGTCTTATTTGATTCTGGTTCTACGCATTCCTTTATATCTTGAAAGTTTTCTAGAACTATTGAATCGAAGCCCTGAAACCTTGAAGTAGAGATATCTGTAAAAACACCAAGTGGTGCAATCATTGCAACCCAAGTGTTTCAATCTTCTCCTATTGGCGTATGTGGGAAGATTCTTCCAACAAATCTTGTAATACTTCCCTTGGTAGAATTCTACACTATAATGGGAATGGATTGGCTCTCGTTATATAGAGCACATATCAACTATCAGGAAAAGAAAATATATTTTCATATTCCGAACCATCCCATTCTCCTCTACAAATCCATGGAAAATCATGAATATACATTGAAAAATCCTTCAATGATGTGGGTGTTGATTCCCTATGAAAAATCATACCTCACCCAAATGGTTGAGTTGAAGGAAAGTGCCAACCTTGAGGAAATGCCCATCATGAGGGAATACAGTGATGTATTTGTCGAAGAGTTACCCGAAATTCCCCCAGATCGTGAGGTAGAGTTCTCAATTGAACACTTACCCGGAGCTACTCCTATCTCGAAGTGACCCTATAGGATGGCTCCTATTGAACTGGAGGAGTTAAAGAAGCAACTGCAAGAGCATCTGGACAAAGGGTTCATATGCCCTAGTGCATCACCTTGGGGTGCACCAGTGCTCTTTGTAAAGAAGAACGATGGAACCATGCGGCTGTGTATCGATTATCGGGAACTCAACAAGATCAATATAAAGAACAAGTATCCTCTCCCAAGGATTGATGACTTGTTTGACCAGTTAAGAGGATCTCAATACTTCTCAAAGGTGGATCTTCATTCTGGATATCATCAAGTAAAGTTGAAGAAGGACGATATTCAGAAGACTGCCTTCTGTACAAGGTATGGGCACAATTAGTTTTTGGTGATGCCCTTTGGACTAACTAATGCCCCTGAAATCTTCATGGATTTGATGAATAGAGTCTTTAGACATTACCTCAACAAATTTGTGGTAGTGTTTATCGATGATATTCTCATCTACTCCAAGATAAAGGAGGAACATGAAGAACATCTAAGACTTGTGTTGGCGACATTGAGAAAGGATAAGTTGTACGCCAAGTACAGAAAGTGTGACTTTTGGATGAATCAAGTCACGTTCTTGGGACATGTGATCACAAGAGAGGGAATTTCTGTGGACCCTTCAAAGACAAAGGCGATTGAGGAATGGTTTAGGCCCTCTAGTGTCACAGAAATCCGTAGTTTTCTTGGATTAGTTGGGTACTATCGATGTTTTGTGAGAAACTTCTCACGATTGTCAAGCCCGATAACTAAGTTTACAAGGAAAGGGGTAAAGTATGTATGGACAGAAGAATTTGAGGGAAGCTTCAAGGAGCTAATGAGAAGGCTAATCACTGCACCTGTACTCACACTACCGAAAAGTGGAGAAAGTTTTGTGATATACAGTGATGATTCAAAGAAAGGCTTGGGTTTTGTACTCATTCAAAATGATAATGTGATAGCCTACGCCTCACGACAGTTGAAGATTCATGAGCAGAACTACCCGACGCATGATCTAGAGCTGGCAGCCGTGATTTTTGCCTTGAAAATCTGGCGGCACTACCTTTATGGCGAGAAGTGTGACATATACACCGAACACAAGAGCCTAATGTATATATTCACACAAAAGGAGCTCAACATGCGTCAAAGGAGATGGTTAGAGCTAATCAAGGATTACGATTGCTCGATTCACTATCATCCTGGAAAGGCGAACAAGTTAGATGATGCTCTAAGTAGAAAAGAACCTGCTACTCTATCCATGTTGAGGATTGAGAAAGACCCTATCTTCTTGGATTTTAAAAAGATGGATTTGGAAATCATAAGTGTGGGTGATACATCCTACCTTGCCCAAATGATTGCGTAACCATCCATCCAAGATAATATTAAGGAAGCCCAAAGGGATGATGTGGAGATACAAAAGAGGGTGAATGCAGTAAAGGAATGGAAGCTGCAGGAGTTCCATATTGATGATGATGGTGTGATTTAGTTTGGAACACGGCTTTGTGTTCCTTCATCACCCGGGATAAAGAAGGAGCTATTGGATAATGCACATATCTCAACGTTCTCTATCCATCCTGGAAGTACCAAGATGTATCGTGATCTCCGAGAGCACTTCTGGTGGGATAACATGAAGAAGGAGATTGCAGAATATATATCAAGGTGATTGGTATGTCAGCAAGTTAAAGTTGAGTGAAAAAAGTCCAAAGGTATGATAAATCCATTGCCTATACCCATGTGGAAATGGGAAAATGATACTATGGACTTTGTCATGGGTCTCCCAAAGACGTCAAAGGGAAATAATGTGATATGGGTTGTGGTTGATCGACTCACCAAGACTGCCCATTTTATCGCTATTCGGGAAGACCTATCACTTGAACAACTTGCAAGGATATATGTGAAGGAAGTAGTGAGATTGTACGGTGTTCCACTCTCGATTGTCTCTGACCGTGATCCAAGGTTCACATCTATGTTCTGGAGGAGCCTTCAACATGCTTTGAGTACAGAATTAAATTTCAGCACGGCCTATCACCCCCAAATTGATGGCCAGTCTGAAAGGACTATTCAGATGCTTGAAGATATGTTAAGAGCCTGCTCTCTTGAATTGAAAGGTGGTTGGGATTAGCATCTCCCATTGGTTGAGTTCTCATTCAACAATAGCTTCCACTCGAGTATTCAGATGGCTCCGTATGAAGCTCTTTATGGGAAGCAATGTAGAACTCCAACCTGTTGGGATGAAGTTGGAGAATGAAAGCTACTTGGTCCCGATTTTGTTCAAAAGATGACAGAGAAGTTTCAAGTCATCCAGAAACACATCAAAGCTGCTCAAAGTCAGAAAAAGATCTCTGCTGACAATCATCGAAGGGACTTGGAGTTCAACGTTCGAGATAAAGTCTTCCTTAGAATATCTCCATGGAAGAGAGTCATGAGATTTGGGAAGAAAGAGAAGCTAAGACCAAGGTACATTGGCCCCTTTGAGATCCTTGATCGTATAGGATCTGTGGCCTATCGTCTGGCACTTCCACCGAATATAGCTCAATTTTATGATGTGTTTCATGTATCACTACTGAGGAAGTACATACCAAACCCCTCACATGTACTAAACTCAGAGGTGGTACAACTGGAAGATGATCTCTCCTATGACGAGCAGCTGGTAAAATTTTTTGACCGAAGTGATAAGGTTCTATGCAACAAGACAACCCACCTTGTTAAAGTGTTGTGGAGGAACCATAAGTTTGAGGAAGAAACTTTGGAACTAGAAGAGGCAATGAAGGAGAAGTACCCTCACCTGTTTGTGTAAAGTGAAATTTCGGGGGAAAAATTTCTTAAGGGGGGAAGAATGTAATGACCCAAATTATTTCAATGGAAAATTTCCTTCTTATATTTATGTCATAAAAACACCAAATAATGAACTACTACGTGATAAGTCACCTTTAAACATAAATTTGTCACCTATATGTTTGGAATTTTAAAAATCCAACATACACGGTTGTGTTGAAGATTTTTTTGGAGTTTAATGAAACAAAAATAATTTTTTGTGAATAGTAACCTACCCTTATGAATAGTAACCTACCATTATGAATGGTAATATGACCCTTATGAATAGTAAATAAGAGTAACATTAACTATGAATAATAAAATAAAATTTAGACATCATAGAAAGTGGTAATTTGACCTTAGTAAACGTTTTTGGTATTTTATAAGTCATAAATAATTAATTATAATTAATTAGTTAATTTAAAAGAATATTTATTTCCCTGAAATGTATTCATAAATTATTGAATCAATTCCTAATAGTTTTTAGATAATTTTATAAGACCCTACGTAAATTTTGAAAGAACTGCAAAATCAGTTTTAATTTTAAAAACTGTTTTTATGATTTTAATTAGATATTAAATTAATAATATTTATAAAATTAATTTTGAAAAAATGGACTTCATTTTTGGATTCTAAACATCGAAAAATGGTTGGGGTAAATTTTAGGGAATTTTCTGAGATACTTGAATTTTTTATGAATAGTGGAATCCGACAATTCATAATAAAAGCTAAATAATGTATTAATTGAGTCATCGATGATGTTCTACAGATGTATGCCCACTTGGTTCAGGATTAAATTATCAAATTAATATTATTGGTCATCCAAGACTCACTATTCCTTATCTTAGGTGAAATTAATAAACTAATCAATTTTATATTAAGGAAATCCCTCTCCCATCCACTATAAAAGTCACCCTTCACTCCCTCTTTTCCTCACACCTCTCAAGCTCCATGCCTTCTCTAAACTCTGCCCAAACACATTCCCTAGCCTCTCCCCCACGTCCATGAGCTCCTGGTCTCATCAAAAGACCAAGCTTAGGCCCTTAAGGAGGTTCTCAAGAGGAGGATTCTAAAGGTAATTTCTCTCCCTCTTCTCCTTTAATTTCTTTTCAAGTTCAAGTTCCTTTCATGATCTCTCCCTACCTATCTTCATCCAAATTTTTTTAAACTCCATTATTATACATATAATGTAATCTTACGATTCTAATGTTATATTATATCACCCCACACCCTTTACCTCTTCCTTTTATTTTATTAAAGTGAACATTGTTCATGAGGTGCTAAATTTATCACCTTCAAAAACGACATGTTCTCTTCTTCCATTTCTACATTAAATCTGGTCATGAAACCATTTTTAGGGTTGAAATAGAATATTATATATGTATTATTTTCTATTATAAGTTCTGGAAATAACCTATGGCCATATTACTAAGTTAAATGTTAAAACGAGTTCATTGTGATCCAAAAACCGCTCAAATTAACCCAAATAATCTTTATTTAATTCTTATCTAAAGATTCATCCACATGGATCTAATATAACTCATTATAAAATCATTCAAGATTCTGTAATATCATTAATAACTTTTAATATCAGTTCTGGAGGTTTACCCATGATCTACCCAAACATCAATTTAAGAATACAAGTGAACCACTCAAGAAAACCATAAAAACGAACATCCCCATACAATGTTTTTAAACTCTCTAAGTCATCCAAAGGAACATAATATAACATAATGAAACCAGAATGAACCCTATTAATGTAAACATTGTTCTGGATTTCTAATTAATGAATATAATGTCATTATATAGGACATTAAAGAGAAGGAAGCATTCGGGTATAAGGTAAGGGGAAATCTCGAACCCAATTTTTCTTCCTTCGGGTTCTCCCTCTTTCACTCCATTTTTGATATGGTTACTCCTAAAAGATCATTTTTTCATCATTTCATTTACTTTTTTGGTATATACATGTTTTTCACTGGTTTTTATGTCCATCAAAATGTTTTCCAAAAGAACTCTTTTATCAATATCTCACCTTTTACCTCTCATTCAAGGTTGATGGTTCTTGTATCATGTATGTTGTTCCCTCTTTCATTTGGGAACCCAAAGCTTATGAATGTGTTATTATGAGATGAAACCCATTCCTTTCCATGGGTTATTTATATACAAGTTTGATATGTGTTCTATGTGGAAAGCATGATAATGATAATGTTATGATGTGACGGGTGCGCCCAGAATTATATAGAGCTTCAATGCATTGGGTAAAGTGATGAATCTCATGAGTAAATGTGAAATGATGTGTGAACAAGATGCTACCTTTGTTCACAAGCATATGTGGTAGTTAACCACTAAGACATGATGTTTCATTTTTAGGCATTGCCACATTTCAAGTCTTTTATTTATGCTCCTCTCATGTTCATGACCTTTTCCTATATCGTGATTATGCTCACCCCATGATGTATTGTTCTATATATCCTCTTACTTCGCTTCTAGCTCACCCCTTTTTATGTATATCCTCAGCTGGCTACATGTACTAAGGAGAGGACAAGTGCCAATAAGAAGCTAGAGAAGATGAAATTAAACAAATGTTTATGGTTGATGTTGTACTTGTTATGTGTAGTCCCAGTTTTCCCAAGACACTAAATGTCTGGATCCTCCATGTGTAATACTATTATGTTGTTTATCTTTGAAAGGATGTAATATTAATGTAAGAAAAGGTCGGGTCGCTATAGTTATTATTTATTAAAAACACGCTTTTTTGTTTTGACAATGAGAATTAATTTTAAATTAATTAACTCAACTTATATGCTTTTAATTTGATAATATAGATATCATTTTTGAATTCAGAATATCAACTATATCTTAGGCTGTTTTTTTTGTATTTTTCTGAAAACATTTAATTTTTGATGAATAGTGAAAACACTGAGTTGTAATTGAAAACCGAATTTTTCATTTAAATGAAATTTTACCACTTCTATGAATTGAATTTAGAAAATCTGACATACATGGATGATATTAGTAAGTAAAATGTGGTTCAATAAGATGAAAATAATTTTTGATTAATAGTAACTTTTGAAATTAATTTACCGCGATTAAAGTTAAATAGCGAAATTCATGGTAAACATAATATTATTATAAAATAATATTACCCTAAAATGTGTCCTAATCCTATTGGATGATACAGTTATGACAATGGGTATCCTTGGGTCGATTTTGGGACCTCATGGAGCCACTTGGGAGTAATAATGACACTTTATGTTTATTAATTTAATGTAAAGACAAAAATGACATAAACATATATCTTTTAGTAAATCAATGTTTACATGGGGGTTATATAAGTTATATCTTAGACTATAAATATTCATTTGAAATATATAATTATTTCATACATCATGGTATTTTTTTTATTTTTTTTATACATCAAGTAAATAAATTTTTTAATGACACAATAATGATGCAGTGTTTACCACATTAATGAATTATTTAAATAAATAAGATTATAAAAATTAAAAAAATATCTAAAACCAATAAAATATTTATTTGATTATTTTATTTCAATCATGATTCATCTTATCATTGACATTAATGATTTTTGGAACTTTATAAACTGAATATAATTATATAATAAAATAATATTTTCAAACATTCTTAAAGAGTCCCTCCTCACCCTTATAAAAATTCCTCACCTCTAACTCATTACTCACACCTCTCAAGCCCCTTGGATCATTAAAAATCTATCCAATTAATATCCCTATATCCCTATCGTCCACCTAGTAGACTCACCATTGGCAGAAGGCACTTCAAAAAATCCTTTAGGTTCAAACCAAAGGGAGTTACCCGATTTAAGGGTAATGTCTTTCCTTATATTCTTTTATTTTATTTTCCTTCTCCAACCCGCTCAACTATTTTTGATTTATTTTATAGAAATAATAGTATCCTTAATATACTAGGTTGTTTTTATGAAAAGGATTTGAACTACACTTACACACACCTCCATCTAATGGGTAACGAATATACTGAATCTGTGGATGAAAAACTAACGCCCCATGAAACGATGATTGCTCAATTATCTACTACCAACTCTCATGGTGTAAATTATAATATAAATGTATTTATATGTGTTATATATTATATTTATATCTTCTCTAAGATTCTGTATTTTTCATTTATATCATACCTTTATTGTTTCCATTATGCGTAAACGCGATAATTTCATTTGAGAAAGTGCGGATTGCCGCCCCTCAAAGTGATATGAATCGTTCATGCCATATGTGGGATGTATAAAGGATGAAGTTAATGAAATTATATATATGATATTATAATGTAATTATAATATAGCTATGTATCATTAATTTTTTAATCCATTAAATATTAAATAGAAATGAAAGTAGTCTTCATGCGTACGTACGGCTTATCGTCTCCATGAATGGTGCATTTAATTTACTACCTCAAAATGTTATATACTATTATAAATACATATATATTGTATATATATGATATATATGATATCTAAATCATGAATATCATTTTGGTGATAATCGAATTTTGACCACATGGACAATTTATAATTATAGTATGTTCATTTTTCACTCATGTTCCGAACATCGACAAAATGTCCGATATGAACTCAAATAATTAACTAATTATTATAGATAGATAATAAGTGATATAAAAGGAATAATAAACTTTAAAATTATTCTTAATAAATTATAAATTAACTTAAGTTTATTATTTAGTAAATTAAATAATGAACGGGTCATTTCAGACACGATGTAAGGGACATCGTCTCAATCTCCTTTCATTGAGGCATATTTTTATTTATACACAACTTTATTTTATATGGTGTATAAAATCTTTTGACTTGTATTTTCATTCAAAGGGAATATTGTTTCTACGAAGAATTTTACTAAAGGAAAAAAGGAATATTTTTAACTTTTTTAGCGATAATGACCTCTTTGTCGTCGTAATCGTTAGTTGGCTTCCTCTATACGCCTTAACATTTTTTTAAATGAAAAAGAAACCCCATATTCCATTTTTGGGTGTTTTGGAATTGAAAATGGTTTTTGAAATTGATTTAACATTTCAATATCTTGAAATGATTTATTTTTATTTCAAATGAAATGTTATTAGTGAAATATTTATATTTATAATATTTTATGTATTATGATTTTATAATGGTACTTCGACATTTGATGGGTGATTGCATGATAAAACAAATGAAAATTAGTGCCGTGATAAACCAGGATGGGTGGTTACTTTATAACCTCCAATGCATTGGGTATAGAAGTCAGCCGTATGACTATTCAATTTAGTGATATGTGTGGAAGTCAACCGTATGGTTATTCCATTTAAGTATGTTTATGTCCCAAGATACCTTTATATGTTATGTGTTCTTTTTATGGGTTTTATGGTAATATTTTGGTTAAAAAATGGTAAACAATGATCTTTTATTCAGTGAAGAGTATTTACTACTTCATAATGGTGAAAAGTATTAGTTATGATAAGTTATTCATGGTTTACTTTTTGTTTTGAAAAACTAACAGTTTTCCTTATTTGTGTATCTCTTACTGAGCTTTTTATACTCATCCCAAGTTTTTTGAAATGTTTTTCAAAAGACATAAAGTATAATAGGGTCAATAATGTTATAAAGGAAAATTCATGATGTCTAAAACATGGAACTAGGCTTGTTTCTTTTTTTCAAAGAGTTTTTATCTTATGGAAAAAATGGATACTGAGTAGAATTGTCTACATGTAATATTCATGTTGCTATGTATAGGTTATGATGTAATTATCTAAAGCTCTAAACCTGAAAAGATCCTTATTGTGAATTATTAATTAATTAAATATTATGTAATGTTTAAGGTCGAGGCCTTATAAATACACACATACATACACATAGAAAAACATTTAAAAATGTATACACATATACAAACACATATATAAATACACATACACATACACATACACATACACACACACATACACATACACATACACATGCACAAGCACAAACATACACATACATGTACACATATGTATACACATACACATGCATATAATTGCATACATGTGCATGCACATACATACACATGCATATTAATAGATAAACATACTTCATAAACATACACAAGTGACAAAAGCATAAACATATACACGTGTCATATACAAACATACACATTCTCTTACACATACAAATACACATATATACACATATACATGCATGTACATCAGCATGAAAACACTTACAAATATATACATACAAGTATATATGCACATTCATACGCACAAATACATATATACATATATAAATTAACTTACACATAAAAAAAACACCCAAACAAACAAAAAACATATATGTACACATATATAGAACACATACATGCATCCACATACAAACGTACATGTAAATCCACATACATACACATACATAGTCATTCATACAAATATATGTACATATATTTTGAATTATTTAAAATGAATATAAATATATAATATCATATATAAACATTTTAAATAAATATATTCATTTATATATTAATAAATTGTTTAGATAAAATATTAATATATTATGTTTATATTTATGTGTGCATTTTTTAATTAATCTATTTAGATATATTAATAGACATTTTTGTTGAGTAATGTAAATTTAAAAATTATATACATATAATTATAAAATATGATTTATAATAATATTTTATTATAATACAGTTATATAAATCATATTTCTATTTTATATTTACATATATATACCCATTTTTTAAAAATATTATTCTAAAAAATATAAATATAAATATATATTTTAAATTATTCACTGTTCCCTATATCTGTGCTTTTTCGTGATGTTAAAGGTGGAGATTTTATCAGCACTATGAAAAGTAGTCTTAGTGGGCCACCTTTATCGATGCTTAAAAACAATGAAAAAAGGAACCCCTTTATTAGTTATTATTTAATTATGATAAATAACAACTTCATCTGTGATTTTATCTATAATTGATAAAATTCCCCCTTTATTAGCACTTATTGTTTAGCACTGATAAATTCAAGTGCTCATTATCACAAATTCCTTAGTAGTGCATGAATAAAGCCCTAATTTAGGTTGAAATAAATTAGCAGTGAGGGGGGAGATAGATCATGAAATAATCAATACATAGTATTATATTTTCTTCAAACATTATCTTAGATCAAATAATGTTTTAATTCAACAAGATTCGGGCGAGGAACCCTTGAACCCATAAATTAGAATTCAACACCCAACATGCCGTGTTTCTGAAAAAATATAAAAAATTCCCCTATTTATTCTTATTCAATTATTTTATTCAAAAATTTAATTCTAGATAAGATACTAAAAAACTCACTTCCCTCTTTGGGTGAACTGAATTCAACCTTTTAAAATCATATTTCTAAAATTATCTCTTTTATGTAAGAATCTAGACTTTCAATCCTTGTACATCCCTTGAATGTATATCTTTCAAAAAACACACTTTTAGGAGGCTATATTCAAATCAAATCATTCAAAACCCCCTATATATAATTACTAGATAATATACTTCCTAATAGACTCCATATTCCAAAAGAATATAGATAAATCCCTATAGATGGCCAAGTTTGGGATAATTATTTTGGGCTTTGTCAAAATTTAACAATTGAAAATCTCATATGGTTCAATAGATTAAGGTTAATCTTAGAGTAATTAACATTAATTTACTTAGAATAAAACATGAAGGAACCCCCTTTATATAAATTTTCAACTAAATTCATCATAATTTCAACCATCAGAAGATCTCAAACATTACTATCAAGGAGCACCCCTTCCAGGGGACTCAATTTCTAGTCAGTCATCTTCTAGTGCAATTAATTCTAGAAATCTTACTCATGAACTACCAATCCCATTAAGGGTACATAGATCTATCAACTATTCCAAAATTTTGAGAATTTTTAACCTCATAAGACTCATAAGGGGTGATTTGTATGAATTCTCATAGAGAGGTATCACATAAATTATATACAGAGTTAAATTCAATCCCCAAATAAAAATTTAAGATCTTCATCCAATTTATTTCAAATGTTGGACAATATCTTTGTTCGTCCTTAGAAATAAAATGACTTCTTACTCTGGAGCCTTGAAATTTGATGCTGTAATTTTAGTGATGAGATTTGTACCCAATAAAATCAAGACACATTATTATGGCTAAGAAAAATTCTAATAAGGGTTCAATTTTTCATATCTAAAAAATAGTTGATAAAAGTGACCTTTATCTTCATGTTTTTAGCATGGATAAATTCCTTTTTTATCAATGGTAACTTTAGTACATGAATTTTCTTAATTTATATATACTACACCTAACACTAATAAAATTGATTATGAGGAGATGTAGAGTACTAACAGATCGGTCAGTAACACTCTACCACATCTGATAAAAAATAATCGAAAAACTGAAATTTTAGTATAAATATTACACTTAACTTACAAAAAATGTTGTTAAAAATATAAAATTTTATAAATATTTCTTTCACCATTATTTCAATAAAAATATTTAATGAAATAATTTAATTATAATATAATTATATTTCTTTAATATTCACTTAGAAAAAAAATAATGACAACCGATGCAAAAACTAGCGGCTACAGAAAGACTTCTCCAACAATCAAATCAGCCTCATATAAAAGAAGAGTGTTTCTATAAAATATGTTTATCTTATTAATATTATCTAAAAAACAAAAGAAAATTATTGATAAGATTTTCTATAATCAATGATAAATTTCAATTTCAATGATATTCTATCAATTCTAACAAGTCAAAAATGAATAATTTATTGCTGTTCTAATGTATCATGAAAATATCTGTGTATTTCTCGATTTGGAGTATGTGACATGTGTTTTGAACTAAAATGTTTCTTTTAAATAAAAAACACTCACTTTAATTCATACCGTACATAATGTGTTTTGGATTGACATGAATTAAATTCCAACACATCTCAAATGTTATATCATTTTTTATTATTAAATTATCAAAACAACCTAATAATATTCACTTTGTTTTGAAAATGTAAAATAGGTTAAGCAAAAAAAATTATTTTTATACCCAAAACAATCACTTTGGGTCATACTGACATCACCAAGTGTCAGATTGACTTGTAATTGATTCCTACATGTCACGATTGAATAAATGATCATTTTCAAAAATTATCAAGATAAAATAAGCATATTTGATTGGTTATAAGAATGTTTCATGAATTTTGGATTGAAATGTTACTTTTAAAATAAAAACATACACTTTAAGTTAATCATCCCACACCATGTGTGATATTGTTGTAAGGCTAATTTTTATGCAATCATGGTCACCTATTTTAACACTCACTATTGGTGTCTCCTTATGTAATCAGTGTCACTTTGAAATCCTTCCACAATACCACATCACAACTACATCTATCATTGTTATTGCATCACCTACCCCATCACAAATTCTATGAATTTTCTATTATCACCTTCATGAGTCACACATCTTCACTGACACGAGTTTCCCATCTTAGATGATAAGAGTTTTCCACTATAATTTCCATGAAACCATCCTCTATAATTTCCATTAATGTTTTAGACATCAATTTCCATGATGTACACACTTATAGTCTTATACAAGACATTATATATCCTGATTATGTATATGATTATTAATTATGTACTTAAATTATCAATTTTTTTGGTCATATATGATTTATTTTATTAATTATATAATCATATTTTATTATTTTGGGATTAATGGATTCTGTTTGTCGAACCTATTCTCTATATCCTCTTTACTTACTAAATGAGGATACTTACTAGTAAAACATGCATGATTCCCCTTATCTATTTTTCACATATTTAATAAAACCATGTCAATCAGGTTATAAGGTTGTTCGGGTTTTATCATCCTTTTTTCATGCCCCTAGTCAATTAGATTTTCTTCATTCCATGAAGATGTTAGGGATGGAAGACACTAACTGATGGTTATATCATGCATGATATATTGATATGTGGGAAAATGTTAGGAATTCCAATTATAGGTGGAATAAATGGTTCACATTCATCTATCATATTAGTTTAATTGTGTGACTTAGTGTCTCATGATCATTTTTTTATATTAACATGAAATGAGTGAGACTATAATGACATGGTAATAACTATATCCCCTTTTAATTTTTTTTAATTATAACTAATTGAATATTTTTTATAGGATTCCCATATCACACATCTTATACACATCTCTGATCCCACGGAAATATTTTCATTCCATCATGGTTATATTAAAATGTTAGTGGTAGAGTATTTTTTCCCATGTATGGGTTTTATCATTGGGAATTATTTGATGTGGGACACAATGTTGAGCCCTAGGTCGATATTCTGATGGCTGATGAGGATCATATGGATATTCCACAAGATGGTGTGGTACGTGGACATGGTTTAAACATTATAATCTAACTGATCAAAAAACATACCATTTTAGATGATCCACATTATCAGTGTAGTCCCCCTTTTATATCTATTTATCATCATATATATATGTTTCACTTTTCAGTTCTATGACACAAGTTGTGTGCACAACGATTTAGGATGATTCATCTAGTGGTTTTTTTCAAATTGAAAATATCATATTTAGATGTTGTGATACGTGATGGCTAAAAACATGTTATTCTCCATTTTTCCCTAGTGGTTAGCTACCCATTTCATGAACCCCTTCTTCTCCACATGAGGTATATGGTTCTAGACAGTTACATTTTTATACAAACATGGGAGAGAGTTCTTGACAACAACCATATTTATCCTTTCTTAGATATGGTATAGGATAGGGGACTTTGGATATACTGCCTATCACTCATGATATTATAGGGAAACAAAAATTGATACTACACAATAGAAGCATATGACCGAACATTGATTTTTACTGGAACAATGTAGAAACACAATTTATACTCTACAAAATGGAATGAAGGAGCATCTCACGTAGCAGTATAGATATCAGGGATATGTTTTCCACTATTCATAAATAAGGAACTAATATTTCTGTTATATGTTTGTTACATATTTATATATACTTTATTTTAAAAACTAAATTTTATAATTAATTATTAGTAATTAACTATGTTAATATTATTAAAAATTATTTAATTGGTATAATTAATAGTTTATAATATATTTTAAAAATAATTTGGAAATTAATTAAAATAATTTTCAAAAATAACATATTACATTTATTAAAAATTAATAGATAAATATCTATATTTATTAATTAATTACTATAAATAGTAAATATAAACAATAATTAATAGTTATTAATAGTAATAGTAATAAATGTAACAAATTCTTCAAAATGTTAACACCTAGACTGGGATGCTACTATAAGGTGACCCTATCTTGGTGGGTCACATGGCCTCAGGAATATCTCCCCAAACTCTAGAGGTTTCTGACTATCATCGAGGGCCTATGTGTGATAGAGGGGAGACAATTCCTTCATTAGTAGAGTGTGACACAACGGAATATAGTTACTGTTTAATAGCGGAAGCAGTAAACCATACAATAGATGTAAACAACAAAAGAATAAAAATATAAATAAACTCGAAGTCATAATATACAAAAGATGATGATACATGTCAAATTTTTATAATAAATATACCAAAACAGGTACATGAAATTCATATAAAACACCAGTTTCAATAGTAAAAAAGGCCAATAGAATCTTAGTAGCATTGCAAGCCTCAGCTTGGTCCCATTCTTTCCAACTCCTAAACAACATAACAAGTACCTATAGGATGGTGCTTTACCTTATCAATACCTACATTTATATAATCTATTTGGGCTCAAAAATAACACCCAAGCAGGGTTTAAGACTAAATACAAGCAGGTAACAACCCAAGGTCGCCGCCAATCAGTCAATGAATATATATAAAAGGAAGTGTGCAATAAGAAAAATTTTAATCAATGTAGAACTCAAAAGTAACCATCCTACATTCTCTAGTTTCAATTTAAATTCATTTTCAATTCAATTTTATTGAATTTTTAATTATCAAGATCCATCTCATGCCCGACACACCCTATATAACTTGTAGCATAAAAAATGCCTTAGAAGTACATATAAACAAGTATAAATAAATATTGAATCCAAAATTTTGATTTGTCTTGGAAGACACATCATAATTCATTTCATTTATAATTCATTTAAAATCAGAAGGTCATCCTTGAAATTCCTAAGTTGTAATTCAACTATCACTCTAGGTGCAATTTCAACTGACAGCCTACAATCCCATCCCTATAGAAATTCTCAAGAACCCAATATCTCTCTATGTGAGGTATAACATCCATGTCATATGAGTTCATCCTTGGCAGTCCTCTAAGGAAACCCCAAGTATCACTCATGACATATAAGCAATTCCCCTCAAGCATGTCCATGGAATCCCTTACATGGATCTATGTATCACTTGACATATATATAATTCATTTCCCAATTATTCCATCCATGGAATCCCTTATTTTGATCCATGTATCACTCATGAAAATATCATATTAACCATTGTGTCCATCCATGGAATCCTAAGGTGGATCAATGTATCATTCAAGGTATAATGGTCAATAGTCACATGTGTGTATCCATGGAATTTAGAAGTGAATCCATGTTTCAGTCAAGGTTTTTTTCATTTAACCATTTCAATTCCATATAAACATTTCATTCAATAATTCCATGGTCAAAACAAAGAGCATCAAATATCCAACTCCCCTCAAAGGGGTGACTCAAGCATTATGCGACCTCATAAGGCTTGTCCTTTCATTTAATCATCTTGTAATATTTCATTTAACAAGCGACACATGTATAGAAAGATAATACATGGATTTAACATCATTTGAATCACATTGCACTACAACAAAAGCAGCCCTTAGCGGCGGTTTTTCCCCATTTAGCGGCGGTTTTTTCTATTTCGCAGCAGTTTAAAAAATGCTTCGTAGATGCCTCATTTCCCGGTGGTTTCTCTCCATTTAGCGGCGGTTTTATGGGTATGCCACACTTTTTTATTCACGGCGGTTTTAACCGCCGCCAAATTATGCCGTTTGATGCACCTATTTTGCGGTGGTAAAAACCACCGCTAAAATCTGCCCAACAAGGCATTTAGCGGCGGTTTTAAACGCCGCTAAATGCTACCAAGTATGGCATTAGCGGCGGTTAAAACCGCCGCTAAATGTTGAACTGGAAAAAAAATAATTTTGGTTCTACTACACCACTGCCCTGAAAAATAAATCAAACCAGAATATAGAGATCACCTAGGTTTCATGGGGATCTTGACCCCCTTCTTGGTAGTGTAGGATAGCGGTATAATAAATAGAGAAACAAAATACAATAATTAAATCAACAATAAATGAAAGACAAAGCATTGGATGAATAATATTAACTAAATATAAAAGGCCAATGACAATTTACAACCATGAATTCATGTCTAGATGAAGATAAAAAACTAAAAAATAGTATACATATAGAAGGTAGCATGATACACATTAGTACATGAATAAATAAAATAACTAAAATCCCTAAGGGAATAAATCTATGAAACATACATCCACCCTGAAAATAGGGGAAAAGATATTGTACCTTGATAAATTAGGGATCGATGGTGATAAAATATGATGATGGATGAAGGAGAACCATCAAATCCTAATGGAGGGAGGTGGAGAGACCCATAGAGGACAGAGCTGTGAATGCTGGAGAAGAAGGAGGAGGAAAGAAAGGGAGTTAAAACATTTAACCTATTAATGGAAAAATGGTAATTTCACCCTTAAGAATAGTTCACATGGTTTGGCTATATGAATTTCCAAACCGTACACCAACCGTGAGACTCCCACTACTTAGGAATCCTACCTCACATGGTTTCCCCACATAGTTTACCCTAACCATGTGACAAATGTGTAATGAATTGTGTGATAATAATTCCTAAGTGGCACTAACCATGTGAGCTAGGAACACAGTTTGGAAAACTGTGTGCAGCCCGTGTGGGGAACTTCTTCTCACCTACTCCAGCCGCATGGTTTTCTACTACAGGTTCGCACAGTTTTAGAAAAACAGTATGCACCTATCATACCACCAAAACTTGATATTTTTGGTGCTTACCTAGGCCCGTTCAACTAGATAAATGATCACATCGTCATCCCTTTAAGCATCCAACCGATGGTGCTCCCCACCATAGGTTTTAACATTAACATAAAATTATGAACCATAGTATTCTCCACCATTGTAATTTCCTATAAAGAATATCCAAAGATTTCCAATGATAATATTGGAATTTTTCCTCTAATTGGGAAATCCTAAATACTTCTGAGGCCATAATAGGGACCTTACTATAATGAAACAATCAAATGCCAATCAGCCTAACTAAAACTAGTCATGCAATCTTTCTCAGAAGACATTTTCGACCCTTTCATGACACCCACATTAGCCTAGTGACATGATATAAATGGATACTTTCACCTATATACATCTAAGAAGAAGTATAATAATTCAATCCACTTTCAGCTAAGCATTCCCAAGATACTCAGCTTAGATGACTCACATATCACAACCTGAACCACAATTCCTTCCTCTATGAAATCATGTGTTTACCACAAGCACATTCACATAAGCCCATACCTGACTTTCAATGAAATTTCTTAGTCATTCCATCACCTAACCATTTAATAAATTGTTCCCCAGCATGAACAAGGGTGGAACCTAGATCCATCCCACTATAATCATTACCCTTTAAACATCACTTTTGAGTCTGACGATAAGTTTGGGATAAAATAAGATCATCAAGTTAGAGTCCAAGTAACTATCCCTTGGTAGTCCATACTCCAAGTTTACAAGTGAGATATTGGTAAAAGACCAAAACATCCACATAAGATCATTGACTGAGCCTAGAATGACATTCATCTAGTGATCAAGTCAAAGGAAACGGTTGGTGTCCAAAAGTCTGTCCAAGGCATTCCTACACATGAACTCAGGTATCACACAAGAACTAACCATGCCTCAATAAAAACCATGCATCCCGCATGAAACATTGATAAAACCTATTTATTAAAAAATAATAACACTTGATAACTTTAGCTCGGTATATAACCGATGCTCTCTTAGTGCATCGAGGATGACGTAAAGATATGGGAGATGCTCGTTGCTAAGCAAGAGTACACTAAGAGAGTATAAATATTATCAGAAGATTGGAGACACTTCCATCACCTCTAAGACACTTCCATCACTTCTACTACCTAGAAGGACATTTTTACTATATCTGACACGATGTTCCCCAAATTAAGAGTGTCCTAGTCATGAAAAGAAGAGATATACCAACTGATCATAAGAGAACTAGGTTATATTCACCTTAATCGCACATGTGACACTTATCAGATGCACACTCACAAACTCCATAACATTTGTCATAAAAGATGAAACCAACCCGACCAGCGTGTCAGAACACCCAATCCACCTTCATCTCCACCACCTTCTTCCACCTGTAAGAACATTATATTGAAAATTAAATATTGTTGCATATTTATAATAAAACTTAAAACCAATAAAAGTTTTCAAACTAAATGATTTTGATTTTTTTGTGATTTACCTGCTCACCACTACCCGATGCACTACCACCGGGGGCATATATGCTCATATACTGACGTATTTCAAGCAACTCTTTCTGCAAACCAGATATCTGATCCCCCTGCTGGTGAACTGTGTTTCGTAGAGAAGACATCTCCCTCTGAGCATCTTCGGGTATGAAATGACTATAAGAAGGAGTAGATGTAGCCGAAATCCCAGATGGCATGCGAAAGACCTCAGATGGTACAGGTCCCAAACTCATCCCACGCACTCTACCAGGATGCTCCTTCCCAAGGACTTTACCAACTGGGTCATCCTGGGAGACTGAGTAGGATTGCCCAGGATTGGCATCCCATATTTCTTTAATTTTTACCTATAAATCAAATATCAATATATATTAACACATTAAAAACTGATAATAAGTTATTATAATAAATAATTGACTTCATACCCCAACTTCTCTGGCAGGTTCATTAACAAAACTTCCATCTGTTTTTTTATGAACATCCAGCCATAGTTCTGTTCGGGATGCGTCAGGCCCTAAACTCTGTGACTGCATTAAACAAAGATAAATCAACAATTAAATATGTTAAATAGATAATATTATCTTATAAATATTTAAACTAATTAAAAGATTACCAATGACATTCGGCTTCTTGAAAAGCTTTTTGAACCCGCAGTGTGCGGGATGACCTGCTTTGCCCGGTTTGAAGCATTCTGTCTTGAGAGATCCTGAAATAAATAAAATTCAATTTAACAGTATTGTATTCAATGTCTATCTACTCTTCATGTACATGTATAAATGTAAAATGAGGATAATATAATATTATATATTTCAATACCATCCGCTTCTCATCACGATGTCTATAGACAAAAACCTTCCACTGTTCTCTCGGTACCCCACTGGGTAGCTTCTCATACATCTGCTGCAAGGTCAATGAAGTATCGTTGACATCACACCACAACCTCCATTTGAAATCTTTCCATTTTTCCAAGATTTTTCAATGTCCACTTCCATGCTATCACATCAGCAACGGTAAAGTGGAAGAACATCTGTATACAGAAATTCATTTTGAATATATTAGTAACATGACATTCAATTAAACCATAAAGTAATAAAATTACCTTTATCTGAGAATCATAAACTTCATTTTTCCAGTTTGGAGGCATATTCATCCAATCATCATATGAAATAGGTAGGGAAATGGGCTCCGCTGACAGTTAACCTATAATCTGACCAAGTAAACCTGCGGCGTCATCCGTCGGGACCCTATAAGAATCAAATGGCACCACTATCTTCTCGCCATGCATGTTCCAAACATCAGAACTTTTTATGTGTTTTTCCACGGTTGCATTATTTTCATCTGCAATGAGCAAACAATTACTACAAACAAAATGAAATAAATTTATTTAATTAAAATTTGTACCTATGACTGTGACCCTCCAGAATGTCCGTGATGAACTGGAAGGGGCATGTCGCTGCCCCACTGCTGAGGCTCCTGTAGGGGGAGGCGATGAATCATCCTCTAATGAGGCATCCACTGATGGTGTCAGAGATGGTGTAGGGGGAGATGATGCAGGGATGTAGGCAGCTGCTGCCTCAGATGTCGTGGGGACAGACGGATCGTCATCTGTCGCAGAAGTAGAAGGAATGGTGTACCGCTTCTTCCTTGGCATTCCTGTCATTTAATCAAATAAAATTAAGTTCAGAATATATATTTCAAAAAATTTATGCAGAAAAAAAATTAAAAATGATAATAGATTCCCAGTACTAACAAACAAAATATATATAACAATGATAATAAATGACTATAGAAATGAAATAAGTGGTTACTGAATGAATAAATAATTGTACATACAATCATTTTCCCCTTCAATCATGTCGGTTTCCTGCTCCATTGCTTCATCCACTTCATTCATCCTTGCTAGACTAATATTTTCCGTATCATGATGGACAAATAATTCTGCTTCCTGTTGTTGATGAAATTAAATTGTAGAGGTCAAATCTTCCACTTCATCACCCATATCATACAAATCTCTTTGTATTACGTGAGTAACTACACTCCACCCTTCATCCACAACATCATTCACATAATATACCATTTTTGCCTGCGATGCTAAGATATATGGATCATGCAGTTCACAATCACCAACATCCATCAAGCGAGAGAAGTTTACAGAAGTAAATTGCAAGGAATATCTTTTAACACCTCTGATAATATCAACCCATTTGCATTTGAATAAAACAACAGAAATATGCCCGTGGTAGTTTAATTCAATAATATCATGTAGCTTTCTATAGTATTCCACTTCAGCAAATGTAAATATACCACTATTCTGTGTTTTCAAACCCACTTCTTGATCGACTGTACGAAATCTAAAACCATTCACATTGTACGCGCCGAACTTTCTAACTTGTTTTATAGGACCTCTAGCAAGAAACATCAAATCTTCTGACAGGTCTGCTCGAGTATCAGTATTCATGATCTGAAAAAAAATTAATAGATTTGCAAATTGTATGTGTCAAACTAATATTCATATTTATTGCAATATTTATAAACTTAAACGTCGTGCAAACCATTCTACCAGCTCTTTATTCATAGCTTTCGTTATATCTTTTTCATTTCGTGTTCGGCCTCTCATTCGTCTCTTTGTTTGTATCCTCAACTCTTCAATAAATGGATCTGTAATTTCACTATTCAGCAGCACATATCTATGTGCCTGTAATAATTCCAATTCTGTTAGTGTCGCGTATGAGGTCCTCCCAACTGATCGGCCAATGGAAGGAAATATTTTTGATTTCTGATGCATTTGAGAATGAGTTGATGTGTCATCAACACGTCCAACTCGATTAAATCTTGGCTCAATATCATCCAAATATCTGGAACAAAAGGTGAGACACTCCTCGGCCAAATAGCCTTCAGCAATAGAGCCTTCTGGTTGAGCTTTATTTCTCACGTATGCTTTCAAATGCCCAAGATATCTGTGAAAAAAATAATAATATTATGCATTTATTTAAATGCCAAAAATTGTTTACTTAACTAGAAACATATAAATAAAATACCTCTCAATTGGATACATCCATCGATAATTAACGGGGCCTCCTAATTTAGCTTCGTCAACCAAATGCACAGTTAAATGCATCATGACAGTAAAAAACGATGGAAGAAAAATCATCTCCATTGCACAAAGGGTCAATACAAACCTCTCCTGTAGGTTGTCAAGTTGAAATGGATGTAGAGCTTTCTCACATAATTGCCTGAAAAATGTGCAGAATTGGAGTACAACAGTAGTAGCTTTTTCAGGTAATAATGTACGCAATGCCAATGGTAGTAACTGTTGTAACAAAATATGTGAATCATGACTTTTCAATCCATATAACTTATGATTATTCAAGTCAACACACCTTGAGATGTTACTCGAATACCCATCAGATACCTTCACATTCTTTAAAATTTGATGGAACATATCTTTATCCCTATTTTTCATTGAAAAAATGGCCGGAGCATACTTTTCATTCTCATCTGACCAGAGATCACGTTTTATTTTCATTACTTGTAAGTCTTTGCGAGCATTGAGATGATCCTTCGACTTTCCATGCTCATTAAGTAATGTGAAAATCAAATTATCACATACATTCTTCTCAATATGCATCACATCAAGATTGTGGTGCAAAGCATTAAATTCCCAGTACATAAGTTTGAAGAATATACTTTTTTTCTTCCATTGTTACGTTCTGATTTCACTTGACGATGCACTTCGCACTCGTTTTCCGCTATCATTCAAATGATGAACCTTCCCAAATTCTGTTTTAACATTTTCAAGCTGTGTCAATATTTCAGAACCGGTTAACAACTTTGGAGGTGGTCTACGATCAATGGAACCATTACATTTTGATTTGTTCAGCCGAAATCTATGAGATGCATCAAGAAATCTTCGATGGTACAAGAAGCACCATTTTCTACTGTGAGGTAGCCGTTTGGGCTCGAAATCAAAGTTACAAACGGGACAAGCCAAACCCGTATAAGTGTTCCAACCAGATAAATTCCCAATCCCAGGGAAGTCACTAATGGTCCACATTAAAGCAGCATGCATTTTGAACGTTGTTTTAGAAGAAACATCAAATGTCTCAACACCGTTTCTCCATAACTCCTGCAATTCTTCAATTAAAGGATGCAGGTATACATCAATATCATTTCTAGGCATTTGTTTTCCAGGAATAATCATCGAAATGATAAAAGATGTTTGTTGCATACACATCCACGGAGGCAGATTATAAGGGATCAAAACAACTGGCCAAATGCTATAACTCGTACTCAAAGTCCCAAATGGGTTGAATCCATCGACAGCCAATCCCAATCGAACATTCCTAGGATCAGCTGAGAAATCTGGATGTAATGAATCAAATTTCTTCCACGATTGGGAATCTCGTGGATATCTCATTAACCCATCATTGTTATTATCTACAGCATGCCACTTCATGTGTTCTGCGGTTTTTGATGACATGAATAATCTTTGCAATCGAGGCTTAAAAGGAAAGTAACGCAAAACTTTTACAGGTGTGTTACTTTTCTTCTTCTCCATGAAATTATGTTCAGTCATACTTCCAACATTACCCTTTGACTGCCATCTAGAAGAAGAACATTTCTTACAATTCTGTCTACTTGAATCCTCTCCCCAGTAAAGCATACAATCATTGGGACACGCATGTATTTTTGTATAATTCAGACCAAGCTTGTTTACAACATTTTTCATCTCATAAAACGATTCTGGGATTTTTGCTTCAGGAAATGCATCACGAATCAATTCCAATAAAATAGACATTGCCTTATTTGTAATTACACAAAGACATTTGATATGGTACAACTTCAGCAGAAATGAAAGCTTTGAATATTTCAAACACCCACTATACAACTCGTAATTTCCATCATCAACTAAATCATGAAACGCATTTTCCTCACTGAAGTTTTCCCTTACATTTGGCTCCACAGAATCAATAGGAGGATCCAATGATATGTTACAATCTTGATCGGCTTGTGTTACAGTCTCAAAAACATCACTTGTCACGTTGCAATTTGTAGCATCATCTTCTGGTTGTTCTGATATGTTTTGATGCTCATAGTGGTGTCTTGCAGTGCCGAATGCTTCATTTATGAGGTTTTGCATTTCATTTTCCATTGGCGACAAACTTGGGACCTCATTCTATGGATTAACATCAGTCCTCAATCTTTCTGTATTGTTTGATTCTCCATGCCAAATCCAACACAAATATTGATCAGGGAATTGCTTCAGTATTAAAAGTTCATAAACTTCATCCCTCTTCAACCATGTTCTAAATTTACATTTAGGACATGGACATCTTATTCTCCCTTCAACGGATCGATTAGAAATTGGAAAATCTAAAAACTCATTCAAACCCTTAACATATTGAGGTGTGTTCCTCGGTAATGTGATCCAACTTTTATCCATGTATATCACAATGTGCCTACACAAAAATATACGATAGTGTAAGATTACAGAAACATAATATAATAAAGATGAACCATTGATCATAAAGTATGCATAATATAATAAAGATGATTTATTGATCACATTTACCACTTCAGACCAACAGAACAAGTCTGGTCCATAGGAGACAGCGTCAACACCTCATTGAGGAGCAATAAGAATATCGGGCTACACACTTATCATAACACTATCGATCACACATTTATGTTGCCTCAAACAACACCCCATTGATGTGTGATCGAAACTGATCATAATGCATTTTAAACCTGAGACATTATGTGATTGTTTAGGCTTGACCTTAGATGTCCTCCAAGAGGAATGATGTTTCTCAATGGTTTCATACACAAACAACTATAAAGAGGGCCACTATGTTCACTTTATTCATCGAAGTGTCACCTCTCTAGGTTTGAGTATTACAAGTCAGACATTTATAATCATGTCTTCAACCATCAACATATAAAGAACCAGTTTTTTATTCAAGGGTTGTCCTCGACATTGAAACATTATTAATCTCATTTATAAGAATTTTATTTTAATAAAAAAATTTATTTTTTTAAAAGGGTTTGATCACTATAGTGGTGAGAATGTAAAACACATACATACATCAAATTCATAAACACATGGGAAATGCCGAAGGACTACTCACATCAATTCTATTTTTTTTTCACTTTTTAAGAACAACCCTATAACTCTTGTCAATGATTTTTTAAATCTGAAATCATATCTTTAGTACCTATCTCAAGGCACAACACCAAATACATAATTATATACAATTTATAGTTAATTATATAATTTTATTATAAAAATTATAATTTATTTCAATTAAAACCAACAAGGAATAATTGCCTAAAAATCACCAGCCCACCTCATCACACCTATATAATAACCAACCACTTATGTATTGTTTGTGGTGAACTCCAACCTTTATCCCAAAAAAATTACCTATGAAGTTGAACTAAGTCAATCAACAAATTAACTTAACTTAATCTAATTTTAATTAAAACTATTTAAAAATTATAAATGGTGATGTACCTCTAACCCAATGACATATTACAGCATGATATAATAATGTTGGGACATCTCATATCAGTTTTGAGAAAAATAATTATCAGATTAGATGATTTATACAATGATCCAGTGTAAATAATCTCCAAAATCTAACCAAAAAATCCAAAAATAAATGAAGAACAATGTAAAGTTAACATCAAATGTAGTCATACAAAATGGAAATAATACTACATGTTTGACCCCAACCATGGCCATGAATGATGTTGTAGAGGAATTTATCTAAGTTTGATGCAAGTAGTTTATAATCAAATGATGTCCTATTTGACATTAGCATCACCTTTTTGATGTGTTGGTTACATATACTTCTTCCTAACCATATAATTTATTCCCCTTCCCCTTCTCTATCTATCTGCCTCTCCCAAAAACAATGTCTACATCATAGGAATATATGTTGGTATTTTGAAATATTTAAGTCATGTAGTTGTTGATAAGGTGGCATGTATATTTGTCATAATTGAAATAATTTTTTAGATATTTCATTATTTTGATGACCCATATGTTTTTATTTCCCATTATGGTTTTTTGAGACTCGACGCAGTAATGACCTCCTCACGGTGGAAGACTAGCCCACCAAAACCCAATTCCTTCCACCATAGGCCATTTTTTAAAGATAAGTGACGAGAATGAATAATTATAATGGTAGGCCTCTTCATAATGTACATGTAGGCATGCACCCAACCATATATATGAATATGTTCATAATAATAAAAATAAGAGAAAATAAACTAAATATTTACATTCTATCATGTTATTTACTTTAGAGAATAAAAAATAGTACAATAGGTAATATGAAAAGAAATGGAAAAAATATACACCTAATAGGGAAATATTACATATCCTGATAATAATATGAAATGAATGAATTATAGAGAGATCAACTATTGATCTATAATCACCGACCACCATGCAAGGTCAAATTAACCCAATTATCCCTTTTCCCAACATAATACAAAACTAATTTGTACATTATCTATATATGCATGACATGTGTGGGAATAACTCAATTAGGTTTGAGCACATATATACCCAACCTTCCGCATCCAAACCCGATATAGGAGGAATAGAATACATGTTAATATTAGACATCTGAGCCTAAAGATTGATGAAAAACTAACCCAACAATAAAGAGATATGTTCTTCAATGAAAACCAAAAAGGAGAGAAAGGTTATATCTATCTCAAATACCAGTCCAAAATAATGGTTTCACAACTTCTCTAATGAAATATCATCAATGCCCAGTATCATGCTAATTTGTTCATGGAATTATTGAGGAGGACCAACACGTCATCAATTTTCTATAATCTTATGGATCATAACAACCGTGGATTGAGGAATCTCTACATTGTGTAATAGTGTATTACATCCTTTGTTTCGGTATAATGTGTATGGTGGATCCACAAAACATGTTCCTGGGGAGAACCATCCTGTTTGATGGAGGGACCTCTTCTTAGGGTTATAGGGATTACATAATATATTTCTACATAATGTTTATTGTGAACCTACACCCTAGTGTGAAAGGGGATACAATATTTATGGATATAGGACCAACACCCTGGTGCAATATAGAATGGTACTTCAAGTCATATTATATAAATAGAGAAGCAGTACACTCAAATCAAACAAAACAACACAAACACAGACAAGAAAACTTTGCACGACTATCCATGAAACACCATGGGGATTACATTAGAACCAATAAACCAAAGGAAATAAATGAAAAGAAACAAAATAACAAAAAGAAAACCAAAACACAAAGCATTCGCAGCACTACGACAACAAATCAATAATGTGGAAGCTGCAACTCGTCTGAAGCTTGACATTCATTCCTCAAATACAAATAAGAACTCTCATTCCAGTAGAATATAACAGTTAAAATTCAAAAAAACCACTCCATATGGGCCTAAATAGTAGTAAATGAAAATATCAGTGAACCTACAAACAAATCTGCAATTCATCCACAACTCAAACTGTTGGAACCAAATAGATTGCCCAAATAAAATAGATGACGTCATTGGCCTAAAAAACAACTGAAATAACATTAATAGATAACAGATAATGCAAGTACTTGATCTTGGATGAAAAATAAGAGATGCGCAAGAACCTCCATCCAAGAAACTGCAGCTTAGGACATAGTGCCAAAAGAATGTCATGCTGGAAAAAGTTCAATGACAACAATAATTTCAGATCAAAACCCAACAGAGCATTATGATAATAAATTAAGATGTTTGATCCATACTAATATCAGTTAATAAAGGAATAAATTATTTAAGAGAGTATATTAAAGTTGTAACATACCTCTATACAGTAACTAATTATAAATAATGTTTTCTTGTTATCAAAATAATGTAGTATGAATATGTTGAGATTGTTATTAAAGAAAAATAGTGTTCCATCAACTAAATCCATTATTGACCAAGTGTTCATGATATCTAGACACATTTTTGTTCATTTTCAAATAAAGGATGTTGAATATTCAACCTTTTAAAGAGAAATTTTCTAACCCAAACCGGTTTTCTATGTACAGGTCCTGGAGGGCTGCATGCAACAATACATCGTATGGAAAACAATGATAAGAATTCCATTTATTACAACATTAATTCACAACTAAAAACATGTACTCAATTAACATGAAAAAGAAAAGTTAATAACCTATGATTTATCATCAATTAATATAATGTAGTGACTATATATTTACAAAGAAACTAAATTTCAAATAACATATAGAATAATTAATTTTAAAGACTAAAACAAACTATGATTCATTAACAAGAAACACTATTAGTTTATGACCACATAAATATATCATTGTGATGTTAAAAAATATATATGTAATTAAATATATATATCAACAATTATTCACAACCCAACTAATTAATCTTTACGCACAAGGCATGAATTGTAAAAAACTATTTGATGTATATAATCTCAATATTAGATTCAATAGTACAATAAATAATTCATGAAAAAAATGAATATAATGCATTTTCAAATCACATGGAATGGGAATCATGCATTAATAAAGAAAAGGCACAATATTTTACCACTCCCTATACCAAATCAACAATAAATTGTAACAAGATTCAAAATATAAAAACATAGTTCAAAAAAGTAAGAACATGTCCCCTTCTAATTAGATAATTTAGGATGCACTAGTATGTTAAACATTCAATCTCTACTAATTAATGGTGTAAAATTCCATTGTGGGTTTTATTTTTTACTACAAATCAGTTCATTAGATTACCTCACAAATCAGGTGAGGGGGGTCGCTGAAGGCCGCGGGGGGCGTGGGGGGTGCCGGGGTCGCCGGAGGGCCCGGGGGGCGTGGGGGGCGCGGGGGTCGCCGGTGGTCGAGGGGGTCGCTGGTGGTCGAGGGGGGCGCCGGGGGGTGCGGGTTTCGCCAGAGAGCGCGGGGGGGTGGGGAGTCGCCGACAGCACGGGGGGTGCGGAGTCGAGGGTTAGGGATCGCGAAGGGGAAGGGGGAAAGGGTCAGCGGCTATGTAAAATAAATCAAGTTTCGCGGCGGTTTATTAAAAACCGCCGCGAAACTTCACCGAAAAAGGTTTAGCGGTGGTTTTGTGAACCGCCACCACAAAACCACCGCTAAACCATGTTTTTTTTGTAGTGTTGGAATATCATATTAAAAAGATTCATATGTATAATCAGCCCCTTACATAGAATGGTATCAAAATAGCTCATAATGGATAACAGTTCAAGGGCCATTAAAATACTCATATGACTGTTTTTAATATAACAAGACTTACTAGACTATCAATATATCACATTGATTAGTTATAATTTAACTCACATGGGAAAACCAATAATTTATGAAATTCTTACAAATTTCATTGATTCAATACATGGCCTCTATTTGACTCACATGGGCAAGGCAACATAATTTAAACAATGAAAGCACACATGGGTCAATGGTACATCACCCATCCCATTCCATTAATTCATTTCAATTAAAACATAACAACATCTCAATTTCAAAATAATAAATTCCATTTTCATATCCCATGACATTGGGTTAAAGGTATACCTCAAAGGAATCCAAGGATAAAAGCTATAAAGGGTCAATCAAGGAAACTCACCCATGGGGTAGTCCTTATTCAAGTTATTAAACTTTTAAAATTCATAATCATTCCTATTAAATTACCTAAAACATGATAGGAAATAAAATTGTTAAATTCCAATTTAAGGTGATTCCCAAAAAATTTGCGCACGACACTTTGTGATATATAATTAGCTTGAAATTTAGTGAAAATCACATGACTAACTACCTTAGGCTCCTTCTAGATATCTCATCTAGTATCAAGCTCTGATTTGTCCCATTTTGGAAGAAATGTGAAGAATGTATGAAGAACGGGAAAATAGTGCATATGAGACTGAATCCCAATAACACAATTAATATCCAGAAGAATCAAGAATGGAAAAAAGGGATCGAGTCCTTACTATTGTGGATCCAAGGAGATGAACCATGATCAAATTAGGGGTTGGATGAAGAAGGGATTTTAAATCCTTGATTAGGTTCAAGAGAAGATCTCACATAGTTTCCCTCTACTATTCCATGAAGAAGGGAACTGTTTTTTATGTTATAAAAATTTAATGGGAAAAATTTTCATTTTACCCAAAAAATCGAGGTTTCACTCCATAGTTGCATGGTTTTTCAAACCATGCACCAAGTCACATTGTTTAATGTAGTAAAAATGGGAACTTTCACGGTTTACCCACATGGTTCATAAACCATGTGAAGAGTCTTTGTCAAAATCTATTTAAATTGTAGACCATGTCGTACGGGTAGGTTCCACCTCCCACACAGTTTCATAAAATCGGGCTGGAATTAGACCCCTACTACGAAAAATAAAACAGTTTAGTCAAACCATGCGTCCAACCATGAAGAATTTTCATTAACCATGTGCTAGGATAAAAACACCCAAACTTTTGGTTCTGGGCTATAAAACAGCCTCAAACACCCCCAAGACCTCTATGACCTCAACATGAACTCACATTAGGCCATACATAATCATTTAATAGAGAAAAGATATAAAACTCATGATTTTTACATCAAAGGAGAACCTATTTCTTAAAAAATTATCCCCTTAAAAAAAATCTTCACCGAATTGCCATTCTAAGGATGGGGAAGAAATATTTGAGAACTACACCAGCCACTGTGATTTCACATCTACCTCCCTCACTCAGGTCTCATCCTACACTTAGCCATGCTACCATAGCACCTATACTAAAGGAACATATCGGCCACATAGAACCTTCATGCTATGATCCAAAATTCGAATAGGATGCTCTTTAAAGGATGCATCAAACATTAACTTAACCTACTTGGGATGAAAAGCATGATATTGGTCTAAATGATAACGTTTCAACTATGAAACACGGATGAAATCATGCATAGCATGGTACCTCTGAGGTAACTACAACATATAGGCTATCAGCCTGACCATATCTAGAATCTCTAATGGTCTGATGTACTGTCATGACCCGCCTTCACCAAAAGGCAGGAAAGGTCAACAGATTGTCGGGCCCTTCCTTATTTTAGTTGAAGGAGAGATAATGACCCCTGAAACCAACCTTCAATAGGTCCCAGAGAGGCGACCAGCACCAAGGGTATAAGATCACACACTAAATGGAAGGCATTACCCTTTTTCTTTTAATAGGATCGAGAGATAAGATAGTAAATCCCACAACACAAAACTGAAAGTGAAAAAAAGACTAAAGATAAACCATTCCCATATGCATGTTCAAAGGTAAAAGATATAAGCCGGAAAACCCCAAAGGTAAAAAGAATACCAAGAAAAGAAAAGCAACAACAACAATTTCCCCAAAGGTCCGTGCTAGTATGGTCCCGCGCGATCCCCGAAGTCCTCCTGGAAACCTGAAAGCAGTTTTATATACATAGGGTGAGCATACAAGTATACTCAGAAGGGAAAACCAAAGACTCTCGTGCACAAGTGGGGAAACGTACTAGAGTCCTGTGAGAAGTAGACAACCAACACTATCAAAGAGTTCATCCATCCCACTCATCGGTCACACTCACCAAATAATGCAAGCAAGTAATGTATAAACAATGCACATTGATGCTTGGGTACCCCGCGCTACATTCCCACTGGTTATTGAAGACATCCTACACATCGAACTAATCCTTCCATTCTATCACCACAATCCCACTACCACACCCCATCCGTACACACCTGGGATATATCCTCACGCAGTCCCACTACCAATCCCTGCCCGCAAACACCTGGGCCACAACTATCTCACGTAACCATGCCTGCAAACACCTAGTCTAGAACAACCACTGTCATGCCCGAAGACACCTGGTCTAGAAGATCCACTGCCATGCCCGAAGACACCTGTGCCTCATCCCAAAGACACTTGGGAAACCACCTTCCCGCACACACCTTGGCCAACCACCACACCACCCTGCCCAAAGATTCTTGGGCTAATAATGGACTTCAGGCCATCACAACCTGCTCGAAGATACTTGGGCTATCCGGTAAAGGGATCAGAAAGGAGCTAATAACTAGCCACTAATAGAAGTGTTGGAAAAAACAACCTCCCCCATGAAATGTGGGTGTCCGGCACGAAGTGCTCAACTTGGGTGGGGAACGAATATGAAACAAAAAAAAGAAGTATATGTATAGGTGACAAGCACTCACCCAATATAGGTATTTATTTATCCAACCTAAAGATCACTATCCCTAAGTCGTAACTCACCCCAAACCGATGCCCATTTTTTCCATCCTTGTTTTCAAGTTCAGTAATAATGTTTAAATAAGTTTCTGCACCTACTTGGGCAACTAGAAGCACAAGCTAAGGAATGATCACACCCAACAACAATTTAAACATTCACACCCGTTTCTCTTATAAGGCCACAACAACAAAGAGTGATAAGAGAGATCCCTCAAAGTACTGGAACCAAGTGAAAACCCCAGATAGTACCCCATGTTCCCCAAATCCAGGAGCCAATGATTCCTCAATAATAGAGGACTCCACCCCAATTCTTGATATAATCAAGGTAACCACCAAACCTTAAATTCACAACCAATGGAAGCATAACAACAGGGGATCCCATCCCCACCAACATCACACAAAAATCGACCCGTGAAGGGAAAAACAACCAAACCACCACCACCAACACAAAGCAGTCCCACAATACAATCCATTTAAACATCACCTGAGTTAAGGGTTCGTTAGTGCACAGATAAAGACCACCAATGACCATGATTTTCAGTAGGCGTAATCCCATACAATTCAGAAATCATTAATACTGGAAGATCATAAAACAAAGCAGCATCATCAATCACAACCCTCCCCCTTCATTCTTTAGAATTTGTTTATTATCTTCATTAAGTTTTGGTTCATCCAATTCTACGGAATCAAAAGCATTCCCACCCCTAAAGATACACATAAAGGAGAAATGAAGGTGAAACCCCTACCTAATTGATCGACGATCAAAGTTTATCTTCACGTTCCAGGAACAGAAGATGCGCGATTTTCGGGGGTGGGGCCTTGGGAACTCAAGGACGAGCAGACGAATCGATGGGAGGGTGATCAAGAAAAAGAAACCCAGGGAGAACCCTTTAGTTTAAAAGGTCCCTTTAGTTTATAAGGGACAGGGACAGTTGAGATAAGAACGCGAAACCGTGTAAAGAGTGGGGTCGTGGGTCAACCACGCGGCCCCACACGTCATTAAAGGGTCCCTACGTTTAGGGGCGGTATAAACCGACGCACACCAGGGTACCTCAATTAATCAAACGCCATTAATTGGCATTAATTGGCTTTACAATAGGTGTAAAGGTGTCAAAATAGGGATTAAAACTCAATTTTCCCAAAAAGGAGGCGATACTGGCTTACTCGTGGGGGTTAGGCTAGGTCTATCGGATAGCCGAGATACCGGTAGGCTATGGCTACCGGTAGACTGAGCTACCGGTAGGCTGCGACTACCGGTAGGCCGAGCTACCGATAGGCTGCGGCTACCAGTAGGCTGAGCTACCAGTAGGTTGCGGCTATGAGTAGGCCGAGCTACGGGTAGGCCGAGCTACCAGTAGGCGGAGCTACCGATAGGCCGAGCTACTGGTAGGATGCGGCAACCGGTAGACCGAGCTACCGGTAGGCTGAGCTACCGATAGGTTGTGGCAATCGGTAGACCGAGCTACTGGTAGGTCTTCTACCGGTAGGCTAAGGCTACCAGTAGGCCTACTGTGGGTCAAACTTTGCCGAGAAGTTGGGATGGCCTCCCAGACCACGCAGAACGCCACAAACGTCAGATTTTTACTAAGTAATGGTCCTCTGACAACCAGGGCCATTACATCGGATACCTCTCAAACTATTCTCACCCTCGAGAATCAAAACAACCCATAATGAAAGAGAGGGTCCAAACAACCACCTTGAAAGATACCTCTATGGAGTGAACCTCATTGTTAACTAAAAACACCTCCCTCTAAAGAACCAAGCTACATACCATGTCAAACTGCCTAGTCATGTGGGTTGGGGAGTCCCTTCCCCATTTCAAGATACTATCCGATTTGGGTGGCACTGACTCTCCTGCACGGGGTTAATCGCATCCACCTTAATGCGTCTTGATTACGGGTCTGGTCCTCTCCTCCCCATAGCCAGGGCTTTCCACGCACATCCAGTGGAAAGAAAAACCACATTTTTTCATAGCCAACAAGGTAAAGCGCTCCACCACAACATGTATAAATAGAATAGTAAAAAACTCCAAACAACTCTGGGTACTGGGCACACATATGTGCATCCCTCTCCCACGTACTCTCCTCAAGCCCACCATGTCTCCATAACACATGAATCAAGGGAATGGTTTTCCCATTAAGTACCTTCTCCTCACGATCCTCGATCATCACTGGTATTTCCACAAAAGTTAGGTCGTCCTCGATGTATAGCTCTCCCCAGTCAAGAACATGTGAATCATCGTGTAGATACCGATGGAGCTGGGACACATGGAAGATGTCATGTATCCTCAGTAGCGGAGGTAGTAACGCTAGCTGATAAGCCACTTTGCCGAACCGCCCCAAAACTTTGAAGGGTCCGATGAACCTGGGAGAAAGCTTACTCCCCTTGCCAAACATCTGTTTTCCATGCCGAGGGGAGACCTTCAAGAACACGTGGTATCCAACCTCAAACTCCAAGGGAATTCTCCTAGTATCAGCATACGACTTCTGTCAGTCTTGGGCCGCCTTCATCCTTTCCTGTATAAGCTGAACCTTCTCCACCGTGCTCTGCACCACCTCCAGGCCAAGGATGCCCGCCTCTTCGAATTTGGTCCAACACACAGGTTAGAGGCATAGCCTCTTGTACAAGGCTTCAAATAGGTCCATACCAATGCTGGAGTGATAACTATTATTATAGGCGAACTCTATCAAAGGTAAGTGTCGCACCCATGATCCTCCTAAGTCCAGAACACATTCCCTCAGCATATCCTCCAAGGTCTGGATGGTGCGCTCTGTCTGTCCATCTGTCTGGGGATGGAAAGCAGTGCTAAGACATAGTTGGGTTCCAAAAGTATGATGCAATCCTCTCCAGACTCGTGAGGTAAACCATGAATCCCTATCTGAGACTATGGACCTCAGAACACCATGTAACCACACCACCTCATCCACATACCTTCGTGCCAAAGCATCCACTACACTGGACTCCTTAATCGCCAAAAAGTGAGCCGATTTTGTCAACCGGTCCACTAATACCCAGACGACATTGTATCCCCCTTGAACCTTGTGTAGTCCCATGATGAAATCCATTGAGATGTCCTCACACTTCTACTTGGGGACATCTAGTTACTACAGCAGGCCACCTGGAACATGGTGTTCAGCCTTCACCTACTGACACACTAGGCACTTGGCCACAAACTCTGCCACTGCACTCTTTACTCTGGGCCACCAGAACTGTCTCTTCAGACCCTGGAACATCTTGGAAACTTCTGGGTGTACCGCTAGGGGTGAGTTGTGGAACTCACTAAGAACCTTTCCGCGAATCACCTCTGGAACAAACAGCTTTCCCCGGAAAAGCATCTGGTTCTGACCATCCTCCGCCCATCCTCCCGGAGCATTGCTCTGGTCAACTTGGTCACACATCACTTCTCACTCTAGGTCTCCCCACTAAGTCTCCTCCACTTGCGGAAACAGAGAAGACTGCACTGTCATCTGATACAGGAAACCTCTACCGCCATCTGTCCTCGCATCTAGGTGCAATGCAGCCAACTCCTCCATCGCCTTCCAGGCGTCTGCTGACGCTCGGACCGCATCCTTCTTCGATCTCCTACTCAAGGCATCAGCCACTATATTTTCCTTCCGTGAAGTGTAGGAAATCTCGATGTCATAATCCAGGAGGAACTCCACCCACCTTCGCTACCGCATGTTTAGTTCCCACTAGGAGAATATATACCTCAAGATTTTGTGATCCGTGAAGACCACAAAGCGTTCTCCGATGAGGTAATGTCACCATAACTTTAGCACAAAAAATTACCGCTGCAAGCTCCAGGTCGTGGGTCGCATAATTACGCTCATGAGTGCGTAGCTACCTAGACCCATAAGAGATCGCCCCTTGTCACTGCATCAACACACTTCCGTGGAATTGCCCTGAAGCATCACAGAACACCTCATACGCCGCCCCTTCTTCTGGTAGACTCAGCACTGGGGCACTAACCAGATTCTCCTTCAGATAGCTAAAGGCTACCTCACAATGCTCACTCCACACGAAAACCTGGTCCTTCTTGGTCAAGGCTGTCAAAGGGGTTGCAACTCAGAAGAAGTTGGGTACGAACCTCCTATTGTAACCTGCCAGCCCGAGGAAACTACGAACCTCTGCCACATTTTTGGGTGCTTCCCCAGAAACAACCTCCTCAACCTTTGATGGGTCTACCGTTACCCCCCTCTTGGACACCACGTGCCCAAGTAAGTGCACTTCTCGTGTCCAGAACTTGCATTTTGAAAACTTCCCATAGAGTTGGTGCTGTCAGAGGACCTCCAAAACCATCCTCAGGTGCTCCGGGTGGTTCTACTTTGATCTTGAATAGATCAGGATATCGTAGATGAACAAAACTATGAACCGATCTAGGTACTCCCGGAAGATGGAGTTCATAAGACCCATGAACACAGCCAGGGTGTTCGTAACACCGAAAGGCATGACTACAAACTAGAAGTGTCCATATCTGCACCTGAACGCTGTCTTCAGGATGTCGCCATGTTTCAATCTCAACTAGTGATACCCAGACTGCATGTTGATCTTCTAGAACCACCCTGCCCCTTTCAGTTGGTCGAAAAGATTGTCTATCCTCGGAAAAGGGTAGTGATTCTTGATCGTTACCTGAGTCAACCTCCTGTAGTCTATGCACAACATGAGACCACCATCTACCTTCCTTGCGAACAAGACCAGATCACCCCACGACGACGCACATGGTCGAACCTAGCCCCTCTTCATCAGATCATCAATCTGAATCCGCCACTCCTATAGCTCCGAAGGTGCCATCCGGTAAGGAGACATCGAAATTGGATGAGCACTAGGCTGAAAATCTATCCCAAAATCGATATTATGTCGAGGGGTAGAGTCATCACCTCCTTAGGGAATAATTACATAAACTCACGGATGATTACTGGCATATCCACCATCTCAGCATCTACTAGATCTACTGACAGCTCGGTTAACAAGGAGAGGAGGGTTTCCTCTTGCCTACTGCCCCCCTGACTGCCCCACTCACCGGTGAAAGTAACACACCGGCCACCCAAGTATGAGAAAACAACCCTTCCCCAAAATAAGTCGATGATGGAACACACAGAGAACAGCCAGTCGATGCCTAGGATGAAATCGTATCACAGTATCTGTAGCAGTAGTAAATCCATGACCGACTGATGTATCCCTATCATCAGTCTGCATCCTCAAAAAACGTATAACAAGTCGGTCTGACCTCCGACTGGTGTGATCAGCACCAGGGGAAATGGAAGTCTCTCGACATCTAGTCCCAGTGCATGGGATAGACCGGGTGCAAAAAAGGAGTGCAAAGCTCTGGTATCGAAAAAGGCATAAGCAAGGGTACTAAATAAACTGATCATACCTCGAAAAACCTCTGGTCATGTTGAAACTGCTGCCTCTGCAGCATGCAACCGTCCATGCCCAGCTCCTCTTCCCCTTGGCTGTCGGCTGCCTACTCGACCATGCCCAGGTCGAGGTCCCTGAGGAGTTCCCTGAGGTCAGCCCCCTCCTGCGACGTCTGCTCTCGGAGGAGGAGGAGCTTTCTAACCCTGCTGCTGCTGCTGAAGGAAGGGCCTAGCAGGAAGCTGCTGTTGGGGAGGGTGTTGGGCCTGTCCGCCATTGCCGTATTGTAATCAGTCCAGGAACTGATTCCAGAGATGTCCATGACTCCCACAGATTAAGCACCTCAGTCCTGGGCTCGAAAGAAAAGGGTGAGGACCAGGGGACCGGAACTGGAACTGCTGTGGCCTGCTCCCTGCTGGTCAGAACCAAGAGGGTCCTAATGCTAGTGGTCTGGTGGTGACAGCCTTCCCCTTTAATTATCCCAGCTGGATCCCCTCTCGTGATACACCTCCAAGTGTGTGAATCCTCTCCACCACTTCGGCCTTCTTCTGGACCTCTAAGTATGTCGGCAGGGTGAAGGGGGTAACAGCGTACTGGAGGGAGGGTCAGAGCACTTCCTCTAAACGTCTTTCTTGAGACTCCTCATTTGGAAAGTGGTCCGGAGCGAAACGTAGGAGGTCCTTGAACTTTATTCTCATCTCCCTTACTGACATACTCCCCTGCTGGAGGGAGAGTATCTCCTACCTCTTTTCAACCTTCATCATAGAAGAGAGGAATTCCGCCTAGAAATCCTTCTCAAAATCAGCCCATGCCACCTTAGCCACTCTCCTTTCCCCTAGGTAGAGCATCCACCAGTGATGCGCTGCTCCCCACATCTGGCTGACGGCCAGAGGAACCCATTACTCAGTCGGAGACCGGATCAAGCCGAAGGCTATCACCAGCTCCTCTAACCAACCCTATGTGTTCATGTCAGAGGTGCTACCCTCTTACTTCTCGAGGGTCTATCGCCAGAAGGCCCAAAGCGTCCTCAGACACTGATCATATTCCTCCTCTAGGTTAGATTTCTGTCGACCGACCAAGGTAGAATCTTGTTCCTTGATCACCCACACCACACCTTGTCGCCTCCCAGGTGCCATAGCTGCAAGGTAGACAAGGAATGCCTAATCCCAAGTAGTGTAGAATATTGTTCTTAAAATTTCTTATACTTAATATTTATTTCAATTTCCAAAACACCCATGAAACACGAGAACACAAGTCATTATGATGCATGTAACTTTACTAGGGTTTTTACCCTACAATCAGCGTGGCCTCACATGGTCATTCGATAGGTCCATAGTCCTTGGATCGGATCATGGGGGCACTAAAATCCCGTGTACTAGCCGGTCTTTCCTGGCCTAATTCATGCACCACGGTCACCCAACACTATTTCCCTACCATCCCATGCAATCCTTACTGTGCCTAACTTTTGACTCCATCCAATCTCTTAAACCTTCCCTCTGATACCATTCTTTCACGATCCGGCTTCACCAAAAGGAGAGAGAGGTCACTAGATTTCTAGGCCCTTCCTTCTTTATGTAGAAGGAGAGATAATGACCCCCAAAACTGGCCTTCAATAGGTCCCAGAGTGGCAACCAGCACCAAGGCTATAAGATCACACACTAAATGGAAGGCATTTCCCTTTTTCTTTTAATAGGATCAGGTGATAAGATAGTAAATCCCACAACACCAAACTGAAAGTGCAAAAATGACTAAAGATAAATCATTCCCATATGCATGTTCAAAGATAAAAGATACAAGTCGCAAAACCCCAAAGGTAAAAAGAATACCAAGAAAATAAAAGAAACAACAACAACTATCCCAATGGTTCATGCTAGTATGGTCCCGCGCGATCCCTGAAGTCCTCCTGGAAACCTAAAAAGAGTTTTATATACGTAGGGTGAGCATACAAGTATACTCAGTAGGGAAAACCAAAGACTCTAGTGAACTAGTGGGGAAATGTACTAGAGTCCCGTGAGAATCAGACGACCAACACTATCAAGGAGTTCATCCATCCCACTCACCGGCCAAACTCACCAAATAACGCAAGAAAGTAAGGTATAAATAAATCACATCAATGTTTGGGTACCCCGTGCCACTTTCCCACTGGTTATTGAAGATATCCTACGCATCGAACCAATCCCGCCATTCTGTCACCGCAGTCCCACTGCCACACCCTGCCCACACACACCTGGGCCATATCCTCATGCAGTCCCACTGCCAATCCCCGCCCGAAAACACCTGGGCCACAACTGTCTCACGTAACCACGCCTGCAAACACCTAGGAAAGAAAAACCACCACCATGCCCAAAGACACTTGGGCTAGAAGATCCACTACCATGCCCGAAGACACCTGGGCCTCATCCTGAAGACACATGGGAAACTACCTGCCCGCACACACCTGGTCCTACCACCACACCACCCGACCAAAGATTCTTGGGCTAATAATGAACTTCAGGCCATCACAGCCTGCCCGAAGATACATGATCTATCTGGGAAAGGGAGCAGAAAGGAGATAATAACCTGCCACTAATAGAAGTGTTGGAAAAAACACCATCCTCCATGAAATGGGGGTGTCTGGAACTAAGTTCTCATCTTGGGTGGGGCACGAATAAGAAACACAAAACTACATGTATATGTATAGGTAACAAGAACTCACCCAATCTAGGTCTTTCTTCAGCCAACCTAAAAATCACTATCCCCAAGTCACAACTCACACCAAACCAAAGCCCATTTGCTCTATCCTTGTTTTCAAGTTCATTAATAATGTTTAAATAAGTTTCTTCACCTACTTGGGCAACTAGAAGCACAAGCTAAGGAAAGAGAACAACCAACAACAATTTAAACATTCACACCCGTTTCTCTTGTAAAGCCACAACAACAAAGAGGGATAAGAGAGATCCCTCAAAGTACTGGAACCAAGTGAAAACCCATGATACTACCCCATGTTCCCAAAATCCAGGAGCTAATGATTCCTCAAAAACAGAGGATTCCACCCCAATTCGTGATATGATCAAGGTAACCACCCAGCCTTAAATTCAAAACCACTGAAAGCATAAAAACAGGGGATCCCATCCCCACCCACATCACCCAACAATCGTCCCGTGAAGGGAAAAACAACCAAACCACCACCACCAACACAAAGCAGGCCCACAATACAATCCATTTACACATCACCAGAAGTAAGGGTTCGTTAGTGCACAGAGAAAGACCACCAACAACCATGATCTTCAGTAGGCATAATCCCTCACAATTCAGAAATAATTAATAATAGAAGATCATAAAACAAAGCAGCATCATCGATCACATCCCTCCCCCTTCATTATTTAGAATCCTTTTATTATCTTCATTATGGTTTTGTTTATCCAATTATACAGAATCAAAATCATGCCCACCCTGCAAGATACACATAATGGAGAGACGAAGGTGAAACCCCTACCTGATTGATCAACGATTGAAGTTTATCTTCATGCGCCAGGAACAAAAGATGCATGATTTTTAGGGGTGGGGCCTCAAGAACTCAATGATGAGAAGACGAATTGTTGGGAGGGTGATCGAGAAAAAGAAACCTAGGGAAAACCCTTTAGTTTATAAGGGCCCTTTAGTTTATAAGGGTCAAGGAAGGTTGAGATAAGAATGTGAAACCACGTAAGGAGCGGGGTCGTGGGTCGACCACGTGGCCCCACACGTCCTTAAAGGGTCCCCGCCTTTAGAGGTGGTTTAAACTGATGCACACCAGGGTACCTCACTTAATCAAACTCCATTAATTGGAGTTAATGGGCTTTAAAACAGACATAAAGGGGTCAAAATAGGGTTTAAAACTCAATTTTCCCCAAAAGGAGGCAATACTGGCTAACCCTTGGGGGTTAGGCTAGGTCTACCAGTTAGCAGAGCTACCGGTAGGCGGCGGCTACTGGTAGACCGAGCTACCGGTAGGATAAGGCTACTGGTAGGCCTACCGTGGGTCAAACTTCACCGAGAAGTTGGGATGGCCTCCCAGACCACCCATAACACCTCAAACGTCAGATTTTTACTACGTAATTGACCTCCAACAACCAGGACCATTACATGTACCGCGGTGAAAGCTTACCCTGCCTCATGACCCTCTTATGTCCCAACCTCGATGTAGCATGTAAAAAAATGAATCCCCAACCTCAATCTTAAGAGGTCATCTGCAGTGATCAAAATAAGATTTATGATGATACTATGCAGTAGCCATCCACTTCCGAATCAACTAAACCTATTCAATAGTATCCTAGACAAGATAAAGTCCTAGTATAACTGCCTCTCCTACCTTCATCTAACACAAGGGTGATTAGCATGGAATGTCATACAGTTCCTCATATGGAACTATCTGAATAATATCTTGAAAGCTATTGTTGTAGGATAACTCAAACATAGGTATATGTCTCTCCTAAGATCCCTCAAAATCAAGGATTCCAACTCGTATCATGTTCCCAAGCACCTAAATCATGCACTCTGACTAGCCATTTGTTTGGGGGTGGTATGTCATGCTCAGAAGCACCTGTATAACCGAAACCCTATGTAGTCCTTTCTAGAAATGAGATGTAAACCAGGAATCCCTATCTAAAATGATAGAATGTGGGACCCCATGTATTTATACAGTTTGATGGATGAAAAAACTCACAAGCTCATCAACATTGATGGTTTCCTTGATCAACAAGAAATGTGAAACCATGAAGAGCCTGTAAGCAACAATGTAACAACCCAAAGTTTTTCAATGGAAATTCCCTTATTATATTTATGTCATAAAATCACATGAAAACACAACATAATGAACTACTAAGTGATAATTGACCTTTAAACATAAATTTTTCACTTATGTGTTTGGAATTTCGAAAATCCTGCATACACGGTTGTGTTCAAGATGTTTTTTAGAGTCTAATAAAACAAAAAGAATTTTTGGTGAATAGTAACCTACTCTAATGAATAGTAACATACCCTTATGAATAGTGATATACCCTAATGTATATTAACATCACCTATGATAGTATAAAAATAATATACAAGTTGGAAGTACAATATACCTATGTTTTAGAATAAGTTAATGCATGTTTTAAATCTGGTTTTTGATAATAAATATGATTTTAATTAAATATTAAAATTATCATATTTAGAAAATTATTTTTGAAAAATGGACTTCCTTTTTGGATTCTACACGTCAAAAAATGGTTAGCGTGAATTTTTGGGATTTTTCTGAAATACATGAAATTTTGATGAATAGTAGAATCCGATAATTCACAATAAATGAAAAATAATGTATTAATTGAGTCATCGATGATGTTATGATGATGTAAGAACACTTGGTTCAAAATTAACAAGACCCATTTACTATTCTTGGTCATGGAATACTTACTATTCCTTGTCTTTGGAGGAAATAATAAATTAATGATTATAATAACATGAAATCCCTCCTCTCCTCCACTATAACCCCCCCCCCTTCACTCCCTCTTCTCTCCACTCCTCTCAAGCTCCAAGACTTCTCTAATTTCTGCCCAAATCTCTCCCCAAGGTCCTCTATGACGTCCCAAATCTCTCATTTTCTCCAAAATACCAAAAACACTCCCCTTAAGAAGTTATCAAAGGAGGAAGTCTCAAGAGGTAAAATCCTCTTCCCAAATTTCTTCTTTTCTTTTATGTTCATTTTTTTTATTTTATTTCCTCACCTACATTCACAATAATAGTATGATAAATCTAGTAACATACATGTACTGGAATGTCTTCATGCTAGTGGTATATTTAATTATATTATCTCATTTCCCCACCCTTTTAGTTGAAAGAAATTAAAGCACCGTTTGAGATGTGCTAATTTAGAACATTCATGGACAACAATTTATCAATTTCTATTGTTGTGTTCAGTTATGGTCATGAAATCATTTGTGTTATGGTTTAACCAGATTATTATATATGTGATATATCCTATTTTTGTTTCTGTAATCCTTTGGATCAAATGTAATTAAGTTATAAATCAAAACATGTTCTTTGTAATCAAATCCACCGATTAACAAAAACGGTTATCACTAAGGTTATATATATATAATAATTATACTTCATTATAAGTAAACTAATTAAAATTAAAACCATGTAATCTCCTGGATATGAACTAAATAATATAATTTCAATTATGTACAACCACATTCATCTTGCATATAATCCAAACGTGAATATAAGTGAACTGATCTTTTAAAGCCAAGTAAACAAACGAGCTGAACAATGAAATGGAACCTTATAACTAATAAAAATGGATTTGAATGAACTAAAAAGGGTCAAAATAAATAAATTAAATATATAAGAGTTTGTGGAATTATTAATTAATAAGCCTAATATTTTTATTCAAGTCATTAATAACAAGTGGACAACACCACCAGATTCAAGGTAAGGGATCCTCTCCTTTTCTCTCTTAATCAAGATTGTCCTCTATACTATTCATTTATATGTGTACTAGAAAATGATGGGGTATTCTTAAGAACCTCCCCCATAATTCCTTCTTTATTTACAAGTGATGAGAACCCCCATTTATCTCTCATAAATCCCTATTGGTCACACCCGACACCATACGATTAAATCGTAGCGAATTCTACCCTAACCTTCTTTGTTCATTCAGGTTGCCTTATCTTTCATTAAAAATGGATTTATATTATATATCTATGTGAGTATTATGACTTTGTGTTATTTTTACAAGATTCTTATATCCAGATCCTTCCATCACATTCTTTTGGCGATATATATGATTTTGAAATATTCCCTCCTTAGAACTTTCCAATAAGCAAACCTGTTTTAAGGGGACTTCCAAAATTTTTACCCAAATTTCAAGTGAACTCTATCCTATGTTTTAAAATACCATTGTATTTATAAAATCAGTATTTTTATTATTAATACCTTGTTGGTTCAATTCTGTTTTTATATAAAATAATGTCTTATTTTCTATTTGAAAATCTCTAGAGTGTTTTCCTTAAAACCGCAAAAAACGTTTTAATGCTAATGTTTCTAAAATACATTTTTTATATGTTGTCACTTATATTTGACACAAAATACTATGTTATATTCCTTGTTTACCCTATTAATGTCCATGAATGTTCTAATCCCTTCCATTCATGGGCACTTTCGTGATACACCCATTGGATATGTTTTTTGTCATGATTGTGGTACCCAATTCTTTCCATGGGTATCCTTATGTTTATGTATGATTATTTATGGGGCAGAATTATTTATGTGGAAATAATATTCATAAATATGTTGATATGGGTGCGCCTAGATAGCACTTCAATGCACTGGGTAAGGTTAAGTCTCATGAGATGCGATGTGAAATGGGATTGGTGGTTAGCCTTGACTCATACTGAAAAGGGAAACAGGATTAGCGGTTAGCCTTGACCCATACTAAAGATATGATTTATGATTCTGCCACATTTATATGATTCTATGTTTATATGATCACATGCTTATATTAAATGATTTTATAAGTTTCATGCTTTTGATATCATTATGTCATGCATCCCAACTCATGTGCTTGAGATGTATCCTTATGTTCATTCCTTTACTGGGCTTTTTAGCTCATCCCTTTGTTCATGTGTTCCCCATGGTACCCTATGCAGATGTAAGAGCTCAAAGAAAGTTATAATCTCTTTATAGAGATTAAATAAAGAAGTTTTTTAGTCCCATGTTTTATGTTATATGTGTCTAGTATTCCAAGACATTAGACTTAACGATCAATGTCTTGTATGCTGATGATTAATTATGCTTAAAATAATGAAATTTTATATGTAAAAGGCTCAGGTCGCTATAGTTGGTATCATAGGATGGTCAAGTTATTGTTTGAGATTAGGAATAGAGAACCTTAGTGAGAACCTTAAATATGATACTATGTATAATAAAAATTCCTAAATTTTGGTGAGTATATAGGAAGTGGTTTATCAATAAAATATCCCTGTCTAGATAGGAGCAGGTATAGGCAGCTCTGGAACAGGTGTATCTAGGGGTAAAACCCGAAAACACCGCTTTGATCTAAACTCAAACAGAAACTGGTGCACGATAACGGGCCTTACTGCACTCTTGGTTACGACACTCCTAGGGGATATGCTTCAGTAGATTCACGAGCTTAGTACAAACCATTATTATGGTAAAAAAGCCAATAAGAATATACGTTAAGAAATATATCGAGGATAACCTAGATATAAACATAAGGAATCACAAGTTAGGATGTACTTATTCCTTATAAGTTACTCCTTTAATGTTAAAGGTTTATTTTTTATACACAATAGCTAAGTATTCAAGACCTCTAATTATACACTCTTTTTCTTAGTTAATGGTGGGAAATAGAAGAACATGTTCCAACAAACAATGTAATAGTAAATGTGATGATTGCCCTAATGACATGCCTAATGTGACCGAAGTGGGTGCTCAAAACTACATGGAAGTACTCTCTTAGCTGGCTCGAGTTATGAATTATATCTTGAATCAGGTGGAACGTCCCCCTCCTCCAAGGAAAGATCAAGTTGCCATAGAATCATTCATGCGGCAAAGGCCTCAAATGTTTAGCGGGTCTTCTGATCCACTCCTCACGGAACTATGGATTAACTCCATTGAAAATATTTTCTCTATCCTCTAGTTCTTGGAAGAAGAGAAAGTTGTACTGTTAGTCTATCGTTTTGATGGGGAAGCTGATAAGTGGTGGACACTGATCAAAAATATGAAAATCCAAGAGGAAATTGATTCCTTAGATTGGTAGGAATTCAAGAGGATATTTTCAACAAATATTTTCCCCGACCCCTCCATCTCAAGATGGAAAGAGAGTTCCTTGGACTCAAGAAGAAGGAAGATGAGTCCATCAGGGCATATAAAGTGAACTTTACATGGATTGCAAGGTACGCCTCTGGCTTTTTCATAAACACCGAAAGCAAGGTGGATCGCTTCTTTAGTGGACTAAAGCCGAGTCTGTGAAAAGTATTGGAAATTACAGACTTCGACAGCTATGAAGAGATTGTTGGTTTTGCTCTCAAGGATGAAATGGAGATGGGAGACTCTCAGTGGTATCATGGTCCTAGTGACAAGAAGTGGAAAATGGAGAACTACATGGGTGGTTCATCAAAAAAATCCCATGATGGAAAGAAGCCTCACTTTCCCCTTTTTAAGAATTGTGGGAAGAAGCATCTTGGTGACTGTCTCAAGGGAACCAGGAATTGATTCAAATGTTGAAAGTTTGGTCATCTGGATAAGAACTACTGAAGGGATATGAAAAATACCGCTAATGTTGAAGAAGAATGGAAGGTTCAGATCAACACTTAGCCTGCAGTGCAGTGTTTTAACTGCAAGGAGCTTGGGAATTATGCGAACAATTTCCCTAAGCTGAGGGTTGTTGGAGGCAATCAACAACAACCTCCAAGGCAAGAAGGAAGGGATTATGCTATCAATACTGCTGAGATAGATCCGGAAAATGATGTGGTGACATGTACACTTTTAATTCAATCAAGAATAGCGAATGTACTATTTGATTCTGGTTCTACACATTATTTCATATCCTGCAAGTTTAGTAGAACTGTTCAAACACCACCTCAAAATTTAGAGGAAAAGTTATCTATGAGAACAGTGAATGGGTAAATTATTGCAGCAATGGTTTATAACTCCTCCCTAGTTAATGTTTGTGGACTGAACCTCCCAAAAAATCTTTTCATACTTCCTTTAGTGGAGTTTGATTCTATCTTGGGCATGGATTGGCTATCTTTGTGTAAGGCCAACATCAACTGCCAGGAAAGGGAGATTACTCTTCACATCCCAAAGCATCATTCAATTCTTTACAAGTGAAAAGAGGAAGATGAGTCTCCTTTATAATCTTAGTCTCATGTTTTGATATTGCTTCCTTATGAGAATGCATACCTAGCTCAAATGATTGAGACAAAGGAGAGAATCATGCTTGAAGACATGCCCATTATGAGGGATTACACTGATGTATTCCCCAAAGAGTTTCATTGACTTCCCCCTAACCGAGAGGTTGAGTTATCAATTGAACTTATCCTTGGATCTCTACCAATCTCAAAGAGACCTTACAGAATGGCCACCATAGATCTAAAAGAACTGAAGAAGTAGTTAAAAGAGAATATAAAGAATGGTTTTATACGCCCGAGTGCTTCACCGTGGGGTGATCCGGTCCTCTTCGTCAAGAAGAAGGATGGATCAATGTGTCTCTACGTTGATTATCATGAGCTCCATAAAATCACTATAAAGAACAAGTATCCCCTTCCATGGATAGATGACTTGTTCGATCAGCTTTGTGGGACCAATTATTTTTCTAAGGTGGACCTTTGGTCGGGATATCACCAACTAAAGGTGAGGAAGGAAGATATTCCCAAGACTGCCTTTCGAATGAGGTACGGACACTATGAGTTCATAGTGATGCCCTTAGGACTCACTAATTCTCCAGCAATTTACATGGATCTAATTAATATAGTCTTTAGAGATTACCTCGACAAATTGCGGTGGTCTTTATTGATGATATTCTAATATACTCTAAGAGCAAGGAGGAACATGAGGATCATTTCGAAACTGTGTTAAAGAATTTGCAAAGGGAGAAGTTGTATGAAAAGTACAGTAAATATGAGTTTTGGATGGATGATGTATCATTCTCAGGGCATGTTATCACCAGGAAAGGGATATATGTGGACCTTTCCAAGACGAAGGAAATTAAAGAGTGGCCGAGGCCAACTTCTGTAACGGAGATCTGCGGATTTTTAGGTCTAGCTGGGTATTATCAATGATTCGTGAAGAAATTTCCATGATTATCAAACCCAATGACCAAGATGACATGGAAGGGAGTAAAGTTCGTCTGGACACAAGAATGTGAAGACTGTTTTAAGGAGTTGAAAAAGAGGCTTATCATTGTGCCGATACTCACACTCCCTTCAAGTGGAGAACTCTTTGTGGTGTATAGTGATACTTCTAAGAAAGGATTAGGTTGTGTGCTAATGAAAAATGATATATTTATAGCCTATGCCTCAAGGAAACTGAAAATACATGATAAAAACTATCCCATGCATGAATTGGAGTTGGCGGTTGTGATCTTTGCATTGACAATCTGGTGGCATTATCTCTATGGGAAAAAATGTGAGATATATAATAACCACAAGAGTATCAAATATATATTCACATAGAAAGATATTAATATGTGCCAATGAAGATGGATAGAACTCATAAATAATTATGACTGCTCAATCCACTACCATCCCAATAAGGCAAACAAGGTGGCAGATGCACTAAGCAGAAAGGATCCTGCATCATTATCAATGATGAGAATTGACAAGGATCCAATCTTATTAGATTTAAAAAGGATGGACATGGGTATATTTAATGGAGGAACATCATAAATCCTTTCTCAAATTATTTCTCAACCACCAATCATGGAGAAAATGATGGTTTCTCCAAGAAAGGATGTGGAAATTCAAAAAAGGGTGGAAGCTGTTAAAAATGGGAAATCCTCCGATTCCAAAATTGATGAGGAAGGAGTTGTAAGATTTGGGGAACGACCATGTGTATCATCTGATCTTGAGATAAATAAGGAGCTATTGAATGATGCACATAGCTCAACCTTCTCTATCCATCCTGGGAGTACCAAAATGTACCGTGATCTCTGAGAACACTTCTGGTGGGATAACATGAAGAAGGAGATTGCAGAATATATATCACAGTGCTTGGTATGTTAGAAAGTTAAAGATGAGCGAAAAAATTACAAAGGTATGATGCAGCCACTGCCTATACCCATTTGGAAATGGAAAAATGTTACTATGGACTTTGTCACGGGTCTCCTGAAGACGTTGAAGGGAAATAATTTGATATGGGTTGTGGTTGACCGACTCACCAAGACATCCCATTTCATTGATATTTGGTAAGATATCTCGCTTGAACAACTTACAAAGTTATATGTGAAGGAGTGGTGAGACTGCATGATGTTCCACTCTCAATTGTCTCTGACCGTGATCCAAGGTTCAAATCTAAATTCTGGAGGAGCCTTCAACATTCTTTGAGTACTGAATTAAATAGAAACATGACCTATCACCCCCAAACTGATGGCCAGTCCGAAAGAACTATTCAGACGCTTGAAGATATTCTTAGAGCTTGCTCTCGATAATTCAAAGGTGGATGGGATCATCATCTCCCATTGGTTGAGTTATCATACAAAAATAGCTTCCACTCGAGTATTCAGATGGCTCCATATGAAGCTCTGTATGGAAAGCGATGTATACCTCCAACCTGTTGGGATCAAATTGGAGAAAGAAATCTACTTGGACCTAATCTTGCTCAAGAGATGAAAAAGAAGGTTCAAGTCATCCAGAAATACATCAAAGATACTAAAAGTCGGCAAAAGATATATACTGACAACTGTCGAAGTGACTTGGAGTTTGAAATTGGAGATAAAGTCTTCCTTTGAATATCTGCATGGAAGAGAGTCATGCGATTGGTGAAGAAAGGGAAGTTAACCCCAAGGTATATTGGCCCCTTTGAGATCCTTGAACACAAAGGAGTTGTGGCCTATCAGATTGAACTTCCACCAAATATGGCTCGAGTTCATGATGTTTTTCAGGTATGACTCTTGAGGAAGTACATACATGATCCCTCATATGTACTAAACTCAAAGGTGGTGTAGCTGGAAGACGATCTCTCCTATGAGGAGCAGCCAGTAAAGATTCTGGATCAGAGAGATAAGGTTCTATGCAACAAGACAACCCATCTTGTAAAAGTTTTGTGGAGGAACCATAAATTTGAGAAAACAACATGGGAATTGGAGGAAGCATTGAAGGAAAAGTACCAACACGTGTTTTTTTGGCTTAGTATGTAAAACGAAATTTTAAGGGTGAAATTTCATAAGGGGGGAAGAATGTAACGACCCAAAGTTTTACAATGTAAATTCCCATATTATATTTATGTCATAAAGTCACATGAAAACACAACATAATGAACTACTAAGTGATAAGTGACCTTTAAACATAAGTTTTTCACTTATGTGTTTGGAATTTCGAAAATACGGCATACACGGTTGTGTTCAAGATGTTTTTTTGAGTCTAATAAAATAAAAAATTTCGGTGAATAGTGACCTACCCTAATGAATAGTAACATACCCTTATGAATAGTGATATATCCTAATGAATAGTAACCTCACCTATGATAGTATAAAAATAATATTCAAGTTGGAAGTACAATATACCTATGTTTTAGAATGAGTTAATGCATTTTTTAAATCTGGTTTTTGATAATAAATTATGATTTTAATTAAATATTAAAATAATCATATTTATAAAATTATTTTTAAAAAATGGACTTTATTTTTGGATTCTAAACGTCGAAAAATGGTTAGGGTGAATTTTTGGGATTTTCTGAAACACACAAAATTTTGATGAATAGTAGAATCTGATAATTCACAATAAATGCTAAATAATGGATTAATTGAGTCATTGATGATGTTATGCTATTGTAAGAACACTTGGTTCGAATTAACATGACCCATTTACTATTATTGGTCATGGATTACTTACTATTCCTTGTCTTGGGAAGAAATAATAAATTAATGATTATAATATCATGAAATCCCTTCTCTCCTCCACTATAAAAACCCCCCTTCACTCCCTCTTCTCTCCACTCCTCTCAAGCTCCAAGACATCTCTAATTTCTGACAAAATCTCTCCCCAAGGTCCTCCCCCACGTCCAAAAGCTCTCAGACTCCACAAAATACCAAAACCTCTCCCCTTAAGAGGTTCTAAAAGGAGGAAGTCTCAAGAGGTAAATTCCTCTTCCCAAATTTCTTCTTTTCTTTTAAGTTCTTTTCTTTCTTTATTTTTTTTCCTCACCTCCCTTATCAATAATAGTATGATAAATCTAGTAACATATATGTACTGGAATGTCTTCATTCTAGTGGTATATTCCATTATATTCTCTCCTTTCCCCACCCTTTTATTTGAAAGAAATTAAAGCACAATTTGAGATGTGCTAATTTAACACATTCAAGGACACCGATTTATCAATTTCTATTGTTGTCTTTAATTATGGTCATGAAACCATTTGTGTTATGGTTGAACTAGATTATTATATTTTTAATATATCTTATTTTTGGTTCTGTAATCCTTTGGTTCAACTGGGATTAATTTATAATGAAAAACACATTCTTTGTAATCAAATCCACCGATTAACAAAAACGGTTATCACTAAGGTTATATATATAATAATTAGACTTCACTCTAAGTAACCTAATTAAAATTAAAACCATGTAATATCATGGATAAAAACTAAATATTATGACTTTAATTATGGACAACAACTGTAATATTGCATATAATCCTAACTTTAATATAAGTGAATCGATCTTTTAAAGCCAAGTAAACAAACAAGCCGAACAATGAAATTGAACCTTATTACTAATCAAAAAGGATTTGAATGAACTAAAAAGGGTCATAATAAATAAATTACATATATAATAGTTTCTGGACATATTAATTAATAATCCTAATTTGTTTGTTCAGGTCATTAAGAACAAGTGAAGTGTAGAGACCCGAAGCTTAAGGTACATAGACATTACATTACTTTTGCGGAATACTTAGTAAATAACAAAAACCCACACACAAGGACCGTAATAGTTTAGTGTCTTTGGAAACTCGGAATATAATCTTCTAATCGTGGTGAAAGATCTCCAACATCTCCCATAAAGATCTTCTTTTTTTAAAAACTAAATCCTTTCTTTAAGTCCTGGGGAAAAGAAAACATAAAAGGGTGAGCTCAAATGCTCAGTAAGGGTAAAAAAAAAAGAAATATCAATCACGTCATATTCATAAGAACATATCTTTTGGAAATATAATCCTGCAAAAGAGATCATAATTTCATAACATGGGATAAATCATAGTAGTGAAATGTAATCCCAATAATCACAACATAAAACATGAAACTTTATGGCGTACACACATAATCATAGAGAATCATTTCTTGTCAGTCAAGACTCATTGCCAAGACTATCTTAGTGGAAAAAGTCCATTTCTGAACCATGTTCATTCCTCGTTTCTGTCTTATTTCACTGAACCAGTTTAACCAACTGTTCCATCCATGTCTATCTCATGAGATATAAAATCATTACCCAATGCATTGGATGGAGATATAGGTCCCACCCATCTCATAATGATACCATTCTTATGTGTGCCACAAAATCATAAATCATACATCATTGCATAAACCATGTAATAAAAATGGGATTCTTAAACATCATGACATCATAGAACAATTCATATAAGATAAAGGAATTCATAAAAATAATTCCATCACAACATAATAAAATCAATTTCATAAGAGGGGTAGAAACAAAACCCTATATTATCTTAGATGGAAAATAATTTTGAAAAAACACTTGAACTCCATTCTTAAGGAAAATATCTTTTTTACTTCAAAAAAACACTTTTCCTTTCTTAACATGTCATAAAATTCTAAAATAAAATAAGTTGATTAAAAATAAACTTGAAAAAGTGTAAAGGAAGATTCTTGGAAATAATTTTTTAAAAATCCATTCATGTTGTATAAGTTAAAAAAACATTCTTCTCGTACTTTTGTCAGAAAAGTCAAAAAGTACCTCGTACGAAAAAAACGACAAAAGATTCCTTTCATATCTTTTACTAAAAACTCTCTGAAGGGTAAACTTGGATATAAACTATTGTAGAAGGATATAAATATTACATTTTGAGGAAACATGGGTGTGGATGATAAAATACACCCCAGTAAATACCAAAGTATAAACAATCTCGGATAAAAATGAGATTGTGATATTTTCCCTTACCTTAGGTCCGATTTGTTTTGTAAGTATCAGAACCTCCTGTATAATGATTTAAATAATGTTATTGACTTATTCCAGAATCATGCGTATTTTTATGATATCATATATGGTCATATTCTTAGCTTCTTAGTAGTAATATTTCATGGCTACTAGTTATTCGGGTGTTTATAACTTTTTGTTCTTATGCGTGTTTTGTCGAATAAATTCTTATTATTCTCTTTAGGTTATAGATAAATCATTTCCAGAATGGTATTAGTGTAATATATATCATATTAATATATTCAATTCATTTATATAATCATTATGAAATGAAGATCATGTAGAACGAGTCGCATCACATCGTGGAGACGATATTCTGTACGTACGCACGAGTGATGATATCATTCCTATGATCGTGGAATTGTATTGGATTGTATGTATACTATTTCAGAATCAGTATCACTTTATAATAGTCATATATAGTCATTATTTACACCGTTATAACCTTCCATGTAAGGTGGTGGTGGAAAATAGATAACACCACGACGTGGAGACGGTATTCCGTACGTACGCACGCACGATGATTTCTTTTTCCGTAGGATGGATAGATGGTGAAATAGGGTTGTTTCATACTTATAATTACATATCATTATATGAGTGATACTGATGTTGTTACTTCATAATGAAACAACTAAAGAAGAAGAAGTGGAAGAAGAAATAAAGATGAAAGAATCGTTAACGGACATTACCTCTTCTTTGAAGTGCTTCTTTGAGACCTCCTTTTAGGGCACTAAAATAGGTCTTTGAAGAAGACCAGAACCAATAGAATGTTTCTAGGGAAGTGGAGAGAAGAAATTGGCAGGTGTTGGCCGAGCTTGAAGGCTCAAAATGGTGTGGGGAAGAGGGAGAGGTGGTTCCCTTTTATAAGGTAGGAGAGGGGCTCCTTTGGAAAAACTAAAAATATTATTTTATTATAAAGTCAATTTCGGTTTTAAATAGCTCCAAATTGATTTATTTATAAGCTAATGTGGGGATGGGTATCAATCCTCTCATCCAATAGAATTTAGACAAGTTTAGGTTCCTATTTTAACCTTATAATTTAGATTTAACATTATGTTAAATAATTTTACTTTTACCGTGTCTTCTTGTGTTCTTATACTATAAGGTTAATAAACTTACTATAAGAAGACAAAAGAACCCCAAGTTGTTTATTATTAATATATATAACCTTATCTATGTCATTTGGCCAAACCATAGATTTTTAGGAATAAAATAACAATTAATAATATAATATTTGTTTTAAAAACTATTTTATGTCAATTTTGACACTATTTTGTAATTGATTTGTGTGAAAATAATAAAAGAATTATTAGTTCGAAAAAAGCAAATTACATCAATAATAACATGTCATAGTAACCTAAAAAATTAGTTTATTTCATAAAAAGTCAGAAATTACATTTATTTGGGTATTTATAACATCAATTATGTCAATATTTCATTAATAAGATAATTACTGCATCATCTTTGTGTCATAAATAAATTAAATTATTTAATGTCTAAAAATTACAAATAAAATACCATAATGTAGGAAATCTTTCTATATTTCTAATGAATATTTATAGTCGAATTTATCTTATGTATAACCCTATATTAAAAATGATTTACATTTTAAACTTTGATTTTAACTATATTAACACTTCTTTAAATAAATTAATAATAAATGTCCTAATCTAATCCAAGTGGGCCTAAATGGTCATATTTTATTCCTAAGGTTGTTTTTGGTCGAATTACACTTGTCCAATAGAATTAGAACATGTGTTAGGGTAATAGTAATATCATTTGTACCCTTAATTACCCTATTTACTTTTAACCGTGGTAAAAAAAAGTAAACAGTTACTATTTACCAAAAATTATTTTCATCTCATTGAACCACATTTTACTTACTAACATCAACCGTGTCTCTTTTATTTTTGAAATTCCACTCACAGAAGTGGTAAGATTATGTTTTATGAAAAATTCATTTTTTTAACTACCACTTAGTGGTTTCACTATTAATCAAAAAATGAAAGTTTCCAGAAAAATACCAAAAATTAGGCCTAAGATATATTTGATATTATGAATTCAAAAATTATTTCTATTTTACCAAATTCAAATCATATCAGTTGCATTAATTAATTTAAAAATTAATTCCCGTCGTCAAAACAAATAGCGTGTTCTTAAGAGATAATAACTATCAAAAGATTGACAGTTGTTTATGTCTGGTTTAAATGTGAAATTACATCCAATAACCAAAATTGTATTAAATTGTAAAAATATATTCTAAATATACTTTAAAACCAATCAAATTAATAATTTATCACTATTAATTATTTCTATTAAAAAGGTTGTTTTTAATTAAAATTTAGTAATTTTCACTATTCATCAGAAAATGAAAGTTATTAGAAAAGTACCAAAATTTCACCCTAAGCTAATTTCGATATTACAAATCCAGAAATGATGTCCATTTTGAAAAATAAAATTTACAAAATTTCAAAAAAGTGGTTATTACTATTCATAACGGCTAGTTTTAATAATATTTTAATAGCATATCGTTGTTTAGTGAAACTCGGTATTGCGTACTACACATGATATCGAGGAAGGTCGCGATTGCGTGTAATGCAAGGCAAGTCAAGGATACGTGTTGTGCGAGCTCCTTTTGGTGTAGCGTACAACACAAAACAGTAATGAAATTAAAAATAATATTTTTCATAAAATCTCGGGGTGTTACATTCTACCCCCCTTAAAATGAATTTCGCCCTCGAAATTCGTCAGGATTATAAATGGTTTACTATTCAAAAGTTTCTTTAATAAAAACCCACATCATAAAAAGGAATACCAAAACCAATCTTTAAAAACAAAATTATGAAATGTAACGGTTACCCAAATAAACTAATCACTGGGTTTCCACATAGGTGAAAATATGGGTATGGAAGAGAAATCTAACCATCATGTTCTGATGGAGTGTTGTAGAGAACATGGCTATGGAAAAGCCAGGAATCACAAAGCCATAAATTTGTGATGATCTAAGGTACCTTCTGATTCATCAGATATAAGAGCACTAGGACAACATTTTTGGTTTTCAAGATAATTTCCCTAAAGTTGATGAAATTGGAATTAGAAGAAATACTTTCTTGATTTTGGTATAGTCTCACCATTTGTCGTTCTTTGGAAAATTTCCACTTCATATCTTAAAGAAATGTAGTTGAATTTGTCATTCGTGATGTGTTAGCAGATCATGTGATAGAATGATTGGTCATTCCATCTGTCTCAAACAAAAGGTTAGAAAAGTTATCAAAAAATACATAAGTCCATCTATAGTGAGATTAATCATATATAGTTCCTAAAATGGACTTATACTTCATATATCATACTTCTTAATATAATAAAACTAGTTTCTACTAAACAGGGACTTCCTGTAGGCCAGTGGTAGGCGATAAAGGCAAGTCGCACTTCGGTTGTGGGTTCGATTCCCACAGCCTTGTCCGACGCAATGGGCTGTCGCCCGTCTTGTAGGTTGTCCTTTTTCTAAAACTAAATTACTATAACATCACATAAATAATATCAAAAAAAGTTCTATCCTTAATCAATACTAACTTATGGTTAACATAATCCATTCCAATCTTTAGGCTTATCTAAAATACTTCGGTACAAACTCATAGTATAAAGAAAACGATTACTTGAAATGTTGTTAACCAAGCATGTGAATACCGTCATTTATCCCCCATATATCTTGTTGGTCAAATTACAAACATGTGAATACCTTAATCATGTATTCTTATGAATAATTAATACCCATTAATTTAACCATTGTGAAATCATGAATGCAGTCAAAAGTTAACACTTTCCACATACCAAAATCCTCAAAATTCTATAGCCTCAAACCATGATATCACTTAGTCCTTATATCAATCATGAGCTCATGAATACAATCAAACATCTCATTATCTTCTTATCCCTTCATTATGCGCATATCATCTATTTACCAAAAATGTCTCAATCACTTTTCATGGTTACCGGTACCATAAAATTATTGAAAACCACAATAGACCAAAACATAAATCTTCCAATATTCCACGACACTATATACAACATTATTTTGGAATACCATTACATAAACACTTAATCATTCCACCACATCGTTGTCATATTCAACATCACTAATAGTGATCACATGTGACTTCCCTTTGTCCTTTGACTTAAGTGGTTGCTCATGTCGATCAACACTAACCCTTGGATTAGGGCATCTATTAGCATAATGCCCCATTTCCTTGCACTTGAAGCATTGAAGTGCAGTAGGTTTATTCTGTGTATCCCTTCCTTTGTTTGCATCACTAGGCATCTTCTTCCCATTATTGCAGCATTCAAATGCCCGATGACCTTCCTTTCCACATTTGAAACATTTACTTGTCCCTTTAATACAATCTCCACCATACTTCTTTCCACACTTTGAGAATAAGGAAACATTCATCTTCTTTTCACCATTATTCTGATATTTCTCCTTGAACTCCATCTTTCGTTTCTTGTCAGAACTATGAGATGGACAAGTAACACAAACTTCCATTTCTACCTTGATAGCACAACTCACAATTTCTTCATAGTTATTGAAGTCTCTTATAGCTAATGCCCTTCGATGATTTGGTTTTAAGCCACTGAAGAATCGATCAGCTTTACTTTCAAGTTGGATGATAAATCCAGATGCATACCTGGAAAGCCTTGTAAAATTCGCTTCGTATATACCAACTGATTCATCATCGTTTTGCTTTAGTTCAGGAAACTCCTTCTCCATCTTGGTTCGAAGAATATGAGGGAAGTACTTATTGAAAAATAAGTTCTTGAACTCGTACCATTCTATGGACTCAATTTCATCTCTTGGCCTTGTGTTCTTGATAAGATTCCACAATTGATCAGATTCACCTTCCAAATGATATACTGCTAAGATGACTTTATCATGTTCAGAACATTGAAGAACTGAAAATATCTTTTCAGTAGTACTGATCCATTTTTCAGTAACAAGTGGATCAGAAGACCCACTGAAAGAAGGTGGACGTTGCCTCATGAAGGACTCAATAGAATATTGTTCCCTTCTCTGCTCATTTGGAAGTCCAGAATGATTCATATCTTGTGTAAGTATAGAAATAAGATTTTTCACTCCATCTCCCATAACATTTGTTTGTTCAGGAGGACAATCATTGCATTGTCCATTGCATTGATCAACACGGTTCCTTCAGGTTCTAGCCATCGTCTAAAACCCAAAAAGAATAGTGTGAGAGGCAAAAATCATGCTAGGTAAAACAACATAATAAAGGGGGTGTACCTTCAATATCTAACATCTTAGATTACCGTAATTCTAGTACTATGACCTATACTTATACGTAACCTTAGGGACATCGCTATACATACCTTAGAAATATCTATAGGGATATCACTAAAGTTCTCGCATCCTAGTTTCCAAAGGTTGACTAAACCTTTCCTCTGATACCAACTATAGAGACCCGAAGCTTAACGTACATAGACATTACATTACTTTTGCGGAATACTTAGTACATAACAAAAACACACACACACGGACCATAATAGTTTAGTGTCTTTGGAAACTCGGAATATAATCTCTTAATTGTGGTGAAAGATATTCAACATATCCCATAAAGATCTTCTTTTTTTAAAACTAAATCCTTTCTTTATGTCCCGGGGAAAAGAAAACATAAAAGGGTGAGTTCAAATGCTTAGTAAGGGTAAACAAAATAAATATCAATCACGTAATATTCATAAGAACATATCTTTTGGAAATATTAACCTGCAAAAAAGATCATATTTTAATAACATGGGATAAATCATAGTAGTGAAATGTAATCCCAATAATCACAACTTAAAACATGAAACTTTGTGGCGTACACACATAATAATAGAGAATCATTTCTTGTTAGTCAAGACTCATTTCCAAGACTATCTTAGTGGACAAAGTCCATTTCTGAATCGAGTTCATTCCTCGTTTCAGTCCTGTTTCACTGAACCGGTTTAACCAGCCGGTCCAGCCATGTCTATCTCATGAGATATAAAATCTTTACCCAATGCATTGGAGGGAGATATAGGTCCCACCCATCTCATAATGATACCATTCTTATGTGGGTCACAAAATCATAAATCATACATCATTGCATAACCCATGTAATAAAAATGGGATTCTTAAACATCATGACATCATAAAACAATTTATATAAGATAAAGGAATTCATAAATATAATTCCATCACAACATAATCAAATCAATTTCATAATAGGGGTAGAAACAGAACCCTATATTATCTTAGATGGAAAATTATTTTGATAAAACACTTGAACTCCATTCTTGAGGAAAATATCCTTTTTACTTCAAATAAACACTTTTTTTTTCTTAACATGTCATACAATTCTAAAAAAAAATAAGTTGATTAAAAATAAACTTTAAAATTTGTAAAGTAAGCTTCTTGGAAATAATGTTTTAAAAATCCATTCATGCCGTATAAGTTAAAAAAACATTCTTCTCGTACTTTTTTCGAAAAAGTCAAAAAGTACCTTGTACGAAAAAAATGACAAAAGATTCCTTTCATATCTTTTACTAAAAACTCTCCAAAGGGTAAAATTGGATATAAACTATTGTAGAAGTATATAAATATTACATATTGAGGAAACATGGATGTGGATGATAAAATACACCCCAGTAAATACCAAAGTATAAACAATCTCGGATAAAAATGAGATTGTGATACTTTCCCTTACCTTTGGTCCGATTTGCTTTGTAAGTGTCCAAACCTCCTGTATAATGATTTAAATAATGTTATTGACTTATTCCAAAATCATACTTATTTTTATGATATCATATATGGTCATATTCTTAGCTTCTTAGTAGTAATATTTCATTGCTACTTGTTATTCGGGTGTTTATAACTTTTTGTTCTTATGCGTGTTTTGTCGAATAAATTTTTATTCTTCTCTTTAGGTTATAGATACCTCATTTACAGAATGGTATTAGTGTAATATATATCATATTCATTCATTCAATTCATTTATATAATCATTATGAAATTAAGATCATGTAGAACGAGTCACATCACATCGTGGAGACGGTATTCCGTACGTACGCACGAGTGATGATATCATTCCTATGATCATGGAATTGTATTGGAGTGTATGTATACTATTTCACAATCAATATCACTTTATAATAGTCATATATAGTCATTATTTACACCATTATACCCATCCAAGTAAGGTGGTGGTGGAAAATAGATTACACCACGGCGTGGAGACGGTATTCCGTACGTACACACGCGCGGTGATTTATTTTTCCGTAGGATGGATAGATGGTGAAATATGGTTGTTTCATACTTATAATAACATATCAGTATATGAGTGATACTGATTTTATTACTTCATAATGAAACAACTAAAGAAGAAGAAGTGGAAGAAGAAATAAAGATGAAAGAATCGGTAACGGACATTACCTTTTCTTTGAAGTGCTTCTTTGAGACCTCCTTTTAGGGCACTGAAATAGGTCTTTGAAGAATAACAGAACCTCTAGGATGTCTCTAGAAAAGTGGAGAGAAGAAATTGTCATGGTTTGGCCGAGTTTGAAGGCTCAAAATCATGTGGGGAAGAGGGGGAGGAGGTGCCCTTTTATAAGGGAGGAGAGGGGCTCCTTTGGAAAAAAAAATATTATTTTATTATAAAGTCAATTTCGGTTTTAAATAGCTCCAAATTGATTTATTTAGAAGCTAAGGTGGGGATGGGTCGAAATAAACTCATAAAATAGAATTTAGACAAGTTTAGGTTCCTATTTTAACCGTATCATTTAGATTTAACATTATGTTAAATAATTTTACTTTTAACGTGTCTTCTTGTGTTCTTAGACTATAAGGTTTATAAACTTACTATAAGAAGCCAAAAGAACCCCAAGTTGTTTAGTATTAATATATATAACTGTATCTAAGTCATTTGGATGAATATTAGATTTTTAGTAATAAAATAACAATTAATAATATATTATTTGTTTTAAAAACTCTTTTATGTCAATTTTGACACTATTTTGTAATTGATTTTTGTGAAAATCATAATAGAATTATTAGTTCGAACAAAGTAAATTAAATCAATAATAACATGTCATATTAACCTATAAATTTTTTTTTTCATAAAAAGTCTGAAATTACATTTATTTGGGTATTTATAACATCAATTATGTCAATATTTCATTATTAAGATAATTACTCCATCATCTTTGTGTCATAAATATATTTAATTATTTAATGTCTAAAAATTACAAATAAAATACCATTATGTAGGAAATACTTTTAGCTTTCTAATTATTATTTATAGTCGAATTTATCTTATGTATAACCCTATATTAAAAATTATTTACTTATTAAACTTTGATTTTAACTATTTTAACCCTTCTTTAAATAAATTAATAATAAATGTCCTAATCTAATCCAAGTGGGCCTAAATGGTCATATTTTATTCCTAAGGTTGTTTTTGGTCGAATTACACTTGTCCAATAGAATTAGGACATGTGTTAGGGTAATAGTAATATCATTTTTACCCTTAATTACCCTATTTACTTTTAACAGTGGTAAAAAAAAGTAAAAAGCTACTATTCACCAAAAATTATTTTCATCTCATTGAACCACATTTTACTTACTAACATCAACCGTATCTCTTGGATTTTTGAAATTCCACTCACAGAAGCGGTAAAATTTAGTTTTATGAAAAATTCATTTTTTTAACTACCACTTAGTGGATTCACTATTCATCAAAAAATGAAAGTTTCCAGAAAAATACCAAAAATTAGGCCTAAGCTCTATTTGATATTATGAATTCAAAAATGATGTCTATTTTACCAAATTAAAAACATATCAGTTGCATTAATTAATTTAAAAATTAATTCCCGTCGTCAAAACAAATAGCGTGTTCTTAAGAGATAATAACTATCAAAAGATTGACAGTAGTTTATGTCTGGTTTAAATGTAAAATTACATCTAATAACCATCATTGTATTAAATTGTAAAAATATATTCTAAATATACTTTAAAACCAACCAAATTAATAATTTATCACTATTAATTATTTCTATTAAAAAGGTTGTTTTTAATTAAAATTTAATAATTTTCACTATTCATCAGAAAATGAAAGTTATCCGAAAAGTACCAAAATTTCACCCTAAGCTAATTTCGATATTCCAAATCCAGAAATGAAGTCCATTTTGAAAAATAAAATTTACTATATTTCAAAAAGTGGTTATTACTATTCATAATGGCTAGTTTTAATAATATTTTAATAACATATCGTTGTTTAGTGAAACTCGGTATTGCATACTACACATGCTATCGAGGAAGGTCGCGATTGCATGTAATGCAAGGCAAGTCAAGGATGAGTGCTATACAAGCTCCTTTTGGTGTAGCGTACAACACAAGACATTAATGAAATTAAAAGGAATATTTTTCATAAAATCTCGGGGTGTTACATGGAGAACACCACCAGATTCAAGGTAAGGGATCCTCTATTTTTCTCTCTTAATCAAGATTGTCCTCTATACTATGCCTTTATATGTGTACTAGAAAATGATGGGGGTATTCTTAAGAAACCCCCCCATACTTCTTTCTGGATTTAAAAGTGATGAATAACCCCATTTATCTTTCATCAATTCCTCTTCGTCACACCCGACACCATGCCGATAAAATCGTAAAGTTTTCTACCCAAGCATTCTTTGTTCTTTCGGGTTGCCTTATCTTTCTTTCAAAATGGCATTATATTATCTATATATGTGAGTCTTATGAGTTTTGGTTAGTTTTACAAGATTCTTATATCAAGACCATTCCATGACATTCTTTCGGGGATATACATGATTTTGAAAGATTCCCTCCTTAGAACTTTCCGATAAGAAAACATGTTTTAAGGGGACTTCCCAAAATTTTACCCAAATTTCAAGTGAAATCTATCCTATGTTTTAAAATACCATTGTTTTTATAAAATCTGTATTTTTATTTTTAAAACCTTATTGGTTCAATTATAGTTTTATATAAAACAATGTCCTCTTTTCTATTTGAAAATCTCTAGAGTGTTTTCCTTAAAACCACACAAAAATGTTTTAATGCTAATGTTTCTAAAATACATTCTTTATATGTTTTCACTTATATTTGACACCAATTACCATGTTATATGCCTATTTTACCCTATGAATTTTCATGTATGTTCTAATCCCTTCCTTTCATGGACACTTTTGTGATACGCCCATTGGATACGTTTTATGTCATGATTGTGGTACCCAATTATTTCCATGGGTACCCTTATGTTTTTGTATGGTTAATTATGTATGATTATTTGTGTTGAAAGATTATTTTTGTGGCAAGAATATTCATGAATATGTTGAGATGGGTGCGCCCAGATAGCACTCCAATGCATTGGGTAAGATTAAGTCTCATGAGATGTGATGTGAAACGTGATTGGTGGTTAGCCTTGACCCATACTGAAATGGGAAACAAGATTGGCAGTTAGCCTTGAACCATACTAATGATATGATTTATGATTCTGCCACATTTATATGATTACATGTTTATATGATCCCATGCTTATATTAAATGATTTTATAAGTTTCATGCTTTGGAAATCATTATGTCATGCCTCTTTACTCATGTGATTGAGATGTATCCTTATGTTCATTCCTTTACTGGGATTTTTTCCTCATCTCTTTATTCATGTGTTCCCCAGGGTACCCTATGAATATGTAAGAGCTAAAACGAAGTTAGAAGCTCTTTATGGAGATTAAATACAGATGTTTTTTTATTCCCATGTTTTATGTTATATGTACCTAGTCTTCCAAGACACTAGACTTAATGATCCTTGGCTTTTACTCTGATGATTAATTATGATTGAAATAATGAAATGTTATATGTAAACGTATTGGGTCACTATAAAAAATCTATACTACATAGTTATTTTGAGGAGACCTTGGTAAAACCATGAAAAAATCTATTAAAACACCATTCAATTTCCACTCATGAATGGGTAAATACTATAAATTTCTGGCTGGTCGTTGGTGTTCTACCTTCACCTATTGATCGGTGGAACATCTCATGAAGAAAACAACTACATCTCTTTTAATGCCATTCCACCAATATTGAAGATGTAAATTTTGATACATATTGGTGGAACCGAGATTTAATTCCAAAAATGATGCATGAAAATACAACAACAGCTCCTTGTGCATGAATGAAGAGACCCACACATGTCCATGTACTCTCAAAACTTCATCCTTTCTTATAGTTAAACCAAAAGGAGGATCATAAACTACCACACTCTCATGTATAACATAGATTTTAGAGCCTGACAGCTACCTCATCCTCACACAATTAAGATGGGTAGAGTTAATATCCAAGGATTATTGAAATTTCATCCCCTAACTTTCCTGCACCTCCCAGTGCATCTCACTGAACAAAACTATAAGTTTCCACTTGATATTGGCCTACTACACTACCAAAGTCTGAGTCCTCCTGCTGTATGCACCATCCATGGAATTTAAATTACTAGGTGTGTAGGTAAGCTTAATGTCAAAAGTTTTTAGATACTCAACCCACCATCGCTACCTCAGATTCAGATCACGCTGTGCAAAAATATACTTGAGGATTTTTTGGTCCATGAACATGACAATGATCTCTCCCAATAAGTAATGTCTCCAACATCACAATGTGTGAACAACCACCACTAAATCAAGATATGTCATCTGGGAATTCCTCTAATGTGGCATCAACTACTAAGACTCGTATGCAATGAATCAATACCCATGAATAAGAATTACTACCTATCTAGTACATAATGAATCATAGTATATAGTGTATATAATGCATGGATCTATAAAACCCAATATTGGAACTGAATTAAATATCCCTTTCAACTACTAAAAGTAAATCTCACAGAAATCTAACCGTAAATACTTCACACACTTCTTAGTCAAAATTTTCAATGGAACTACTAAGTGTGAGAAGGCTTGTATGGATATTCTACAGTAACATCCAACCTTATGAAACATTGCATGTAAAAAACATTCTTGGGATACTCCAAGGTAACAACCACTCTCACCTTATTTGGGTCCACTAATACAATTTTCCTTGACATGATGTGACCTATGAAGTGAATCTAATCCATCCAGAAGAATCACTTTATGAAATTAGCATATAACTGATGCCCTCCCAGTGTATTAAAAATGGTCTCATGATGTGTTTCATGTTTGTGTTGATTTTGAGAATACACTAAGATATCATCCAAAAAAACTTTTAAAAATGAGTCAAGATAAGGATGGAAAATGTGTTTCATCAGTTCCATGGAGACCGCTGGCACGTTTATGATACTGAGTGCCATAACCAAATACTTATATAAACCATAACTGCTTCGAATGACTGTGTGAGGTATGTATGATGGTCTAACCCAAACCTGAGGATAACTAGATCTAAAATCAATCTTTGATAAAACCTCAACACCTCAAATCTGGCTAAAAAGATCATCTATTTGTGGAAGAGGATACCAGTTCATAACCATCAACTGGTCTAATATTTGGTAATCTATTCATATCTTGAGGGTATCATCTGCATTTTTCAAAAATGTATTAGAATGCCCCATAGAGAAGTACTAGGTCAGATGAAACCCTTTTCCTATAAATCCTCTAGCTTCCTCTTGAGATCTTGAAACTCCATAATAGGAATTTGGTAAGGAGGAATGGATATAGGTGTAGCTTCTTGAACTAGAATGATAGAGAAATTTATCTCTCTCATCTGAGGTAATATTGAAATTTTTTATAGGAAAAAGTCTCAGAAATGATCCACTAAAAGAATAAAATCATCATAACATGTTACTTAATATTCTAGATATAAAATCACAATATGACCTTTCATGAAACCCAGTACACATTTCTCAGGTCCATCTTGGCATGCCTAGACATCCAATTAAACCTTGTGAATTAACACTCCAACCTCAGGTGATGTAAAACTCACCAATGTTACTATATGAATTAATAAAGTCTTGAAAGGGAACTAACTAGTCTATCATGAGAATGGAATAAAATACTATCATCTCTAGGATATAGAGATCCCATACAATGTAACCCCCAACAAACATAAGGGGGCACTCCCTACATTGAAATACCCCATCCATCTAAATTCCTAATATATTTTTTAGAGTCATCATTCCATCAAAAGTATAAACATAGAGCCAAAGGCTCTCTAAAATGGGAACAAATATAATGATATGTGAATCCCATGTATCAAAAATCAATGAAGCTAAAATGGAGTCTACTATAATAGTACCTGATAGTAGAAGTTATGGGATCTTTCTCCTGCTTGGTCTTTTTCATGGTATATTCCTAGCCTGTACTGCGATCCCGTGACACTGCCTGGTTATCCAGAGATGATCCAAATTGTTTATATTATCAACCTAGGGCTTGGATACCATGATAATGACAACTACCATCTATGGAATGGCCAAAATACTTCAACTCCCTTTATGGTGAGAAGCTACTAACCCTGATCTTGAATGTGGAGTCGGTGCATACCCTCTCTCACTAGTTGCTGGTGGAAACATTCTATAGAAATGTTTTACATGTCCCATATTGCTGCAAGATTTTCACTTTATTGGGTCTTTGTACATTGAGGCCTCATATGTCCCAACCTACTGTACTAGTAGCACCTCCCCTAGCTACCTGAAGAGATTTTCTAACTACCAATATCCTCACATGGAAGCTTTAGATGATGCTTATTTCCATTTATTGATGCATTACTAAACCTATGTGTCAAATTTACATGGATAACACCTCAAAATTCCATCATTTTACCCTCCATGATAAGTACCTAATTCATAATTATGGGAAAAATAGTCAACATAAAGACATTCACCTTTGATCGGTTGTCGTACCTGAGACAATCCTCGAATATCCTAAATTTAAATAAATTTCCCCTCATCATAATAAGTGTGAAGCACTAGAGCTCAGTAAAACAGGATGAATAGACCATGAATGATAGCACACCCTACTCAAGATGTAAGAACTTATGGGCTCTATCGGTCCTTAATGTTTCCATATTTATGTAATCATAGAAGGAAATATTCAACTCCACCTAGGAAATCTCCCTATAAAAATCACTCTAAGTGATAACATACCACCATCTCTTGAAGAAATCACACATCTTGTATATAGAGAGCTTTACCCTCCTCTCATGAGGCATCTCTAAATGCTCTAAGATAGACAACATGGCACCCAGCCATGAATCTACAACATGTGGTCCTCAATCCCAAGAAAACATGGGTGGATACTACTATTTAAACTCATGCATGAACTCTACTATAGTCGAGGAAGGTTAAAATTCTCCCTTGATAGTCTGCATGAAATGTAGAAACCCATCAGGAAACAATTCCTCAGAACCTATGTCTAGTACAACTCCTGGATCTGCAGTTAGAACAACTAGAGTACCCACTAGTTTCTCGTGTCCTACCACCTTTAGGGTATTATATTCACCACACTACTGGCATACAATTGTATGTCTTCATGGTGGAATGACTCTACAATTCCAAACACATTCCTCAGTTCAATATCATTATCAATGTTCACAACTCAAAAGCATAGATACCAAAATAGGATAGGTCAAAACCTTATTTCATAAGAACCTGCCCCTAGGTATTCCCCATGGATCGGGTCTAGGTGTCAAAAAAATGAGAGACACTATAAAATCCCACTACTAATGTCAGGTCTGGTCAAGTTCTCTATCATAAGCTAATCGAGTTTAACTTGTTTTCATATTAATTGGATTTCAAACCTAGTTCACATTCATATTCACTGAATTGATACACATTTGAAGTTTATCCCATCCCTTTTAGAAGGGTAAAACAATGTTATACTGAATTTTGATTTTTGGGGGCCAATACTCCCTAAGAATCAAAGCTTGGAATACACCAATATCATATTATAACATATTTCACTTTAAAGATGAACCATGATCCACCAAATTATGATCCAAGGGGTCCCATACACCTTATTAATCCAATCTTGTCATCCATATATTTTACACCATAACATATCCCAATATACCTATAAAAAAATATTTATCAAGGAATCTATCACCACATCAGGAAATATATAATTCATCCTAAATGAAATGGCAAAATGCATAACATGTTAAATATAATAGGTAGATATATGATGTATGAGATTTAATACCCTCACATCATTAGGTTGAAACACAATAAAACACAAAATCATATCAACAATAATAGCATAAAACAAGTTCATCACCCAGTGGTGAAATCAAATCAAACATAATGGTCAAAATCGAGAAAATAGAAATTTAATTCAAGGTAATTTGGGTTTTTCCTTTATGCAAGTTATCTATGCCTAGGAAAAACTAATTTCCTAATTTTTATTCCTTTCCATTCATTATTATTTTCACTAAATAGCAAATAATACTTGTAAAAAAATCCATTGATACAACTTTGTAATGCCCCATACCTAGATTTCGTTGTAAGGTTCCTCGATTCTGGGGGTTCACATGGACTCAAGCAAATATCCCCAATTGACAGAGGATGCCGACTAGAAGTGAGGACTGAGGTGTGATAGTGGGGAGACTATACCCTCATCAATAGAGTGTAACCAAATGAAATACCATAACAGTACAATAGAAGAAGTAATAAACCATAAAATTGAAGTAAAGAGTATAAGAATGATAATATAAATAAACTAGAAGTCATAACATGAAAAATATGAAGATACATGTCACATGTTTCTAATAAAGCAGCAAAAAAGGTACACTACATTCATATACACTACATGTGCCAAAATTAAATAAAAAGGACAAAATAATCTCAATAGCATCCCAAGTATCATATCGGTCTCATGCCCTCCTACTCCCAAGAATCTTATCAAGTATGTATAGGAGGGTGCTTTACCTTATCGTTACATATTATCATATAATCTTTTTGGGCCCCAAAAAATGACCCAAAAAGGGTGTGAGACTAAATACCAATAGTAAACCACCCATGTTCCGTGACAATCAGTCAGTGGATATATATAGCACGTAGTGTGCAATAAGATAAATAATAAGCATGGGAGATCTCAAAAGTAAACATCCTAGATGTGTTGATTTCCATTTTCATTCATCTATCAATTAAATTATATTGAATTTATAAGTCTCGAGACTTGGATCAATCTTGGAATCCCCCATATAACTCATAACACAACAGATGCCATAGAAGTCCTTCTAAATAGGTACAAGTGAAGATTAAATCCATGCTTGTTCTTTTGCTTGGCAGACACATCATAAGTATTTTCATTTATAATTAATTTTAGAACCTAATACCATCCTTGACATTCTTCAGTTGGAATTAAAGTATCACTCTAGGGGCAATATTAACCACCACCCTATATGCTCTTCCCAGGAGAACCTCTCAGGAACCCAATATCGCTCTAGGCAAGGTATAATGTGCATGTCATGTGATTCCTTCCTTGGCATTCCTATAAGGAAACCCCATGTATCAATATTGACATATAATCAATGAACCTTGAGTCTATCCATGGCATCCCTTACATGGATCCATGTATATCACGACATTTATATATGTAAAATCCCAATGAGTTCATCTATTGAATCTCCTATTTTGATCCATGTATCACTCACAATAATATGATATTAACCATAGAGTCCTTACATGTCATCCTAAGGTGGATCCATGTATCACTCAAGGTATACAAGTCAATAGTTACATGCATCCATCCATGGAATTCAAATGTGAATCCTTATTTCACTCAAGGATATTTGCATTTAACCATTTCAATTCCATTTAAATTATTCATTCATAAATTCCAAGGTCAAAACCAAGAGCATATAATATGAAACTCACATCAAGGGGGTGACTCAAGAATTTTCCAACCTCATAAGGCTTTATCTTTCATTTAATCAAATGATCATATTTCATTTTACAAGGATAAATGTATAATAGGCCAATACATGGCTTTAAAAATATTTTACTCTCATGGGAAAATCATATAAATGAGCTTCCAATGATTTTATAAATCCTATAAATAGCATAGTCTCAATATATCTCACACGGGATAATAGTTCAAGGGCCATTAAAATAATAATATTTCCGTTTTTAATATAACAATCCTAACTTGACTATAAATCAATCAAATGGATTATTTATAATTTAACTCAAGTGTGAAAACCAATAATTTATATAATTCCAACCAATTTCATCAATTCAAGACATGACCTCTATTTCAATCATGTGGGTAGGGAAACATGCATTAAACCAAAAAAAAGGAAACATGGGTCAAAGGGAAATCATCCATTCCATTCCGTTAATTCAATTCAATTACAACTTAAAAACATTAAAATTCCAAAATACAAAATTTAATTTTGACATCCCATGACATGGGGTAAAAGGCATACCTTAAAGGCATCTAAGGCCAAAATCCATAAAGGGTCAATAAAGGTAACTCATCTATGGGGTGGTCCTTATTCAGGGTATTAAACCTATATCATTAATAATCTTTTCTATTCAATTACCTAAAATATGATAGGAAATAATAAGGTTAAATTACAATTGAAGCAAATGCCATAAAAATGGGCACATGGCACTTCGGCATATATAAATTGCTTGAAATTCAGCAAAAAGCACATGACCACCTACCTTAGGATCATTTCAGATAGCTCATCAAGTATCAAGATATGATTTTTCTTGGTTTGGAAAAAATATGAAGAAGGGACGAAGAATGGGAAGTTAGGGAATATGGGACTAAATCCCGATAGCGCAATTGATATCTAGAAGAATAAATAGCAACTAAAATAGAATCACAACCTTACCATTACAGATACAAGAAGAAAAACCATGTTTAAATTTGAGGTCAGATGGAGAATGGATCTAAAATACTATAATCGGTTCAATAAAAGAGAACTTACAATTTCCCTTTACTATGCCATGAAGAAGGGAAAATGATTTTAATGTTATAAAAATTTCTGGGGTAAAATTTTCATTTTACCCAAAAAACTGGGTCACATGGTTTAGGTGCATAGTTTTTCAAAACGTGCATAGTTTTTCAAAATGTGCACCAATTTGCATGGTCTACTATAGGAGAAATTGACACTTACACAATTTACCTGTATGGTTAATAAACTAAGCATCAACCGTGGGAATAATCTCTGTTAAAATCAATTGTCATTGCAGACCATGTTGTAAGGACATGCACATCCTCCTGCACAGTTTCATCAAATTGTGTCACTTGTAGGACCCTACTATCTAACCTTGAATGATTAAGTCAAACCATGCGGCATGCCGCACATGGGTTTCACTAACTATTCACAAATCTAAAAACACCCAAACATTGGGTTCCGGGCATAGAACCAGACCCAAACACCCTTGAGACCTCTCTGACCTCAACGAGCACACACATTAGGCCATACATAAGCATTTAATAGAGAAAATATTTAAAACTCAAGATCTGTACCTCAAAGGAGAACTGGGTTCTTATAGAAATCATAATTTATCATGTCATTTAGAATGTAGTTATTAACACAAATACTAATTATAGTAAATATTATAATTAATAATAGAATTTGTGATATAATTACCAATTAATTAATTTGAAAATAATTATTAGTAAAATATTATTATGTAATATTTTCATTAATAATTATTATAAATTTTTAGATAATTAATATTGTTAGTAATTAGTATTTTCTAATAATTTAAATTATAAAATGAATTTTTATTATTAACTCTATAAATAATTAAAACTAATCATATTAATTATATTACTAAATTTATTTTAATCATTAAATTTTAAATATATTATTAAATATTTATTATATTATTAGTTGATAATTATATTAATAAGTTCATTGTTATTATTTATATTTTCATTTACTATTTATATTATTAATTAACAACTTTTCTAATCATGTTCGGAATTAAATATTTATAGTTTTCAAATTTTATTTATTTTGATTTTTTATTTATATAGTATTTTAATTATTTGAATACATAGTTTTTCTTACTTGCATTTATTATTTCTAAATCTAATAAATGTAAATATATATAGATATAACAACATTAAAAAAATCAAAATAATTCTTATATATATATATATGGAGGCATGAACACTATTCACACTAGCGCTTCAACTAGCTAATAAGAATTGGGTTCAGACAAGTTATTTGTAAACAAAATATCTCACATTAACCCCATTCATGCAGGTTGGTTGAAGCGCTATCATGAACATGTTTCACGCCTCATGGGACCCTTTTTCTCATAAGTGGACCCTCCTTTTATAGAGGGCCCCATCCGATCATCTGGTAAAACTGAATTCTTTCAATCATGAACCACCATCCATTTTATTTTGCAACATTTTAACCCCTATAGAATTCTCCAGTTTGACTACCAATCATTAGTAGTCAAAAAATTGTTTCATGCCTTTCTATTTTCCCTCATAATTCAAGGTGAAGTGTAATTGAATGAAGACTGATCAAACATCTCCTGAACCAAAAACATGGTCTTTCGATGATCTACAATACTGTCATTGAAGAAGTCTTCTAAACACAACCTTCATGCAATGAACGAGGTCATAGACATCTAGTAAACATAAATCAGATCCCTGATGATTCTTAACAATCATAATTCATTGGGTATATTGCAGATCATATCTTTAGTTGGTGGTTAACCAATATGGATTTGTCTTCTGATATATGGGTATGACATATGGGCCACCTATTTAGATAGAATGAATAATTTTACGAAAGAACCCAGATAATACATAATTTATTCCTAGCTATCTAGGTGTGGAAAATGTAATGTTTTAATTTTAAAGGTGACTGGAATGTGATGTAATCATCGAATCAGTTTAGCTATACTTAGAGAATAAAAAAATCTTTGAGATGTATATATGGAATTGAAATAATCTAGGACTCATGGTAACTTGATGTATTGTACAAAGTTATCATATAAAAATTTATTCTTTTGTTAGATATAGTTGGTGAACATAGGTATAAAGATACATTTTTTAAATAGAGTTCACATTAAATTATTTTTTATCATGAGTATCATGGATTCTTTTATAAAGGTCACTATTTTATGTCATTTATAAATCCAGTGATTCATATTTATTTTCAATTCTATATAGGTCCATGGGGTCATACATTATGGCTGAATGAATTGGTATTGTTTTTGAATTAGATAATTTCTCTAATATGTTTCAAAGTTTATCAAAAATGAGTATTAAATGGGTTTTCAAAAGTTATTTCCTAAAATGAAATATGAGTGGATATTGGTGATAAATCTTCAAAAGTTTTTTGGAAGATTTCCAAAATGTGTTTTTGATATGATTACTAAATTTATTATATGTGATATAATATGAGGAAACTTTTCACTACGTCCATGAGGCATTAGTGCAAGGTGGGAATTGAAAGAGATATTCTCTAAAGATGTTCATGTATGGGATTCGTTTTGTATAAATAATATAAAACAATATAGGTAACACTACTAAAGTTTTGGGAAATACCCATGCCTATATACTTATGTTTTTTCAAAACATTTGGTATAAATGTTTCTATACTGATAGTTTGGACTAACCATTGGTGTAACATCATTTACAGTACTCTATACCTGCATATTTTTATAACTATTAATATATATTTCCACATACCAATGATTTTTAAAAAACCATTAATATAGGATTTCACCATGTGACCCCCCCCCCCAAATCCCTAATTATTCCCTACCCTGAGTGGAATTCATCCCTGTTTTCTCTACAGTGGTCTCCCCTAACCCAATATTTTTTATTCAGTTTTTCTTAAACATTAAATTGATGAGTTATAAATTCACCATCGCTTTTATCAAGAATCATTTTTATTTTTATCTAGGTATCTAACACTAATTGAGATCCTATTAAGCCGTGATTATTCTTGATTCATTAAATGAAGGTTATTTTAGTTAATATTTATTATAGCTTTTCCTAAGAAATGTGATTGTATTTGATGTATTTTCTTCAAATTTTATTAATCTATAATTTTACATAAATACAATATGATGTTATTTATTTGTGTAATATATATTAGCTGATTATGTAATTAATTATTTTATTGATTTTTTTAAATTAATGTATTAGGGTGTTAATAAATTATTCATTTAATTGTTTAATTTTAATAATTAAATGATCAAAATTTCCATATAATTAATTTCAATTTAAAGTATTATAAAAGGTTGGAAGAATCATGTTGGTAATAAAGGATAGTTTATTAAATAGTCACTCGTTGCTACTACCTAATCTATTTGTCTATATTATTTGTTTTATATTCAATGTCTTATACAATGTTTCTTTTACTGCTAGTGGGGATTCATTATAGCATATTACATCTATAATTATTTATTTGGTTATATAATAATATGATTGGATGGATATCAATCCAAAATTGGAATTAGAGTTATCTTATTATAAATTTTCTATAGACATGTGGTGGTAAATTATGACTTGTTGGTATTATGATTGTTTCCTGATAAAAACATATGTATTAAAGACAATATCTCTCATTTTCTCTAGGATAATGTTTTTTTTCATAAATGTTTCCCATAAAAAATACATATGAATTTAATTATAGTTATATCATATTAAAAAATGTAAGTTGTTTTAAAAAAATACCTCATAAATAATTTTTATTTATTTGGATTTATTTCAATCCAAATCAATCCGATATAAAATAAATTAAAGAAAAAAGATAAAAACTATATAAAATTATTTTAAATAATTGAAAATATTTTGAATTTATATTCAATAGATTCATCGTTTGCATTAAGTTCAAAATTATTGTTTACTATGTTGATATTAATAAATAATTTTTCCTGTAACATAATGGAAAAATGATGGATGTATGAAATCGATTGAATCTTAACCATGTTATAAAACAAGATTATTTTTCTAGATATTTCATTTAATAGTCCTTGAAATATATGTCGTGTATGTTTTCATTATAATAATTTGGTTGTAAAACCTTGGCTAAACTTGGAAAAAATTTTCTACCACATAAAAAGGTTGTTTTCAAACAATATATTTGTCCTAGTATCCAAATGGAGTGAGAATAAAATATTATACTACTCATGATCTAAATAAAAGTATTGATATGGATATTTTGATATTTGATCAGTTTCTATTTATGCATCACTATTAGAAAGATATAATGAAAATATAAGAAGACAGTGACATAAGTCTTCTTGAGGCAACTAATGACAATGATGGTGTTGAGATAGTGAAAAAATTAATATATAATTCTAGGAATCCATTATTTTTGGAACATACTAAAAAGATAAAGTTATTATTTTTAATGTGACTTTATCATGGTAAAAGCATTTATTTAATTTCTAATGATACCATTGATTATATTCTTATGTTTTTAGGGACTTACTTCTTTATAATACAAATATTCCCACAAATAATTATATATAGTGGAATTTAACTGACCATCTTGGATTTTATACTAATAAAATGATTGCCTTCCTGAAATATTACATCATATTATGGAAAGAAACTTTATACATAAATTATTTTACGAAATGTGTTATATCTTCAGGGATTGAAAATGTAGATGTAAAACTATATCACGATAAAAAGAAATTAGTGTGAAAATTTCCATTTATTATGAGGCTCTAAAATAGTGTCTTGTCTAGTGAAATCCATAAAAATATGTGAAGGCATGATGCCAAGTAAATTATGGAAAACGATGAGTTAGTTCATTCTGTAAATGGATTAGCATGACAAACATTTGATTCATGGTATTTTGATTTTGTATTTAAGGTACGTAATGTGAGGTTGAGTCTATCATGTGATAGTTTTTACCCAATGAGTAAAATAAAATTTGTGTTGTTGGTGTGCACAAAAAAAACTCTATGAAAAATATATTTTAGTATTGTGTTTTATTTATTTGCATGAAAAATGATTTTACTACTTATGAAATGATATATTGTTGTATTATATTGGGGAAAAATATTATCATTTTTTATAAATAATAAAAAATCTAAAAGACTTAAATATCATCATTGTTTAAATTTCATGTGATATAGAAAATTATTTCTAATTAATCATCAATATAGGAATAAACATTGGAGGTTTGAATATAATTTTGAGACCAGATATCCACCTCAGTTTATGTTTATAAATTATGTTATTAAATGATTAAAAGATTTTATTTCCCAATTTCTAATGGTAGGATGATGTTTAGAATGAGGAAGAATGTTCCCATTGAATCCAATAATAATTGGGTAAGGAAAAGTATCCACATTGATTTGACATATTGGTAAACCAATTTATTACATCATTTTTTAGACATAATGTAAAATTGAATAAATATATCTGAAATGATGCTTTAAATTCTTCTAACTATCAAGGGGAAGACCAAATATGACTTATGGTCTCAGCATAACTCAATGTAATGGGGTATTATACTAGAACCAAATCTTATGTGTATTAGTAAAAATAAATTGAATATTTTTTGTGGTATCAATTTCATGAAATCTTCAAAGAAAAATGGATTTTTTATGTTTTAAATACTATCATGGTTCTTGATAGACATTCATGAAACATAACTAAACAATTCAAAAAACTAGTTGAAACAGAAATCCCTAAAAACTATTTATTATGACTTCATTTTTTATAAATTTAATCCAATAGTATTTTTTTCCATTACATTACAATAATTTAAAGGTGATAATAATTTTATTATCCCATTTTTAGAGATATTTTTCTGATAAAATATTTTCTATTTATTTATTAATAAAAATTTAGGAAGGGTAGCCAATAATGATTTGTGAGTCAGAGGAATTTTTTGTCCATCATTTTCACTTGAATAAAATATATAACAATCCATATTCCAGTTGAAATAATTCATATAGAACCCATTTTATTCTGATGGACATACCAAATTGAAATAAATAAGTTGAAAAATAATTATTAGGCCTAAAAAAGTATCATCTTAAAGGATTCATTGTAAAAGGTTTTCTGGATGAACAATATATGGATTTTTGTTCTTTAAATTTGGATTATCCACGTATGAGATATAACCAAACAATGAGAAATCAATATGATCAATATGATAAAACTGAGTGCACTTTTCTAACTCTTCCCTAAATAAGGGTAATTTATGGGTTATATACATAGGCCATATTAAGCCTTAAATAGTAGGAGATGTCACATCACACAATCTTATTTAACTGTGAATTTTTCGATGATAAAATGAAGTAAGAAATTTAAATATGTATATGTTATATCATACTACATAGATTCACATATATCTTAAACTTTTATTATTATTTTATATAGGAAACATGAATAAATTTTAAGTATAATTAATCATTTATTAATTGTGATAAGGAGAGAGACTTTTCATAGTAACGAGTTTCTTGTTTGGTTGGAATAAAAGATAAAAACATTACATTAATAACTAAAAATAATGAATTTTTATTTAAATTTAATATATATATATATATATATTAAGAATAAATTTTACCTATTGATTCTGTCTCTCAAGTAGTAGGATTGTTGGTTTTTGTCCAAATTCTTTGGTTAATGAATGAAAATCATTGGTAATAAATGAATATATATTTTTTATAATTGATTTAGTAGTGAACCTAAGAATACTAAATTATGAAGTTATGTTTAATAAAACAATAAAATACTATAACAATACATTAGAGAGTTTACCTTGATAGGAAAATGTTTTTAATTGTCTAGTTGTTGATAAAATACTGATACTAGATTATTACTTCCATGGTCAAGTTAGTTTGACGAAATGTAAGTGGTTAGATTCTAGGTCATGATAGAAAATATTTATTGATTACTATGAATTTATGCTTATTTAAATGAATCACATATTATATATTTAAAATCCACATATTGTGACATCAACGACGAAACACGTGTTTCATGTGAAAGATCCCTAGAGACCTGAATTCAATTTCATTATTGAAGTAATACCAAGATTTTTTAAGATGGTTAGGATGAATTTGATACAATATCTAATCCCATGGTCTTGATAAAAAAATTTATACGGGGAATCAAATCAATTAACTATGAAAGTTTGTTTTGATCATGAAGTAGTGGTGGGTAATATATAGAAGAAACCATATGTGTTCTAAGTTTATTCTATTTAACTGAACTTGGGTATTTTAGGTTGGAACTATTGTAATTTATTTATTTTGGTTTTATTTTGGAATGGTATGTTTGGTTTATAATAATTTTTCATTGAATTTAATTTTATTTATTACACTTTAAAAAATTATTTCACAAAAATAACAACAATAAACAAATAAATTGAGTCAAACCATGTCCTAATAAAAATAATTCTTGGAAAAAATGGCTTAAAATAGAATTGAAATAAATTTATTTATATTAATGTTCTTACTAAATCAAACAAAAAAATAATTTATGGAGAACCAATTATAAAATTGAATATATTTAAAATAGTTTAAAAAACATGTTTAAAACAATTTTTTAAAACTATTTTAAACTAGTTTTTTAATTTTTTTTAATTTTTTTTATAAAAATATTTAAAAAAAGGTTTCAAAAAATAGTTTCCAAAACAGGTTAAAAAATAGAGTTAAAATAATTTTTAAAAAATATATTTTAAAATATGTTTTAAAAAATCAGGTTTTAAATAGTTTTTAAAGATTATTTTAAACTTGATTTAAAAATAATTTTTCAAATTAGTATTTAAAAGAAAGGTTTATGAAAATTTTAAAAATTTAGTTTTATTTTTTTTAAATACAAGATTAATATTGTTTTTGAGAAAATATTTTTAATGTCGATTTCAAATAAATAGGATCAAACTAGTTTGGAAAAGGTTGTTTAATAAATGATTGGAAACAATTTTTAAAATATGTTTAAACACATTTTCTAGTATATAGTTTCATATAAAAAATTTATAAATCTTTAACTTTATAAATTAACTATAAAATATTGTGACACCCATAAGATTCCACAAAAATGATTACTTCATTGTGATGATTTGATTATGTAGTGGAATACTTCATGCCTTGTTTGGCTTCTAATTTGAATTATTTGGTCATGACATTTCTTGTGTTTTTTTATTTTTTGGATTTCCAATTAATATTCCTTAAAAATTTTCTAAAACCATTTATACTATATTATTATTTTTTCTATAGTATCTAAAATATTAATATATATATATATATATATATATATTTCCCATACAGATATGAAAGATAAATAATAATTCCATTTGAAAATATTTTTTTAATGATTGATGAATATGAGACATAAGACTTTATCCCTTAGTGAATTTAGTCAATATATTAATTCTAATATTTATAAACTATAATAAATAAAATTTCATTGTGTCATTATTTATAAATTTTTTTAGGTACTTTATTCTGGGACACAATTGATCTCTTATTAGACTAGTGGTAATAGTCAACAACATTTCCAATCATGCGAGGGTGATACTTGAATTACTTAGAGCACCTGTTGTACCCATTCATACCTAGACCCAGCAGAAGATACCCAATATAACACACTTTATCTACCTCCTTCTCTGGAGGATCTAGGGATGTTCCCAACTATGACTTCATTATCATTTAAGTCACGATTTACTTCTCATATAACATTTCCATTTCCTATGATGGTTCTTAATATCATATATCCATTCTATAAAACTTCTATTCTTAATATATTTCCTACTCCCATCCATACAAGATTTTATAATATTTCTCCTTAAACTTTTACTTTATAACTTTTTAATGACCCATAACATGCATTATATCTTTTGCATACTTTCCAACATACTGATCTGATACAACACAATGATCCATTTAGAACAAATGATCAGCCTATATCATGTATAGATTTACATGTTCCTTAAATTCAATCAAAATTATAATATTTATATTATAATGTGTATTAATACAGTTTTTATTTTATTAACATTATCAATAGGGTATTCTAATAGGTTATGTTGGTGTATATTATATGTTTCAAGTCTAAAACCATCAATAATATATCATTATAGAGTAAATTTAATAAAAGAAATTTATTGGTGAAAATTATAGGTAATGTACAATTTTTAGGGTGAAATTATCTAAGTATGGTTACATTGTTTCAGTTTATCAAATCTCATGGAGGCCTGTCAATAATCAAATCATGGTGAACATATGGGCCGAGATATGGGTATGTTTTTTGTTAAATTAATAAATATATTATGATTTTATTTTTATGAATGAATTTGTTTGTTTTATATTTCATTTAACTTTCTTGACATCCATTCTATATAGGTGACACTACTGATATAACTAAGGGAACTGTAGAAATTACAGAAGCATGAGTAATATGTTGGTTATACGACTAAACTCAAAACTCAGTTAGAGATTATATCAATCCTCAACAAACATTAATTTGAATTATACTAAAAAAATTCACTTATTAGAATATTTTTAAGATTAAGGTATTATGTGAATTTACTGGTATTTGATTCAAAATTAAACAAATTTTATTTTTTATTGGATTTTTAATTATAGGAATCATTAGAATTAAATAAAAAAACAAGGTTTCTAGGAAGTATATGGACACTTTGGGCTATGCTACTATATAGTTGTAAGAGAGAAACTAAGTACTTTTTAAGATCAAATAATTTTTGTTAGGTACCAACACAGTTAAACCTGTACAAGTCAAACCATCACACTATAAATTACTAGACATGAATTAAATAAAATCAATACAACACTACAAATTTTTTTATTAATAGTTGAATACTTCTGGTTTTGATTGTTTTAATTATTTTTTTTATATTTTTGGTTGGTTTATATAGAGATTAGAAATATCCATTTATTATTACTGGGTTTGATTACATTTAGTTTGGTTATTTTTGTTATTAGGCCAAGTTTTTTCTGTTTAATTCTTCTTTGGAAAAGTATGATAAATTTTATTTTCTTCAATTAAACTGAATTTAGAATGTCATAGTTTGTTTACATTTTCTTATGATTTTTTTCATTTTGGAATGGGTTTTTTTTGTTAAAATATATTTCATGAAATTTTGGTTTTTTAAGGATGGGTTTCATCAAGAATGATTGGCTTCATTCAATCATGTTCAATTTGTATTAGTTTATTTGGATACAATGAAATTTAGTTTGAGTTACTTAATTTTATATAAAACATATAACAATAATACCAAATGAAAACTATATAAACAAAAGGAAGACAATCCTAGTTAATGAAACCCACCCTAAAATTAATTGGACCTATAAAACAAATTAGTAAGAAATTTTTTTGAACTTAACTAAATAAAACCTGATTGAATTAAATGAATAAACTCAATTTGAGAAGAAGGAATTACAAAATCATTTAATAGATATAAATAATAACAAACTAAATGAAATTAGATGCAAAATAATGAATTCAAACAATATCTAATTATAAAAATCCCAATCAATTATAATTAAAATAAATTAAATTGAATCAAATAAAATAGAATAGAATTTAGTGGATTTTAACCCAACTAACCTGTAAAAAACTAAACCAAAAAAAGAAAAAGAAAAATGAATTTAATCTAGATTAAACTAAACCATCTCACATGACCTGTATTGAACGAAATAGGTTTGATTTGAACTATACTCTACTAGACACACATACAAAACAAATAAAAAGAATTAGATCTATTATGAAATGAGTTTAGTAGTACCAAACCTGAATAAAACATAATATAACCTAACTTATCCAATGTAAAATGAATTGAACCAAATCATATTGAGCATAGTTGAACTATCAAAACATTTAATGAATAAAATCAATTAAAATTGTTATAAATAGAATAGATCTAAGAAAAATTTAATAAACCCAGACAGAACAACCAAAATTATGACATTAACAAACCAAAAAATATATATATGTTGTGAAAAGGGATAAAACAAATGATTCAAAAAAAAATCATGAACTGAATAAATCCAAATAGATTATAATGAAATAAATATAATCTAGAAGGATCTAAACAAAACGAAATTTTTTTTAAATAATAGTTATAAATTAAGAAAAAAAATTTTATAACCAATAAACCAAAATTTTTACTCTATATAAAAAATGTAAAACTAAAAAATGTAGATATTTATTTCAACTCGTATATAATTTTGTATTTAGAAAAATTATATTTTTTGTGATATTTTCCTATTTTAACAAAAGAATTAAATTTGTATTCATGAAAGCTACCAACTTTAACACCATGGAATCTCCACATAAATTCAACTATTAAATAATTTCATTATAATAAATTAATATTTCTAATAAGATTTTATATAATACAAAATTCATTGAATGGTATTCTCCAAAATCATTAATAATGAAGCACTCAATTTCAAAACGTACACACTCTTACAAAACTGAAAAAATAATTGTAAAACATTTAAACACTCTATTATTATTTTATAATAAAATCATCTAGGAAAATACCTATTTCAATAAAATCCCATTTTATCAAAAATAGATAAAAAGTGGAAAGACATTTCCTAACAGACCTAAATCATTCAATCTCAAATAAAGTAATATTTAATAAAACTAAATATAACCAAAATTGACCTAAATTAAATTGTAATAGATGGTATGGAAACGATCTAAATTGTATTATTTTAAATTGAACTACATCAATTGGAACTGGATAGAATTAATGAAAAATGAATAAAAATTTAACTGAACCCAACAGAATTGAATTTAATTGATCTTTGAAAATATCACTAGAGATAATAAAATAACCATAAATCGAACGAAACCAAAATTAACTGATCCAAATTGATCTAAACTGAACCAGATAAAATAAAATAAACAATATTGAAGCAAAATAAACCTAAATTATATGTTTTTTTCATAACTAAACTAAAATTATATCAATTGGATATAAAAGTGTGGAATTATCCTAGGTAGTACTTAATCAAATAGGACTAACCCAAACAAACTTTAACTAATGAAAAATAAAAAAATGATTATAAATTATTTGAATAAAATTAATTTAACATGACCCAATATACAAATAATAAAAGTTATATGAATATACCATATACAAAACAATCTATGTTTTTTTTATTTTATATTTATTGAATATGTTTTCACTTTTATGGGGACAACATGACTAATTTGAGTTAAATTTAGCTTAATTGTTTTAGTTTTTTCAGTTAAATAATGGTTAAAATGAGTTATTTTATTTTATAAAAAAAATATAATTGAATAATCATCGTTACATTCAATGAATCTTTTTTGAGTAGTGCTCATAATATGAGGTTGTGTACCTCAAGATAAATTGTTTGGCTTAAGTAGGAAGAAGAAAAATGGGATTTATTTAAATGAATAAAAACAAGAAAAGAAAGTAATTCTTATGATGGGTATTTAAAATTTTGATACCTATTTTATACTTAAATATCTTATTCATATTTTTAAAATTTTTATTTGGAGGTCCTTGATGAGTAAGATGATGAAATTTTTTGGCCAAATGATTATCTAAGATAGATATTAGGTGATGAGAACCGATATATAGTTTGATGATGACTAGAGTAGAGCACCATTCATAGAAGGTATTGTCACACATCGAGAAAATCATATATCTCTTGTAGCACTACGTCGTAAGAAGATCGTACACCAATAGTTTAGGCAAATAATAGTCATTTAGGAGAGTGATAGATATAAAATTGTCATCGAATCATTCCTAAACGTTATGTCAACTTTAGGTATATCACTTCCATTATAGGTTGATATTGTTTTTAACACATCTATTTTAATTGTGTTCTCTCCATATGACACACTAGGTGATAATTATGAATTTCCTAGTGATTTTTGGGATAATTAAATTCATGGGGATGATGATGATGTTAATGATGGTGATTTTGGTGAGGATGTCTGTTATGCAAGTGATGATCAAGATGGTAGTTCTGCTGATGAGTCATATATTGATCCCCATTGTATCTAAAGTGATATTTATGATAACATTATGTGGGTGTTTGATGACTAAAACCGATATTATATATGTTTAATGATTTATTATTTAATTTATTCACTTATTTAATATAAAATATTGAGTATTTGTGTCCTTTTAAATGATTTTTGTGACAATTTTAATATATAATTTTTTATAGGTTAGTATATTTATCCTGTATAGTGGGTGGAGATTTATTTTTTAGGTAGCTTGTGTGGGAACCTATACTAAATAGTTTCTTAAAAAGTTATTATCTTTACATTCCAAAACCATATAAAATGGTTCTATTAGAGCTATTTATATAAGGATATTATTATATATCATTTTCAAATAGTTCTAAGATCTATTCGTATATGCTATAACAATAATTTCTAGGCCTATAATATTTATTTAAAACAATTTATATAGGGTAAAATTCTTGTAGTGTAAGTCATATAATATGACATGTATAAAACATATGTAAATCAAATGCCTTTATTTGAGGGATATTGTGTGGCTTGTCATTCAACAACATTCCACTTCATTTTCATGGTTGTGTAATGTTAAATATTTTAAATTAAAACCTCACTCTTCCTGGTTATCATCAATGTATATTTTTTATAAACAAAAACACATGGGAGAAATATTTCATTTAAGTGATGAATCTAAAAACAAATAAATATTTACACACGTGTTTTCTAACACACGAGTAAATGTTTCATAGAGCTCTAAAGAATCTAATTGATTATGTTAAGAGGAGGATTCAGTATGATGAGTGCATATAAACCTTTCCAAATATTATTTCCTATATACCTACCGAAATCTCTAATTTATCTTCCTTTTCACCCTGAAATACTAAAATATCAATGGTGGAGAATTGTACCACTTGTATAATGCATGATTCGGTTAAACCTTTGGATTCCCCATGGATAAGGTATGTATTTTGGTTTCCTATTATATTATCTTTGTTAAGAATTTATGAAAATTAACATAGAAGTGACTATATTGAGTTAAAGGTGTTAAGTTCTTAATTTTACAATTTCAGCATGGTGTTAGAGAACAACACATATTTATCATATATCTTATTGTACCTTATTTCATTTTCTATAGTCAACGAGGTTTTATTTATCCTAATAATCCTAGGATATTTTTATAAACTATAATAAGCCTTTAATTTCATGCTCATAACTCAATACAATCCAATGTTAGGGTAGATTAATACTAAATAAATTATCATACCAAGCATATAACTCCTTATATGAATTTAGGCAAATTTATAAATGAATTTTAACACTTTAATCTAAAGAATAAATGCAATTATAATATGAAAATTTATATATAGGTATAAATTATGGAATAAAAAAATTAATGAAATATTCATATATTTGAACATGAGAAAATCTATATATTTGAAATTCATAAAAAGATAAAATTATAAACACATTTTAAATTACACATATAATTTCCCTATAAAAATTTTCTCTCCAAACATGATGCGTTCCATATAAATATGAATGGGTATGTTAGTATTTAAAATTAATATTATGTATATTTTTTTAACAAAAGTTTCATAAAAATTTTATAAATTAAATAAATAACGAAAATACATACTTCAATAATTTATAACTAGTTTAAAAATTATACAATTCAAATTATAATTGAAAATAAGAAAAATTAAATTTTATTATAACATCACACCCAATGAAATCAGTTATTTTGTAATAGGTGATAGAGAATCTACAATGCTCAAATCCATTTAAGTGATATCTAGTGTACCCTACGATTGCTAAATTGGCATGCGATGGGTATTAGTGGCCTCACATGTGTAGTATTAACCCAACACTAGACTACATAACATTAACCCAATGTTACATGACAAATGTTATACGGTTCTTATATATCATCTTTCATGATATAATATCTAGTTAGAATAAACCTCTGATGTCAGGATATACAATTTTATGATATACATTATGTTGTAAATGTGATATGACACTAAATTTTACTATTGAATCAATATATATAAAATAGTTCCATCGTATGCTATGTATACCTATATAACATGTTTGGATATGTTGAAAACTAAGGTGTTACTATATACCACCTACTATGATGTCACATATCATATTAAATGATTACATTTAATTTTATGATATAAAATATCTTAAAACCAACCGTGGTATAATTTCAAGGTAATTTTTAATGATATCCAACAAGACATCAAAAATAATGATAGGTTTGAGATGGTGACGTAAGATGGTTTAGAGGGGGGGGGGTGAATGGAAAAGATTAAAATTACAAATATATAATGTTCCATGTTATTTATCATGAACTATAGGTGATAATATATTTTGGAAATGTAAATAATTAATATAAGAAACTTTATATAAGTTTGGGTCAAAGTTGATGCACATTAACTCTAACATCTATCTACTCTTTGGTAGATGTGTTATTCACTACCAGACTTTTGAAACAGAATCATAACACAATTACAACCTATGTTTTCTTGTGGTAATATAACCAAAGACACATTAATTTTTTATATGTATTTACAAAACAATATAGATACAGACATTAATTAGTGTGATTGACAACCCAAATATATAGAATGTTTTTTGGGGAAATCATAAACTAATTGTTTAAGAACAAATGGGAGAGATAGAATTAATTAATGTGGGATTAGACAGAACTAGGTTGAAGAACATGATGAAGGAAGATGAAGCATATGATTCATTTTCTTTAGTAAATGATCATTTTGTCTCCTAAAGGAAGTAGTAATAGTCAAAGAAGTTTTGGTTCCCCTTGAGTGATTTTTTAGATGAAAAAAATAGGTTTGCATGGGATCATAGAATCCAAAAAACATTAAAAGTTCACAAAAAAATGTTCTGGAAACATTTCAATATCTGCATCATGTATAATTTGAATGAGTATTTACCACTTTAATATAAAACGAAACAAAAAAAAATCAACACATACATTGAATCACTTAGATAATTAAAATTAAAATAATATAACATAATTATTAGAGAGAGGGAGAGAGATATTATCATTACCCAATAATCATTGACATTAATAAATAAAGGCTAATTCAATACAATTTGAATTCCTCGATAAATAGTTCATGATAAATCTATAATACTTGATCAAAGAAACCATGTAATAATTGCGTCATTTCCTTTCAAAAAAATAAAATATGAATTCTGAAATACTTTCAATATGAATCTATATATGGAGATAAGAAATAAATACCTAAAATTAATCTTAATGCATTAAAAACTAAAAAAAGTTTGAATTAGTATGTTTTTATTTAAAAAATATAAATTAGTAAAACAAATAAATCACTCCTAATAAATAAATTCAAAATACTAAAACATCATTTTGTAGATTTATGAGTGAATAATAAAAAAATTAAATCTTCTATTAAATGTGTTTAAAACATTATATAATTCCCATAAATTCTCAATGTACTGGATCAAACATGCTATAAACTTACTGTGTATACAGATATTGAGGTTCAATCAACCATGAGGGAATATCGATATAATAATCAAAAAACAATCTACCATGATATATCATATTGACTGTAAGATGAATATAAATGGCATTGAGGTTTTGACCGCATGAAAAAATGATTAAATGGAATTCATAAGAGAGAAAAAATTAATTAATACAAATTGAAAATGATAATAAAATTAATAGAACATAGTAATGAAATATGGATCTACCATAAGAACAAAACTCAATCACCAGGAAACTAATTTAATTGGGAATTAAAAATAATAAACTAACAACAAGAATAAACCATGTTACCATAAGGAGGATACTTTGAGAGGAATACATGTGGAAATTCAAGTGAACAAGAGAAGAAAACATAATAAATAAAAAATAAAATTAAATTCATAATTCTTTATAAAAAAATAGAATAAAAATCACAATAAAGATAATTACACATTAATTATATGATTCTTTCATAAATTATAATTATCTATTTAAAATAAAATGGTTCTTTTGATCTAATAACAAAGGTATTTATAATATTCAAAAAATATAAACAAATAAAAACACTTGAAATCATAACAATAACCAAGCACTAACCCCCCACACCTTTAAAATTTAAAAACTAATATAATATTTTATAAAATTATCCCTTTTTAAATTTAATAAAAAGTAGTTAAATAAAAATAAAATATAATAAAATTTAAAACTTGTTTTAATATAAATAATAAAAAACCAACCTTCCCCATAGTTTTTCATATTAATTCAATGTTATAATCATGTGTAAAATATAAATACAAATTAGATTCCTATCATAAAAAGTTCAATATTTATTCCAAAACATTGAAATATCCAATAGTTTGGTAAAAATAGGATCAAATTGATTATCTATTGAAACATATTCCAAAATAATATGTCCCTTTGTAAAATAATCTATGAAAAATCTCAGGTCAATATGTTTTTTTTCTATTATGTTTTAAAGAATTTTTTAAAATAGAAATACCAGAAAAACTATCAGAAAAAATTATATTATTTTCAAAATTAATTCCATAATCAAAAAATTTTGTTTTAATATATGATGATTGAGAATAGCATGATGTGTCATAAATATATTCAATTTTAGTTGCAGATAAATAAAGAGAATGATGTTTTTCGAAATTGAATATATAAATCTTTGACTAAGAAAATGACACTAACATGAAGTAATTTTTCTATCAAGCTTACATTCTCTATAATAAGAATTATAAAAGATAGAAAAATAGAAGAAATTTTGGATCGAATAAAATAGGCCATAATTAAGGGTTCCTTTAACATATACTATACATAATATATGATCTTGTAAATGAGATTCTATAGGACCAAATTTAAAATTTTAATATAAAAAATAATTAACAAAATATAAAGTGTATAAGAAGTAAAAAAAACTATAAATCATGCATATAAAATTTTATAATATACATATTTTATAGAGTAATATATATATAACATATAATAAATGGTCTTAGGGGATATAATATATTTATAATACTCTAAAAAAAATCTTCACTAAATTGTTATATTATTTATTTTGATTAAATAATATTCCATCATTTCCTTGAAAACATTAAAGACATAAAATGAATTTTTGTTCTGACTTTAAAATCATATAGATATAACTTTCTAATAATTTAAAAGATTCTTTATAAATAAATTCTCTTAATTATTCAAGGAAAATATCATCAATATAAAATTGAAAAATTAATATATAATTTAGATCATTTTTATAAACAAAGATGGATCTACATTACCTTTAAGAAAATCATTTTTAAAAAAAAATCTATGTATGTATATCATTCAAAGAGTGAGACACTTTAATATGACCATAGATAGTGTTTGATAACATAAAAATATTATTAAAAAATTTCTTATATTAAAAACATGGTGGTTAAGAAACATAAAATTCATCAAATATTAAACTATTTAAGATAGAACTTTTAAAATCCATTTGGAATAATCTAAAACCTTGACAATCCATAAAATTTATAAAAATTTAAAGATATTCCATTCTAGAAAAAGGAATAAAAGATTTATCAAAATATATACCTTCTTCATGGAAGTAGCCTTGATATAAAATTATAACTTTATTCTTATCATTTTCACCATAATGATCATCTTTATTCATAAATTTTCTTTTAATACAAATAAAATGATTACCTACAGGGGGTCAACTAAAGACCAATGTTTTCTCTAAAAAATTTATTATGTTCATCATGCATATAACCAATCCAATTTTCATCATCCAAAGCGTCAAAAACATCATTGGGATAACATTTAGTAAATAATAAGTATTTTCATAAATATTCAAACAAAAATTATACTGTTAACTCTAAAATAAACATTATCAATTACATTATCAATAGAGTAGTATTTATTAAATTTCAAATATTTAAGAGAAAATTGGGAAGGAGTATACTCCCCCCAACAATTATATTATTATAATGAGGTTTTTCATGATCAAAATTAAATACATCATATTATTTATAAAAATATCGTAATTTGGATTCCTTTCCAACTTATCTTAAATAAAATTAACATAAAATAATAATAAAAAATCACAGTTATTTTATAAATACCTATATATACTTAGGTTTTATTATAATACCCTAGAAAAATTCCATTTTCACTTTTGGAATCAAAATTATCCATGTTTTCCTTAATATTTAAACTAAAAAGTTTACCCCCAAAAAATCTAAAATAATAAACATTAGGTTTTTTAAAATTAGACAATTCATAAAGAGTTTTAATAAAAAAAGGTAAAATTAAGACTCAATTTAAAATATAATATGTTTTATTAATATATTTAAACCAAAATTATTTTGATAAATTATATTCATTAAACATAGTTCTCTCCATTTTGATAATAGTTATATTTTTCCTTTATACAACAACATTTTTTGAGGTTTCTATGAGTAAAAAGATAATTAAAATAACCATTTTATTCAACAAATATTCAAAATCAATTATAAAAAGTTCACCTATATTATAATTTTTAATAGATATAATTATTTTTTTTGTCAATTTACAAAAATAAATAAATTTCGTTTTTTTACTTTCTTGAGAAAAAAATAAGTTCATGTAAATCTAATAAAATCATAAACTATAAAAAACATAATTATGTCCCCATAAACTAGTAAATATGAATAGGCCCAGATAAATCTTAATGTATAAGTGGAAATAGTCAGGAATTTATAACTACACTGATATATATAAAACTTATTCTATATTTTTTCCAATTAAATTCGAATAAAAAATAATATTCTTTATAATTTTCAAATCGGGTAGCTATTGTAGAAGTCATTTCTTTGATAGTTTGTATAATATTTGAAATTTCACATATCAAATCCTCTATTACCATAATAAATCATCTATTTCTATAGAATTAAGGCACTTTAAATTTGGTTGGATAATATTGAAAAAACAATAGAATAAATATTATCTTTCTAATTGGTAAAAAATAGATTCTTTTTTTAAAACAAAATATTCTTTGACACCAAATTTAATACTCAACACATCATTATAAAATATTGAAATACTAATTAAATTTATTTTTTAAATTTTCAATACATAATATCATAGAAATTAAAACCATGTTATATATATACCATGTTCACAAAATCACTTAACATTTCTTATGGAGTTGTCACTGAATGATATAGAGAAATTATCATCTTTATTGTAAGATAAAAAATTTTATGGATATAGAATCATGTTTTTGGAGTATTAATTTCCCATGTAATATTTACCTTCGAAACTCCTATGGAATATTTCATAAAATTATTAATTAAGTTGAAATAAATTTTTGGTGCCCATACTATCTTTGTTTAAATCAGAAATGTATAAGAATTTATTAGTGAAAAAACATAATTTAAAAAAGGATTTGTGGGTAATATAGTAGATAAATTTTTGAAAATAATTTTTTTTGTATGGCCTAATGATAGAGGAAATATCAGTGAACATTCATTTGTATAGTGTCATTTGATTCTGTATCTAAGGCATGAAACATTAGATATACTTACTTTAGAACTATTAAAAAATAGATACTTGTATTAAATATGTATTTTTTGATTTTAAGAATAGCTGCACTTATCTCTATTTATAATTTTTTTCAGTTTTTTTCAATACTATAAATCAAATATTTTTTAATTTGAACAATAATAATTATTTTTAAGATCTTCATTTTCTTGAATTAATTTATTATTACATTCAAGAGTTTATTTATTTTCTATGTTTAATTTTTTATACAAATTAAAATTTACCAAAATAATTTTTTACAAATTAATTCCTCCATATTAGGTTGCTTTAATTTAGAATAATATGAACTAAAATCAAAATAAATAATAACATCATTTACAAAAGCCACTATCAAACATATGTTAGTCATTCCTTCTTCACTTATGGTTTCATCACATGAATCAGATTCTTCCTTAGAGCCCCATCCAGGTTTCAATTTTCTTTTTTCCATTTTTCTTATATTTATTATCTTTTATTTCTTACTTCAAAGTCAAACATTTAGGCTTTATGTGTATCTTGTCTCTGCACTAATAATATTTTAGTTCATAAAAATCATTTTTATGAGGTTTACCATTCTTATTTTGACCATCCATGTGATTATCCTTTATAAATAATTTTTTTAATTGTCTATGTATTTTCATCATTTTTTAAAAACTTTTAGTAAAATTATATATTTATTTCTCAATATTCTATTATTAGTAATCATAAGTGTTAATTACAAATAGTTATATTTGATTTAAATGAAACACCTTTATTCTAATAAGTATCCACTTCAGCAATGTTCTTTTACTCTATTTTATATTAAAGTAAGAAACTAATGAGTTCATCCATATTATATTCTAAAATGTTCATACCTTCATTTAGTACAACATTCTATGCATGAAAATTATTGGGTAGTTCTCCTTATATTCTATCAATAACAAAAATATTATCTAAAGATTAATAAATGAAATTAATTACATTAACAATGTTAGTGAATCTTTGGAACATCCGTTTAATGCTTTCATCTTCACCCATATCTCGTTACTCAACCCAAGGTATTCTAGGTTTAGTTATAATCAACATATCTGAGATAAAGTACGTAACTTTTATAATTTGATTGATATCACGATCTGTCTGACATATAGAAACATGATAAAGACATTTCTATTAATAACATAGTAGAAAATTTTCATGATTTTTTAATTAAAGACATAATTAGTGGAATCATTTCAATGAATAAGTTAGTGTCAGAATCAGGTAACATATATGGTTTTACCTTTATAGTCCAGTGAACAATTATATTTTTATGAAGGTATGCCACTATTCCATATTTCTCGTATCTATAATCATTTCCATCAAAATGTGGTTTATTCTAAAGAATATAACTATCGTTTATGTTCAATCCTTCCATATTAAAAAAAAAAGATATTCTATATAGTATTAGGTCAAGGACAAGGATAACATAAATAAATAAATAACAAAACCTATATCAAATAAGATTAAACTATGATACCACATTTATATTTGAGATGGTTATGTTAGATAGTTTAAAGGTAAGGATTTATAGAAAATTTGATAATTTTAAAGAAATATTATCAAATTTAATTACTGTGCACAATAAATTATAATATGTTGTGGAAATGTAAAGAATGAATACAATCAATTTTATAGTAGTTCGGTCCAATGTGGAAATATGATTACTCTTACACCGCTGTACCCTTAGGGAGATGATATATTCACTACTTCATTCTTAAAGTGAGATCATAACTTAGTAAAAACCTGAATTTTCTAGTGAAATTATAACAAAAACACTTAAATTTTATTCATGGGGGGAGAGGTAGTAACAAACCTTCAAAATTATTGAATTTGGGAATTGAGAGTCAGAACCTAAATTTTCATGACATTAGAATCTGAGAGCCACAAACTGAAGAGTGAGAATTTGATTTTGGAAAAATCATAAACTATTTGTTTAGTAATAGTTGATATAGATAGGAAAAATTTATATAGACTCAGATAAAACAAGGTAGAATAAATAAATGGAGATAGATGAAGCATATCCCGTGGTAAATTATTTAAACTATTAGATCGTCATGTTCGGGAATTCATGGTAGTCGAAGACATTTTGGTTCCCCTTGGGATATCTTATAGTTGATGGAAACAATTTCTCATAGGATCACTAAATCACACCATACTTGAAATGTTTAAATGTTATCATTAAAATAAATTCATAACTACAATGAAATACTTGTAACATTTATCATTTAATTGAGTCTCATTACCCTTTAAATAAAATAATAAAAACCAACACAATTAATAAGTCATATAGATACTAGAAATTAAATTAGTAGAAAAAAATTATTAGGGAGATTTATATATTATCATTCCAAGATAATCATTGATATTAAAAAAATAAAAACTAATTCAATCGAATTTGAATTTATCATTTAATATTTCAAAATAACACCACAATACTCAGTCAATTGAATTCCTTAATATTTTTATCATTTCCTTCTAAAAATTTAAATGTTTCAAATTGGAAAAAAATTCAAATACAAAAAAACATTGAATAAGTTTGATAGGATTAAACAATAATTTGGAAATTAGAAAAACAAAACAATCACACATAATTTATAATATTGAAACTTAATTCTGTAGTAAAATACAAGAATAATAAAACCATTTAAATCTCTTTTTAAAAATGATTGAAATTCTTAAAAAGAAATTCACATAATCTTAATATAATATATTTATATTTATGAAACAAATGAGTCAACAAAAAAATTACTGAAAACTTAATATGATTGAAAATATCCAAATACATGAAAAATAGGGCATTCTTGAATTTCTAGAAAATTTTAATGTATTGTATCAACCATGACAAAGATGGGAGATCAGACACATGAAAAACATTAATCAGCCACGAGATATTAGATTAAAAAAATTAATAAAATAACTAGCTATGAGATATCAACTGCATGAAGAAATGATTGACCGTAAGAAAGACAAGTGAACACATGAAAAAATATTAATCAATTGGAAGAAAAAATGAATTTAATGTATGAAATAAATATGGATCTACTATAAGAAAAAAAAATCCACAAGATAAATTGATTGATTGTAAGAATAATTAGCTGGGGATAATAACAATTAACTGACCACATGATGAAACCTAGAAACCATGATGAAGCTACTACAAGAGAATATGCGTTTTTCGGTAAGTTAACTGACCATCACCGTAATTGCATAAGTAAGCAGTAAATAAATAAACCTTTGTCAAAAATACAATATAACAACAATAGTAATGAAAATTACATATTATGTATACAATGCTGTGATAAATTATAATTATCCATTCAATGTAAAATAAAAAACATATAATGCAATATTTGAGTTATTTATGATATTGAAAACACAAAATAACAATAATAATAATTGAAATCATAAAAAACACCAAGCACTAATAGATAACATATATACACATCATTTTTCAACATCATTTTTAGAATATTGTATCATGGTGAATAGATGATACCACTAGTGGTGTTATACGGATCAAATGATACATGTTCAATATAGTAAAAGATTACAAAAACCTCAAAACCCCATATCAACAATACATGATCATGAAATCAAATAAAAAATATATATTAAGGAATTATGTTACTTACAATAATATTTTCACCTACTTCTAAAATATTCAATCATATTTTTTATTAAGATCTCTGAGACCTAAGCAATGTACTCCCTCATCCATGGTGTATCCATGAATCCACTAAATTAGTCAATGATTGGTAGGGTTTCTCCCCACATTATGTTAGTACCTCACCGGGTAATAGAATAATGAACAGATATATTTGATAAAGAGAATATTTAGAATGATTATAAATCATGAACAACTATCTTTATGGTTAATCGTAATTTAAATCATCTTTTGAGATTCTCCTCACGTCTTACAGATTTACGCATACTATCATAACATACAAGTAAATTATATTTATTTAAAAAAAATACTTGTAACCCTTACTGATATAACCCCATGATGATTAATCTTATAAAATACTTAATTAATGATATTTTATTCTATATGAATACTATTTATGGAGCATCGGTATTGCCTTTGTGTCCTTGCATCTCTGTGAGTTCTGATAGTCACTCCTTTTAACTAGACCTCTTCCACTTATTCTCTACCACACAATCAATTTTACCTCCCATTATATTTACGTTCTCTTATTGTGATATGTTATGTAAATACCCTTTTTTATTTATCAAGTTACCTATTTTATCTCAAAGAATGTGAAATAATATCTCCATGTAATCTCTCAACCTATATTTTTTAAAATATGATTTCTTTGGTTCTTAATAATCATATTTGTTTATTTTTAATCTATGGAATTTTTGAAAATATATTTTCTGAAAGGTTCCACACCATAATTAATAATATTCCATCTTATATGTCATTTAAAAACTATTTCCAGTTGCTTATTTTTTTCTTAATCACCATATGTTCTTATTTTCAATTAGTTTTCTTTTTGATAATTTTTATTTTTAAGAATTCCACCCCAAACTTTCTCCTTTTTACCATTTATTTTCTCTAGGAAATTTTATTTTTTTATCATTGCATCCTATCCCATTGGAAGATTACTTTATTTTTTTCTAATTCTTTGATGTTTTACATTGAAAATAATAGTTGAGGATTAGTTTTCAAGTTAATACATTGTGTTTATCAGGTTAAATGATATTATAGGATAATTTGTGTTTTTATATTTATCATTTGATATGAAATAATATTAATTTACTATAATTTAGTATAATATTTATTCTTATTCATCAATCAACTCTTTTGAAAAAAATAGAGAAGTGGAATATCCTTTTCTAATCTTTAGGAACCATGAATGTTTTATTAAGTGGTGGGAAATTTAATGTTTTGAGTTTAATTTTTAGGAAGTCTTTATATTGGAAACTGGAATGGGAGAGTATAAACTAGGTTGTTACATGAAGCCATTAGAATATTCTATGATTAGATGTCTTTCGGTTTTGATTATGATATCTTCTTTGTGTGTTATATGTTAAGGGGATTATTTATGTCATGTTTTTGGGTTTTTTTCTCCCTTTTAGATTTATATAGTGTTTTTTATAAATATCTTAGGTACATGCACATATTCAATCTCATTTAGAGGACGGGGTTAGATGGGAATGGTGGAATGTGGAATCAAATACTATGGTGAGTGAAAAATAGAATGGATGGATTCTCATTTTTAAATCAAAAAGACACTTTCTGTCATAAAAACCATATCATCTGTTCGAATGAGATGCAGTTAATTCCAACACATCAAAAATAAATCATAAATCATTTTCCATAATTATCAAGAAAATTCAAGTTTGTTTTCTCATTTTTGAGTATTGACATGTATTTCAGACTAAAATAATTCTTTCAATCTAAAAACATTCAAATTCATTCAATATTGATCTAGTATGTATCTTACTGATGTGAGGTGATATAATACATGTCACAAGTGAATTAAGGATTAATTTACAATACTATAAAGTCCATATCATCACCTTTGATTGGTTTTGAGTATGTGATGTGTGTTTTAGACTAAAAAAATTATTCTAAATTTAAACCTGATATTTTATTCAATCCAGGCACACCTTGTTTCAAATTGATGTGTTGTTAATTATTACATGTTAATAATGGATCAAACATAATTTTATTAATGTATCAAGAAAATGTTGGTGTGTTTTTAGGATTTTGATTATGTGATGTGCATTGTGAGATAAAATGTTTCTTTTTTTACTAAAAACATACACTTCTAATTATAATTTACACACCCTTTGTTTGAAATGTGGTTAATTACTACACATTATAAATAAATTGAGGATTATTATAGTAAATTCCTATACTGGTTCACTCTACAATAATCAGACCAGTGGTGTTATGTGACCTCAGGCGCACCTACCCATATTCCAGATGTTACTGATTAATAGAATTATTCATAGGTGTTACCATGGTGAGAGTTTACCTTTATGATATATTATCAATAAACATATAAAATAACCACAAAAATCCTTAAAAAATAAATGATCATAGTGTAAAAAATGAATAAACACGACAATCACTAAAAACTAAAAAAGTTTTCATAAAATCATGCATCCCAACTTGTAGCACACCATGAAAAATAAATATACAATTGAATAAGAGAATAAAATATAGGAGGCTCTACATTCATCACCAAGTCTAAAATCTTCCCAATTCCCATCCAATATATCTAACTATATTATCCAATACTAGGCATCTAGCCAATGTAAACATGTAAATAACAAGGTCTTCTTGAGTACCAATGTTCCTTGGTCGCCCGAGTAGGTTGTGAGTATAACTCAGTAGGATAAAATCCACGTTGACTCATATATAACTAGTAAATGTTTTTCATGAATATGTGATTGGTATAGAAAAAATATACATTATGGAAATAAATATAAATAAATACCATCGATACATGGGTTCTAAGGTGACCACTATGATCTCCCATACCAACATCACCTTGTACCATAGTGTCTGATCTTGTTACATAACTGTTTGGGGGATACATGTCCAACCCTTGAACTAGTCATCACAAAAAATATGGTAAAATTTCATCCCACCTTGGAAGCATCTAAAATATATATCTCATTATCAGATATTTATCCCACCAATCCATATCATAATATAGTTGGGTGAGGGGGGAAGTGAATCTCACTCGACCATCTCATATACATGTTAGGGGGAAGATCTTCCCATACATCATATCATATATAATCATAAAGAGTTGTGTGTCCACCTGCATATTTCATAATATAATCAATAGGATGGATGTTCATCCCACCAGGACACCTCATATACATGTTTGGGGTAGAGTGTCCCACCCCTAATCTCATATATATGACTAGGGGTAGACTATCACACCCAGAATCTCATATATAGTAATGGGGAAGTGTGTTCATCCTATCCAAATCATAATATCATCTAGGGGAGTGTATTCCACCAGGTCATCTCATATATATGTCATTGGAAGAGTTTTACACTTGTAATCACATATATAATCTTGGGTACCGATTCCTTCCTATCCATATCATAATATAATCGGGAGTACTACATCTCAACTGACCATCTCTTATACTTGTTGGGTGTATAGAAACTGACTCCAAATACCATATACATATCAGGGGAAGATAATCCCACCTATACTCTCATATATAATCATGGGTAGTACATCCCTCCAAAACATTACATAGTATAACAAATAAGCTTCGTCCTCCCCTCCACCATTTCATATACATGTTTGGGGGGGGGGGGAGAGCTAGAGTATCCCACTTGTAATATAACATATAATCAATGGGTGGTGTGTACCATCTAGCCATCCCATATAAATTTAAAGGGGTAGAACGTACCACTTATAATACCATATACATGTTATGGGTAGAGAATACCTCTTTTCCAAGTCATAATATAATTATGGGCATTCACGAACCTACCATACATCATTATCATGGGGGGTTTTTATATGAATACACTGAAAAAACGTCTCCTCAGATAGTATATCACGTGAAAAAAATATCCTATCTAGAGTGGTTCTATAGTAGTGATCATTGAGTTCTAATGTGACAACCAAAATTGACAATACTTTCTTATCTATACTACCCATCTTTGGGGTAAGCATAATATTGGGGCACCCTCCATGGGTATCTTAGGAAATATTATAGTGTATACACCCTACATGGGATCCACTATTTCATTCTCATATATGGGTCCCTTTTCTAGCAATAAGATGGTTTAGTATCTCCCAACACGATCCTGATCATTTTATACCATCACATTTCTTGTGTGAAAAGCCACGCCATTATCACTTGTGGGAGGTGAAATAATTACCATATATCTTACAAGGTCATATTAGGTTGGTCCTATCTTGATCAACATAAACATAAACCGTTTTAAAATCAACCATACCATGGTACACATATACTAGTGGGGATGTAACACTCTCCCCACTCTATGATTAACTATCCTTGAAGGGTATTATACATACCAAAGTTCTATCCTGTCCGACCTACTCCAATCATCCACCATCAAACTATATCCTCCATAAAGAAGTGTATACGGTCACCTATACCAAGGGAAAACGCATTAATTCATTTTAATTTATCACACTCTTTTAGGATCCATGTATATCAAGGATTACAATAAAATTTATTTCTTCGACCATCAGTGGTAGATGCATTAACTAGTGTCTAGGGACCCATCACGTCCCTTAACACATTAATTTTATTCATATCCATTCTATTTTTATAAATAAATATATTGAATAAAAAATTTAATCCCCCACTTCATAAAGACCACATATCAAAAATCATATAAAATTCATTAAAATTAGAGAAATTTATAGGGACTGCCTACCTCATATGTTAAAATTCCATTTAATCAAAGATCAAAAACAATTAACATAGCACATCTAATTTAATATACACATTTTTATATCTATCTCAAACCAAAATATCCAATTTAATAAGTTATAACAATTTATACATAATTTTTCAATTTTATAAGTTATAACTATTTAATATTAATATCCAATTTTAATTCAAATAGTCACAATTTACTAAAAATCACCCGGACCACTACATCAAAACCTAGAACAACCACACTAAGACAGTTCATGTTGTCTTACCAACACCATATCATGAAAAATTGATAACAAATTACACTCGAAAAATCATCATTGTTTTCCAACCAAATCAAAAAATTAAAATATTTTTTACAACATCGTATCCATAATGAAAAGAAAAGAACTGACGTTTGATCATCGTTATAGAGTGTAATCTCCCTATCACACATAAGATCCCTATAAAATAAATGATTTGATAATAAATTGGTAGAATCATTTCCAAATCCCTAATTTGGGTTAAAATAAATTAACAGTAATGTGAGAATAGATCATGAAATCATTAATTTAGTTTTTTAGATTTACCATAAGATTTATCTTGAATAAAATTGCACTTGAATTAAAAAAGTGTCAAGGGAGGAACCCTTGAAAAACTAAATAAAAAACACAACCTGACATTTTTTCTATATAAAAGGCCAAAATATACAACTTTTTTGAATTTGGTTAATTTATTAAAAAATGAAATTCTAAAAAAAAATCCAATAACACTCTTACCCTTTTCGATTAACTTAATACTTATTTTTGGAAAACTCTTATCTATAATTATGTATATTTGATAAAACTAGATTCAAATTTTCATGATATTCTTCATACATCAATATTTCAGAAAATATACTCCAAGAATTCTATGTTTTTGGAAACCCATTCCTGACCCCTATCAATAATTCTTAAAAACATGTCACATTATGATATTAATCTTATATAAGAATAAGGATAACTTCCTATAGAAGATCACCTTCTGAAGAACCATTCTATACATTTTCAAAAATTTTAAAATGGAAATTATCTTAAGTTTATTTCAATTCATGTTCATTTTTGACATTTATGGTACATTTACATCAACCAAAAAAAGAAGGAACCCACTTTCTATATATTTCCAACTAAATTCATAAATAATTCAACCATTAGAAGATATCTTAGCTCACTATTATGATGAAACCCTTCTAAGTGACGAATTTTTTTGTTAGTCATCTTCTAGGGAAACTACTTGAGACATCATAGATAGGGACTGTTAATCCTTTGGAAGACATGTTGTCTTCCCATATTTTACATTTTTTGGAAGAGCCTTTATTTCATAAGACTACTTTGGGGATCTTCATATGTCTTATCATGGAGAGGTAGGGGTTAGTGACATAGCTAAATTAAATCCTTAACTCCAAATTAATGTACTTCATCAGATTTACTTCAAATTTTGGATAATCCATTAGTCATCCTTTGGTATAAAATGGATTTTTATCCCAGATCCACATAAATTTTTGGTGGGTTTTTTGGAAGAATTCCAAAAACATCCACAATGAATCCCTACACATTCCACCACAGAATTTTGAAATTTTTTCATATCCATTTTTAGGGTGTCAATGACTTGTCATATGAAGCAGGTGATAATTTTTTTGTAAAATTCATATCAAATTTTCAATAAATAATAAAATCGTAATTTTTTGAGAAATCTGAAGAAATTAATTACTATAAAAATTAGTATTCATGATGTGTAAAAATGAGTGAATACCCTGGGAGTTCTTCAGTAGTAGATTTAGTTTCTAGAAATGGTGTTCAAAAAAGCTAATCTATTTTTTTATTACTACCACCTCTTTCACCTCCCAATATTGGTGTTGCCTCATTTCCTCAATTCCACCTCATCACCTTTCATCATTATAATGTCATCACCACCATGTCTCCCCCACATTAATCATCATTATTGCATCACCTACCCCCATCGTTGCAATTTTAGGTCGCCTCCCCCATCATCACTGCCATGAGTTTCTCATCATCGAAAATGTGAGTCACCCACCCTCATTAATAGAAGATTATAAATGAATTTTTCATTAAAAAAATCTACCAATGTTTCCAGAATTCCTCTCACCAACATTTAATGTGATGAAAATTTCTCTTTATTTTAATCGTGAACCTCACATGCCCCATTTTTTTAATCTATTACGTTTAATACAAAAAAAATTCTTTTATCAGATTTAAAAAATCATTTATATTCTAAGTCACAATAAAATAAAAACACATATACCTTTATTGACCCCTCCGACCAAATATACCATATTTAAGGAAGAGAGATAATTACCCCAGTAGGCCCTGGGTTGGTGAAAAGCACCAAGTGTATAAAAATCTCATAATATTGGAGGCACTACCCACTATAAGAAAATAATATTAGGATACAGAATAAATAAACTAAAAAAAACTCCCTAAAATAATATTGATAAACCCAAAATAATCCTATAATGAATTTATAAATAAAACAGATACATATAAATGCCTCCAAATGAATTTCACAAAATAAATGTTAAGGTCATGACCCAACAATATCTTTAAAGGTCTGATGTAGTATTGCCTAGCATGATCCATGAATTCCTCCTAAAAAACCTAAAAATATCTTTATATTCAAAGGTTTAACATACACGTATACTTAGTAGGAAAACCATGGTCTCTTGTGAACATGTGAAAAGAGAATTATAATGAATTTGTGAGGAAACAACATAACCGAGAACACCTAATTAGGTCAACTAAAAAAACCCCAACCTCCCCAAGGATCAATCTACAAATAACAAATCCATGTATAATAATATAATATGAATCATATCGATGATAGGGTATCTCTAACTTCTTTTGCACAAATTTTTTGCTCTCACACCCCAATCTCATATGTCCTGAAACTCCCACATCTTCCTAATAACATCACAACACATCAAATCACATCCCTCCCATAGATACTTGGATCATCACATTACATTACATCTCACAAACGGGGTAGTTGGGTATCATGAATGTGAAGGAAAACAAACTTGTGTCTCCTTCCTTCCACCCATGACCCCCACCATAAGAAATCTCACCACATCTCTCCCAAACACACATGGGCCATCAAATATAATCACATCACAACTCCACAGTGTCACTTTGGACTTTTGGTCATAACATATAATGCATGTCTATATCATCTCTTAGAAGATAGAGCATGGAAGAGTGGGTAACCAGTTATCCATCCTTCCATTGGTATGTGGGGATAAATACCCCCTTGTGACTATATAAGTATCATTACATAGTGACCGACGAGGGTGATTTCATATAAAAATAATGAGAATATTCATGGTATATAAATGTAGAGAAAAAGAACATAACCTCATGATAAGGGTTCACATCCAAGAGCATCAACCAATTTAAAACATTATCACTTTAACAAGAACCACTTAAATCACAACACCAAAGAAACAAGACATAATCAAATATCCACAATTAATTTCAAATAATTAACTCTTTAGGTTTCTCATTAACCAAAAAATTTCATTCATTAATACGATTTATTTATCCTGCACATTATTTAACATATAAACATAAACCCCTTAAACCAAACTTCTCAATTAAACTAATTCATTAATTTGTCATTTCAACCCATGTTATATCACAACACCTCTTCACATCCCCAAAAAATCCACATCACAATCTCACACAAGTGCACCTCATAGCCACATAGCACGACCATTTTTCATTTTTTCATATTTAGTAAGGGAGTTGCTTTACTTACAATTATATATTATATAAATATTCTATCCTAAACCATAATTATCCTAGGGAATCCACTTTATAAACTTTATATATGTGGTTAGCCAATTTCACATTAATATCGGTGAAAACAAACATCAAAAATAAGTTTTTTATAAGATATAATATATTTCACAAACAAATCCCCCAAAAAACATAATATTTAATGGGGATGATAGCCCATAAAATTCAAAATATAAATAAATCAATAGTTTCAAAAGCATACAATTCAAAAACCCTTACCCTTAAATTTCATTTAAACAGGTTTATTGTCATTATTTATCCAGTGCCAACCATCATCCCAAAGATGAAAAAAAGAAAAACCACAATCACATGATGCATCTAAATGAGAGACCAAGTATCACCTACATCGATTTTCAGACCAAACAGAGATGAGAAACAATCTTCTCAAGGGCCTACATGAACCCATAATTCTCTGAGTCTCCATATTCAATAATATAAATATAGAATTTTTCATTCAAATAAATCATGAAATTATATCGTAATTCATTATAAAAAAGTATTCTCTTACATTATACTCATTAACACGAATCCAACAAAACTGATGTTGCATCAATCCTGTTAGTTTTGATGGAGATTTGTTAGAATGAAAATGAATATGTGGAGGGTGTCTATTAATGTGCTTTTTAGTTATAAAAACTCATTTTTCATTTAATTATAACATTTCATTCCCTCATTTAATTATCCCATTTAATTAAAAATGTATTTCAAAATTCGTTATTTAATTATGATATTTAAATTACCCTAATTTATTTAAAACTTAATACAATATCTTTAATTATATTATGTTATTACTATTATTATCATTATATTAATTAATTTACGAATTTTTCCAACTTGTGATTCAACATTTTATTACTATCAAATTTAAATGACCCTCATTATCCAAACAATTTAAATATCACAATTAAAATCCCAATATTTACAATAGCTTTTAAAAATGTCAAAATTTTAAATAAATGGGATCACACAATGAAAGTAGGTTTTTTTAAATTCTATTTATCCCATTAAATTATTTTATTTTAAATTGTTTCTCTTTAATCATCACTATCCCAATTTCTCATTCATTTTTAACTCCTAATTCTCTTTATCTCTCTCTTATCATTTATATATTTAATTAATTAGTATCCCTATAATAATGCATGCACTCTCTCCTTCTTTATTTAAATATTTTATTTAAATTCCCCAACCTCTCTCTCTCCCTCTTTTTCAACGTGAATAATTTTTATAAATTTCATATTTAAATCATTTTTTAAAAAGAAGAATTTTTAAACATAAAACGTTTTTACTTAAATCCATTCCTTTTTTTCATTTAAAACGTCATATATATATGTATTTATTATAAAATAATATATATATATATATATAACTAAATGTAATTTCCTAGACCCGAATGCCACTAAAAAGGTGTTTCGAGCCTAGTTGGACGCATGACCTCAAGCACATCTCCCAAAAATCTAGAGCCTATCAACCAGTAGTGAGGGCCCTGGTGTATTTGTGGGGAGACTATGACCTCATCACCAAAGTGTATCAAAATGGAATATCATTAAAATACATGTTGTGTAAGTAGTAAACCAATCTAATAATAGATACATAATAGGAATAAATATTGATCCCAAATGGAACTCATATAAAATGATGATGATATATGTCATGGTTCTAATAAATAGTACAAAACATGTACACAAAAATAAAATACAATAAATATATCAAAAGTTAAAAAAATACCAAAAAAGAGTCCATTAGCATAATGAGCCTCACCTTGGTCCCATGCTTCCCTGATTTTAAGTAGTGATCAGAAAAATGAATCAGGGATATTTACCTTATCCATACATGCAATCATTTAATCTGTTTGGGTCCCCAATGGTAGCCCGAATAAGGTGTGAGACATAATCCTAGTAAGAAACCACCCAATGTCCAGTTCCATCTAGTCAATGATTATGTAACAGTCACAGTGTATAGGAACCAATATAATAAATAAAGTACTAATAGTAAACATCTTATAATGTATAGGTTATCATTTATAAGAAAGTTCATTAAATTATTATTTCCCAAGACAAAGAATGTATACCAATATCCCCCATGATAACATGATCAAAGGATTCCTAAATATTCCATCCATATTATATAAAAAAATACTGAATCCATGCTTGTTATTTATCTTGGAAGATAAATTATATAACTCATTTCATTTCATTGTTATTTTTTGAACCAGCTTATATTATGGGTATTCCAAATTTGGAATCTAGGTATCGCTCCAGGTTTAATATAAACCGACAACTAAAATCCCATCAATAATTATCCTCATAAAAACCTAGGTATCTTTCTATGTGTGGTAAAACATCTCTTCAATTCATGTGTATCCTTTGCGGTCCATTAAGGGATCCCCAGTAACAACCATGTCATATATAATCAATTTCCCTTTGAGTATATCCTTGGAAGTCCATATGGAATCCAAGTAGAAGTCGGCATATAACAGTCAAGCCACTATGAGTCCTTACTTGGTAATCCATATATGTATTCCAAGAGTCAGTTGGGCACAAACATGGTAAAAGACAGATGAGTCCATCCATGGAATTTGTATAATAATAAATGTTTCAACCAAGGAATATATAAATTTAATCAACTAGATACCATTAAATCAATTCCATTTTAACATTTCAAGGAAAATACCAAGAAACTTTCAATGAAATATCACCTCAGAAGGTAACTCATGGTATTAGCCAAGCTAAAAAGTCATTCCACTATACCACTCACACGAGAATTTCAATAGAAAGAGAAAATAAATCTTAATATGAAATTAAATGGAATAACCTAGGGAAATTTTATCAATCCACATTCTTTATTCAATTTATAAATCAATTCAAAATTTTAATTTCAATTTATAATTAAAATACAAAGGAAAGGGGTAACTATACACACAACAAGTTACTCAAATTCATATGCCATAATAAAGAAGTGTTTAGATAAACAACCCACCCAAATGCATGGTTATTGTTTCAACGTCTTGAACCTATAATAAATCATTAATAGTTATCTTTAATTAAATTGACTATTCCTAACATTTTAACTTAAGAATCTTTGTTCATTTGAAAGTTTCACTTGAGAATTGGCCACACAGAACAACAATATATTCAAACACATTGACTTTTAATGAAAGGATTGATAACATGTACAATAAGTCTATAGAGGACATATTATCTTGTATCATCAATATATTTGAATCTGATCCAGAGAAAATCAAATAATAGAATAATAAATTGAATATTGGGAAAATTATCTTGCACCTAAATTGCACAAATGATACTGAATCAAATGAGGAATGGCTAAAAATGAATCGAGATTTTACTGAGATGGATCCAATGAGACAAACTATAAAGACACTACTTTTTATTAAATTACTATTACATCATTTTAATGATAAAAAACATAAAAACATTACAAAAATAGGACTAAAAGGTTTAGTTTCCTAGAAATACTAGGAAAATACTAAAATTTTACAAAATAATACATAAACATTTATTTAATTCTTTCTTCTCTAGCTTCTTATTGGCCCTTGAATTCTACGTAGTACATTCAGTCACCTAAGGATATACATCAAGTGGGGTGACCTAAAAGACTAGTAAGAGGATATATAATAAAATGAAACAATATAACATCAGGTGAGAATAATCATTTTCATCCTAACATTTGAAAAGGATGATAACCATGAGCGGAAACATTAAGAAAAGACTTGGAATGTGGAAATGCATAAAAATGAAACACCTTATCTTAATGGCCAACTACCACATATAGTTGTGAAAAAATATAGAATCATGTTCATGAATATTTCAATTTATTCATGTGGTTATTCTCATTACCCAAGGAGTTGTAACACTATATAATTCTAGGCATACTTGTCATATCATAATATTTACATTGTGCTATATAATTCTAGGTGCATCCGTCACATCAAAACATTTACAATATCATGCATGCCACATATAACATATATCCATCTTAAAAATATAATAACCCATGGAAATAAATGGGTTTAATTTCATAAGAATACATTCATAATAATTGTTTTCCTTAATTAATGAGGTAATAACATACTTGATATAATAATCATCAACTTTGAGTGAAGGAAACAATCTTGAGTAGTAAAAGGTGTGTTCTTTTTTTTAAAAGAAGATTTCTTTTGGAGAGCATTATGTTTGTCATAAAATCATGTAAAAACATGTATATCATAGAAAAGGTAATATAATTCTGGAAAAATTATTTTTAAGGATTAAACATAGAAAATATCTTGTGAAATAGGGAAAACCCAAAGAAAGAGTGTTGGGATCGAAAAATTCCCTTACCTTGTGTCTGAATTTTTTATTCACTTTAATGTACTGTATAATCACATTGGATTAATTAATGAATAGCTACATAAAATTTTATACATGTATATAATTCATTATGGTTTTATTATGTTCCTTTATGGGCATTTGGATGAGTTATAGAGTTTAATTTTGCCATTTAGGTACACTTATTTTCATGGTTTTCATGACCGATTCACCAGTATTTTGAATGGAAGTTAATTTATAATGAGGATGAACAACCAGATTTGTTATTATATGTTATTAATTATTCTCAATAAGGTAAAATTATCTTACAAGTAATTTTATTATACTCCATGAAAATTATTCATTAGATAAAAGTTAATTATGCTCATTTTAAATTAATTTTGGCGGTTTTTTGATCACAAAGAACTCGTTTTGTTTTATCACTTAGTATTGTGAGTATAATTTTTTTCTAGAACATAAAAAATTTTATTAAATAAACTTTAAAATATATTTTAAACCATTTAATGGTTTTATTTATAACCTCGAATTTGTTTAAGTAAAATGAATGTGGATCACCCACGATGTCGGTAAATTGACACATCGCGAGAAATGATTTCCTTTTTAAGATAAAAGAGAGAGAGAGAGGGAGGTGTTTAATGTTGGATCTTCAATTAATAAGATATAATTATAGTATATGTATTGTAATAGATTTATAATGATATTTGTATGAAGTGAGGTGAGGATATAATAAGAAAATAAATTTAAATTGAAAGGAAATTGAAGGAAAATAGAGAAGATTTATCTCTTGAATTCTCCTCTTGAGATCCTCCTGAAGAAACCTAGGATTGGTATTTTGATGAGACCAGAATATTCTAGATGTGGGGGAGAGACTAGGGAATAATATGGGGATGAATATAGTAAATTCTCAAATTTTGAGAGGTGTGAGGTGAAGAGAGTGTGAGGGGTGGTATTTATAGTGGAGGAGAAGAGTGATTTCTTATTATTTTAATCATTAGTTTATTATTTTTCTCAAGAAAATAAATAGCATGGATTATTGTGACTAAATATAGTAATTAGTGCATTTATGTTCCAGGAAATGGTCATTTACATCATCCATGACATAAGCATGACGAAAAAATTTTGGTTTTTAAAGTTTTTCTTAAATTGTCGTATTTTAATATTCACAAAAAATTCACGTATTTCAGAAAAATCCAAAAAAACCACACTAACCTTTTTTTGATGTCTAGAAGTAGAAAATGAACTCTGTTATATGAAAATATTTTTCTAAAAATGAGTAATTTAATTTTTAATTAAAATCATCATTTACTTGGAAAATACATATTTTAAAATTATAACTGATTTTATAAAACATTAAAAAATTACATAAGGTATCATAAAATTATCATAAAATCCTAAGAAAAAAAATATTAATTTATGAATAAATTTTAAGAACATAAATTTTCTTTTAAATTATTAAATTGATAATAAAATTGTAGTTAAATATTTGTCACTTATTTAAATACCAACACTTAATTAATAATTTTTAAAATATTTATTTACTTATACTATGTTGTAATTATATCATATTTTCACTTATAATATGGATAAATTTTATTTATACATTATTTATTAAGGTTACTATTCACTTGGATGATTTAATATTTATAAGGTTCATTCTACTATATATAAGGGTAATAGTTTTATTCATAAGGGTAAGTTACTATTCACCCAAAATTATGTTTTTCCTATCAGACTCCAAAACCATACTGATCACAATTGTATATGTCATATTTTCTAATTTCTAAACATATAAGTAGAAAAATTATGTTAAACGACTAGTCTATAAAGCTCACCGAGAATTTAGTAGTTCATTTAAATATTATGTGGCATTTTGTTTCCTAATGTGATTTTATGTGACATAATTATAACAATGGAATTTACATTAATAAAAATTTGTGTTTTCACATTCTTCCCCCCTTTTGAAATTTCACCATCGAAATTTCATTTTACAAAAATAGGTGAGGGTTCTTCCCTTTCATCACCTCATCTGGTTCCCAAGTTGCTTCTCCTTACTTATGGATCCTCCACAACACTTGGACATTGTTAGTTATATTTTTTGTTATAAAATTATCTCTCTGGTCCTGAATCTTTACTGGATGCTCCTCATAAGAGAAATCATCTTCCATTTGTGCCACCTCTGAGTTCATTACATGTGAGGGATCTGGTATGTACTTATTTAGGATTGATAAATGGAACATATCATGAACTTGAGCCATATTTTTTGGAAGTGCAAGCCGATAGGCCACAACACCTATGTGATCAAGGATATCAAAGGGGCCAATGCACATTGGGATTATCTTCCCTTTTTTCCAAACAGTATTACTATCTTCCATGGAGATATTACAAATAAGACTTTGTCATCAAAATTAAACTCCAAGTCTCTTCAACGGTTGTCAGCATAGCTCTTTTATTAACGTTTATAAGGTTTATATGTTGTTGGATGTATTGAACATTTTCTGCCATCTCTTGCATATTATTTGGTCTAATAAGGTTTATTTCCCCAACTTTAACCCAACAAGTTATAGTTCAACATCATTTTCATACAAAGATTCATATGTATCCATATGAATACTTGACTGGAAGCTATTGTTTTATGAGAACTCATCCAATGGGGTACTCTAATCCCATCCTCCTTTAAATAATAAAGGGTAAGCTCTTAGTATATCTATGAGCATCTGAATAGTCCTTTCAGATTGGCCATCAGTTTGGGGGTGATATGCCATACAGAAATTCAATTTAGTACACAAGGCATGTTCAAGTCTTATCTATTCATTATATGTTAGCCTGCGATCATGATAAAAAACAATCTATAATGGAACCCCATGCAGTACCACCACTTCCTTCACATATATCTTTACAAGTTGTTCTAGAGAGAGATCTTCTTGAATAACAATAAAGTGGGTAGTCTTTGTGAGTCGGTCCACCACAACCCATATTGTATTATTTTTATTGGATATCTTCGAGGGACCCATGAAAAATTACATAGTGACATTTTCCCATTTCGATATAGTAATAGGTAGTGGTTTTATCATCCCTTTGTACTTTTTTTGCTCTACGTTAACTTTCTGACATATCAAGCACCATGAGATATATTCTACAATCTCCTTCATCATATTTTCTCACTAGAAGTGTTCTTGGAGGTCACATTAAATCATGGTACTCGAAATATGGATAGAGAATGTTGATCTTTGTGCATTTTCCAATATCTTCTTATTTATCCAATGTGATGAAGGCTCATAAAGCCTTGTTCCAAAATGAATTAAACTATCATCATAAATATGTAACTCTAACATCTTCCCTTCATTTACTAAATTCAACCTCTTTGGAATCTCCATATCATCGCTTTAGGCCTCCTTAATCTTCTCTTTTATGTATGGTTGGTAAATTATTTCGGAATGGTTGGATGTATTCCCGATCATTATGATTTCCCAATCCATGATTTTCATGTCCATGAAGATAGATTTTTTCTCAATCCACAACATGGATTGAGCATAATGTTCTTTTCTACTAAGAGTATCACATACCTTATTTTACTTTCGAGGATGATAGTGAATAGTGAAATCACACACATTGATTAACTCTAACCAGATCCTTTAACACTTTTTGAGTTCTTTTTGTCTGGATATATACTTTAAGCTCTTATGATCAGAATTTATGTCACACTTCTCACTATATAGGCAGTCCCACTAGATTTTTAAGGCAAGAATAACATCTTCTAGCTCCATATCATGCATAGGGTAGTTTTACTCATGAATATTCAATTATTGTGAGATGTAGGCTATCACATTATCATTTATCATGAGAACACAACCCAATCCTTTCTTGGAAGCATTACTGTATACCAAAAAAATTTCTCCACTTTTTGGTAATGTGAGTAGAGGTGTAGTGATAATATTTCTCTTTAACTCCTTGAAGCTTTCCTCACATTCTTCCAATCAGACATACTTTACCCCTTTCAAAGTCAACTTAGTTAGAGGTCTTGAAAATCATGAGAAATTTCCCACAAAACATCTATAATACCCTGCTATGTGAAAACAAACAATGGATTTCCATGAAACTAGAGGGTCTGGGACATTCCCCAATCACCATTCTTTTTTAGGGGTCCATAGAAATTCCCTCACTTGTGATCACATGTCCCATGAATGTGACTTTATTCATCCAAAATTCATACTTTCTGAACCTGGTTCAAAATATCTCCTTCATCAATGTCTCTAACACAAGCCTCATTTATTCTTCATGTTCATCCATTCTCATAGAGTAGATGATAAAACCGAACCAAAAATTTGTTGAGGTAATTTATAAAGAATGTATTAATCAAATCCATGAAGATTTAAGGGTAATTATTATGTCTTAAGGGAATCACCAAAAATTCATAGTGCCCATACCATGAACGGAAGGCATTATTCTGAATATCTTCTTTATCCACCTTTATATGGTGATGTCCCGAATGGATATACACATTTGAGAAGTATCAATCTCTTATCAACTGATCAAACATGTATTCAATCATTGGAAGAGGATACTTTTTATTATGGTGATCTTGTCGAGTTCTCAGTAATTTATACACAGTCGTATTGATCCATTCATATTCTTAATGAAGAGCACTAACACACCCCAAGGTGATGAACTCATGTATATGAAACCTTTGTCTAAATGATCTTGCAGTCACTTCTTTACCTCTTCCAGTTTTATAAGATCCATCATATAGGGACACATTGAGATAAGGGTAGCTCCAGGTATGCGAACTATTGAGAACACTACCACCCGATCTGGGGGTAGTATGGGAAACTCTTTAAGAAATAAATCACTATATTCCCTCATGATGGGAATTTCCCCTAGGTTGATAACTTACATTGACTCAACTATTTGAGTGATGTATCATTATTTAAAGGGAATAAACATCCACATCATGGAAGTATTTTTCAAAGTAGATTCACGATCTTCCTTTAATTTGTAATGGAGAAGGGTATGGTTTAGAATATTAAAAGATATTTCATTTTTCCGATAATTGATATGTGTTCTATATAATGTTATCCAATATATCCCCATTATATAATTAAATTCCACTAAGGTAAGTATCATTCAATTCTCCAAAGGAATCTTCCCACATACTCTAACAGGAGAAGAGTCCAACACTTGGGTTGCATTGATTTCACCACTAGGTGTTTTTAAGGAAAAATACACTTCATGGTTTTTGGGATTCAATTATATAGTTATAGAAAACATGAAAGACATAAAGTAATGCGTTGAACCAGAATCAAATAATACTTTTACATTATTGAGTGAATAAGGAGTTCACATTCTCTGAATTCATTCTCTTTCTCCACTTCTACAGTAGTTATGGAGTAATCCTTCCCTTCCTATTTTTGGGTTTTGGTGGTTTAAGACACTGATTTCCCTAAAGGAATCAAGGTTTAGTGCATTATCGTTCATAGTTCCCTTGCACCCTATAGTTGTAGAATTGGACTATGGGTGGTTTACTCCTTTCCTCACCCACATTGTCTTTCTTCTTTATCTCTTTTAGATATTAATGAGCTCTGTGGCCTTCTATCCCACACTTGAAGTATTTACCTATCCCTTTGAAGCAGTTCCCATGATACTTCATCCCACATTTTTAACATCTGGGTGGATAAGTTTTCATTCCACCTTTTTCATCAGATCCACCAGTATGAAACTCAATAGTTTGTTTCTTGTCACTATATCCATGGGAATATTATCCAAACTGCATCTACACTTTGAGAGTACATAAAACAACTTCTTAATAACTCCCAAAATATCTACTTATAGGATCCTTTCTAATGTGTGGTTTTTAACCACTAAATAATCTACGAATTTTTCTATTATTATTGATAACAAACCCAAAAAAGTTCCTTGAAAGCCTTGTGAAATTTGTTTCGTAGTTTGTGACATACTCTACTTCTTTTTTCTTCATCTATATGAGTTCTCTCTACATCTTAGTTCGAGGAGTTTGAGGGAAATACTTATTGAGAAAAATTATCTTAATGTTTTCCCACCCCATCTCTCCAATTTCATCCCTCATCTTATTGTTCTTAATCAACACCCACCATTGATTGACCTCTCCATCTTGATGATAAAAAAAGAATAAACAAATCCGTATCAGAATAGTGAATATTAGCAAATATCATCTCCATTAATTTTACCCACTATTATACAACTAGTGGATGATAAGATTCTCTGAATGTCGGTGGTCTTTGTCATATAAAACACTCAATAAATAGTTTATCGTTATTTAGTTAAAGAGGATGTTAAAATTTATTCAGATTGTTATTCAAATCATAAGATAGCTTGGTAAGAATCACCAAAAAATTTTTAACTCCACCTCACAAATCATTAGGGATTTCATTCGAGCAATCACTACATTTTCCCTCACATAGTTTTTTGTCCTGGTTTCTCATGGTTCCCACCATTTTCTAAAATAGATAGGGTAAAAAAAATATAAGTCAACTAGTCATCAATAATCTATCCCTTCTTAAAAATAACTCTAAAGGAATATCTTATGTGATCTATATGTTTATAAAATCTTCTTGTGTGATTACATATACATAGTCTCATACTATGGGTTTCATTAAGGTTCTATAATCCTAATTCTCTAATTAACTAAACCTTCCTCTAATACCAACTATATAAAATCTACTTTTTATTACATTAATATTACTTAATTTTAATGTCTAGCAACATAAAAACATTACAAAACAAGGGTCCAAAGTTTTAGTGTCTTGGGAAAACTAGTACCATACCTAAACTTTTCCAAATAAAACATAAATATTTATTTAATTTCTTATTCTCAAACTTCTTATTGGATCTTGAATTCTTCTTTGTACATACAGTCATATGAGGATAAACATAAAAATGGGTGATCTAAAATCCTAGTAAGAGGATAGATAAGAACAAGAAACAATATAATATGGGGTGATAATAGTCATTATCATCCTAACATAGGCATAAGATCATAATCATGAGAGTAAGCATAAATAAAATTCTTCAAACAACACAATTTAAAAAAATAAAATATCATGTATTAATGGTCAACTACCACACATAGTTGTGAAAGAATCTATAATTATGTTAATAAATATTTCACTTTAGTCATGAAATTATTAATACTACACAATTTATTGGAGCACTATATCATTCTAGGAGAACCTATCACATCATAACATTTACTTTGCGCTATATAATTCAGGGTGCACCTGTCACATCACAACATTTACATTATTGTACATTCCACATAGAACATATATCAATATTGAACATATAATAACCCATGGAAAGGAATGGGTTTAATTTCATAAGAATAACTTCATAAAATTTGGGTTTCCAAATGAAATAAATAATAACATACATGATAATAGAATCATCAAACAAGAGTGAAGAAAACAATCTTGAGAAGTCAAAGGTGTCTTATTTTTTTTGAAAGAAGAGTTCTTCTGGAAAACCATGTGTTTATCATAAAATCAAGTCGAAAAAATGTATATCCCAGAAAAGGTAATATAATAGTAAATAGATTATTTTTATAGAGTAACCATACTTAATATGTGTTGAATGATGGAAGACCCAAAAAAGGAGAGTTGGGTTCAAGAAATTTTCTTACCATGTGTCCGAATGATTTATTCATGTTAATGTTTGGTATAATAACATAGATTCATTAATATAAAAATCCAGAACCTTTCATAATTGAATATGATTCATTATTTTTTTATTTACTTTTATGGGCCTTTGGATGAGTTATAGATTTTAATTTCATCATTTGGGGACATTACTATTCACGGTTTCATGATCTGTTCACTTGTATTCATGAATGGAAGTTCTATTATAATGAGGAATAAAATAAAAACTTATTATTATATGATATTAATGATACTCAAAAGGAATAAATTATCTTAAAATGGATTAGTTTATATACAACGATGATTATTCCTTAGATAAAAGGCAATGATGATTGTTTTAGGTTAATTTTTGTTGGTTTTCGATCATAGCTAACTCGTTTTGTTTTATCATATAGTATTATGAGAATAAATTATATAAAGAACATAAAAAGTGTTACAACATAAAATTTAAAATATATTTTAATCCAAATAATGGTCTTATTTACATCCTTAAATATGTTTAAGAAAAATGTTAGGGCATCACCCACGATGTCGGTAAATTGACGCCTCATGGGCGATGATTTCATTTTAAAGATAAAAGAGAGAGAAGGTGGATTTTAATGTTCAATATTCCATTAAAATGATATTATTGGATTATACTTAAGGTAATGTATTTATCATTCCATTTGGATGATGTTAGGTAAAGATATAATAATAAAATAAATTGAAATTGAAAGGATATTACAGGAAAAGAGAGAGGATTTACCTCTTGAGTTATCCTATTGAGTTCTTCCTCAAGGAAAATGGGCTTTGTATTTTGATGATACCAAGTGATCATGGACATGGGGAGGAATAGGTAAGAGTATTGGAAAGAATATAGGAAATGACCAAAGCTTGAGAGGTGTGAGGAGAAGAGTGTGTGATGGGTAGAATTTATAGTGGAAGTGAAGGGTGTTTTCTTATTATTTTAATCATTGGTTTATATTTTTTTTGAAGACAAGAAATAATGAAGATGCATGTTTCTAAATATAGTAATTAGTTAATCTTATTTAGAACCAATGGTCACTTACATAATCTATGACTTAAGAATGAATCAAAAATTCATGTTCATAGTATTATCGTAAATTATTTTATTTTACTATTCACTAAAAATTAAAGTATTTTTGAAAAATCACAAAAATTCACCCAAACCATTTTTTTGATGGGTAGAATTAAAAAATTAAATCCATTATATGAAAATAGATTTCTAAATGTTAGTAAATTTTTTTTTAATTTAAATCATCATTTACATGGAAAATACAGTTTTTAAAATTATAACTGATTTTATAACACATGGAAAAATTAACTAATGTCCAATAAAATTATCTTAAAAGCATAATATTAATAGATATTAATTTATGAATATATTTTTTTTAAAAAAAATCTTTTAAATTATTTAACTGATCATATAATTATATTTAAATATTAACGACTTATAAAAATAACAACACTTAATTGATAATTTGTAAAATATTTATTTAATTATACAGTGATATAATTATATCATATTGTTACTTATATGATAGATAAATTTTATTTATACATTCTTTGGTAAGGTTACTATTTACTTTTCCACTTTACTATTCATAGGATTCATATTTCTATTCATTAGTGTAACAACACTATTCATAATGGTAAGTTACTATTCACAAAATATTTTGTTTGTCCTGTCAGATTGCAAATACCATACTGACTACAACTATGTATGACATGTTTTCAAAATTCAAAACACATAAGTAGAAAAATTATTTTTAATAGGTAGTCTATAAAGGTCAAATAGAATTTAGTAGTTCAATTGCGAATAATGTGGCATTGTGTTTCCTAATATGATTTTATGTGAAAAAATTATAAGAAGGGAATTTACATTGATAATTTTTTTTACAAAAACCATTCTTGAATCTTAGTCTAGGTGGAATAGATATGTGACTTATTAGAATAGAAACCAATGAGTGCTTAAAAGGGGGATATTTTCTATTAGAGAAGAAATGAGAGAGATAGGTTATAAATAGATTTAAATAAGTTCACAATTTCAATTTCACCCAATTTTATTAGGTTATTTGGTTTGGTCACAAGGTTTGAAAAATCATGTGTCTACTATGAATAATCTATTGTAGGAATGAGGCACCCCACATGGTTACCTCGCATAGTTTGACTAACCTTGTTAAAACCATAAGAAAACCCATTTTAAAAATTGAAGACATGGTCACACGGTCATGCGCCCGATTTTGAACTATTTGGTCTAACTATTCCAGAACCTCTTTCCCTATCCTTGCCTCACATAGTTTGTATCAACTGTGAGACATGCCTTTTTCATCCCAAAATATGTTTAATGGGATTCAAACGAGCCTCAGACACCCCCATTATCTTTATAACCTCTATTGGTATTTATAACAGGCTATAATTAACATTTAAAGTGAGAATTTATAGAATAGAAAGGATCTATACCTCAAAGAAGAACCAGGTTCTTAGAGAATATATATATATATATATATAAGTGATATATAAATAATTTTATACATGGATTCATATATATATATATATATGTATTTATAAATACATAAATATTCTAACAACCCTAATAATTTTTCAATAATAAATATTAGGAACACTCACACAAATATATATATTTACACACATGTATAACATGGGATATGATGTTTGAAACAACTAACATGAAGAGTGTTTGAATCTGCTAAAACCATATAAACGTGGTCTTTATTTTTATGTATAATATAACATAAAATTTTCTTTAACAAAACACTTTAAATATTTAACAAATATTTTTTCATAACAAAAGTAATAATTATTATATGATAGCTTTGTCGATTTCCTCTATTTGTTTATTTTTAACCAATTCTCTCTCAAACCAATTTATTCAAAAATTCTTCTCTCATTAAAATCATAACTCCCACACATACCCACTATTCATGAGTATACAATTTAATTTTAAATTTCTCTCTTCTAATTAATTAAAATCATCTCTTTTATCATTATTACACAACACATTTTATTTATATTATTATTATTATTAAAATCATTTAATATACACATTTTTTTGAACCCCATAAATATATATGTAAAATGTTAGACACACACACATATAACTTTCCAATATATATTTATATCTGTATGTATGTATTTATGTATGTATGTATGGGTATATATATATTCCACACACATATATGTGTTTATATAAATATATATTAATACATAATTTTCATATAATATCTTAATATATATATATATATATTTGGAAATATAATATATATGTAAACATACATGAAGATATACATATACATATGTGTATATATATGTATATAACATTTTTGCAACACAATTATTTTTAGAAACATTTAATTACAACATGATACATGTAAATATACATATTTAAACACATGTACAACATGTTGTATAATATTTGATATATCTCATGTAAAAATAATTATAAAAAATATTAAAATTCAATTATACTAAATTGATTTTAATTTAATGAATCTTACTAAATTAAATCATTTTGTAAACATTGAAAATAAATTTCAAATTTCAAATTTCAAAATTAATATAAATAAATTATATAACACATTTCAATACACTTTTAAAATTTTTTAAAAATGCTCAAACCTCAAAATCACTAATAAACACTCTTGAATGGTAAAGTATGGATTTTAAATGTTATGAAAATTTACATTATTAGTTCTATGAAAATAATTGATAAGAGTAAAATTTATCATTACTAAAAAAATTGTTGATAAATTAGTCCTTTATCTTTTCATTTTTTTGGATTGATAAATGACACATTTATTAGTTATTTCATTTAAAATGAAAAATTCCTTCTGTATGATATCCAACTTTAGTGTTGAAAAAAGTGGTAATTATCAATGCAATAACTAGCACTGATAAAATCCATTACCAGCTAATGAAGAGTGCTAACAAATCATATGTAGAACTCTACTAAGACTGATAATTAATATAAAATACAATTTAAATTGAAATATAAATATGAAATTAAATATAAAAAACAATTATTATAAAAAAATATACAAAATGATCTTAATTTACATTTCAATATCATTTAAAAACAAATACTACAGTAAATAATTACAAGGATGCCTATTTCATGAAAAAGCTATAATAATTACCACCAATACAAAAACTAATATTCTATATAAGGTCTTCTCTAATGATACAGTAAACCTTGTACAATGAAATTGTGTGTCTGTAATAAAATAAAATTATTTTAGTAATAGTACATAGAAAATTAAAACACATTATAATTGAAATTTTATATAATCCCTGATAGATTTTAATTTTAATAATATGTGGATACTTATTACAAGTCAAATGTGAATAATTGGTTTTTATTCTAACGTATCACAGAAATATGGGTGAATTTACTCAGTTTTGGGTAACATTATTTTTGAAATATAATGTAACTTTTAAATAAAAACATCTAATTCCATCCATACATTCCACAATGTGTGTCAAATTGACCTAAGTTTAATTCCTATAGAGCAAAAATTAATTAATGATCTTTTTTTAAAGTATCAAGAATATCTAAGCTTGTTTATTTTTGATATCAACTAAGTGATGTGGGTTGTGAATTGAAAAATTACCTTTTTACTTGAAACATGCACTTTTGATTATAAAGCTACACCATGTGTGAGATTGACCTAGTATTGATCCTTACATGTGAAGAATGTGTCACTTATCATTTTTTTATAGTATCAATATAATCTAATTGTTTTCTAAAATTTAATTATGTTTAATATGTATTTTATTAAAATGAATTATCTAAATAGAAAAAATGGACTTTTAGTTAATCTATGCACATCATGTGTTGAATTTTTGTGAGGTTAATTGTCCAACCATAACATTTTCTTTATTCAACTCTCACTATTGATGTCAACTCATTACGTCAGTGTTTCCTTTCTAAACATTATCACTACCATAATTTCATTACCAATTCACCACCACATAAATCAAAATTTTTGGATCACCTACTCACAATGTCAATTCAGTAATTGACCCACCGTCACTAATGTGAGTCGTACATCATCACTGCTGCAAGTCATCCATCATGGCTGAAGGGAGTTTCTCTACCATCATTGTGACAAACATCGACCCTCATCATTTCTATTTATTTTTCCCATAATAATTTCCATGATTACATACTTATAGAGTTATATTGAAAATTTATTTATGAGATGATGTATGTGATTATTAATTATGTACATAAAAATTATTATTTTGTATCACACGTTATTTTTTTATTAACCATACACTTTTGTTTTATTATTTCAGGTTTCATTGTTTTCATATGTTAGACCATTTCTATAAATACTGATTACTTATGGTATAAAGATTCATTATTTCATCACGTCCATGCTTCCTCATATCCATTTTCACCATGTTTATTAGCACCATGTCGATAATTCTATGAGGCTATTCAAGTTCCTTCAGACTATCCCCACACCCCCAGTCAATTAGATTCACTTCATTCCATGAAGATGTCAGTAATGAAAGACTTTGACTGGGGTGATATATTTCATGATATATTGAGATTTCAGATAGATATTAGGAGTCCAAATTATAGGTCTCATAAAAGGTACACATGCATCTATCACAGTAGTAGTGTTATATACCATAGTTCCACCTGCTATTATGGTTATACCTTATTCAAATCAAGTGGGGATATCATGAATTTGTAATAATTATTCACCCTTTTGAATATCTCTTTTACCAATTGTAATTAACTATATATTTATTTATAGGATTTTCACATCATATGGATTATTAAAATCCCAGATCCTATAGGGGGATTTCCATTTGACCAGGGATATTTTAAAAGATTGGTGGTAGAGATATGTTGTCACATGGATGAGTTATTTTATGGGACTTTCTTTGATGTGTGATGCAATGCTAATCCCTAGTTCAATGTGATAAAGTGAAATGGGACTCATATGGAATGATAGAATATTGTGTGGTGCATGGGGAGGATTTCCAAAATGATTATATTAATGCTCTAATACATACCACTTCATATGAGCCAAAAATTGACATATTCCACTTTCTATATTTCCTTCTCACCATATAGATATTACACAATTAGATTCTATGACATAAGTTGTGTGAACTCAGAATCCAAAAACATATTACAGTGGTTTTTATAATTATTACCTTTATTAGATTTAGATGTAGCGATAGCTGGTGATTGAAGAACAAGTGATTCACCCTATTTCTCTAGTGTCCATCTACCTATGTCTTCGATTACATCCTCATCCAATGTTGGAGAAGTTCTTATCCAATAGAATTTTTCTTCCCAAGATGGATAGATTTATAGATATTGGTAATCATCATTTCAAATAGGATATGTTATGAGATAGGGAACATTATATCCACCACATATTTCAGAATACTATGCAGTGGAAACTAAAATAGATAGTACAAAGGAGAAGCATAAGCTGGAACACAAATACCGACAGACACAATGTGGACATTTTTTCTATACCCTAGCCAATGTAATGGAGGAGAATCTTAGATAGTGACACTGACAGTGTTGATATGTCTTCCACTTTCAATAAATATTGAATGAAAATATAGTTTATATGTTTGTTTTATTTTTTTAGTTCTATATTATTTGAAAACGTACATTACACAATAAATTAATAGAAAATAACTATAGTTTTATTCTTAACAATTGATTAAATAATATATTTTTTTATTTTTAATATATAAAATAATTTATTATATTAATAATTAATATAATTTTAAACCAATAATATTATGCATTTATTAAAAAATAACAAATAAATTTTTATAACTTGTAATTGTTTAATATAATTAAAAACTCTAAAAATTACTAATACTTAATTTGAAACACTCTGAGGCCAAGACCTTTTATTAAATTAAGGGAAAAACTTTTTTTATATGGGTTAAGGGGGAATCTATCACATGACTAGAAGGCCCATGTGGCTTGAAAATCAATACATAGCTAGAAGGCCCACCATTTTTACTAACCCAAGGGATCTATGTTGCATCAGTGTTCATGTCTGCATTACCACCTACCCACTTCACCATCTTCATAAGTTAGAGAAGGCATCAAAAATTAATAATGGAATATTTTATATGATTAATAATCATGAATATGATAATAAAAATTATTAAAAATATTATTATGTTTTATTTTCATTAGTAATTATTATAATTGTTTAGATATTTACTATTATTAATAATTACTATTTTCTAATTAAGTAATATATATTATTAATTTTTATAATTAACTATATTATTAATAAGTTCAAATAATGTTAAATATTTTATAAAATTTTAATTATATGGGTTAATATTAATTACATTAGTTATATTATTAGTTGATAATTATATTAATAAGTTTCTTGATATTATTATTTATAATTTATATTATTAATGACTAGTTATTTTAATCATGATATTAATTAATTAATTATAATTTTCAAATTTTATTTATTATTTTCCCTTATTTAAGAATTATTTTAATTAAACAAATATGTATTATTACTAATTATATTAATTATGTTAATTACAAGTAAATATAAATATTATAAAACATAATATATATAGGGATGCCTAAACCTCATTCACACAAGCACCTCAGCTATCCAACACAAATGAAGTTCATACAAGATATTTTGAAACTGATCATCTTGTAATAACCCCATTCCCACTAGTTGGTTAGGGTGCTATAATGAAAATGGTTCACTCCTCTTGGAACCGATTTTTCAAAAGTGGTTCCACCCTCCTTTTATAATGTTGCCCATATGATAATTCGGTAACACCGACTTCGTATCGTCATTTATGTCTATCCATTATAGTGTGAAACTATTGATCCCCTAGAACAGTATATAGTTTAAATTCCAACCATCAGTAGTATAATTCTACTCCCATACCATGCTCATTTTTTAGACATTTTAGTGTGAAGAGTAATTGAATGAATACTGACCAAACTTCTAGTGAACAATAAACCATTGATTTTAATGATTAGAAATATCATCCTTAATGAAGTATTTTTTCCATAACCTTCATATGATGAACTGGTAAATGGAATTTTGTTAAATTGAAATCAGATCCTTAAAGAAAATTCAAAATCTTAATATTTTGATTATTCTTGTGACCAGGTCTACAATTAGAACTTATCTAATACTATATTTGTTATCTCATAGATGTGTATGACAACGGGTATCCTGATTGAGATAAGCTGAATAAGTGTTCAACAGAAAAATGATAATACATATGATACTCTATTCTATTCAGGTGAAGAGAATGTGATGTGATCATTTATAAAGGTGAATGATAAGTGATGTATTCATAGACTTAGTTTTACTATACATAGAGAATCAATAATTTTTTATATATATTTATTTGGTTGACATAGTCTATGTCCAATGATTACATGATGTGTTTGAAGGAGGGATTTTTGGAAAATTCATTATTGCATATGATGAAAACAGTGAACCCAAGTATAGAGATACATGTGTTTAATGGAGATCGATTTAGTTCCCTTTATATCATAGGAGTAGTATTGATTCTTTGATATTGGTTTTTTCAAACATTTATATATATAGTGATCTATATTAGATTTTAATGCTATAGAGTCCCATTAGGTCACAATTTTTGTTTCACTAAACTGGTATTGGATTTGTATTATAGAGTTTTATTAAAAGTTTAATATTTTATCAAAAATGAATTTTTGATGTATTTTCATAATGTATTGTGTACAATGTTATACAAGGTGATGTTGATGAAAACTATCCAAATTTTTTTGGAAGATACCCTAATTTAGTTTTGGATTTGATTAAAAAATTTACCTTTTATGATAATATATAAGGTGAAATTAGACTATGTCTAGAGGATTTGGTAAAAGTTGGGAAATTAATGAGATATTACCTAAATACATATAGTTAAGGGATTTATTTTTTCTAGAACATATAAATTGATATAGGAAACACTAATTTAATTTTTCACTATACCCACGCCTCATTACAAATGGTTCTACTAAAACTATTGAAATACAGGTCTTTATACAGATGGTTTAGACTAACCTTCAGTGTAGAGTAATATTTAGTGATCTATACCAATATATTTTAAAAATCATTGTTATGGAGTTCCCTATATGAACAGTTTTTAAGAACAATATTGGCATAAGGTTTCATTATACAAGCCCCTAGGATTCATATTTCTTACCTACCATGAATGTTGGCCTTAAATCTCTTTTACCTGATGATCAATTTCCCCTAATTGGTTTGTTTGATTATATTCTACTTCACCATCAAATTAGAGAGTTACAAATCAATCATCTCTTATAATGAGCATCTTTTTTCATTTTTATCTTTGTATAAAACACTAACTGAGATCCATTTAGGTCATAATCCTTTTATATTTATTAAATGAAGGTTTTATGAGATTATATTTTTTATAGTATTTCATAATAAATGTGATTATAGTTGATTTATTTTTCAAATATAGTTACCCACTACTTCTATATAAATATGACATAAAGTTATTTTTTGTAATATAAATTTGCATATTATGTAATTAATTATTATAGATATTTTTTTTATGGTAATAATGTGTTACGGTAGGGAACTTCATACCTAAATGATATCAAATAATTTTTCATATATTTATGGAATATAAATATAGATGGAAAACTATCTGTTGTGACACATAGATTAATGTGGAACATTCCATTTATTCCAAGGCTCCAATTTTTTTTATATTTGATGAAATATCAACAAGTATGAAATGGAATAATCTTCAGATAATTAATGATTATAATGTGTTGTTTCATTATGAATATGGGTTGGCATGGAGGAATTTTGATATAATATAACTAGATTTTTTAGCTGAGGGGTGTAATGTTAGTTTGGTTCTACCATGTGATGAGTTTAATCTATTTGTTCATTATCTTACTTCACATACCTCATGGCCAATTTTTATACATTTGTGACCATCCTCCTTCTATGTGTATAAAAACATTTAGATTTATGTACCATAGTTATATATTTTCCTTTTGATCCTGGAATTGATATATATCTTTAGGTTTATCCTTTAATAAAAGAGATGAAGAATATTTGAGATTTGGTTGTGCACATATTCGAAACTTCTTTTAAAAATATATTTCATAAGTGTGATTCACTTATGTGAATAATAAATGATTTCTTAATTTATGAAATGATCTATAGTTATTTCCTAAAGGGAATATAATCATATCCTACTTTTATGAAGAATATATTATTTAATAGACTTTGTAGTATCAATTTCATTATAAATTGAAAATTCTTTTCAATGGATCATCCATATTGGAATAATAATTGATGATTTGAAAATAATATTGAGAATGAAAATCCACATAAGTGCATGTCTAGAACATATGTGAATAATGAATTAAAATATGTCATTTTCTCATTAGGTAAATGTTAGATGAAATCAAGAAAGTGGAAGAATCTTCTTGCTGAGTCTGATTATAATTAGAAAAATAAAATACCTTATTGGAATAGACTTATTAGTTAACAAAATTGTTACATTATTGTTTATATGTAATGAACATTGATAAAAATATAGGTAAAATATTATGTTAAATTATTTTAAATTTTAAGGGTAATATGATCCTACCATGACTTAGTGGATTTGGGTATTAGAGCGGAACAACATCTTGTGTGTATTGGTGAAATCAAATGGAATATTAAGTGTTCTTCTTATATGATGATATATTTAGAGAAAAATAATTTTCTGAAATTATTAGACACTATTAAGGTTCTTGATGTTTATTCATAAAATATAACTATTTAATTAAATAAAATTCAGCTGAAACTAAAATAACTAAAAACTCATGACTATCTCATCCTTTTTCATGAATTAATTCCTATAAAAACCTATCATTTACAATCCAATAATGTAAGGGTGAAAGTAGTTTGATTATTCCATTTTTATAGTGTATTTTTTTTCTAAATGGTTATCCAAATATTTCTTGATAAAAATATTGGAAGAGGAATGATTAATTTTTGATGAGTTAGTGAAAATATTTCCACCATCTTTTTTCCCGTTAAATACTACATCTAAATATATATATTCTAAATGACATAATTCATAGGTGACCAGTTTATTTTTAGTGGATGCATCAAGTTAAAAATAATATTTTCACAAAAAAGTATCATTTCTAGAAAAAGAATCATATTAACGGTTCTATAGTGATAGTCTATTTGGATCAAGTATTTATGGAATTTTGTTTAATGTAATTGGCTACTGTGACCTTGATATTTAATCGTCCAATGAGAGATGAATATGATAATTGTGAGTAAACTAAGTCCACTTGTCATCTCTTTTCAAAACTAAGGAAATTATTGATACATATTGATTGGTTATTGTGTACATTAAAGGGGAGGAATGAAACATCACATAGTACTGTTTAAATTAGATTTTATTGACAACTACATCATGTAAGTTATTTGAGAATGTATATGTTATCTTTTACTTCCTAGTTTCATATATATCATATTATTTTATTAAAATTTTTGGTAGCTAAAATAAATAAATTATAAGTAGAATTCATTGTTCATTACCTTTGAGAAAGAGAGAGACATTATATAGTAAATAGTTTTGTGCTTGGATAAAATAAAAGGTAAAACCATCAATTTTATTATGTAAAAACAATCATTTAATTTTAATATTCATAAAAATATATTTTAGGTATTGTGTTTATCAGATGAAACTATCTCTCAAGAATTTATATTTTTTGCTTTTGGTCCCAATTTTTTGGTTCATGAATGAAAGTCATTATTGATTAATGGGTGTATTTTTGGTATAATTTATCTTGTTGTGACCATGATAACACAACATGATGAAATTATATTGACTGCACTAACTAACTATCCTGTTGTTGTATCATATAGTTGGCCTCAATATAAATATGTGTCTTTTTATATTGTTATTGAGAGAATAATCATATTGGATAATTTCACCCATTGAAAACTTACATTGAAGAAATTAATGTGGTTTGATTCATAGACGTGACAAGGAACCCCTATTGCTTACTATGGAGTTAGAGTAATTGACATAAATCAATTCATGGATAACAATGATCTATATATTTTGGAATCAATTTACAAATAAGTCTTCTATGTGAAAGATAAGTTGCGATATAATTTCAATGTTATTACTAATGTAATCCTAAGAAATAGTTTTGATGATGGTGGGGATGAAATTAACACTATAAATTTTTCCATTGGTATTGATCAAAATATTTCATATGATGAACCAAATAGTCCAATTGTAATATTTGATTTTTAATCTTGAGTAGTGGTGGGTGATACATAGAAGTAAGCATTTGTTTTCTCAGTTCATTTTGTTAAGCTTGACTAAGGTCTTTCAGGTTAGTACAATTATTGTTGCATTATTTTATTATTGGTTTTAAATGTTGTGTATCATAATATCCCAAGACCTTCACTTACAGATCATGTAATGAAAATATGACCATTACATTTCTGGTTGTGATGATGATATTTTTTTATCCAATTTTTTCCATCCAACCCATACAATATAAAGTGAAAACTTCGATCATTTACATTATAAATGACCATTTGGTTTAGAGTTTTATAGAATTAGAAAAATTCCAATAAAATAATACCCATTCCATTAAATGAACATTAATATCATTTAGAAAATATTTTCATATTTCACATCCTGTTATCAACTTCATCCTTGTGAAATACTTTATAGTAATAACTCATTCAAACCCATTATTTATAACCAAGGGGAAAAGGAACCTATGAAAGGTGAGCTAAAATGCTAAATAATAAAAAATATAAGCATTATTAATTGAATTTCATCAATGAGAAGAAGTGTCCTTGAGGGTATGGTGAAATAATCATAGTGTATGATTTGGATCAAGATGGAATTTATAACCATCAATACCTGGATCATCATATATGAAAAAATGGAAAATGAAACAGTTATTGGAATCCACAATCATGATCCATGTGATATCAATTTTGAACATAAGAAACATTATAAAACCTTATAAATCATAGATAAAATAGATTAGTATCTTGGAATATCAACTCATAGAACCCTTATATAAACATTATAGAGAAATTAAAAAATTGGAATAATCTTACGGATGACTTTTAATATAATTATTTAGAGAAACTAATCATTACCCAATGCATTAGAACACTATTTATACACCCCCATAATTTAAGCTATAACAGTCTCACCTGGGGATGTCTGGATAGAACCATCATTTATAATATCTGGAAACTAGATAATGAATAATTTACATATAGAATTTAATTCATCAGAACTAATTGAAACAACCTTTATTATTTTTAGAACATTATTGTCCCATAAAAAGGAAACAGATTCCAGAAAAATCTATTTGAAACATGGACAACCCCTGCGAAAGAAATGGTTTCCAAAAAAATCTCATTAAAATGTGACTAACCCATGGAAAATAAATGAGTTTCATAAAAAATATATTTGATACATGATTAACTCTTGGAAATTAAATGGGATTCATAACAATATCATTGAAACAATAGTATTACATCCAGAGAACGATTGAGGATAGTATCAATACCAAATATCCCCATTATAGGATATGTAGTAATAAGGGATTTTGACATTGAAATATGGAAATTAAATTAAAATATCATCAATTTTTTTTAATGAAAATAGAATTTTCATTTGGAAAGTCACTTTTTAAAACATTAACCTTTTTGAAAACCTTTTTTCTTTTAAAATAAAATTGAAAAATTATAATTGAATATTTGGAAATCACTTAAAACATGTAAATTTTTTTAATTTTTTTCCCTTTAAAATTATCATAAAATTTCAATTATTTTTTTTTTGATGTTTTTTAAATAATGTTTTGAAAGAACACCAATTTCCTACTCAAGAGAGAAATGAACTCAAATTTTCATAAAAACAATTTATATATTATTTTAAGTACCAGGGGGTGTAAAACATGTAAAATTACTTTAAAATATCATTAATAAGTATGTTTTAATACAATTTATGAGATTTATATAATTTCAACATCATAGGCTTAATCATTTATAATCCTAGTAAATGATGAGATTGTAACAAAAGAATCATACCACTTTCATAAATTTGAATAATAATACCCATGAATGAATAAAATTAAATTAAACATATAACATCATTAAAAATATTTATATTCATTTTATAATATCTCAAAATTGTATTATGTATATATTTTAATGTAATATTTCATTAAAATAAAACTAAAATCTCAATGAAGGAAATTTTTTTTTAAAAAGTAAATTACAACTTTGGTAACCTCAAAACCATAAACCCCTTAGAAGAGGGATCATAAAATGGATATATAAATCCTGAAAATTTTATGTATAATATCATAGAAAACATTCATGGGATTTATAAACACCAAAAAATGAAAACTAGTGGTGAATTAGGTATATATCTCACAGAAATAAAAGTGTGAAGAGAAAAACCCTTACTTCACATTTCCTTATTGTCAAACATAATTTAACATCATATATATCATTTTAAACAAGTTATTAACTTATTTAATAACTATATTAGAATTTGTTTTAAATAATATTTTATTTTCTTGTGACCTTTTATTACCTATTTATTAATAATTCCATGGTAAAGTAACCTTTCTGGATATAATAACATTGTTTTTCATTTATGTTTTGGATTTTTATTATTGGTAATCTTACATAAATAATTGTTTCATAATATCCATAATTTATAAAATGATAAATAAATTCCCTATATATTTTTTAGAGTAATCCATTAAATTTTAGTGATAGGAAATGAAATACACTATTCATGGAGATGGTTGGTCGTACTTACACATGAACATTGTTTCCATTTTCATGTCTTATTGTAAGGATAAAAAAAATAAATTTTATATATTTATATATTTTCATTCAAATATCTATTTTATTTCATATATATCACATATTTTTATTTAACTCATCCTTAATATATTCTATGTAAAGCGTGAACAAATCACATCGCTGTGAGTGACGGTAGTCTGCTGTACACATGAATGATCTCATTATATTACCAAATAATGTAAATCTTGAAGGTATGTGTTTTATAAAAATTTTATACGCATAATAAAACAATAAATAAAATATATAAATATTATTTCCATCATTTTTCACATACTTGATAGTAGTTAATGGATAAACAAACGACATCAGTTCGTGAGGCGGTAGTCCTCTGTACACAAGAATAATGATTTCCTAACCAATTTAATGGACATGTGTGTGGTTTTTGTTAATAAAAATAAAATATATTTATATTTATATTTATTATATTTAGGTTATTTTGTAATCATGATATGATAATAATTTAAAGGGGGTAGAAAATGAAAATAAAAAAATCTTTTAGAGGAACATTACTTCTTCATTGGGTATCCTCCATAGTTTTTTAATAAAACCATGAAAATATTTCCTTATGAGAAAACTAAGGCTTATATTATGATGGGAGGGAAGTTGTAAATTTATTTATATTGGTTATGGATAATTATAAAGTCTTGAGAAGTGTGAATCAGTGGGTAGGGTGAGTGCCATTTTATAGTTGCAGAGAAGTGGCATTCTAATAAATAGTCATTATTATTAACTATTGGGAGGATTCCATTTCAAAATGTGTGTAAAAATGTTAATAATAATGTATGGGAGGTTTGTTTTAGTCATACATCAACCAAAAATAATAATTTTTTTTTAAAAATTTTATTCTTTAAGTCTTAATTTTCTTTATTTTTTCATTTTTGGTTCTTCATTAAGGTAACTTGTTTTTTAGCCTATGCAATCCATCCACTGACACTGAATTAATGTGAGAATTGTTATAAAATTTAGAAAAATTTATTTTAAATTTAATAATAAAATTATAAAATAAAAATCCCAAGTGTGTTGTAATGTAATTTTAAAAGAACCACATGTAATGCAAAAAACACTATTTTAACCATAACCATGAAAATGATGTTTTTATTATTTTGGGATGAATATTTTCATTATGGATAATGAATTGGTCAAATAATTGACTATATTAAATATTAATAAAAATTTAAAAAATTCTTTATAGATGTTAGAATTTTTAGTAATTTTAAATAATTTAATTAAATATCATTTCTTATAAAAATCCTTTAATATTAGTTTTGACCTTATTAATTTAATTTGAATTAATAAAAATTTAAATACAATAATGGTATTAAAATATGTTAATTTAATATATATTTATCATGATATATCAATATAAAAAATATTGGAACAGAAAAACTCTTTCTATTTACCTCACTTTTAATATTTTTAGTATCATTTATTTTATTTAATTATTAACTAAATAATCAATGCGTTGGCGATTAATATGCATGTAATGTAATTATATTATCTATAAAAACTAATGATTAGTTATTATAGTAACAAAAACTAATTAATATTTCAAATAAATATTTATAGTTGAACCTATGCATTTTTTTATCTATAAATATTTTGGGAAATTAACAGGTAGAAGCCTACATTTTTGTATTTTTTCATTATTTAACATATTGTATCAGAAAATTGATGGAAAAATGTAAAAAATTAATCATATAAGATAAAAAATATATAAGGGTATAGAGATGTCTAGGAAATAGGTGTGGGGCATGTTTTGGGTAATTTTTACACCTTATATTCTAACTTTAACCACCAAGTAAACTCATTTTTAACTTTATTACTACAACTAATAGTAACTTTTTTCACTGAAAACATTAAAAAAAATTAAATTATTATATAATATAAATTTTATTATTTAAAATATGGAATCCATATTTTTAAAATAAAATCCCAGAAGTGAAAGGATTTAATTTATAATTAGTCCAACATACATGATGTGAAAGCAACTTTTTAATGTGAAAATGTCCAAAACATTGAAATGTTTTTATTTAAAATTCAATATGAAAATGATTAAAATTATATAAATTGGATTAATAGATGTATAATTTATGTAATGGTACTTTGAAACCAATTTAAAATATTATTTATCATTATATATAATTTAGATGAAATTTCATTTTTCAATTAAAATTCAGAAATTTTCACTATTCATAATGAAATGAATATTCTCAAACAAATAGCAAAAAACAAACATAAAATAATTTTTACATTAAAAAATTAAAAAAATAAGTGTATTTTTTCAAATAAAATTTATAAAATTGTAATTTTCTTGTATTAAAACAAGTACACTATTAAAAGGTAAAAAAAATTCTTTTAAAAAATTTCATCTTTTAATGGGTAAAATAAGATTTATTCTTCCATTTTTTCTATAAAATATATTGGATGAATATAAAATAAATAAATTTCATTTATATAATTCACTAATATTAAATAATTTATTTTATATGATAAAATTACTTCTCACATAAAAATAATTGTTTTTTATAAAATCACATTATTTATATTCAACTAGTTTTCATATTAATTTATAATTAATTGGTAACCAATTAATTAATCCATATATTTTCCTAAGTTCTTTACCCATCTTCATCACCTCTAATTTAATGGATATGGGACAATTTTCTTTTTAAATAATAATAATATTATAATGTTTTCATGTAAGATTCGACCTTCCATGTGACACAAGTTATTAAGGAAACATGATGTCATGTGCGATGAAAGATAAACATGGTGTTGTTTATAATGATTTAAAAAATATTAATTTTATGTAATGCAAGATATCAATGACTTTAAATTAATTTCAAATAATATATTTCATAAAATCTTGTGATGTTATATCCAACCGCAATTAAAATGAATTACACCCTCAAAATTAATCTTATTTATCTATAGATTAAAATTATTTAGAATTCATTCATTGAAACCCACATCAAAAAAATTAAACAAAGATAAAAACAATTAAAAATGTAATTTTGGAAATATAAAGGACACTCAATGTTACACGAGACTAGAATTCCATATAAATAGATCATTTTGGGAAATTAAAATATGGACTTGGAAGGTAAAACTAATTCTCATAGACTAATAAGGAGGGATAGGTAACATCGTCAATAATAAGTCAATGAAAAAACACCATCCAAATAGGTGTGTGAAATATCATTGATATCATCTAGAAATATGGTAATAGGATAAAATTTTATTTCATAATCCTTTTCCAAAAGTTGAAGGATTATCTATTCATTTATAATGAAAACATAATAAATATACTTATTTGAAAATTAAAATTTATTCATTTAACTAACTTCTATCATGTGGTTATCTATAAGATAACACTTTAGCTCCCATAATTTCCTCAATATCCAAAATCTAATAAACCTTAAAGGATATCAATATCTTAAAACATATTTTCATAAAAAATAAATAAACTATTCACATTAAAGAAATGTTTTAAACATACTTGAACACAATAAAAAATCTCTTAAAATTTCATTAATAATTCCAATATTGTTTACTAATTAAATCTTTCAAAAAAGGATTTTAGTATTTTGACCTTATCATCATCCTTAATCTCATATACCTATGATGGTATGCATAAATCCTAAAATATACTCTTATAAAAACCATCATAATATCTAAATTTATCTAAACCAAACACTAATACCAACTACATCAACCAAGGAAACACAATTCAAGATCCTATTATGAAAACACTAACATTACAGTTTAGGCTATGATGCTGATATTTATCACAAAAAATTTTCCATCTAAAAAATAAAACATCAAATAGAAAAGTTATATATCTTACGTTATCAAAGACTCTTTAGGTTTAGAATTTTAGAGAATGAAGAAACCTATTATATAAAAATACCCAAGTCATAAAATGGACATTTATACCATTTAAAATATATTTTATTATCTCACATTAAGTCATCAACATCATTCTTGAAAAAATCTATATATACATAACTTGTTAAATATCATTCTTTATAACCTGTGTAAAAGGAAGCATAAAAAGGGTGAGATGAAATTCTCAGTAATGGTAAACATAAGAATTAATAATGGAATGTTATCAATGAGAGTAATAGTGAATATGGGTAGGATGACTCAATAAAAATTAAGGCGTGAATACCAAAGGAACTCATACCAATCAATACTAAGATCATCATATTGAAAACATGTAAAGAGAACGATTCATCAAAATCAATAATCATGACCCCTATGATATCAATAATGATCAAAATAAACATTATAAGACCAAAGAAATAATAGATAAAAAATTGGTGTATTGGAACACCATATTATAGAACCCTAAAAAAACCCTTTCAAATTGGAATAATCATGTAGCCAACTTCTAATATAATCCTCCAGTGAACGTAATCATTACCCAATGCATTAGATTACTATCTGTGCACACCCATCGTTAAATCCATAATGGGCTCACCAAATACTATCTGAAAACAAAAATCATTTATAATTTCTATGAAACGAATAATGAATAATTTATGTAGATAATTAAAATCATTATAACTCAATATTATTGTTTTAAGAACATGATTAACCCATTGAAAGAAAAAGGGTTCCATAACAATATATTTTAAACATGGTCAATCCATGGAAAATATATGGTCTTTATAATAAACTCCTTGAAATGTGATTAACTCATATAAAATAAATGGATTTTTTAATTATATCTTTGAAATATTATTAAATCGTGGAAAATAAAAGGGTTTTATAAGAATCTATTTGAAATAATATTATTCCATAAAGAGAATGAATGGGGATGGTGTAAATAAAAAATATCCCTATTGTATGATAAGTAAAAAAAATGGTTATTTAATTTTACGAATATAAATTACACATTAATATCATTAAAAACATTTTTATTAAAAAAGCCTTTTGATTTTGAAAATCTATTTTTAAATAATAAACCAGTTTAAAGAGATTCATTGAAAATAACCTTGAAAACTTATAATGGAATATTTGGTAGTCATTTAAAACTATGTATTAAAATATAAAACAATTTTAAAAAACATTGACTTTAAAATAATCATAAAATATAGTTTAAAAAAATTTTGAAAACATTTTTACAAAACATTATTTTGAAAGAACAAAGATTTATGACCGAAGAGAGAAATGAAGTCAGATTTTATAAAAACCATTATAAATCATTTTACATACCAATATTTAGAGATAAGTTATAATTAATTGTAAATATTATGAATGACTAGATGATAATATGATCCCAGAGAATTATATGTTTAAACATCAGATACTTAATCATGCATAATCTTGATAAACAATGAGATTGTAATTAAAGACACTAACCAATTTTCTTATTTGAAATCATAATACCCCTAAAGTAATAACAATAAATGGAGCTTATAATATCATTAATATTTAAAATATTAATTTTATAACCTTTCAAAGGTTTATTATTTACACCTTATAAAAGAAGATAGGTGTATAGCCTAAAAAATATCTCACAGAAGGAAGATTGTGACAAAAATAACTTACCACATATGTAACGTGGAAACTGTAAACCAAATGAAAGAGTGTTCATAAAATGGATATGTAAATCAACATAAATTTAATTATAATAATAACATAATTAATTTTTTCACACTATTTACACCACAAAATAAACACAATTGGTGAATAATGCGTACTTCTCATAGAAATAAAAGTGAGACAAAAAAACCCTTACAACATGTTTTATTTTGGTAAAATGAGATTAAAACTCCAATATAATTGTTTTAGCCATGTTATTAACATAATTAGGAACTATATTAATATTTTTAATATCATATTTTATTTTCTACTGAACTTTTATTACCCATTTATTAACAATTCCATGTTAATGTTATGTTTTAGATAACAACAACTTTTATTTTTATTGGAATTTCTATTTTTGGTCCTATTACATAAATAATTTTTTCATAATCTAAATAATTTAAAATAGAATATATATAAATTATATATTAATTTATAGTAACCCCTAAAATTTAATTTATAGGAAATGAAATATTCCATTCATAGAGATGGTAGGTCGTATGTAAGAATGAACGATGTATCTATTTTCATGTCATATTAAAAGAAGGAGAATTAAATGATATATATATATTATCATTATAGAATAATTTTAATTTCTTATATATCACATAAGTTTATTAAAATCATTTTTAATATATTACATTTGAAGAGTGAACGAATCATATCCCTTCGTGAGGCGGTAGTCCTCCGTACACATGAACTATGTAATCACATTCCCACAAAAAAAGAAATCTTGAAGGTATGGGTTATATAATAATTATAGAAGCCTAATAAAATCATAAATAACATAAATATAATATATAATCATTTTTTTCATAATTATTCCCAAACTTGAATGTTGGTAATAGAAATGCAAAAAACATCGGTTCGCGAGACTTTAGTCTGTCGTACACATGAACAATTATTTCATAACCCATTTCATGGAAGTGTGTGAGGGTGTGGTTTATACTCTTAAAATAACAACATATAATTATATATAATATACATATTTTATTATATAATCCTGATATTAAAATAATTCAAAGAGGTGGAGATGGAAATAAAATAAAACGTTCTTAAAAGAACATTACCTCTTCTTTGGGCATCCTCCTTAGGTTTGAAATAAAATATTGAATAGTTTTCATTATAACCAAACATAGGCTTGTAGTATTTGGTAAATAAATATATTAATTTATTTTTTAATGTTTTTTATGAACCAAAAGGATTGATATGTTTGAAGAAGTGTGGAGGGTGAGTTTCTTTTTACAGTTGAGAAGGAGTGGAATTCTTGTAAATACTCATAATTATTTACTATAGAGAAGAATAACATACTTCATGTTTCTAAAAAATAAATAATAATGGGGAGAGGGTATTATATTCTTTTTAAACACCTCTGAAATAAAAAATAAATCCTTTTTTAAATATTTTGATCCTAAACTCCTATGATTCTATTTTTTTCATTTTGGTTTTTCATTAAGTTAACTAATTTTATAACAAATGTTATTCATACATTAACACTAAATTAAAGTGAAAATTAAATTAACTTTTAAACCTTGGGAAAAATTGATACCAAAATTATAAAATAAAGATCACATGTGTGTTGGAAGTTAATTATAACAGAAGCACATGTAACGTGTAAAAATAGTTCTTTAACCCTAACTGTGCTAACAATGTTTTTACTATTTAGGGGTTAATTTGTTCTTTATAAATGAAAAATTAATCCATTAATGGACCATATTTTATATTTATTAAAATTTAAAAATAACGTAAAATAATATATTATTTTTATTAATTTAAAATCAGTAAATAAAATATCATTTATTATAAAAAACATTAATATCAATTGTGATTTTTTATTTAATTTGAAGTTAAAAAATACCAATAAAATAATGGAATTAAAATGTAATTAGTTTAAATATTTTAATCATGATATATTCACCTAGGAAAATAATGTAACACAAAAATTCATTCTTTTTAACTCACTTTTAATATTGTTAGTGTCATTGTTTATTTAATTATTAACTAAATAATCCATGTGTCAGGGTTTCTTATAAATTTATGTAATAATATCATCTCAAAAAATAAATAAGAATTATTATAATAAAAAAATCATTTATATATATATATATATATATGAACATATTTAGTTTTTCCCTATCCCAAAATCTTTATTGAAAGTTAAATGAAGAAAGATACAATTTTTCTTTTTCTTTATTTAACTTATCATATAGGAAAATTTCCTAAAAAGTGATCCAGACACACAAATAGTTTGAGAATAAGGATATAAGGGTTGAAATATGTCAATAAAATAGATTTGGGACATGTTTTGGCTAATTTTTACACCATATATTCTAAGTTTAACCATGATGCAAACTCAATTTTAGCATAATCGTTAAAATTAATTTTAATATTTTTCAGTAATCAGTTTGGTAAAAAATTAATTAGAACTTATTAGAAATTACAAATTGTTATGATTATAAATATTTAATCCATTTTTACATATTTAAATCATATAAGTGTAAATTTTTTAATTTTAAATCAGTCTCAAATACGTGACTTTAATGTGAGTTTTTAAAGTAAAAATGATAAAAAGATTGAATTTCTTTCATATTAAAATTCACTTTAAAAATGATTGGGATGAACTAAATTGAATTAATAGATTTAAAATTTATCTAATTATATATTAAATCAAATTTAAAATATAATTTAACATTGTAAAGTATTTAGATGAAATGTAATTTTTCAATTAAACTAGTACTCACTTGGGTGTACGCACGACATATTGGGTTAATTGTTTTTTCATACTGAAAAAATTTAATGTAAAAATATGATATACATAAATATGGAATATATGATGAAAACTTTTTGTCAGATCATAATATAAGAATCATAATAAATTCATTAAGGAAGAAAAAATTATATTGGGTAGAATTCAAGTAGAAGAATGAAAAAACGATTCAAATGGTTAATTCAAATTATAATATTTATAATAATTAAAGTTGTAATGTGAGAATTAAGCTAAATATAAATAAATCAAAAGGGTTTTATATGAATAAATAACACAGTAATAGAAAATAGAATGAGTCGAATTCTTTTAGCATTGTAATTTGGGCCAAGAATTCCATACTATGAAATTTCAATTTGTTTTATGGGGAGAAGAAATACATTACCACAGTAATGATAATTTCTAGAACATGAAGAAAAAAATATAATGTAGAATAAAACAATATTTACACACTCATGAAAAACTTTAAAATTGATAAAAAAATAGTTAAAGAATACAATTTTTTTAAAATTGAGTTTTGAGGTAACTGGAAGATGAATAGTCATTCACTAAAAAATTTGCCTTCGAACTTTAGTTGTTGAAGGAGAATAATTTAAATAAGAAACACATTGAGGTGAATCTTATTCATGAAAGTGGTTGAACAAAATAACATATTGAAAATATAAATAATGTCATCAGTAGAGAAAATATGATATTCTTAAGAAATATAAATAATGTTCTCATGGTTTTGAAAGATTAGCATTTCCGTATTCAGTAATCAAGCCTAATATCCTCCATGTATTTATTCAGTACATAATAAATCCATATTTGGAGAAATCCATATTTATATACTATGGTCATCATAGGAAATATTGAAACACTTATGCCTCAGAAATCTTGAAATAGTTATGCATATGAAATTCATAAAAACAGTTATGTATTAAAAATTGGAAAACACTTTCATAAGAAATACAGAAATAGATACATATTAGTAACCTAGAAATAATTACATATAAATAGTCTGGAAATACTTATTTATAAGAAATCTATAAACAATTATGTAATTTTTATATCCATCAAAATGTAGGTGCATTAAACTGCAGCCACCAAAAAATAAATTGATATGGTATCTAGAACTATCCATATCAACCTACTATTATTATCATAAGCATTCTGGAAATTGGAATGTGTATGAAATATAAACATAGTTATGTATAAGATACTTATAAATAGATTTATTTATGAGAAACTGGAAAACACTTTTGTATAAGAAATCTAAAAATATCTATGTAAGAGTAATATATAACAAGTGACATAAAAAATATAGAAACACTTATATATAAGAAATATATGAAAAAGTATGTAAATTTTAGGCCAATCGGAATGCAGGTTCACCAAAATACTACCTCCAAAAAATAAATTAAGTGTGTATCTAGAAATATTCATATTAACTTGCTTTGGTGATCATAACCAATCAAGAAACACTTATGCATAATCAATATGGAAACTGTTATGCATAAGAAATCTTTCAAAATAAATAGGTGAATAAATAATCTCAACAAATTAAATTGTTTGTTTAATTAATTAATTGGAAGAACATATGTAATTTAATAAAATAAGAAATATTCTTAAGAAAACAGAAATACTAAAAACATGACATAAGAAATTAAATAATTCATATTAATATTGAATATATTTAAAACTCAAGGAAACTGTTGAGAAATAGTAAACAATGTAGAAAATATTTAGATCAACTGATATAATTATCCAGTACCCTAATACATGATCTGCTACTCTAAAATACAAGATCCACTTCTCTAAAATACATGATCCACTGCTCTTAAAATTGATGGATTTATGTAATAAAACACATTAAACACTAATCAAAAAAATTACATGATACACTATCCAAAAAAAATGCATGATTCACATGCTAAAAGAAATTTTTTTTTCCACTACTCTAATACATGATCCAATAATAAAATAAAATTCATGATCCACTAATAAATTAAAATAAAATATCCACAACCGTAATAAATGAACTACTTCTCCAAAACATGTCAAGTCAGATTTAGTTGAAGTAAATGTAACTAATAATATTTGGATGTTTAATGCTTGATGACCAATATTAAAACAATTCAAGAAAATTAAGCTATTGTACCAGGTTTTTTAGTTGTGGTAATGAGTTTTAGTAATGGAATTAGTGGTAATAAGACAAGCACTAAAAATCCACACATTCATCCAATATCTTTACATATAGGTATAATAATGTTTAAAAATAATAATAAATACTATGTATGAATTTTAGGGAAATAATTCGATAATAAATCTAAAAAATTTTTATAAGAAAATTGTAAAAACACTGTGTATGAAAAATTGGAATACAATTCAATAAGAAATCAAGAAATATCTATATATGTGTAATGGGAATTCACTCATATCTAAAAATATCAAAACATTAATGTTTTAATAACCTATAAGCATGTATGTTTTATGGAATCTGTAAGAATAATTTTTATGGAATAAAATAGTACATCAACTGGTTATATGTGAATATATACAGATTCATGAAGTGGGGGGGGGGGGCAATAGAATCAGTCATGAAAATTAAGAGTTCCAACACATGAAATATGGGTATTTTAAAATCAATGTAAAATATAAAAAAATACAAAATTTGATAGTGAGGAATAATTTCATAAAAAAGAGAAAAATGCATGGTTATAGTGAGCCCAATTTAATGCATGCCCAAGCACATGCCAATGAATTGGATGAGAAACTGAAGCAAGGGAAAGAAGAGGAAAAGAGATCCTTCATGATATTGATGTTATGAAAACTTGGATTTCTGCCTCCTCCAACTGGATAAGGGATTACCGGTTCGGAAACCTCATATTTGGTGCATATATCTTTGTGTGTGTGTGAAAAGAAACACCATGTTAGAATGGATAACATGTGATCATGCTAGAAAATAATGATCATCATATCAAAATATTATCTATTTCAAACAAATGTGAATGTACAAAACAACGCCATGTTAGGTTTATAAAACTCATGTTACCCAATAAATGTATAAGAATATATCATATCATTTTCCTTAAGCATTAATTTAAAAAAGTTAAAAAAATATGTTATATTGATAGTCAACCCATGATTGTTCATAACTGAAGAAATAGTGTAAAATGAACACAAAAAATTAAAAGATCAAAGAAGACATTTTCTAATTTATGATTTTTTGGTTAGCCTATAGCTACAACATTCATATGTTCCAATGTTGTTTAGACTTATACAATTCAGCCACACTATTTCAAACATTTGGGTTCGGAACAAATACCAAAATAGTCATTATAGTGCCTAATGAATAATAATATATCTTAGCATTTTCCATATGAATTTTGTTGAAATATATATAAACATGTCATGTAGATAGTCAGCACAGAATCCTTTATAATTGACCAAATATGGCTAAATGAATAGAAGAAATGATAATATGGAAGAATACATGTGCTAATTTATGTTCTGTTGGTTGGATTAGAACCACTACCTACATATGTTCCAACATTTTATAGACTCTTACACTTCATCTGCTATAATTCAAACATCTAGGTCCTGAACAAATACCAAAAAAATCATTATATTATGTAATGAATAAGAGTATATTGTAGTAGTTTCCTTAATAATTTAGTTGAAAAGGGGAGAAATCATTATTTATATGAATTCAATACATAATCCTTCATAATTGACTAAGTATACAAAAATTAACACAACAAAAGGAAAGGTGAATGATGTCCTGTTCTAATTTATACTCGGTTGGTTAGCCTAGAACCAAAACATGCATATGTTCCAACTATGTATAGACTCTTACACTTAATCTGCTCTATTTCAAACATATGGCTCCGGAACAGACACCAAAATAGTCATAATAATATACAATGGTGAACTGACTATCTATCACACTATACCCAAGAAACTTTAAACAATTAGAAAAAGCTTATTGGGACCCGATTCGTACCAAATGGTAAGGTTTAATTTGTAAGGACATAGCAAAAACCACTTTTTAGTTCTATTTAAATCATTTTGGACTTGAACAAATACTGAATTTTTAAAAATATTATCTCACTATGAATAGAATGAAATTAATAATTTAAAAGAAATTAATAATGTTACACAGTAGTTGTCAAGGGTAAATTTCCATATGTGTTATTATTATAGAGGTGGAGAAGGTGGAAGAGAAATAGGGAAAGGCATAGGAGCAGGAGTAAGTGAATCTAGAGGCATATCAGGGGGAGTCTGAGTATCCATGGGTAGAGCAGCAGAAGTAAGATCAACCCGAAGTTGATGAGAGTGATGTAGAGGAGAATGAGGTAGAGGAGCCTCAGGTGAAGGTTCTCAAGGTGGATCTGACTGAGGAGAAGGAGTTAGAGAAAAGTAGTTGAACACGATGTATCTAGATGTGCAGAAGTTGGGTGAGTAGTATATGAATGAAGGAGGAGTGAGTGTGGTGTGTTGGGGTCATAGGTAGAGGCAGAGCCAGGGGCTGAGGTGGAGGCGTATGTGGGGTTGAGGTGTACGAGAGGATGTGGCTGCAGAAGAGATTTAGGGAGGGTATTGGGAGAGAGGATTCTAGGAGGTTAAGTGGAGAGTTAAGCCAGGGGGATTCGGGGAGGGAGGGAGTCGAGGAGGGAGGGAGGGAGAGGTGGGGAGCAGGGGCGAAGGTAGAGGTGTAGTGGGAACCTTATATGGAGGCGCCAAAATTCGAGGGTGTTAGGGTTCAGTAATGAAAGAAATTATGGGGAGGAAATATAATACTGACATGGATGAATGTAATGGTGAAATGTAAGAATGAAATAACCCCGGTTTAGTGTGTATAATAAAATTCCTTATTTTCACTATTCATTAATAAATGAAATTTCTCATAAAAAATTCCAAAAAATCACCCTAAGTTAATTTTCAAACTCCCCTTTGAAAAATTATGTTTATTTTTTAAAACAATTTTTATAAAATTGTCAACATATAGTTTTATAATAATTGTTCCATTAAAAGGTCGAAAACCATCCTTTAGAAATTATACATCTTTTTATATGTATAATAGTATTTGTTCTTGTCTTATGCCTATAAAATATATTTGATGGATGTAAAAATATTTTATTAAATGTATAATATATAAATTTCATTAATATCTTTCTTTAACTGTAATTAATTTAAAATTTTAGGATAAAACAACTTTGGATTATAAAATTAGTTTTGTATAAAATTATTTCTTTTATACTCAATTCGTTTTCATATCAATTTCAAATTAATTAGTAACCAATGAGTTCAACCATATATTTTCAAAAGTCATTTAATCCTATTACTAATATCCAATTTAATGTTTAAGATATATATTTTTTAAATAATAATAATAATAATAATACTGTTATCCGATAAGACTCGACCGTATGTATGACACAATTTATCGAAGAAACATGATGTCTAGTGCAACAAAATATAAACATTGTGTTTTGTATACCACAAGATAATGATTTCATTTCCTGAAATGAAACATATAAGGGAATTTAAATAAATTTCAAAGAATAAATTTCATAAAATAAAATGTTGTTACCTATTATTTTTAATTTTTTTGTATTCATTTTATTTAAAAACATATTTTTCACGTCAAAAAATATATATATATAAAAAACAATACTAAACCGATAAATTTCATCCATCCATATATTAAGTATTCAAATTCATGGATAATGTATCATAAAATAGTATTAAAATAGGTTTAGGCATATTTAAATTTTTACAAACTAGTACCAAGTAAATTCTATCGAGAAACAATTATAAAATATAACATATTTAAAAAAAGTGACAAAAGTTTTAAAATTAATTTTTAAAACATGTTTAAAATAAATTTGAAAAAAATTGATACATGTTTAAAAATATATTTAAATTTTTGTTCGAACTGTTTTGTTTAAATAATTTTGAAAATAGGTTTCAAAAAAAATAAAATAATATTTAGATTTTTTTTAATAAACATGTTTTAAAAGGGGGTTTTAAAAAGTTTTAAAACGGATTTTCAAAAATAATTTCAAAAATAATGCTCAAAAATGTTTTTTAAAAAATGTTTTAATATTTTTTTAAAAATAATATCAAAAAATATTTTTTTTAAAAAATTTCTAAACCCTTTTTAAAAGAGGGTTTTTAAAACTAGTTTTAAAAAATAGGTCTGAAACAATTATAAAAAACTTGTTTAAAAAAGATTGTATTTTTTTAAAACAAATGTTTGTGTAGATTGAATGGTATATAGTTTCTTGAACTATTTTTTAACCAATTTAATTTTGTATATTAACTATTTCCTAGTTTGAAACCTGTAAGATTCTCTAAAAAAGTACAATTCATTCTAATTATTTTATTTTATTATGAAATATTTTATTCCTTGTTTTTCTTTCAATTTTTATGTTTTTCTAATGAATTGTCATGAATTTTTCATTTTCTTGTGTTCCATTAGTATGAATTAATTTTTTCCTACCACCATTTATACCTTATTTTTGTTTCTATTTCATTTTTGTAATCTAAAAAATGCATTTTTACTTCCTTATTATAATAAGAAGGTTATTAAAGAAGTTTACAAGAAAATATTGTTTGATAAGGATTTATGAAAGAAAGAGTTAGAACTGTCTCCCCTAATACCTTTAATGAGTATATCAATTCTAATATCTATCAACTAAAATATTGTAAATTTAATTTTCTTATTACTTATAAAATTTATTTTAATGAAATTCATCTGGGCCACAAATCATCTCTAGTTAGACTACTGACTGGGGTTATCAGAATGGCTAATCGAGTGGGGTGCTTCTAGAGGTACTCGGAGCACCCATCGTAACCATTCACACACAGTCCCACTGATAGATATCCCATATACCACAATTTATCCAACTCCTCATTTAATTAAGGATCGATAGATATTCCCACCTATTAAATCATCCCCATTTTATTCAAGTTATACTTATCATATACCATTTGAATAACCTTTTATGGTTTCTCAATCCTTCTATCATATTCCTAAAACATTTATGTAGCCTCCATTTCTCACTCCTATCCATCCAAGATTTGATAATCATGCTTCTTCAACTTATACTATAAAACTTTTTATTGAACGAGGACATGAATTATAGAACATACATCTTTGACTAACATAAAATTAAATTTTTATTTCAAAATCACTTTTGATGAAAAAGTGGGAAATCGAAATGATATTTAAGACATAAAGAACATCATGCCTCCATGGGAAAAGATCATAAGGACTAAAAAAATCCAAATCAATAGAAAATAAAATCCACAACCTAGAAAAAATATAGTCATAATCCATCTTTCCATCATTTCTCGGCTAGCTGTCCCGTGTAAGGATGCACGAGAACAGTACTGATGACAATAGTTATTCCCTCCCAAAACATCAAATTCTAGATAGTGATGATAAGGAGAATGATCCCTGCTATGAACCACTTTTGGAGCAGTCCCATGAAATTAGACTAGATGCAATGAACCATGGACCAAGGCTTCATATCCACACACCAAAATCAATCCACCATTGCCTCATCAAACAACCTTCACCATGTCTAAAGTAATCAAATGACACATCCTCTACCAACAGCCTCAACCGCAGGCTGCATGACAACATTAAGCACATAAAACCATCAATAAATTCAATACACACCATCGAAACCAAAATCAGTTGGTCCTATTTGAAATCTCGTATCAAGAACTATCAATCTAGGTCCAAATCACCGAGATAGAAAAACGTAAATTGAAACCATCACCACAAAACAATGAACGTTATGCCACCCCAGAAGAATCACCACCACAGTTCAAGATCGTGACCCATTGCCACCATTATATCTGCCATGGAGACCATCATGAACCACCCTACTCACTCCCAACCGACACCCAAGACAACAACCCTTGGAATCAACTGCTGGATCTCACTATGCCGCCAATGAAATCCAAGCCAACAAAAGAGGAAAAGGGTGTGGAATGGTCCATAAAATGATGGAATTTGTGACTGTTGAGACCACAAAATTGACACTGTGACTGAAGGAGAAACCACCCTGAGATCGCCCTGATGAAGCACCATAAATGAGCTAAAGTCGATATGATGTGGGGAAGGAGTGGCAGTGATAAGGGAAATCATAGGGGAGGGTTCCACTTACAAGATCATCTCATATACCACACATCTATCATAGGATAGTAATCTATTATTGAACAGAAACACATTAGATTTAAATAGTCATCTAAGATCAGGTATATGTTTACATGTACAATAAATCCTAACATAATAATTTTATTTCGATTTCCATTTGAATTAATTATATATTTTTATCATTTTCAGTATGATCTTCTAATAGGTGACATGGGAATACCCGTATGAATGAAGTATGGAACCATCAAACAAAAAATAATTCTAGAGTACAATGAGTATAATCATTTGATTGGTAAACATTCTAGACAATGTTGATGTTTCATGTTAATTTAGCTAAGTATAGTGACATCATTCTTTATCAACCAATCTAAGGGGGGCATGTCAATAATAAAAATAAAGAGAATGGATGGGATGATATATGGGTAAAAATATTGTTAAATTAATATCTATATTATAATTTTATTTATATTAATTAATATATTGGTTGTTGCCTGGATTTATCATTCCTGATGGTCAAATTATAATGGTGTAATGACTGGTGAAATAGGGGGAACCGTGGAAATCATATAATCATGAGATATATATTGGTTAAATGAGTATACACGACATTAAGTTAGATCATATTCCAATCCTAAAAGACTATAAAACTACACAATACCATGAAATGATCACTTATTGAAAGAGTAATGAGTTTGAGGTACTTTTTGACATTATTGGTTTTTGATTGACAATTAAATTATTTTTATTTAAAATATTTTCTTTGGACTTTTCAAAATTAATTAAAAAATGGGTTTTATGATCTACTTGTACACTTTAGTATACACTGGTAAAAAGGTATGTGAGAGAAACTATGTATTTATTATGGCAAACAGAGTTTTATTTGGTACCAACACAACTTAACCAACAAAATAAATCCCATCCCATTTGACAATATTAGACATGAATCGAATAAAACAATACAACTCTATAATGAATTCTGTAACTATTCCTATTTTATTTGTTTTAGTTTGACTTAATAATATATTGAAAATATTTACCAAGTTCATTTGTTGATGGTAAATATCTCTCTAGTTTTACTGGTTTTAATTAGATTTAATTTTTTTATTTTTGTTGTTGGATTTGGTGTTCTCTACTCAAATCATATTTCTCCAAGTCTAATATATTTTATTTGTTTTTATTAACCTCAATTCTTCTTGTCTTGATTTTATTTTTTATTTCTTATGTTTGTTTAATTTTATAAAGTTTTTTTTCAATTAAAATTTGTTTCATTTAATTTTGGTTAGTTAAGGATGGGTTTTTTCAAGCATGTTTCGTTTCATTCAATCATGTTTATTTGTTATATTTTTTATTGATTCAATTAAATTTATTTTGATTTGTTTTTGATTTGTTTAATCTTATAACAATAGAATCAAATAAACCTCATTTAAAAAACCAAACAAATTATAGTCATTGAAACCCACCAAAAAATGAATTAGACCCATCAAAACCAAATTGACTAAAAAATTATTGAACCAAACCAAATAGAACTTAACAAAATTAAATAAACTAAATCATATTGGGTTAAAGGATTGTAAAACTTGTTGAATATATCAGAATAATAAAAATCTATATAAAAAAGAAACCGACTCAAACAATATCTAATTATAAAAATCTAACTCAATTCAGATTGAAATATATTAAATTGAATCAAATAAAATCATTTCAAATTTAATGGAAGTGAACCAAACTAACCTATAAAAATAAACTAGAAAATAAATCTAAAATGAATTTATTTGAGATAAAACAACCACCTAACATGACTTATATTGAACCAAACTGGATAAATTTGAACCAAACTCAACTAGACACACATCCAAAGAAAATTACAATAATACGAACTATTGTGAACTCAATTGAGGAGTATCAAACCAGAATAGAACAACATATAAACTATCTCAACAACCCTAAAATTAAATTAATCATATTAAATAAAAAATTGTTTAATTTTACAAACAAATAATGAATGAAATCAAATCCAATAGATCTAAACAAATCTAATTAAAAAACCCGTTAATAAATCCAAATAGTATGATAAAAAATATTAATTAACCAAACTAAAAAAATCAAGATCTAATGTGACATAATAAGAACTAATACAATTCAAACCAAAATGACATGAACTAATAAAATCAAAAATAAAAATAAAATAAAAATGGACTGAACTAAAATGACATTACTAAAAAAAATATGTTTTTGAAATATCACTAATGAATTCATGCAAAAAATATTTTAATTAACCCAAAAAAATAATTTCATACTTTTAAAAATTTTAATTATAAAATTCATGAATTTATTTAAAATCATTTAGAATTTCGTATTTATAAAAAATATACTTGTGAGATATTTTTTTGTTAAAAACAATTATATCGTTATTCACCAAAACCTCAAATTTAAACCCCATAAAATCTCCACTCAAATACATTGATTGCATAAGGTCATTCCAATAAATTAACATTTCCAAAACTATTTTCTGTCAAAAAAAATTCATTGAACATGTTTCTCCCAAATCATTAAACATTCATAGCTATATTTTTTAAACATAGATACTCATACAGAACGTAAAAAACCATTTTCACACTTTTAAATTCTGTAATCCTATTTCTAATAAAAAAATTTATAAACAAATAAATCATTAAATATAATTAATTTCCCCCAAATTAATGAAATAGGGAAAAATATTACTCTAAAATTCTTAAACCAATAAAAAATAAATAAAATTGAATTGAATCAATATAAATTTAACTGAACCTTAATAGAAAAAATTGAAATAACATTTTTTTAAAACAATCTAAATCTTATTGTTTTGAATTCAACTATACCAAAGGGAAGTAGATAGAATAAAAAAAATATTGAAGTTGAACTGAAACTGACTATGTAAAATTTAATTGATCTTTTCAAATCATACTTAAACTAAAAAATGCCATAAATTAAACCTAACAAAAATAAACCAATCCAAATTAATATTAACAAATCTGGCCAAAATTGAACTAAACTATATCGACCCAAACTAAACCGAAATGATGTGTTTTACACATAGATAACCTACTACAGATGAATTTGATATAAAAGTTTGAAATTTTCATAAAAATAGTTACTCAAAATGATTAGACACAACCATAATAGAGTTATTACAAAATGAATAAAAATATATAGAAATAAAATGAATAAAACCAATAAAAAGTCCCCTAATAAAAAATAATAAAACAAATCTAAATATACCTTGAATTAGAAAATCAGTGTTTGTTTAATTTTTTTCAATTGGTTTTAGTTTTTCTCTAATAAAGATAATATGATTCATTTTAGTGAAATTTAGTTCAATTTTTTGGTTTTTGATCAGTTAAATAATTATTCAAATCAGTTAATTTTTTAGTAATAAAATATTATTTATAAATTTTATCATATATTCAATTTCATATATAGTTGGAAGTATTGAAAATTAAAGTTAATGTGCTTCAAGTAAATATTATTAGCTCATGTTTGAAGAATAATTTTTTTCTCGAGTAGAAAGAAGAATAACAGGAGTCTTGTAAATGTGTTGAAATAAGAAAATAATGATTTTTTTATTTTAATTATTGATAACTATATTATAATAAAATATATTATTTATATTCTCAATATCATGATTTAGAGTCCCTTTATGAGTAACAAAATGATAAATTCTTGAAAATTGATTATTTGAGAAAGATATTAGGTGATTAGCACCAAGGTATAGTCTAATGTAAACATTATAATTGAATTATATCTACTAGGTATTGGCCCACATCAGGTGAAATTAAATGTTTTGGTAGCATCGAGTTGCAAGAGACTCATACAGAAGTATCAGAGGCAAATAAATAGCCACACATGATTGTGATATATTTAAAATATTCATTGATTAGTTATTGAATACTATAATGGAATTATGTAAATCACATCCATTAGAGGATTCTATGGTTTTTAAAATTTACATTATAACAATCAACTCTTTATATTATGAACAGGGTGATGGTGATAAAAAACCTAGATATTTTTGTGATAATTATATGACTGGTTATGATAACGTTGTTGAAGATGATGATGTCGGTGAGGATGTTTCTGATAAGAGTTATTATAATGATGGTAGTGGTGATTCTTATTAATATGTGTATCCATTTAAATTTTTAATTCATATTTATGATTGAATTTTGTGGGTGTCTAATAACTAAAACAGATTGTATATATGTGTAATGATTTATTCCTTAAGTTATCAACTAATTAATTATAAGATGTGTTATAGATGTGTTGTTCTAAATGAGTATTATTATTGTTTTATTACATTATTTTATTTTTAGTTTGGTATATATATCATCCATGGTGGGTGGATAAATATTTTTTAGATGGCTAGTTTATTATTCTAGAATAATGATTTTTAAAATAGTATTTATATGAACATTTCAAAACCATATACCAACGGTTCTATTAAATCTATTCGTATAAGGTTAACATAGGACTCACATATCAATTTATCTATAAATAATTAGTATAGTATATATAAATATATTATAGGTCTATAAAAATTGTCTAAAACCATTAGTATAGGAAAAAATTACATTAGTGTAAGTCATGTAGTAGGCTATGAAGAAAACAAAGAACAATCATTTTCTTTTATTTAAGGGATATTGCGTGGGTTTTCATTAGATAACATGCCACTTTAATTTCATGGTAGTGGAATATTAAATATTTAGCATTCAAACCTCACTCATGATGAATATCATCATTGAAGTGTTTCAGAAACATAAAAACATGGGAAGAATTGTTCACTCATGTGATATATCCATAAATGATGAAGGTGTACTCTTAAATTTTGTAACACATGAGTAAATATTTCATAGATATATATACCATCATATAGATTATATAAAGAGGATGAAATATTGTGACGATTGCTTCTGAACCTTTCCTAATATTCTGCTAAGTCTCCCCATCAGAATACCTCTTTTGTATAACCTTTTCATCCTTAAATTCTAGTAAATCATTGGTGGAGAAGATTCCCACTTGTATGATGAGTGATTTAGTGAAAACGATGGATACACAATAAATGAGGGATTCCATTTGGTCCCCTCTATGTAATATTTATTACGCATAGATGAAAATTAAGGAAAAAAATTTCAACTCTAGGGAACAATATAATGTTCTTCATTTTAGAATTTATGCTTGGTTTTGAGTATTCAAACATAGTGTTCTTGGGTTTTATTGTGTCTTATTACTTCTAATGTGATCAAAAAGTTCCACTTGATCCTAATAAACCTAGAATATTCTATATAAACTACAATAAACCCTAAAATTCAATCTCATAACCCAATATAATTCAAATTCCATGTGGAAGAAAACTAAATACATTATTATAACTTGAATGTAACTCTTTATACTCATGTACTATAATTTATAGAATTAGTTTAACAGTTTAGACTAAATAATACATACATTATTAATATATTTTTTAATCTATATTTTAATTAGATAATAAAACAAATAAAAGAATGATTTATATAGTTAAACGTGATAAAAACCATTTTGAAACAATTCATAAATAGATAAAAATATAAATACTTAATGAATTACTCTTATAATTTACCTGTAAACATTTTATATCAAAATTTTAAGGAATACTACAAAAATTAAAAAATAATTTTAATAATATGAATATTTATTTAAAAAGGGTTTCTTAAACATTTTATAAATTAAATAAATTAACAAAAATACATTTTTCAAAATTTAAAAAAATATTATAAATTTAAAAAATCAATTCATAATTGAAAATTATGAAAAATATAAATTTTCTATAATATCACACCATTTGAAATATGGTATACAGTAATAGGAAATATATAAGTCATGATGCTTAAACTCCATTAAGACCTATTTATCATACACTACTATAGATAAATAAGTATTTTATGGGTTGTAGTGGCCATGCTTGTGTATTATTTTTCCCACATTGGCCAAAATAACATTAACCCAATGTTACACAACAATAATTATGAGAACAATGGATATTTTAGTCCATGATATATGAACTACAAAGCATCAACCCAGGATAATAGGTGATCATTTTTTATTTTTTTATGTCATGTCATAAAGGTGATACGATGCTCTATTTTATAGTTTCAAAATCAAGTCAGAAATATTTCTACTGTATGCTATGAATACCTGTATCATACATTGCGATATGTTGACTGCTATGGGATTTATCTATATCACCAATTATGATGTCACATATCATTTTTGTGGACTGAATCATAGTTTATTACATGAAATTACTAAAGGCCAACCATGGTATAATTTCAATATCATTTTAGATGATATCCCATAAGATATAAAAATAATGGCTGGGTTGAGATTTTGATGTGACATTATATAGAGGGGGGGGGGTTAATAGTAGAGACTAAAATTTTAAATAAATATTATAATAGATAATTATCATGAAAAATATGTGAAATGATGAAGTAAAAAACTAAGGATTGAATGATGAAAATTTATTGTTGTTAGGTTCAATGTGGAAGTATGTTTATTATTATACCACTCTACTCTTTGAGAGGTGTTATTCACTACCAATGTTTTTAGGGGAATCATAACTCAATTATAGCCTACTTTTCAAGTGGAAATATAATCAAATATAGATAAATTTTACAAACGATGTCCCAAAATGGTATTTTTACAAACATTAGATACTAGGATTTCCTACTAGAATGGTCTTGAATTTATAATCCACAAGTCACAACATGAATAGAGAGAATGATTTTGTTGGGAGATGCATAAAACAAATTATTAAGAAAAAGCGATACGTTTTGAATGAATTAATACATTATCAAATATAACTAGACAGAAAAACCCAAAAAATATTGATAAAGAATGACCATTGGTTAGTTATGTAAGGATTGGTTTAAATTTTAATGAAATTAGTAATAATCGAAGATGATTTGGTTCCCCTTAAGAACTCATATAGTAGATTAAAACATGTTTTCATTGTATCCCAAAATCCCTATAAATTTTTTTTATGAAAGTTCTAAATGAGATAAATTTGTGGTAGTAATGATTTATTTGTATCTTGTATCTAGGGAACTATTCCTGATCCCCTCTAAATAAAACTAAAAAAATAAAAATAAACACAACTAAGTAATCAGTTAGATAATTCATATTCAAATACTAAAAAATATTTATTATATGGGTAGTTATTATCATTCAACAATAATAATTAATATTTAAAATGTATATTCTAATTCCTGATAATCATACTTCATCATTAAACAATCCTAAATATATTCATAAAACTATTCCAAAGAAATCCCAAAATAATCTCATCATATCCTTCTATAAAATTCAAATTCAAATTTTGAAAAACCTTCCATATTAATGTATATATATGAAAATATGTATTAAAGACCTAAAATCAAAAAAAAGCATCAAAAATATAATACATCATTGAGTTTGTTCATTATTATTTAAAAAATATTTTTAAAATATAAAATAATTAAATCACTCATAAAAAATAAATAAAAATATTTTTACTCCATGTTGTAGGTTTATGAGATCATAATAAAAAAATCTCATATTTTTTTTAAACATTTTAAAATGAATTTTTATATTTTCCTTATAATATAAATCTTTTAATGAAATATTTTATACTCTTTCAATAAGTGAAAATATCAAAATACTTAAAAATAGTGTATTATGAAATTTTTATAAATTGTAAATTTATTAGATAGATCAAGTGGAAAAATAACCATGTAGGCAGACCATGTAGAAAAAATAACCACATTGACCAATAACATATTCATGAGATATCATATTGTTCAAAAGAAGAAAATAATTATCTATGATCTATAAACCAAATGAATAAATGATTAAATCCAAGATAGAGAAGTGACCACATGAATAAATATGAATCAACACCAAGAAAAAAACACAACCGAGCATATGAAGTAAATATAGATTAACCACATGATCATAATTAAATAAAAAACAAGAGAAATTGAATCAAAGTAAAAAAACAATGATTTCCAAATGAAAAACTAACTATCCATATTGAGAAAGCAATTGAATGTGAGGAAGCTACCTTAGAGAAAATTTTGTGGTAAGTATAGTTAAAGTGAGAAAAAATTATAATATATATAAAAGTAACAATTAAAATAATAATATTTTATTATAAATAGAATATAATACACAAAAAATATAATTATAACTTCACTATAGGATGCAATGAGATATTAAAATTATTCATTTAAAATAAAATAAAAATAATTTAACAAAATTTATGAGGTTATTTTAATATTAAAAAAACAAAATATAAAAAAATATGTACTCTTGAAATTATAATAAAAACCAAGAACTAAAAAACTAACACTTTTTTAAAATTAAAAAAATTAAACATAATTTTATAAAATTATCCCCCAATTGAAATTTATCAAAAAATAAATAATTAAATTAAAATACAAATAGAATGAAAAAAATAAAAATATAAATCATAAAAACTCAATACACCCCCCCCCCCAAATAAATTCATATTATGTCAAATATATGATCGAGTTGAAAATAAAAATACAAATTAAATCTATATCATATGAAGATGAAATTTTATTCTTAATGATTTCAATATCCAGTTATATAGAAAAAAATATGAATTAGTTCAATTTATATTGAAAAATATTTTAAAATAATATATCTTTTATTAACATAATCTTGAATAAAATGTAATCATATATCAATAGGTTTTTTTCTATAATGTTTTAAAGGTTTTATGAAATAGATATAGAAGAAAAATAATAAAAAAAGAATTTTTTCAAAATTAAAACGTAATTTTTTTTCCATTAATACAAAACGATTTATAATACCATGATAATGTAGAAATGTATAAATATTTAGCAGTATATAATACAAAAAAATGTTTATTCTTTGAACTCCAACCTAATAAACTTAAACTAAAAAAAATGAAATATAACAAAATTACATTATTTATAATGTCTTCATCCTCCATATTCAGACTAATAATAAGATAAAAATTATATTAAATTTTCAAGAAAAATATAGTCCACAATTAATATATCCTTTAATATATCTTATAACTCATCTAACAAATTCTTATCTATATTCATTAGGATCAAATTTAAATCTTGTGTATAAAAAATACAAAACATAATATTAGGCCTAGAAACCATCAAATACAAAAAACTACGAACCATAACTTTGAATATTTTTGAATATTCATATTATCTATATTTATCCAAATCAATCTTAAAATAAGTCATAATATGGGTTCTAAAATATTTACAATTATCTAAACAAAAAAATCATAACTAAATTATTAGAATATTTACTTGGATTAAAAAATATTTAATCATTCCCTTGAAAACATGATGTGACAAATAGACTTTTTTTATCACATTATAATCATATAAAATTATCTTTACGTCATGTGAAAAAATTATTTATAAAAAAATTCAATTAAATATCAAAAACAACATCATCAACATAAATTTAAAAAATTAAAATATCATTTTAAGTCATTTTAATAAAAAATTAGAATTTAATTTATCTTTAAAAAATTATTGTTAAAATAAAACAAATTATGTATATTATACCAAGAATGATTCACTTTATTAAGACGATATAAATAATTTTTTAAAATATAAATATGATGATGAAATATCTCAATTTCAAGACAAGGTGGTTGAGGAACACAAACTTCTTTATAAATAGATCCATTTAAGAAATAACTTTTGACATCTATCTGATATACATTAAAACCTTAAATTTTGTAAAAAATAAAAAAAATATATAAAATCTTATAATTAGTTGAAAGATATTTATTACAATATATACCATATTCTTGATAATATACATGATCTGAAATTCTATCTTTATTCTTACTAATTTGACCAAATTCATCTATTTTGGCCATAACATTTCAATTATCTCCTATAACATTCTTATCTACAGGGGGTTCATATAAAAAAAATATTTATAATAAATTTATTAAATTTATATTTCATAGAAATAACACAATTAGTATAATCCAAATCATAAAAAACATCATTTGGATAACTTTGAAAAATAAAAGTTGAATTTGAATAAAAATTCAAATACAAGAATTCTATTTTTAATAAGAATATCATTATTACCAATTATATTCTCATCAGGGTGGTATTTATAAATTTTCTAATATTTCATATCATAGTGGGAAAGATTAAAATTACACTCAATAATTACATTATTATCAAGAAGTTTTTCAACAAAAAAATTAATGTCATTAGATTAATCTTGAGAAATATCTAAATCTAAATTTCTTTTCAAACTATCTCCATAAAATTTAACATGAATATATTCTACTGGATTCATATTTATTTTATAAAAAATATATAAGATTTATTTTTATAATAATACGCTATAAAAATTCATTACTTTTAGAATGAAATTTATCCATTTTATCCTTAATATTTAAAATAAAATATTTACCCCAGAAAATTTCAATTAACCAGTATTTGAGTTTTTATCTTTATATATTTCATCTAGAATTTTCATCAAAAAATGGTCTAAGTAAAAATAAATTTAAAATAGAAAAATATATATTAACATAGTAATTTAAAAAATATTTAGGTAAATAATATTGGTTTAACATACTTCTCTCTATATCAATAATAATTATATTTTTCAAAGACATTTTTGTGGGGTTCTAGGAGCAATTTTTTTCTTTTAAATAAAACTTTTCATCAATCAAATCATAATAATGAATAATAAACTCACCTCATCTGAAACTTCTAATAGAAATAATCAATTTACTTTTTTATTTTTAACCAATTAAAAAAATTATACAGTGCTTTACTCTTAGGAGAGATAAAATAATTCTAATCAAATCTAAAAAAATCATAAACTATTACAAAAACATATTACTTTCCCCCTAAAATAAAAATATAAATTGAGGGAAACAAATCTAAATTAATAAGTTCTAATTTTCTAGAAGTTCTAACTATAGTGAGGGATTAAAAACATATTATTGTATGTTTATCTTTTAAAAAAGAATATCAAATAACAATATTATGGGTTTTCAAATCGGGGATTTGATGTACATGTCCATTATTTTAAAAAAAATTAAGAATTAAAAGATCACATTTTCTAACCTCTGATTACATAAGATATCGTATGTTTCTATAACATTAAGGCACTTAATAGTTTGTTCAGTTAATATATAAAAATAAATAGATTAAATATTCTTTTTTACTTTTTGTATAAAATAAAATAAGTCAAATTTTAAAATGTAAACATTTAATATCTACAAGTTTATCACCAATTCCATTTTAGAAAAATAATAAAAAACTAACTAATTTATTTTTATGGATTCAATGTGTAGTACTTTATATATTAAAATAATGTTTTTATATGTACTTTTCAGAATCCTTTAACCATTCCTTTTGAGTTTTTTACAAATTTTCCAAGAATCATCATCACATTGATTATAAGATATAAACTTTTATGGATCTCTAATAATATGTCTTGAGGATCAATTGTCCTTGAATTATGAATATCTTACAATCTTAAGGAATCTTTTCCAGAAATATTAATTAAGTAGAATGTGATTTGTGTACCCTTTCTATTTTGGATCTAATTGAGTTATTATAAGAATTATTTGGTACCAAAACACAATTTAAACAAGTATTAATGGGTAATTTAGATGATAAATTCATTTAAATAAAAGTGTTAGTGTAGCCTAAAGACTATGAAAATTTCAATGAAAATTTATTTGCATATTGTCTTTTCATTCAACATATAAATTATAGGGAATTTCATATACATCCTTTATAGGATTTAACAAATAAATTCTTGTATAACATAAGTGTTTTTATACTACATGAATAACCACTATTGCCCTTATTCAATTTCCTCATTGACATCATTCCATCATAAATATCTTTTACTTGAACAAAAGTAGATAAATTTTCATTCTCATATACACTTTATTTCATTAGATGTTGGTACTCTTTTTTAAGAAGAATTTAAATGGATGGATTTTTTTTTCATTTGAAAAATAAAACATATCTTCAAATATTTCATTTTATTAGTTAAATTTATTATTCTCTTTAATATGTTATATATTTTATATTTATAATTTTTTTTACAAATCAGAAACTCCCAAAATAACATTTTTCAATTTTAAATTATTTTAAATTAATTTTTATATATTAGGTTGTTCTAATTCAGAATTTAAGATAAATTTGAATTAAAACATAGAACATTTTCACTAGATACCATTGAACATAGGCTAGTAATTCTTTTTCCACTTATAGTTTATCACTTAAATTAGATTATTCTATATAACTTCATCAATCCACCAAAGTTAATTTATCTTATTTATTATATTTTCATTCTTTATTTATTTTTAGAATGTCAGGATTTATATGTCTATTATTTCTAAACTCAATACACGTTAGTTTAGAAACATCATTATAATCAATTTTACCTTTATTCTTTTTACCTTCTGGTTTATTATACTTTCTAAATAGTTTTTTAAATCATATAGTTATTTTCATCATTTTTAAAAAAATATTTAATAAATTTGGATATTTATTTATCTTCTTCAAATAATTCAGAATTAAATATTCAAATAAAAATTCTTATAAATGATTTAAATCCAACACATGTCTTATTTAAAGATTCATCTTCAGAGATGTTCTTCAAATTCAGTTGGTATTGATGTAATGAACCAATGAGTTCCTCCAATTTATATTCCTTAAAGAGTATACTTTCATTGATCACCACTTTATTCACATTGACCATCCTAGGTAGTTCTATTTTTACTCTTTCAATAAACATAAGAGACTTCAATGTTTATTCAAGGGAATTCATTCCATTCATGATGTTATTGAATTTGTAAAACATGTAGTTAACACTTTTTTCTTCACCCACATTGGGATACTCAAACAATAGAATTCTATGATTAGCAAAAAATAGATTATATGTGATATGATGAGTAACTTATTGAATTTTTACAATAACAAGAGATTTATTACATGTAAAAACATGATTAATGATATTTCTATTAATATAATTGTATAAAATTTTCATAATTTTCTAATTCAAATTGAACATGGAAGTATTATTTCAAGTAATAATGTCAGTGTGAGAGTCAAGAAAATTATATGGTATTACCATTGTAGTCTAGTTATTAATTCTTAATTTCTTGAGGTATGCCTCCATTCTATATTTTTAGTAACCATAGTTATTTACATCAAAATAAGGTTTCTTTTTAAGGAATAAAACCAATTGTATGTTAATACCTAGATTCTTAAAGGGTACATTACCTGATAATATTAGTTCAAAGATAAGTTAATCATACAAAAGTAAAAAAACCAATATCCTAGATGATTGGGAAATGACACCAAGTTTTAGGTCTGTGATGGTGATGTCACATGGTTTAGAAGGGACGGTAAATAGAATACACTAAAATTTTAATGAAATTTTATCAAATTTAATTATCAAGCACAAGAAGTGATAATATATAGATGATATATAAATAATGAACATGGAAAATTTTATAGTAATTTGGTATAACATTGAACTACATCTACTTTTAAACCTTTCTACTATTTGAGAGATTTATTATTCACGACATGATTCTTGATGGGGAGTCATTACCCAATTACAACATCATTTTTCTGTTGAAGTAAAACAAAAGACACCTAAATTTTTATGGGGCACTAGAACCCATTATAAGTATCTAATTTGGATATAGGGAGTCACAAAATTAATGGTACTAAAATAATGATCTAGGAGTCATAACCCAGATATGGATAATAATTTTGTTAGGAAAAACATAAACTGTTGATTTAATCATAGGCGATAGAGATATAAATATTCAGAAAAAACATATATAGTACTAGTAAATAGAAGTAGATTAAGATGTATGGAGCACAACCTAGGGTACATTGAGTGAAGGATCAGATCATCTCATCATGGAATAAGTAATAGAAGAATAAATTTTTTGTTCCCCCTGAATGATTATCTAGTAGATAGAAACCTGTTTACACAGGATCATAGAATCACACAACACTTTAAATGTTTAAATGTTCTCATTAGAATAAATTCATGGCAGTAGTTTAGTAATCATATCATGTATCATTTGAATTATCTTCAATTCCATATAAATAAAAAAAATTAAAACCCCAACACGTCCACAGAATCAGTTGGATAATTAAAATTCAAATAATAAAAAAAATTATCAGACATAGAAAGAGAGAGAATATTATTCCAAAATAATCATTTATTTTAATAAACAAAATACTAATTTAAAATAAATTTGAATTTATCATTAAATAGTTCAAAATAAATCTGTAATACCCTAAAAAGAGATTGTCATGACCCGTCCCAGTGTGGCCCATGCCGTGACTCCCCAAGCCCGCCTCCAATAGGCCAGGGGCTGGTGACTAGCATCGAGTAGGCCTATTACTAACATGGGAGGCATGTCTATGTACCTGTACATACTCACACATCTCTAAGCCTACAAATTATGAAATGTAAAAGCCACTAAGGAAAAATAATGCATGCACACAACTAAACCCAAACAAAAAAGTACGAAGAAAGGTAGAGTACTGTAAAAGTAAACTGGGCCAAGAATACAAGCCCAGCAAAAAGCAAAAAAACAAGCGTATGAGAACTGAAAAGTCCGACCTAAAAGCACAAAATGTAATGGGACTGCTACTCGTAGCTATAGGAAAGTCTCGTCTTGTTGGGAACTCAGAATGCTCGGTCCTGTTCTGGACCGCCCTGGACTCTATCAAAAGGCTGCTCGTCTGCACAAGACACCAGACGTGAGGGAAAAGCCCATGCTGGGGTGAGTATAACAATACTCAGTAGAGGACCCCGAAAACCACAAAGCAACACACAAAGTAAATGTACAGTTAGTGATGCACAATATATGTCTATGGAACATATAAAAAAAACCAGATATACTCAAAACCTTGACTCGTGGTCTAGTGACAAGTCACACAACCACATACCCCCGTTAGGGATTTTGTTCAAAAATTCCGTGATGCACTCATTTTTGGGAGAACACACTCCACGAGTCTTATAGATCTGATGATGTCTGTCTGAGAAGTGTTGTTCATCAAGAACCATCACGAGAGATTGCTACACTCATTACAGGAGACAGACTCCTGAGTGGAAAGGTTACGGTAGATAGAAACACTCATTGCGGGAGACACACTCCTGAGTGAGAAAGATCATGATACACAGATGAGGATCACTTCCAGGGCCATAGCGGATACTGTGACTCATCCGGATTCACCAGTTAGGTGATACACCAGCTAGGTTTAGGATCAATGCTTGGTAAGGTTGGTCACATCTATTCTTGACTCCACCTAGTGTCAGGATTGGATAGGGGATCTTGATCTGGGCCTCTCAGATGAATGCCTGACTCTATCACAAAAAGTCCTGCTGAAGGGATCATATTCCTGTGTGAAGGAATGATGCATGAACTTCAGGGGGATAATAATAAGGGGAACTAACCCAAACGAAAGATGTCCAAGGAACGGTGAATGAAAGGACCATGCCGTTTTCCAAAAAGTACACGGCGTGTAGAAAAGGTACACGCTGTTTTGTCTGACCCCCTGTACTGCCCGTGTCAAAGGCTAGTTGTGTAGAAAAACATAGTACAAGGCATGTAATATGATGTACACACCGTGTCTGAGTAACTAGGGTTGGCTCCGTGCACTCTGGCCATGCGCCCGTACATGGTCATCAACCAGTGTACTCCAACCCGTGTAATCTGCACACGAGGTGACCCACACTGCTGTCCTCACCTGGCCATGTGATGGAGTACACATTCCTGTACTCCATCCTGTGTCCGCGTATCCGCGAGATACACACCAAGCTCCACGTAGCCACTTCTGCCACATTGTACACGCTGTGTCGCCTGAAGCCGTGTAGCTCATCCTGTGTCTGTGTACTACCCAAAGTACACGTCAAGTTACATGGGAAGTCCAACACACTGTGTGACCAGGGTCACACGTTGTGTTATCCCTCTCTGACCACGAAACCCTAGCCACTGCCTCCAGTACTACACGACGTGTTCTTCGGAAGTACAGGTCGTGTATTCTGGAAATTTCCAGAAACGACGCCTTTCATCAGCGTGCCTCCCATGGTGCTCTGATCATCGATCCGGCCATCCGATCGCTGCAAAACATCTAGGTTCTGGTCGCCCCGACACCATGAAGCCACTTCTATCATTTTCGAGCCTCTGATCGGCTCCGAAAATGTGTTCTGATCTTCCCGCATGAATAATGCTCGAAGAACGCTGTATCTGATCCAGTTCGATTCGTCGTCCGCCATCATCACCACCCCTCCATAAGGTCGTTGTGGTATCAAACCTTCGATTTGGGATCGTTTCATCACAGAACAGATGCACAAAGATCTATTGTTCATCGCCCCATGAAGAACGTGAGGAATGCACGAGGAAAGAAGGGGGAAAAATCCAAATAAACAAATTGAGGAACGAACCTCCACCGTCATTCGTCATGTCATTGATCTGCTCCCATTAATAGGCTTAAAGAGAGAAAGAATAAATCAACAACATAAAGCATGGATCAATTCCCCATAATCTTTCCAAATAAAATCCATCCCGTAAGAACATACGAATCCGCGTATCAACTTGTTCGTGGATGATCCGCATTCGTCGTTTAAACTCAAATACGGGGAAAAGAAATTGAAATAAAAACACCGACCTTTTGAAAGGATCGATTGTTGATGAAGGCTCCACACAGCCGTTATCGTCGAGATCCTTCAACGTCAGCGCAACGATTCTCTATCTTGATCTTTCGTCGCTCGTCGCTGAGGATTCTCTCTAATGCCTTGCGGATTCAGTAGAGGTTCCTCCCAAACATTGCCAACATTCAACAATTTCTTAACCCATTAAAAAGGGAAACATGTTTTCATTTAATTATGCAGTACCATTAATGACGTTGACTTGCCATTTTGATGTTATTATGACGCACAATTAATTTAGGAAATAGTTGCGCCGTTACCGCACTGCAGCGGATGTTTCCTTAAATGAAATAAAATAAACTTGTTAATTTAATTTATTTTATTTTACATAAAATGTCCAAAAATTAACTTTTTCCCTCAACTCGTGCTGGTCGAGGATAGACTCATTCTTAGGTAAAGTCATCATCCTAGATGCAACGGTGCACTCAGATTTTTAATCTGGGCATCTGTTTGGAAACTGCCACAACCGCACACAAGCGCTGACTCACTTAACATAAAAAAAGTTCAAACCACCATTCCGGGCTCACTGGACCTCAGAATGATGTGTTGTCTTCACACCCGGTCTCAAAATAATTCCATATAATATTTAAAAATAATAAACGGAAAAAATCTGAGACATTACATTCTCCCCTCCTTGGGGCTTTACATTCCCAAAAATCCAAAACAAAGGCTACTCAAAAAGATGAGGGTACTGGGCACGGATCTGTACCTCCCGCTCCCACGTGCTCTCCTGAAGATTCCCGTGCTGCCACTGGACGCGAACCAAAGGAATTGATCAGCCACGAAGGATCCTCTCCTACCGATCCTCGATCTCCACTGGGTACTCAGAAAAGGTCCATCCATCCTCGATGTTCAGCTCACCCCAGTCGATGATGTGTGATGGGTCATGCACACACCTCCTCAGTTGTGACACATGGAAGACATCATGCACCTGATCCAACTGTGGCAGTAGAGATAGTCGGTACACCACCATGCCAACTCCGCACAGAATTTGGAAAGGTCTGATGAACCTCGGAGATAGCTTTCCACCTTGGCCAAATCTCTGCAACCCTTGTCGAGGTGAGACCCGAAGAAAGACGTGGTCTCCCACTTCGAACTCTAGAGGTCTCTGATGTCTATCAGCATAAGACATTTGCCAGCTCTGGGCAGTCTTCATCTTCTCTCGGATGATCTACACCTTCTCTGTGGCAGCTCGCACTGACTCTGGACCCATGAGTGCTGACTCTCTGGGGTCGGTCTAGTAAAGCGGTGACAAGAAGGGTCTCTCGTACAAAGCCTCGAACTATTCCATACCATTGGTGGAGTGGTAGCTATTGTTGTACGCAAAATCCACTAGTGGTAGGTGGTCTTCCCAACTACGACCAAAGTCCAGGATACATGCTTGAAACATATCCTCCAGAACCCGAATGGTCCTCTCCATCTAACCATCCGTCTCGGGATGAAACGCTGTACTCAAGCGTAGCTGAGTCCCAAAATCCTCATGCAATCTTTTCAACAACTGGGATGTGAAGCGGGTGTCTCGGTTTGAGACTATAGTCGAAGGGGACACCATGAAGCGAAAATATCTTCTGCATGTAGAGGCGTCCCATGCTCTCTACGGAACTCTGCTCCCTGATAACTTGGAAGTGGGCAGACTTGGTGAGTCGATCAATGATCACCCAGATGAAATCGTACCCCTTGGACGTCCTTGGTAAGCCCGTCATGAAGCCCATCGATATTCCATCCCACTTCCACTCTGGAACATCCAGGGGTGAGCTAATCCCACTAAAACCTGGTGCTCAGCCTTCACCTGCTGGCATGTGAGTCATCGAGAAACAAACTCTGCAACTGCCTTCTTCATTCCTGACCACCAAAACTGTCGTCTGAGATCCTGGTACATCTTTGCCACTCCAGGATATACCACCAAAGGGGATGTATGAAACTCTTTCAGGACCTCCTCCTGGAATGCCACTGGTACAACATTGTGTCCTCTAAAAAGAAGTACGTGCTCCCCACCTTGCGAATATTCATCAGGAGCATGTCCTGTGGATAACTGAGCACGTAAAGCCACCCAATCAACATCTCCAAGTTGTTCCTCCCTAACTCACTGTAAGAGTGGAGGGGTGACAACCATCGACTATAGGTAAGTTGTATCCTCTCCATCCACTAAGGATAACTGTAACACGACCAACTGCTATGCCACCTCACTCAATAGCTGTGAGCTCGAACTTCTGCTAAGGGAATCTGCCACCATGTTCCCCTTTCCAGGAGTATAGATTATCTCAAAATAATAGTCTTGGAGTAACTCTAGCCAACACCTCTACCTCAGATTTAGATCCTTCTGTGAGAAGATGTACTTGAGGCTCTTGTGGTCAGAGTAGACAATGAACTGCTTGCCCATAACGTAGTGTCGCCACATCTTTAATGCGAAGACTACCGCTGCTAACTCGAGATCATGGGTCGCATAGTTTTGCTCATGTCGCCTAAGTTGGTGTGAACCATAAGCAATCACTGCATGCCACTGCATCCAGACATAGCTGAGCCTGGTCCCTGATGCATCGCAGAAAACTATGTACTCGACACCCTCCTCCGGCAATCTCAAGACCAGGGCACTCTTCAAACTCTATCTCAGCTGCTCAAAAGCCTATTGGCACATTTTTTTCCACACTAAGGGTTTCCCCTTCCTAGTCAAGGCCATCATCAGTGATGATATTTGGGAGAAATCAGTAATGAATATCTGGTAATACCATGTCAATCCATGGAAGCTTCACACCACAGTTACGCTCCGAGGTGGCTCACATGCTAACACAACCTCCACCTTGGCTGGGTCCACAACCACTCCATCTACTGAGATGACATGTCCCAGAAAGTGGACCTCATGAATCCACAACTGACACTTCGAGAGCTTCCCATAAAGTTGGTGCTCCCGGAGTACGTCCAGAACCATCCGCAAGTGTCTCGTGTGCTCCTCCTCTGACGCCGAGTACACAAGGATTTCATCGATGAAGACAACTACGAACTAGTCAAAGTACTGCTAGAAAATCCGGTTCATTAGTCCCATGAACACTGTGGGGGCGTTCGTCACGCCGAAAGGCATCACCAAGTACTCATAGTGTACGTAGTGGCATCTGAAAGCTGTCTTCAGTATATCCTCATCCTGCACTCATAGCTGGTGATATCCTGATCGAAGGTCAATCTCCGAGAACAACTATGCCCCTGTTATCATATCAAAGAGGTCATCGATCCTTGCTAGTGGATATTTATTCGTTATTGTCACCTGTTTCTGGCACTGGTAATCCACGCACAATCTCAGACTATCGTCTGCCTTCTTGGAAAACAAGACTGGGGCCGCCCAGGGTGAGACGCTAGGTCTCACGAAACCCTTGCTCTGCAAATCCTCCAACTGCACTCTCAGCTCAAGAAGATCTGTGGGAGCCATCCGATATGCTGATGAGGAGATCGGTGCCGTCCCAGGGTGTATGTCGATGCAGAAATTGATTTCTTGGTGGGGAGGTAACCCTGGAACATCTTTGGGAAAGTCGTCCTCATACTCTGCCACTACTGCTGGGAACTGAGAGCTCACATCATCTACTGTTCCGAGGGTAAGGCAATCCAACTCATGAGTGATCGGTTGTACCCTCCTATGCATGATCCCATTTTGTGCTGCCTGGGTTTCCTTTTCTCCAACAAAGGAAAAACTTGTTCCATCACGGCAGACACACCGCACCCTTTGCCTAAAACAGTCAATCTGGGCATGGACTGAAGATAACCAATCCATACAAAGAATGACGTCGTAAGGAATCGACACTACCACCAAGAGGTTCCAACTGAAACTCTCGCCTCCATAGGTAAGATCACACTATCTACAAAGGTGTGTGATCATTGAGTCTCCTCCCATAGGTGTTTCCAAGCGTAAGGATCAAGTCAATGGTTCTACAGGAATCTCGAGGTTTTGTACAAGACATGTGGCTATAAGGGAATGACTTGCACCTGTGTCTATGAGTACGGCAGCTAAGGATTAAAAGACACAGATCATACCTCGAATCATCCCCGGAGCCCCTGGGTCATTTGCCTCGATCGCATGCAACTGTCCCCGTCCCTATCCCCCAGTTCCCTGAGCCTGGTGCGGACCTCCTGGGGGTGGTGGTGGAAGTAAGTTGAAGAATCTTCCACCACCCACAGCTCTCCCCGCACCTCTTCCACAACCATCGCCAGATGGTTCTTTCTGTTCTGTTCTCTTCCTCTTCCTTGGTAGTCCATCCACCACTTCCCTATCAGTAGCTCGACTGGTCGGGCAATCTCTAGCGAGATGTCCCCAATCGTCGCATGCATAACATCACTTCTCCCTAGGCTGACTGGATCTAGCCTGAGAGCCCTGGACTATCGATCCCCTATCTTGGGTCCTCCTCCAATGTCTCTCACGTTCTAATCCTTGCGTTTGACGTCGGATCCCTACTGCTGGGGTCTCTGCACATGTCTGCCTGCTGCTGACTGCCGGCGACTATCTCTGCTCTTCCAAGAAGCTCTCAACCACCAAATCTCGCTCGAGCACTCCATCATAAGTTGATATGCATAGAGGCATGACACTAGCTCAGATGTCTCATCTTAGACCTCCCTCAAATGTACGAGCTCTGAAGTACTGATCCCTGACCATATCCATCAAGTACCTGGAGAGGTTATTGAACCTCGATTAATAGTCATCCACTGTCATACTTCCCCTGCTGAAGATTAAGAAGCTTCTGGATGCGCACAACTCTCAGCATAACCGGAGAAAACTCCTCCCTGAAGAGTCGTTCAAACCTTGTCCATGAAAGAGTCTCTTCGTCATGATTCTGCGTGGTCAGACTCCACCATCGTCCCGCCAAACCCTAAAAAAGTCTCACTCCTAGGATCACCATATGGTCTCCTGGTGTCCTCACTAGATGGAAAACTCTGTTCAATACCTCAAGCCAGTCCTCAGTCGCCTGAGGGTCAGGCTCACCTCAAAACCTGAGGGGCCTCTGTCTCTGAAACTCATGGAGCGCGCTGAGCATACACTCCTCGCTGGTTGGTACCGCGGGTACCACTGGCGGATCCACTGGTGGTATACCAGGTGCACCACCTGGTGGAAACGCCTGGGGAGATGGTCCATGTATCGAAGCCTTGTCACTGAGGGGGTCATCCTCATGATCGTGCTACTGAATCCTAGCGGGTATGCTTCGCAGAGACATCCTGTAAACAAACAAGATGTACTCTGGTCAATGAGTATATATGGATAGCTGACACAAAAGGGAATGGAAAACACAACCCATTCATATATGATGCATGTAATTTTTTTACACGAAACCAGTGTTTTCATAAACCGAGTCAAAAAGTATGTTATCAGAGTCTTGGTGTATGGATACGTCGGTCGTCGCTCCAACACTGGGGTCCCTGGCCTGAAATCCGAACCCAAAACATTTAACACAGTTTCCCGAAACCAAACTCACAGAGTCTTGGTCCTAATGTAGAACCGACCACCTCTGATACCACTCTGTCACAACCCGTTCCAGTGGGGCCCACGTAGTGACTCCCCAAGCCCACCTCCAATAGGCCATGGGCTGGTGACTAGCACCGAGTAGGCATATTACTAACATGGGAGGCATTGCCTATGTACCTGTACACACACACACATCTCTAAGCCCACAAATGCTAAAATATAAAATCCACTAAGGAAAAATAATGCATACACACAAATAAACCCAACAAAAAGTGTACGACGAAAGGTAGAGTACTGTAAAAGTAAATAGGGCCAAGAATACAAGCCCACCGAAAAGCAAACAAACAATAGTATGAAAACTCCAAAGTCCAAAATATAAGCACAAAAGGTACTGGGACTGCTGCTCATAGCCGTAGGAATGCCTCGGCTGTAGGGAACTTAGAAAGCTCGGTCCTGTCCTAGTCCGACCTGGTCTCTGTCAAAAGGTTGCGCGTCTGCACAAGACACCAGACGTGCGGGCAAAGTCCAAGCAGGGGTGAGTATAATAATACTCAGTAAAGGACCCCAAAAACCAAAAAGCAATACACAAAGTAAAGGTACAGTCATCTATGAACAGTATATGTCTACGGAACATATAGAACAAACCAGATATACTCAAAACTCTGAACCATGGTCTAGTGACAAGTCACACAACTGCATACCCCCATTAGGGATTTTGTTCGAAAAATCCTGGATGAACTCGTTTCCGGGAGAACACACTCCACGAGTCTTATAGCTCTGATGACGTCCATCCGAGAAGTGCTGTTCATTGGGAACCATCACGAGAGATGGATACACTCATTATGGGAGACACACTCCTAAGTGTAAAGGTTTTGGTATATAGAAACACTCATTGCAGGAAACACACTCCTGAGTGGGAAAGATCATGATACAAAGATGATGATCACTTCCAGGGCCATGGCGGATACCGCAACTCATCTGGATTCACTAGTTAGGTGATACACAAGCTAGGTAGAGGATCAATGCCAAGTAAGGTTGGTCACATCGATGCTGGACTCTACCTAGGGTCAGGAATGGATAGAGGATCTCGATCCGGGCCTCTCGGATGGATGCCTGACTCTATCATAGAAAGTCCTGCTGAAGGGATCATATTCCTACATGAGGGAATGATGCTTGACCTTCAGGGGAACATCAAGAATGGGCAATAAACCAAACAAAAGATGTCCGAGGAATGGTGAACAAAAAGACCATGCCGTTTTCCAAAAAGTACACGGCGTGTAGAAAAGGTACACGCCATGTTGTCTGACCCCGGGTACTGCCCGTGTACAACGGCCCGTGTCAAAGGCTGGTTGTGTAGAAAAACATAGTACATGGCATTTAGTATGATGTACACTCCGTTTCCGAGTAACTGGGGTTGGCTCCGTGTACTCTGGCCATGTGCCCGTACACGGTCATCAACCCGTGTACTCTAACCCATGTAATCCGCACACGGGGGGACCCGCGCTGATGTCCTTGCCTGGCCGTGTGATGGAGTACATGGTTGTGTACTCCATCCCGTGTCTGCATATCCGCGAGATACACGCCAAGCTCCGCGTAGCCGCTTCTGCCGCGTTGTACACGACGTTTCACCTAATTCCATGTAGCTCATCCCATGTCCGTGTACTACCCAAAGTACACGTCGTGTTTCAGGGGAAGTCCAACAAGCCGTGTGACCGGGGTCACACACCGTGTTATCCTTCTCTGACCCCGAAACCCTAGCTGCCAGCACCAGTACTACACGGAGTGTTCTTCAGAAGTACACACTGTGCATTCTGGAAATTTCCAGAAACATTGCCCTTCGCCGGCACGCCTACCGTGGTGCTCCAATCATCGATCTGGCGGTCCGATCGCTGAAAAACTTCCAGGTTCTGGTCACCCTGACACCACGAAGCCGCTTCCATCATTTTCAAGCCTCATATCGGCTCCGAAAAAGTGTTCTGATCTTCTCGCACTAAGGATTCTTGAAGAACTCTCTTTCTGATCCGGTCTGATTCGTCATCTGCCATCGTCGCCGCACCTCCAAAAGTTTGTTACGGTGTTGAACCTTCGATTTGGGATCGTTGCGTCGCAAAACAGATCCGCAACAATCCGTTGTTCGTCTCCCCACGAAGAACTCGAAGAACGCACGAGGAAATAATGAGGAAGAGATCCAAATAAAAAAATTGAGGAACGAACCACCCCCGTCATTCATCACGGTGTTGATCCACTCCTGTTAATAGGCTTAAACAGAGCAAGAATCAATCAACAACATAAATCATGGATAAATTCCCCATAATCATTCTAATGAAAATCCCTCCCGTAAGAATGTATGAATCCGTGGATCAACTTGTTCGTGGTTGATCCGCGTTCGTCTTTTAAACTCAAATACGGGGAAAATAAATTGAAATAACAACCCCTACCTTTCGAAAGGATCGATTGTTGACGAAAGCGCCGCGCTTCTATTTCCATCGAGATCCTTCAATGTCGGCGCAACGATTCTCGATCTTGATCCGTCATCGCTCGTCGCCAAGGATTATCTCTAATGCCTCACAGATTCAGCAGGGGTTCCTCTCAAATGTTTCCAACAATCAACAATTGCTTATCCCATTAAAAATGGAAACATGTTGTCATTTAATTACTCGGAAACATTAATGAAGTTGACTCACCATTTTGAAGTTATTATGACGTGCCATTAATTTAGGAAACAATTGCGTCGTTACCCGCCTTACAATGGATGTTTCCTTAAATGAAATAAAATAAACTTGTTAATTTATTTTATTTTATTTTACTTAAAACATCTGAAAATTATCATTTTCCCTTGACCCATGCCGGTCATGGTTAGCCTCATTCTTAGGTAAATTCATCTTCCCAGACGCAACGGTGTGCTCAGATTTTTAATCCGGGCATCCGTTTGGAAACTTCTACAACCGCACATAAGCGCCAACTCACAAAACTTAAGAAAAGTTCAAACAACCATTCCGAGCTCACTTGACCTCGGAATGATGTGCTATCTTCGCGCCCGGTCTCGAAATAATTCTATATAATATTTAAAAATAATAAACTGAAAAAATATGAGACATTACAGAGATCCTATAAGAACTTCATTGTTTCCTTTTAAATAATTAAAATATTAAATTTTAAAAAACATCTAAATAGATACAGATATGAAAATTTACAATAAAGATCTAAAATTAACAAGACTTTAATAAAAACTATAATAAAACTTTTAATAAAACCATCAATATTAAACATTAATTTAGAAATATTTATATAAAACAAATCACTAATAATAAATATATTCTAAATAATGAAACATCAAGTTATATGATTATATGAAATAATAAAACAATTTAAATAACTTTTTAAATGCATTTCAAACATTTCAAAATCACCTCCAATAGTTTCCATATAATATGATTTTATTTATGATACAAATAAATGAAAAAAATTCTATTTTTTTGAGTGAAAATTTCAAAACTCATGGGAAATAGATAATTATAGAATATATATAAATTTAAAAATTATTTTATCAACCATGACTATGAGGGAAGATCTACCACCTGAAAAAATCAATTAACCATGATATACAATGGTTACCATAAGAAGAAAATAACTGAACTTAAGATATCAACAACTAGAGAAAATGATCGATTGCACAATAGGAAAGAAACCGCATGGAAAAATTTGAATCTTATAAAAGGCTAAAAATGAATCGATCATATGAAGAAATAAAGATAAATTGAAAAAAAATTCAATAATCCACAAAAGTAATTAAATTATTGTAAGATCAATTAACAGACTGTAAGAAAAAATTAATGACCACTTGAAGAAACCAACAGACCATGAGGAAGCTACTATGAGAGAATGTTGTGTGGTAAGACAAGAGATCATGATAACCAAAATATGAAAATATAGAAGGAAGCTATTAATACATAATCTTTTAACAAAAATAAAATATATAAACAACATAAAAATAAAATTACATTTTATTTATATACAACTATGATAATTTTTTTATTTATTTAACATAAAAAAATTGAGGTAATATTTTATCTATTTTTAATATAAAAAAAATATAAACAAACTACACCAGTTGAGATCATAAAAAACACCAAAGAGGAAAAAATTATATAGATATTATTTATTCTTATACTTCATTTTGAGAATCATATATCATAGTGAAGTGAAAATACCACTAATCAAATTATAAGGATCAAAAAACACTCATTCAATGTAGGAAAATATGACATAAACTTTAAAGGGCCATATTAAAAATGTATGAAACAGAAACCATGTATAAACTAAAAATAAATAACTCGCATACCTTACACTGGTAAGGAATTCTTCTTATACTATCTTCAGTCATATTCTTGATTAATATCACTAAGACCTGAACAATATACACCCTCCTCCATGGTGTATCCATAAATAAACTAAATCCCCTAATTCTTGGGTGGGTTACTCCTCACATCAATATTATGTTAATTACTCAAAGGGTGAATGATGTGAGATCATAGAGCTTTGACATAAAGGATCGATAAAAATCATAGAATGTCTTGAACAATAATATTTATGGTTTAGAAACATTTAAATAGGCTTGTGAGATGCTCCTTGAGTCCTATTCATTTACTCATACTTTCATAACATACACGTATATGGATTAAAAGTTCACACTCTTTAAAATCCATTCAGATAAACTCCCATCATTTAATCATATTAAACCACTAATTAATGACAATTCATCTTACATAGAATATTAGTCGAATGTTAAAACATAACATTTAACTTCCATATTTATCATAAATCATTTTTTATTTTAATATATTCTAAATCTAGTTTGATTCAAACATATCAAAAAATATGATAGGTTAGCAGTGATGTTGTATCACTACGTTACACTTTATGACATTCCTTCATAAAAACACATTGACTATCTTAGTGCAATCTATGTCATCCCATATGACATGTATATATAATAATTTGCAGTATCATCTTAAACACATAAAATATTTATAGGATTTAGGGAATATATAAATCATATTCTAAGGGTTATGGAAAAAATTTGTGTTTTAATACACACACAAAAATTTATTTATATATATATATATATATATATATAAATATATTCATGTTTTCATTTAAATTTTACAAGTATTATATAAAATACCAGCAAAATAATAAAAAATAATATAAATAAGATATCCTTATAATATAATAATACTATATAATTATGATTTTCATTTAATATTTGAAAATAAAATTAATAATCTAAGAGAGTTACAATATAAATTATCTATACTATAGAGTGTGCCTCTCCAGAAACATGTCTCACCCCTTACATATCTCCGTCACATGTTGGCCTCTCCAGCATTGAACAAACCCCTATAACCCAACATAAATTTGGAATCATGATTTCTATCCCTGCCATACTCTCCATAAGTTATCATATATTAATCAATCTCTCACACTATGCACCGAACAATCCATCCTCACGAAACCCTATAATGATTTTGACTGACATTTATTCATTATAGAATTCTATTCTATCCCACTAATCCATCCTCATGAATAACATCATCCACATCACAAAACATTAACATGAATTAATCATCTATTACAATCTATTTCCATATAAATTATCACAAATCATTTGGTACATATATTTTGTACTCTATATTAAGTTCCATATTTTCTTTCGTTTAAATATTACCACTGAAACAACACACATATTCACCCCTATCATATTTTAAAACACTACGTCTCTTTGAATCTAAACCTATATGGTACCTTCATAATCCACCTATAGATCTAAATTCAATATTTCTGAAGGTTTAAACATAATAATAGATGTCAACCGACATCGATTAACCACCATCAAGAATATGGAAATGTCTTTGATATGGTAATAGTGTTATAAATACCAAATATATGATCCTGATCTATGATAAAAGTTCCTATAATTTTACTCTTCAACCAATTTATGGATTTGATACTTTATTTTCACAACTTTCAAATTCATTAAATTCAGTCACATTTTGGTTTTTATGGTGACCCCAGTCTTTAACACATATTATTAGATGATTCTTAAACCTAACCATCCATTAATTTAAAAATGAGGATCAAAAAGGGATAGTATATTTTTTAAGAAAGATTAATAATACATCAAAGTAATTCTAAAATAAAACATCTTTATTTTATTCTCCATAATGAGATCCTAAATCCTTTAAATTTGTTAAAACATTATGGGATAACCTAGGATATACATATAATAATGGGGTGATCTATAATGCCCTGTAATGTAATAATAATGATAAGAAAGAGTAACATAGGAGTTAAAGGTATAACATGATATCATGAAATATATGGTATATGAATAATTTTATGGAATTATACCATAAAAATGGTATCATAAGATCATGGAATCATAGGAAAAGTGGAAATGGTATAATACATTACATAAGAATAATTAAATTCTAACTTACAAGACAATATAACATAGTTGATAGATTCTAATAATGGATTATGTTTACTCCATATCCCCGTAAATGATGTTTTGTTAAACTAAAACATTTACCAAAGCATTTTTGTGATATATAATTCTACACCCACCCATCCCATTAATTTCATATACATTCATATGCATGCCACACAATGATATCAATCATAAGAAATTAACCTAAGAATTAACCACGAAAAGAAATTTGTTTCATAATCTAGTTTCATTTAATATTCAAATGAAATTTCATAATGTATAAAATTTTGAAATGATTATATAGAAATGTATTACCCATTAAAATTAATGGAGTATGAACTTTAGATATCTTTGAGAGATATATATATATATATAATTTAGAATAAATACATGATAGCAAAGGTTATTTTAGATGATGAAAATACTCTTAAAAGGATTAATAACATTCTTGGGGAAAATAACCTTTAAACTTTGAGTAATATAAATGGATGTCATCTTAGATGAAAAATGTTTTTTAAATATCACTTTAAAAAATTTGTTAGTAAAATATCCTTTCAATATTAAAAATTCTTATTTAATGTATAGAAAATTTTTAGACAATAAATAATACATTTTTAAAAATAGACTTTTAATTATAAAAAATAATCATTAAAACATTTTTTGTTCATGGATGTATAAGAGTTTTGTTCATTCTAGATATATTATAAAACAAGTAATCCATTAAAATTTTTGAATGAAAAGTCAAAAATTAACTTTTTTAGAAAATGGTAGGAAGATTCATTTTAAAATATTTTCTGAAAATACAATTAAGTATAAAATGACAATAAAAATAATTATAGTACATTTTTTTAAACATTATTAGAATACATGAATTTGGATGAAAAAGGATTGTCAATTAGAGAGATAAATGATGTCAGATTTTACTAAAAAATTATCAAACATTCTAAGGTAAATAGAATGGAAGAGTACACAATTAATTTAAAACATCATGTAAAAATAGATGATAATGAAGTTAGAGGTCTTTATTGTATAATGATTAAATAATTTCCTTCATTGGAAATTTATGTATAAACAATTCAGAATAAAATGAGATTGAAACATAAACCATTACTGGTTTAAATACTTTTAATTCATAATTAAAAAGGTTTAAGTAGATTAATTGAAATTTTAAATGCCATGAATTATTAGTTTTTCATTATATAATGTTTAAATGGGTAGTATATATTCCATTAATAAGAAATCGGGTGCATAAAAGAACATGTTTCTCAAATAAGGATGTTTTGAGAAGAAGACCCTTACAATGTTCATATCATTGAGGTGAGATTTTTTCTATAAATTTATTATGTGTAAAAAATTTAGATAAAAAATGAAAGTTTAAATACAATATAAAAAATAAGATAATATTTCACACATAATGTTTTCATAATATAATCAATGAAGTAGACGTATAACCCAGTGAATATAAATTGAGTTAAAAACCCTTACCTCTTGCTTCCTTTTAGTTCATAGCTATTTAACATAATTTATATTTATTTAAAACATATTATTAAAATATAACATAATAATATTAATATTTTAGTTATTTTACATAATGATTTTATAACATCTTATAACCTGTTTGTTACTAATTTTTCATTTTCACTATTGTTTCAGGTGTTAATTGCCTTGTTTTCTCAAGCATGTTTTGTTGTGAATGTTACAAATAATGAATATAATATATAGTTATATAATATATAGAATTATATTAATGTTATAAATATCAATTTTGTTCATTAGATACATCTTTATAATCATTATTCAATTTTGAACATGGAGAATGTGCCATGTCACTTCAAGGAAACAGTAGTCGTACGTATGTAACATCAACCTTATCATTTCATTAGTGGGGTGGGGGAGGTTAAAGAAGTGGATTGTATAATAATTCTTAATTATCAATATAATTTCATATAAATCATCTATATTCATTAAATATATGTTTTATTACCATCCATATAAAATTATAGTGAAAAATGAATCACATCGCATCGCGAGGAGGTAGTCCATCGTACACATGAATGATGTTACCATTTATTTAATGGATGGAAAGTTAAGAAATAATATGATTTAATTATTTTAAATAATAAATAATATTTCATTAATATCATAAATAAACATAAAATTAATACTTATTACCATAAATATATAGAGCAAGTGGAAAACGAATCACATTGCTTCATGAGAAGATAGTCCGCCGTACACAGAAAGGACATAATATAATGTAATAAGGTATATGTGATATTATAATTATATAATTATAATTATATAATAAATATAATATATAAAAATTAGATAGATAATTATATCTATTTTAAAATTGGTGATTTAAAACAAATTACATCAGTTCGCGAGGTGGTAGTCTATCTTATACACGATCAATGGTTTCGTTTCCCATTTCAGGGAGGAGGAGATGGATGTATTTCAGTAAGTTAATATAAAAAAATATGATTATATGTAATATACTCATTTTAATATATCATCATGGTATAAAAATATTTTCATGAGGTGGAAGAAAAAATAACATAAAATGCTTAGATAAGGATGTTACCTCGTCATCGTAAAATATCTTTTGGTTTGATCCAAGATCATTCCTGGGATGTATTTATACACAATATAATGATTCTATAATTATGGTATGTAACACCCCAGGTAAATAAAGAATATGACATTTCATATTTATCCATATTTGTGAATAAAATATTTAAAAGACTTTAAAGAGGACGCTATGCTCGATGGCGTACCCAACACGCAACAACGAGTTTCTTGGGAATCTTACGTTGCACTCTAATAATAAAATAATATTATTTTAAATGGTAGTTAACATGTAGCCGTTGTAATGGCGGGAATGGATAGAAATAACTAAAATATGATTATATATGTTCTTAAATATTTGTACATTTATACAATAAAAGATAAAGGCTTAAAATACGGAAAGAATTCAATTTTAGGCGTATATGCCCTAGTTTTCACTAAAGGTTCACTTATCACCTTTTGATGGAGAACCGTCATTAAATATAGTTTTGTTCACTCTTAAACATTCTTTTGGACTAAATAAAACTCTTATTAAGAATTGGGACATCAAAATTTACTTTGTGTAAATTTTCGGTATCTTTCCGATAAAGTTCATTTTTTTAATGAATAGTGTAAAATGTTGTATTTTAATTCAAAACCACTTTTTAATATAATTTATTTATATTATTAGATGATATTTTGAATTGGTTTTAAAGTGAAATTAGAAAATATTTTTACCATTAAATCCAATAGTGGTCGTTGGAATCAATTTCAATTTGAAATCAGACTTAAACTAGTGTCAATCTTTTGATACTTATTGTTTCATAAAACACGCTATTTGTCATGACAGCGGGAATTAATTATTAAATTAATTAATGTGACTTATATGTTTTTAATTTTGTAAAACGGACTTCATTTTTGAATTCAGAATATCAAATATAGCTTAGGGTGAATTTTTGGGATTTTTCTGAAAAACTTCAATTTTGATGAATAGTGAAACCACTAAGTGGTACTTATAAAAACTGATTTTCTGTTTAAATGAAATTTTGCCATTATTGTGTTTTGATTTTCAAAAATCCGACATACATGGTTGTCATTAAGAAGTAAAATGTGGTTCAATGAGATTAAAATAATTTTTTTGGTGAATAGTAACTTATTAAGTTTTTAATCGCGATTAGTGGTAATTAGTGTAGTTTAAGGTAAAAATAATGCTTTAATAAAATGAGATGAGCTTGACACATGTCTTACCCTCATTGGTTGTATCATGTCCGACCAAGACAAGCCATGGGTCAACTTGGGGACCCCATGGATCCACTTTGGTTGGGAAATGATATAAATAACATTTTATTTAATGTAAAAGTAAAATTGACACAAACATGATATGTTTTACTAAAACAATTTTTAAGTGGGGTTATACAAGTCATATTCTTTATTATAAATATTCATTGGAAAGATAAAACGATTTCCTACATCATAGAAATTTTTTTATAATTTTTAGACATTAAATAAATTAAATTATTTATGACATAATAATGATTCAGCGATGACATCATTATTTGACGATTTAAATAAAATGGAAAGATAATGTAAAATCTATGAACTACACATGTAAAAAACTTATTGGATGAGTGGATTTCAAAGCCTTATCACCTTATCCACGAATTATATCAATTTGGGACCTTTTGAAACCGAAACACATTTTCAAATAAAGTAATATTTCTTTACTTTCCAAAAGTACCCCTCCTCTCCTCTTATAAAAGGCCCCCACATCTACCTCATTTAACACACCCCTCAAGCCTTTGGCTCGGCCAACCCCTGCCCATTTACTCTCTCCACATCCCTCTCCTCATCCTAGAGGATTCCCTTTGGGCAGAATTCTTTCAAAGGACGCCTTTAGGCTCAAATCAAAAGGAGTTACACTTTTAAAGGTAATTCATTCTCTCATGTTCATTTGTATTATTTTGCTTCTCCAACCCCCTAAACTCTTTTTATTTATTTCTTTTGTAACAACACCAGTATCTTCAATATACTAGGATGTTGTTATAAGATTTATTCTATCTACACTCTCACACAACTACATCAAATGGTTAAAGAACATACGGTTTCCGTGGATGGAGAAATTGTGCCTCCCGAAACGATGATTGTTCAATACTCATTTAACACCTTCAAAGGTGGCCATTTTGATGTCACTATTTTTATATATGATATATAATATGTTTATTTTTTATTTATGCTTCTTTATTTTTCATTTTTGTCTTACCTTTATGGCTTCCATTATGGGTATACGCGATATCTTCATTTAAGGAAGTGCGGACTACCGCCCCCTCAAAGTGATTTGATTCGTTAAATACCATATGTGGGATGTATAAAGGATGGAAATATGATATTATATATGATATTATACTGGAATTATAATATACCTTCATCTCATTATTATTCCATTCTATAAAATATGAAATAGAAATGAAAGTAGCGTTCATGCGTACGTACGGCTTACCGTCTCCATGAACGATGCATTTCATTTCTTACCTCTAAATGATTATGTAATGTTATAAATGCATGTATGTACTGGATATATATGACATATATTATATCTACATAATGAATACAATTCGGGATATAATAAACATTTGGCCACACGAACAACATGTAATTGTAAGAAGTCCACTTTCGACTTAAGAACCAAATATCGGCAAAACAAATATTATTAACTTAAATGATTACATAATGTTTATGACATGGTAATAAGTGGTATAAAAGTAATAATGAACTTGAAAAAGGTTCTTAAGGAATTAGAAATTAACTCAAGTTTATTATTCAGGAGATTAAAGAACGATCGAGTCAAGTCGGACCCGAGGTAAGGGATCCTACAACTCTCTTTCTTTTTAAGTACACTCTTTTATGTCATTCCTTTTAAAGCTCATCTTTCTTGTTATTGGGATGATATTTTATATTACATTAACTTTAATTTTTATGTTCATGTGATGAGAGACCCTATTCTCTCTCATCAATCCATTTTGGAAGTTTTAAGTGGCGCCGTTAGGCTGCTGAGTTTTCGTAAGGGATTTTTCATCTCACTTTTATTCTCGTGAGATTTATGCTACATTTGCCACAAATTCCATTGAGTGGTGTATGTAATGCCCATTATTATACTCTTTGTGTAATATACATTCATTTATGAGTATTTACATCAATGATCTATTGTCCTTCTTTCATGGGGTGTATGTTTTGGAAGATACCCAAGTCGGTAAGGGAACCTTTCACCCTCCTCTTTTTTTAAAAGACTTCTTTTGATTGGTCTTTTCATTTACATATTGTTATGTTGGGATATGTTCTAATATAACCTTATTGATGTAAATTTTATGTCCAAGTGATGAGATACTCTTTTTTATCTCTCATCAACTCATTTTGATGTGATGCCGTTAGGCTGTCAAGGGAACTTTTTAACCCAATTTTGATTTCTTTAGGTTCAACATGTAGTCATTGAATATGTAATCCATTGAATATGTGTGAATGACCTTTTATTGTTGTACACTTAATATCCACTTATATTGGGTGTATTTATATTTGTCACACATATTTCTGAGATTGATTTGTTCTTAATTTAAGGATACCTTCTTTATAAGGGATTTCATCACATTTGACTTTTCTATTGAGGGTTCATTGTTGTTATGCACCAATTCACTCTTATATGGTGTATATACTGTCCTTTGGAGTATTATATCATGAATCCATTTATTCTCATGATATTATAAAGTGCTGACTAAATGTTATTCCTCAATTATTGTATTCAAGTGTCTCTAATTTTGGTAAAACCCCTTTAACCAAAATATCGTTTTAAATGTTTTAATTATTTGTTCTTATTAATATCCATGTTTTCAAAATGGTTTTATGGATTTATTTATATGGATATTAATTGTTTAAAATTTTAAGCTTCAAGGTGGTATGGGACTTCGTCTCAATCTCCTTTCGTTGAGGCATATTTTATTTTATACACAACTTTCTTTTATACGGTGTATAAACCCCTTTGACTTTTACGTTATTCAAAAGGAATCTTTTTTATACGAAGCGTTTACTAAACGACAAAAGGGAATGTTTTTGTCGTACGTATGCGGCAACAACGACTTCTCCGCCATCGTAACCGTTATTTGAGTTTCGGCTTCCTCTACAAGCCATACCTTCTTTTTTTTAAAAGAAAAATAAATACCATGTTTTACTTTAGTATTGAAAATGGTTTTCATAATGTTTTTATTATATCAATGTGTTGTATTGATATCTCGTGATTGAAATGTGGAAATGTTATGTTTCCTTTATGCATTTTTTATGTGATATGATTATGTTATGGTTCTTGGGCATTATTATGAAGACAGGTGGTTCCGTGATAAACTAAGGGCGGGTGAGCCCGTTATAGCTCTCCAATGCATTGGGTAACGCGAAGGAGTGAAACGTTAAGGTTTCTCCGAAGAGATTTAGGGAATATACTGTGATGGGTATTCCAAACGTAACCAAGAGGGTTACTCCCTACGTAAGAATGTTATGAATGCCTCAAGTTACCTTTATGTCTTATGATTTCTATGATTTATTCATGGTTTGATGAGATATGTTAAAGTGCCTTTGTTTTATGGGTAAAGTATGATTTCATTCTTATGTATATATGAACTCATGTTTCCTTTCCATATTTTTATAACTCTTACTGAGCTTTTTATGCTCATTCCAAGTTTTTGAAATGTTTTTCACAGGTCAAGGTAAAGGTACATGATGTGATGATAGTGTCAAGGATGTGTCAAGAAAGAATCCGTGTTATATTTTAAATATGTTCCCGTTGATGGGAAGAATGAATACTGTCTTTTATGTAACCACTTTGTTTAAATGTGGAATGTAATGCAAGTTTCATGATCTAATTCTCTAAAACTCTAAACCTGAAAAGATCCTCAATGTGTAATCTTGTAATAACTCAAGATTAAGTAAGGTTTAAGGCTGGGGCCTTATAGTTGGTATCAAAGGTCGGTTTAGATAACTTTAGAGGTTAGGGTATTCTTTAAGCATAATTAACAATTACCAACATGGTTAGGATTTCAGAAAGAGTCTTAGTTTTAGATAAAGTGAATGAGTAAGTATATCTTATTGTCTATCTTACTCATTAGTACATGATGGTTTTGTTGATATACTCACACTGACATTTCAATTTTTAGTGAATGGATGGATCTAGCAGGCACCAAAGAGACAACAGGTTTGAAGGAAACTGTGGTGGTTCTCTGATTAAGATACTAGATAAAATGAAGGATTCAATGAGGAAACTCGTGGTTGTTCTAAACCAAATATCAAGGAGTCATGATCAACCACTTCAACCTTGGTGAGTTCTCTAATGCATCAGGTACGAGATGGCCAATTCGATGAGGAAATTCAGGTAATAATTATTAAGGTAACCATTAGGGTTTATATGATACTTAATTTTTAGGTAATTATGGGTTACTCTATGATATGATGGAAAATGAAAGGAATGAGATAAACTTGAGGATAAAATATGTTATGATTATTCTTGAAGATTTTATCTCATTTTGGGTAATGTTTTAAGAATTATATAGTTTTGGAAAAAGGACAACACGCAGACCGTGTGACATCCCGTCGCGTCGGACAAAGCTGCGGGAATCGAACCCACAACCAATGTGCGACTGGTATTTATTGCCTACCACTGGACTACGTGAAGTCCCTGGTTAGTTTGACTGATTCATTCTAGTTATATGATTTTATGAATTAAGAGTAAGTTGATTTTGGGTTATTTTTGAAAATGATTAACCTATCATGGAGGATATGTGATTAGGTTAATTACTTTTCAAAACGAGACTTTAGGAGCAACTGATATTGTTTAGAGATAAATGTTACGATTTATCTTGGAAGACTATGCGACTAAATCCTTCAAATATTTGGGTTTCAATCTTATATTGGTTTACTTTGAAGAATTTTATGGACAAATTGATTATAGAATGGTCCTCGTTGAACTTTGGGTTTTGTTGGACAAATTTTGGAGATTAAGAATAGATTTTCTTTTTATAAAGGGTTATCCTTTTCTGGATTATCTGATCTTGTACTAGCCTTTTTGGTTTTGGATTTGGTTAAAGTCTAAAGACATGGGAATTATATAGTTCTATTTTGTGGATTATGTGATTCTCTAGAAGTTGATTATAGTACTCTAAATGTGAACAAGTCTTCCTAAATACTCAACTTTTGGAGAAAATATGAGTTTGTGTAAGGAATCTAATAAAGGCTGAAAGTCAATATGATAAGTGATTATGTTTCCTTATGAATAAATTCCTCAATAAAAAGTAACTTAAAACAAAAATGTTGTCTATTAACTTTTCCTACTGGGGAATCGAAGACCGTTTAACCCATCACAAGTTTGTGATTTTCTCGTGGTTAACTTTCTCCTAAACATGTTTTCTATCACTCTCCATCAGAACATGACCCTTTGTTTTTTCCTCCATGTCCATATTTTCATACTTGGAATCCTAGTATGGGTTAACTCGGGTGACCTTTGTACTTATCTTTCTTCATTTTAAAGTGTTTGTTTTACCGACTTTTGTTCCGATGTGGGACTTTCAAGGATGTTTCCAAGCGCAATTTTAAAATTGCGAGGACGCAATTCCCAAAAGGGGGGAAGGATGTAACACCCCAGGTAAATAAAGAATATGACATTTCATATTTATCCATATTTGTGAATAAAATATTTAAAAGACTTTAAAGGGGACGCTATGCTCGATGGCGTACCCAACACGCAACAACGAGTTTCTTGGGAATCTTACGTTGCACTCTAATAATAAAATAATATTATTTTAAATAGTAGTTAACATGTAGCCGTTGTAATGGCGGGAATGGATAGAAATAACTAAAATATGATTATATATGTTCTTAAATATTTGTACATTTATTCAATAAAAGATAAAGGCTTAAAATACGGAAAGAATTCAATTTTAGGCGTATATGCCCTAGTTTTCACTAAAGGTTCACTTATCACCTTTTGATGGAGAACCGTCATTAAATATAGTTTTGTTCACTCTTAAACATTCTTTTGGACTAAATAAAACTCTTATTAAGAATCGGGACATCAAAATTTACTTTGTGTAAATTTTCGGTATCTTTCCGATAAAGTTCATTTTTTTAATGAATAGTGTAAAATGTTGTATTTTAATTCAAAATCACTTTTTAATCTAATTTATTTATATTATTAGATTATATTTTGAATTGGTTTTAAAGTGAAATTAGAAAATATTTTTACCATTAAATCCAATAGTGGTCGTTGGAATCAATTTCACTTTGAAATCAGACTTAAACTAGTGTCAATCTTTTGATACTTATTGTTTCATAAAACACGCTATTTGTCATGACAGCGGGAAATAATTATTAAATTAATTAATGTGACTTATATGTTTTGAATTTTGTAAAACGGACTTCATTTTTGAATTCAGAATATCAAATATAGCTTAGGGTGAATTTTTGGGATTTTTCTGAAAAACTTCAATTTTGATGAATAGTGAAACCACTAAGTGGTACTTATAAAAACTGATTTTCCGTTTAAATGAAATTTTTCCATTATTGTGTTTTGATTTTCAAAAATACGACATACATGGTTGTCATTAAGAAGTAAAATGTGGTTCAATGAGATTAAAATAATTTTTTTGGTGAATAGTAACTTATTAAGTTTTTAATCGCGATTAGTGGTAATTAGTGTAGTTTAAGGTAAAAATAATGATTTAATAAAATGAGATGAGCTTGACACATGTCTTACCCTCATTGGTTGTATCATGGCCGACCAAGACAAGCCATGGGTCAACTTGGGGACCCCATGGATCCACTTTGGTTGGGAAATGACATAAATAACATTTTATTTAATGTAAAAGTAAAATTGACACAAACATGATATGTTTTACTAAAACAATTTTTAAGTGGGGTTATACAAGTCATATTTTTTATTATAAATATTCATTGGAAAGCTAAAAAGATTTCCTACATCATAGAATTTTTTTTTATAATTTTTAGACATTAAATTAATTAAATTATTTATGACATAATAATGATTCAGCGATGACATCATTATTTGACGATTTAAATAAAATGGAAAGATAATGTAAAATCTATGAACTACACATGTAAAAAACTTATTGGATGAGTGGATTTCGAAGCCTTATCACCTTATCCACTAATTATATCAATGTGGGACCTTTTGAAACCGAAACACATTTTCAAATAAAGTAATATTTCTTTACTTTCCAAAAGTACCCCTCCTCTCCTCTTATAAAAGGCCCCCACATCTACCTCATTTAACACACTCCTCAAGCCTTTGGCTCGGCCAAACCATGCCCATTTACTCTCTCCACATCCATCTCCTAATCCTAGAGGATTCCCTTTGGGCAGAATTCTTTCAAAGGAATCCTTTAGGCTCAAATCAAAAGGAGTTACACTTTTAAAGGTAATTCATTCTCTCATGTTCATTTGTATTATTTTGCTTCTCCAACCCCCTAAACTCTTTTTATTTATTTCTTTTGTAACAACACCAGTATCTTCAATATACTAGGATGTTGTTATAAGATTTATTCTATCTACACTCTCACACAACTACATCAAATGGTTAAAGAACATATGGTTTCTGTGGATGGCGAAATTGTGTCTCCCGAAACGATGATTGTTCAATACTCATTTAACACCTTCAAAGGTGGCCATTTTGATGTCACTATTTTTATATATGATATATAATATGTTTATGTTTTATTTATGCTTCTGTATTTTTCATTTTTGTCTTACCTTTATGGCTTCCATTATGGGTATACGCGATATCTTCATTTAAGGAAGTGCGGACTACCGCCCCCTCAAAGTGATTTGATTCGTTAAATACCATATGTGGGATGTATAAAGGATGGAAATATGATATTATATATGATATTATACTGGAATTATAATATACCTTTATCTCATTATTATTCCATTCTATAAAATACAAAATAGAAATGAAAGTAGCGTTCATGCGTACGTACGGCTTACCGTCTCCATGAACGGTGCATTTCATTTCTTACCTCTAAATGATTATGTAATGTTATAAATGCATGTATGTACTGGATATATATGAAATATATGATATCTACATAATGAATACAATTCTGGATATAATAAACATTTGGCCACACGAACAACATGTAATTGTAAGAAGTCCACTTTCGACTTAAGAACCAAATATCGGCAAAACAAATATTATTAACTTAAATGATTACATAATGTTTATGACATGGTAATAAGTGGTATAAAAGTAATAATGAACTTGAAAAAGGTTCTTAAGGAATTAGAAATTAACTCAAGTTTATTATTCAGGAGATTAAAGAACGATCGAGTCAAGTCGGACCCGAGGTAAGGGATCCTACAACTCTCTTTCTTTTTAAGTACACTCTTTTATGTCATTCCTTTTAAAGCTCATCTTTCTTGTTATTGGGATGATATTTTATATTACATTAACTTTAATTTTTATGTTCATGTGATGAGAGACCCTATTCTCTCTCATCAATCCATTTTGGAAGTTTTAAGTGGCGTCGTTAGGCTGCTGAGTTTTCGTAAGGGATTTTTCATCTCACTTTTATTCTCGTGAGATTTATGCTATATTTGCCACAAATTCCATTGAGTGGTGTATGTACTGCCCATTATTATACTCTTTGTGTAATATACATTCATTTATGAGTATTTACATCAATGATCTATTGTCCTTCTTTCATGGGGTGTATGTTTTGGAAGATACCCAAGTCGGTAGGGGAACCTTTCACCCTCCTCTTTTTTTAAAAGACTTCTTTTGATTGGTCTTTTCATTTACATATTGTTATGTTGGGATATGTTCTCATATAACCTTATTGATGTAAATTTTATGTCCAAGTGATGAGATACTCTTTTTTATCTCTCATCAACTCATTTTGATGTGATGCCGTTAGGCTGTCAAGGGAACTTTTTAACCCAATTTCGATTTCTTTAGGTTCCACATGTAGTCATTGAATATGTCATCCATTGAATATGTGTGAATGACCTTTTATTGTTGTACACTTAATATCCACTTATATTGGGTGTATTTATATTTTTCACACATATTTCTGAGATTGATTTGTTCTTAATTTAAGGATACCTTCTTTATAAGGGATTTCATCACATTTGACTTTTCTATTGAGGGTTCATTGTTGTTATGCACCAATTCACTCTTATATGGTGTATATACTGTACTTTGGAGTATTATATCATGAATCCATTTATTCTCATGATATTATAAAGTTCTGACTAAATGTTATTCCTCAATTATTGTATTCAAGTGTCTCTAATTTTGGTAAAACCCCTTTAACCAAAATATCGTTTTAAATGTTTTAATTATTTGTTCTTATTAATATCCATGTTTTCAAAATGGTTTTAAGGATTTATTTATATGGATATTAATGGTTTAAAATTTTAAGCTTCAAGGTGGTATGGGACTTCGTCTCAATCTCATTTCGTTGAGGCATATTTTATTTTATACACAACTTTCTTTTATACGGTGTATAAACCCCTTTGACTTTTACGTTATTCAAAAGGAATCTTTTTTATACGAAGCGTTTACTAAACGACAAAAGGGAATGTTTTTGTCGTACGTATGTGGTGACAACGACTTCTCCGCCGTCGTAACCGTTATTTGAGTTTCGGCTTCCTCTACAAGCCATACCTTCTTTTTTTTAAAAGAAAAATAAATACCATGTTTTACTTTAGTATTGAAAATGGTTTTCATAATGTTTTTATTATATCAATGTGTTGTATTGATATCTCGTGATTGAAATGTGGAAATGTTATGTTTCCTTTATGCATTTTTTATGTGATATGATTATGTTATGGTTCTTGGGCATTATTATGAAGACGGGTGGTTCTGTGATAAACTAAAGGCGGGTGAGCCCGTTATAGCTCTCCAATGCATTGGGTAACGCGAAGGAGTGAAACGTTAAGGTTTCTCCGAAGAGATTTAGGGAATATACTGTGATGGGTATTCCAAACGTAACCAAGAGGGTTACTCCCTACGTAAGAATGTTATGAATGCCTCAAGTTACCTTTATGTCTTATGATTTCTATGATTTATTCATGGTTTGATGAGGTATGTTAAAGTGCCTTTGTTTTATGGGTAAAGTATGATTTCATTCTTATGTATATATGAACTCATGTTTCCTTTCCATATTTTTATAACTCTTACTGAGCTTTTTATGCTCATCCCAAGTTTTTGAAATGTTTTTCACAGGTCAAGTGAAAGGTACATGATGTGATGATAGTGTCAAGGATGTGTCAAGAAAGAATCCGTGTTATATTTTAAATATGTTCCCGTTGATGGGAAGAATGAATACTGTCTTTTATGTAACCACTTTGTTTAAATGTGGAATGTAATGCAAGTTTCATGATCTAATTCTCTAAAACTCTAAACCAGAAGAGATCCTTAATGTGTAATCTTGTAATAACTCAAGATTAAGTAAGGTTTAAGGCTGGGGCCTTATATGGTAAGTAGCTGAAAAATTTATATGGGTATTTATTGTCTGATAAAATGAGTTTTGGATACGTCGATAGGAGGTGAAAAGGGTGGCCTTTTATAATTCATGGATAGGACTCGCGTAGAATTTTTGAGAAGAAAGAATTCCACCAACATTTTTCTCATCAAAAAAGTTACCGAAATGGAACATTTTAGAACCCTATAAAAGATAAGGTTTACTTATGACTATAAAATATAAAGTATAAAATTTTGACTCATTTTTAACCCTAATATTTTTAGTTTAACCCTCAATAAACCTATGTTTACCTTAATTGTGGTAAATAATTTTTACTATTTATTAAATTTATTATGATCAAAAATATATTTTACCATATTAGAAAAAGTAATTTATTATATTTAAAAATATTTTATGGATTTTTCCATATTCAAATCACATAATTGGAATAATTTAATTTAAAATTTAACCTGTAGACATGTCGAAATAATGAGTGTTGAAAAGACAAATATTTTAAAGTTAAAAATGTATTTATATAAAAATTAAATATAAAATTGATTTTAAAAAAAAATTTAATTAATATATAATTGAACTAACTATACCATACTAAAATAAAATTTATAATGTAAATTGTGTAAATAAAATAGAATTTTTTTTAGAAATTTTTATTTATTTTTAACAATTCAGCGAACCATGAAACTTTTAGGAAAATCCCAAAAAATTCTCCCAAAGAATACTTTTTAATGATAATTTAAAAACAAACGTTTATATTAAAAATAAATTATATAAAATTGTTAAAAATTATTTTTAAATTATGTTTTAAAAGGTCGACTATACCACCTTTTAGAGATATAGTTTTTTATGGGATTTTATTTTTCTTTCAAATTGTTCTTATTTTGTTTTAAATTATTAAATAACCATTGATTTTTATATAAATGTATTTAATATATAATTTTTCATAATTTCTTCTGTCCTATTTATACCCACCCACATAATGACAAGGTTGTAATGGTCATGATTAATTAATAATATTTTAATAAAGTATCATGTTTCTTTTAAACCCTTTTTTGTGGGTATCATAATATTTTGAAGAGATCAAATTTATTTAAACATAAATATATTCCAAATTATTGTGTTTTTACATTCCACCCCATAAATAAATTTCACCCAACAAATTTTAAATTGTAATTTTTAATCAAGGGTTTGGCATTAAAAAATTCTTTTATGGAAAACCCACATCATAAAAACGGTTAATAAAAATTCAACTTAAAATGAGGGAAATAAAAATATAAAGGTCATAAAATAATTAGGCTTCCAAATAAGATAACATTGGTGGGAAATAAATACATTGATTTTTATATAAGATCCATCTATGAGATAACGTTAAAATTTTTAAGAGATAAGGGTCCATCAATTTATCAAGAATGAATAACATTTTTATTTCAAGATATTTTCCCTATAGTTGAGGGATTAATTTTTATTAAGATAGAGAACCCCAAAAAAATTAAATTATATCTTTTAATTTCTTAAACAGAATTTATCATTTTTTTACATTAATCATTTTTTACTTCACCTCTTACTCTAATGAATGAATATCTAAAACAAATGTTTTATTATTAAAGCACTAAAGTTAAATTTTTATAGACCACAAGAATCAAAAGAGACTAACAATATATTCATCCTATAATTATAAAAACAAATTATTATAAAAATTTATGATACTAACCAAAAATAATTTTAATATATTAATCTACAAAATCTAATAATGAAATAAAAGTTTTAATAAAGATAATTTATTAAATAAATAACCTTATATCTTAAATATCATAACTAAACTCAACATGAAATGTGTTTCTAACATAAAATGTTATCACATAGCCATTCTGTAAAGACCCATAAATTTCAAGGAATTTGTTTTCTTAAATTATTTTGAATTTTATGAGTACACATTTTCTGACGGCACTTGATTTCAAGGCCCGGTGTGCCCGGAATAATTTTCGAAAGTTTAGCTTAGGTACATTAAATGAGCGAACGAGTGAGTTATTCTATCTTTTTAAGTGGTTCTCGGAATTGAAAACTGAGAGAACCGATGAACTCACAGTGCCGATATTTTCTTAAGGGGACCATTATCGCATTTGCGTTTTATGCAGGATGAATGTTAATTTTTTTGGTTTATTCCTAAAAATTAAATAAAATCTGGTGGTGAAAAAATTTTATTTTGTGAGGTGGGGCCCATACGATCCCAACCTTCAACTCCCCATTTATTTCCCTGCCATTTCTTTGAAAATTCCCCATTAATACCCCTTGTTTAATTACTTTTAAAACTCCACATATTGAATATGATGGAGCCTTCCTACCTCCCCCATCCATTTAAACGTGCCAACCAATTAATTTAATGTCAGAATTATATTAATTGGCGCCACTTGGAATTAATATGAATTTCTCAACAATTCTATTAATTGGAGAGCCTCATTTTATTTTTGTTGGAGAATCTCATTTGGGAAAGGGATTTGAAGAATTAAGCAGAGGAGATCCTTCATCGACGAGGAACACCGTTCTTCAATGAAGAACACCCCCGACGAAGAACGCGAAGAACTTCTTCCTTGGATGCACCTCGACATCAAGAGCCTATGTCGCCTACGACAAAGAACCTTCCCCCATAATTGAAATAACGACACTGTTCTTCCGCGATGACCATCTACCGTGACACTCATCTTCCGCGAATCGACGACGTATGACAACTACTTCGAGGTAGGGGGATTTTTATATTTCATATTTATGTTTTATACTCTCAAACGTGGCGTTAAATTGATGGGTGATGTTTTGGATTACTAAGGCGGTGGGTACAGACTAACAAAAAAGTTTGGATCCATCACTATTTTGTTCTTGATGCGCGGGATATTTGGCGATGATGAAACGGGACCGCAACAGCGATTTGGGGCCTTCGCAGAAAAGTACGGATCCCCCGCTTCAGACCATTTTTCGCTCCTTTTCTCATAACTTGAGCTACAAAACTCCGATCAATGCACCTCAAGTTGCGTAGGAATCCTAGGATCGAGAGGGTCGTTTAGGTATATTACACTTGCGGTTTAGGTGAAGTTTGGGTATGGCCGGGTTAGTTCCAATCCGAAACCAACCGGGCCCTCGGAGCGGAAACACATATAACTTAAGGACCAGACGTCTGTTTGACGTGCCGTCAACTACATTGAATTAGTTTTGATGAGATGGTTCTTTTGGCATACTACAATTGAGGTTTAGATGCAGCTGGAGTACAGTCGGGCTGGTTTTAGCTTAAAAACTAACCGGGCCCCTAAAACGAAAAAGCCAATAACTCTAAGGCCGGGCGTCCGATTGACGCACTGTCTGTCGCGTTGGGTTTCTTTTGAGGAGACAGAACATCGGGATACATCAACTCTAGACTTTGTGACAATTGATGTATCGACCCCTTGGATCGAGGAGCGGACCCTCCCGTAATCGAGCATGCTGTGTGTGGGAACCCTAGAGTTGGCTGCGACTGCATCGACTACTTTACCAGAATCCTCCGTGGGTTTGACAGTGACGACTACCATACTGGGATCCTCTGTGGGTTCGATAAAGATGGCTACTGTTCTTGTATCCTGTGTGGGAGACTATTTGTACCCACCCTTCAGGTGGGATTTCTAGAGGACAACTTGGTGATGCTATTTTACTTTACTACTGTTGTACTTTCTTTTCAGTTGTGCTGTACTTTCAGTTGGGTTTGTATACTGGCCCATTTACTTTTTAGCACTTACTTGTACCCATTTTTACTTAGTGCTTACTTCACCTGCGTACTCTATTATGTTTGTTTACTTTATAAAGGCAATACCTTCCCCTTTTTTGGGATTTACGCCTTTGGTGCTAGTCGGCGTCCCCTGGCCTATGGAAGGTGGGCTTGGGGTAGTCACGACACAGGCCCCGAGGATGGGTAGTGACAAATTCAAGTTACATATACAAAAATAAAATAAAATAATTTCTAAATATTCATGTACCTTAATCTAAAAGGGTATATATACTTCAACCTAGTAAAATGTGTCTTGAAATATCATTATTCTCCCAAAACTCAATTGAATTGAACCTATAGTAAGTTTCCAAAAATCAACTTAATACATAACCTTCAAACCATATAATTAAAGAACAATGTTATAATAATCAATACATCATATAAAATAGTTTTAGGTGATGCAACCTTTTCTCCCTTCAGATATGGGTTCAAGCCTCACAAGCTTGCTAGATGTTATGGCTTGTCACCCAACATGCATGTTGTCCATTTTCTAAATTCATGGGACAACCTATGTGATAATCATATTTATAATTCAACATGATCCTAAAATATTCTAAATATTTTTATTATCAAATTAAACACATAACATTGGTAATCAAATCAATTTTTGAAAAAAAGTTTTTCTATAAATTTAATTCTTTTCCACAAAATCAACTAATCACCTCATCATCAAGTACATCTCAAAAAACATCATTTTCTCACTTATTTATTTTTTCATTGACTTTAAACATTCTATTAAATACAATTATGAATACATTTAACATTTTCTTAAAAATCCATTATGAAAAAGTTATATTGAAAAATCCTTATATATATATTTCATGATTCACATAATTATTTAATTCTAGTAAATAAATATCACAATCATTCCACTTAATTATTAAACCATTAAATAGGCTTCATATTCTTACTCCTTAATACATCCTTAATTTCATGTTTCATTTTTAGTATATTCATTATCAAATATTTATTTTAATTGTACATATTTTTCGATCTTCTTCTTAATTTACCCATGTGGAAATTTATTTTTATAATGTCTAATTTTACAATATTTAGAAAACTGAACCACTGATCATGGATTAGGGAAACCATTATTCACATACATTTCATTAACTAAAATTTTAAATTTTCATAAAAATTTAATAACTCTTTTCCCTTCTTCTCCACATATAAAGTAAATTTTAATTTCTTTGTTTCATTTCCCTAAGTGATTCTTCCCACATTTTTAATATACAAGAAACTATATCTTATTTAATCCATGGTCTCCACTACTGGAACTCTTTCTGAGCGTTATCCTTCTCTCCATTAGAGGGTTTGGAATTTTGTTAAGGGTCAAGATGTTCAACATATATCATGATATCTGATTAGGAATCATCACAATATTATTTACTATATACATCATCCCATTTGGTTTATCATCAACACATTTTATTTCACATTCAACGTTAACCATGTTTTTCTGGTTCCCACCATTGAATTAAACCATAAAGCATGGTGTGGGAAACAATACTCATAGTGGAAAACAACATAATTATGAAAATAAAAATTATAAGACAAATTTAATACACCTTAGGTTTATCCTATATCATTTATGGTCAATATTAATTAAAATAATTTATGATGGTTCATAAAGAGTTTTTGAGTCTCCAAATAATATCCCCCCAGAGTGTGAAACCTGGTGCACTATAAGTCCCATTTTTTTATTTGAGGTGACTCAATAGTAATTACCAACATTCATTTTTCAATTTTATTACCTCTATATACATCTATTCTAGAACCACACCCAATTTTAGTATCTATAAAAGGATGAAATTTCTAAAAAATCACTCTCTCTGTACTTATCCGAGATTCCAAGATATTTTTAATTCATAGTCTTTAACTTAGAATCATACATAGGTATATCAAAAATGTTTTCGCATTCCAGTTCCAAAGGATAACTAAATAATTCTTTAAATAAAAATTATAGTGACCCCTGTATTTAACACATATTATTCCACAATTCATAACCATAAACATCCATTAATTAAAAAAATATTAATCGATAAGGCTTAGTGTCTTTAGAAATAAAATTTCATAATGCAGAAAAGTGAGTATAAAAAACATATTTATTTTTTTCTCTATAATGAGATCTTAAATCCATTTGAGCTCTTAAAACAGCATTGGATAACATGGGGAATATATAGAACAAAGGGGTGATCTAGAAATCCTTGTAAGGGAATAAACATGATAAGAAAGAATAACAAACGAGTTAAAAGTATAACATGATAACATAACATTGAAGTAAAATGATTAATTGAATATAATAATATCATAAAAATATGGTATCATAATATTCTATTGTTATATGAAATGTGGAAGAAACATAAGATGGGACAAAATTATAAGTCATTATTAACTACAAAGAGAATATCACATGGTGGAAAGAGTCCCATAATGGATTTGGATCACTCCCTAATCCCATACATGATGTATCATGAGCGTAAAACATTACACAATTAATTAGTGGGATATATAGTTATATCCCTATAATTCACATTAATTTCATATATAGGCATATGTTTTCATATATAAGGATATCAATCATAAGGCATAAACATAATAATTACCAATGAAAAGAAATAGGTTTTATAATCATTATTCGTATAAAATTCTAATTAAATTTCCTAATAAAGTAATTTGATAAATGATCATATGGTAATTAAATATACCATACATGGAAGGTTTAATAAGCTAGGTATATATTTGGGAGACATATATACATGATTTAGAAGTAATCTTTAACATCAATGGTAGTTCTCATTGGTGAAAATAATTTTGAAAGTGTCACGAACCAACCCGGGTTGACCCTGAACCGGTCACCCGAGCCAGCCCAAGACATGGCACGAAGGGCGTTCCCAATCCCCACGGGCTGGCAACTAGTGTCGGGCATCAAAGGTAAACAAGTGGGAATGATTTAGCCCAAAATAAAAATAAATTAAGCAGCAGAAACAAATGGTACAAATGTAAATAAAGAAAGAGCAGCCAACAATGCCACTAACCTATCCACGACTAAAACTCCACGTGACCCCTTGGTCCACCTTCCAATTCCACAACCAACATCGCTCAAGGCGAACAACAGAAACTGGAACCTGAAATAGAACTAAAAACAAGAAAACACTATAGGCATGAGTATTAAAACTCAGTAGATAGGCCTGACTAATTCTATTCCCATTGCACATACCAATAAAAAAATAATTTATCAATTCCAGGTTTGAACTAAATTATATAAAATATTGGTTTTCACACACACATTCATTTTTAAAACAAGTAACAATCCATTTCCCTTTTTAATTTAGAAAAAGTTTAATGTTGAAAAAAAAACAGGTGAATTGCACTTTAAAACATTCTGCGAACAATTTAGAAATCCAAACTTGAGTCATTAGTCAAAAGGAAAATCGCACACAACACACACTAAGGGAAATGGGAAAAAGTGGCATACAAGGGTCAACATCCAAACTCGACCTCTCATTCATCTTTCACATACAAATAAACACTAAAAGAGACATGGGTCGAACCTAGGAGATCGTGAACAATCCAGAACATACTATACATGTGACTCATCCTGAAGGCATGCCCTAACTTGATGACGTCATAACGCCCTAACGCCCGACATAGCCCTACATGGACTAACCGAGGGGCCCAATCCGCATAGCAGCAATAACTCAGTATTCCCCTACTATGGGGACACTAGACAGTGCATGATCTAAACTATTGCAGCAATCGTTCTCAGAAAGTTCACTCAATATGCCAGGTTCCCATGTCAACACATATAATAAAAGAGGAGTGCGTCCACAATGTAAATCAAGCAGTCACAAAGCACTAACATCACATATAGCTCACGCAATCAACGCACACCAAATATCACCCCCCGATTGGGTTTTCTAAAGCAATCTATTTTATTAAATTGCCAAACGGGCCTTCACTAATTTTAAACCAAAACCTCATTTCTCGAGAAAAGGTCAATGCACTTGTTCAGAATAAATCATTTATCTTTAAAACTAGAATTACATTTGAAATACCGTGAATTATATTTCAAGACCAAACATGCATTCTTTCAAAACTGGGTGTCCGCCAGTCAAGAAAATGTCACAAGTGTTCGGTATAAAAAAACAACTTTTTTCGCACTAAATAATAATTTAATGTTTTATTTTCTAATATTATTTCTAATTCATTAAAAATTAATAAAACAACAAGCAATTAATAAATTCTAAATCTAAAGGTAAGTGCAATGGGGGACCTACCTCAGCTCGCTGTCCAAACACAAGGGCGCGACATGCCTCATGCAGGCATACAAGGAAGCTCCAACTGATGACAGCAAAATTGCGGGGCTACCTTGCGAATGCGCTTCAATAAACGCATAAGACCCAAATCACACAAAAGTAGACTTAAAACAATCCAAACAAGCAAACAACGCGAAAGAACCACCCCGACGCGTTTTTGAAACACAAATCACACCATCAACATTATTTATTAGGTCACTTTAAAAGTCCGCAAAGTGTTAACCAAACCACACGATGCCAAACCAACGACCCGTTTCAAAGTGAAAAACCAGACAAAAGTGCACGACACGATGAAATATACATTTATTGTGTGTGCGCCTAAACACAATTTCAAAAACAAACTCGAAGCCTCAATGTTATTTAATAAACCATGTAAAACTTTACAAAATAATTTTGAAAAGTGTATCATGACTTTAAACACACGAAACCAACTTAAACCCCTTAAAACACTTTTATGATCAAATTCACATAAATGCATAACAACACAAATATATATATATATATATATATATATATATATATATATTTGTAGCAGAAAATTCATATAATAAGTTAGCTAAACACTCAGTAGAACATTCTCATGGTGGGCAACAAAGGTTTTCCACAAGACTACACTCAAATAAGCAAAGTAACTCAACAAATGATGAAAACAAACATTGAACCAACAAATAACTAAAAAAACATGCTAATAAAATTAACGCGCAAAACAATCATTAAACAAAACTTATAAGCAGAATCGCCTACCTCAAATGTGGGCAGACCACCCGAAATTGGGGAGGAACCACATTCGCACCGCGACCGCACCTATGGGAGGCCAAAACCACCATACATAATCAAAATCGTACCAACAAAAACCAAATTAATCCTTAAACAACAAACCATAACAAAAAAATAACATCAAAACAATGAAAACTACCACGGGGGTGTCGCATATCAGATGTTTGAAGGGAACGACTGCCGGAGGGATGCTGGCCAGAGGCGGGGCTCACCGAAGCTCGGCCGGAGGTCGCCGGAAGACTGGCTGGAGCAGGGGGAACAAGAGAGGTGGTTGGCGAAGCGGCTGGAGGCCAGAGCAGGTGGTTAGTCGGAGCTGAGGGGGAGCGGGCTGGGCGGAGGGGTCGCCGGAGCAGCAGGCCATCACAACGGGGTGCGGGAAAGGCAGGGCGGCGCGGCCGGGCGCCGAGGCGGAGGGAGGCTGGGTGTGGGTCACCGGTCACTGGCCGGGGGGGGGGGGGGGTCGTGCGGAAGCTGGGGGTTGCATGGAGCGGCGACAAGAGGCCGGTAGGTGGGTGAACTGGGCGGCGACAGGAGGCTGGCAGGGGGGTGCACTGGGAGGAGCGAGGTTGGCTGTCAGGGGGTGCGCGGGGCGGAGCGACGACGGGAGGTGGAAGAAGGCAGTGGGGGAGGGCTCGTGCAGCGGCCAAAGGGAAAGGGGAAGGAGGGGGGGTGGCCCGTGGGTAGATTAGGGTTTATATGGTTTTATTTTTTTCATTTTAATATAATAACAATAAGGATAATAACTAATACCATAATAATAAAAATAAAAATAATCATAATAAAATTAACAATAAAAAGATATTAATAATTATAATTACCTACAATCAAAATAATAACTATTTCGATAATAATAATAAAATAACAATGACGATGAGAAATTAATCACAATATCTTTAATACAATAGTAATAATAATAATAATAACAATAACAATAATAGTAATAAAATAAAAGAGATATTTGACAACACGAGCCAACTGTGTGGCTACCGCCAACCGTGCGGTGGCCGCGCACGGGTCTGAAACCAACTAAAAACATTAAACTTCAAAAATTTTAAATCGGGACTCAACCCAAACCTCGGCGCGAGAACTCGAAACTAAGATATATTAAATTGAAAATTAATTCAAAAAGTTGGGGTGCGACAATTCTCCCCACCACAAAAACTTTTTGGCCCCAGAAAGTCACCACGCACAAAGATATCCAAAACTCGAGTTCATGCCTGATCCAAAACCGAGAAGCTAAGAAATTCGAAATGAACATTTACTCCACAGGTCGCACCAGACCGATCATGAAGAAACCACGACATAAAATGAGGGGAGAACACGGGAGGGTTCTCCCCACCACAAGAGCTCGACCAACACGGAGACTTTAGAACCCAAATACACCGCCCCGGGGAGGGGGGTCAACGTGGGAACTCCCAACCCAAAACCAATCAACATAAGGTTTTAAACACACTCAATAAAGAACGAACGATACAAAAAGCTTCACTCAACAGACCTAACAAGGATCCAAGCCCAATTGAGTCCGAAAGAAAACACAACACAAGGGAACGGGAGAACACGAGAGGGTTCTCCCCACCATAAGAACACCACTAATGTGGAAATTTAACACCCAAACATACCATCCCGGGAAGGGGGCGACACGGGAACTCTCAACCGATCTAGACTAACCTCTATAGCATGAGCGAAACAGCACCTCCGCCAAAACTTGGAACTCTCGACTCAGACCAAAGAAAGCCCGAAGACGATAGAAAAAATCTCCAAGAAGAACTTAATCCAAGTAGTAAACCCGAGCATAACAGCAAGCCTGGACTCCACCGCAGGCACTAATATCTCCAAACAAACATCACCAAACCAAGATTAACCCACGCAAGGTCCAAAAATACCTCTAAGAAAAACACACGATCCTAACCACCATAATCCGACAAACGAGATTGTTTGGATTACAAACGAATACGTTCATCCCAACCTCACGATGACATAATGAACCGACAAAAATGCCAAAACTTTAACAGTGAAAGAATGAGAACGGAAGGACATTAAATGTTTCGTTGGAAACACTAAACACCCAAACCTGAACTGAGGCTTCACACCCCCGTCAACTCCTGACTGCGCACGAGCTTCACCCCAAGTCCTGTAGTTGGGGCTCTGATGGTTGAAGCATCTCCTGCCTCACAGCCAAGCACTGGAATCTTCTAGTCACAATGTCTTCCTCAGGAGATGCTTCCTGCAAATCTTCTCTAGATGATCCAGAAACCTGCAATGATGGCATGTCTTAGGGGGGTGCGACATAGTGGCTCGTATTCCCTAACCGTCCATACTGACGGTACACCATTAGACGGTTCAATGAACTGGGGGTTAGAGCCACTAAAAAGAAATATTTAGAAACAAATTTACCTGATACACTCTGCTCATCAGATGGGGTACGTTCACGAGCAACTGGATATGGTGGATTTTTAACTATTTGCACTCCAGAAACCAACTCAGCTAAGAACACCTCATGCACCAACTTCTCAAAAGTGATGCTCCCAAAAGGGAGGACTCACTCCTTGATCATTGGAAGAAGACCCCTGATGAAGGGATGAGTCTTTACTCAGTCCTGCAACACTACCCCTGGAAAAAGAGACATAAGATCCTTGAAATGGTTGACATACGCTTTCATCGTCTGCTGGCCATGTTGAGCACACATGAGCTCTTCTATTTCCTTCATCCTCACCTCCACAAGTATAAACCATTGAATGAAGATGACATTAAAGAAATGACACATCATCCCAAATTGTAGAAATGGTGGGCGTACAACTCCTACTCATCCAGAGATGGACCTTCAAACAGACCCAAAACAATACGTACTCAGATCGCTTCGGGAGTTCCCAATAACCTAAAGACACGCTCGACTTCTTCAAGCCACTACACTGTCTCTAACAGACTCCAATCACCATGAAGGACATACAATGTCTGAGAAAGACCAAAAACTGGGCATGACTTATCAAAACACTAGCGATCTTTCTGGGCAGTATTTCTGAACAAGATATATACCACCAAGGCGAAACCAATATCAATCGAAGCAACATCAAAGAAAGTGGCTTCATCCAAAACAACCAACTCAAAAGAAACAAACAACCGCAAACATAACCCAAAATTCCCTGTCCAAAATTCACGTTTCATTTTAGATTCCAAAACCACCTCTTTTTAAATTCTTGTTTCAAGACCAGTTTCCAAATACCAAATCCCATTCAAACCAAAATCACTTTCCAAAACCATTTTCCTCTTTAAAAGACAATTTAGAAAAACATGGTCAAGCCTTTAAATTCAAATAAACACCCAGGTAATCTCATGACTCGTTGCACATGTCATTATCCACATTCCATTCATACACACACCAACACGCAATTTCTATGCATTCTCTCACATGTGCAAACGTTCATAAGGAGTACCTGCGGTTTCACCCCAAACCATTATCGACAAATTTCCAAGAAAGAACCAGTGTTTCCAAACCAAAGGCTTTCAGTTTTAAAACTCATTTCATAAATTTAATGTCATTTAAAAGAAATCAGTCCCATTTTTCAAAAACCCTTTTTCACTTCAAAAAACGCACTTACACTAAACAAAACAAAAACGACACTCAACTTGCATCAAACCATCAGGGAGAGGGACCAGCGGTCACACTTAACATAGAGACATGATAGTGGGTCATGCCCCAGGTAAGCGTCAACCACTAGGAGGAATTCAAACCGTGTACCCGGACAACACATGGGTCACTACTCCATGTGAGATCACGATGTAACATCAGTTTACCACTGTTGTCATCCCTCAATCCAAAACAAGCCAGAATGAAACAAAGACTCAATTCCCGGACTATCCTTGGCGACTCGAGGTGCGGAACAGACAAGGGTTCATGACATCCTTCCCGTACCTACCTCTCGAGTCCCGACAATCCTAATCTCCATCAACCAGACATCCCAAATAACAAGGGCCTGCTCTGATACCATTTTGTCACGAACCAACCTGGGTTGACCCTGAACCGGTCACTCGAGCCGGCCCGTGACATGCCACGAAGGGCGTTCCCGATCCCCATGGGCTGACAACTAGTGCCGGGCATCAAAGGTAAACAGGTGGGAACGATTTAGCCCAAAATAAAAATAAATTAAGCAGCAGAAACAAATGGTAAAAATGCAAATAAAGAAAGAGCAGCCAACAACGCCACTAACCTGTCCACGACTAAAACTCCACGTGACCCCTTGGGCCACCTTCCAATACCACAACCAACATCGCTCAAGGCGAACAAAAGAAACTGGAACCTGCAACAGAACTAAAAACAAGAAAACACTATAGGCGTGAGTATTAAAACTCAGTAGGTAGGCCCGACTAATTCTATTCCCAATGCATATACCAATAAATAGAGAATTTATCAATTCCAGGTTTGAACTAAATTATATAAAATATTGGTTTTCACACACACATTCATTTTTAAAACAAGTAATAGTCCATTGCCCTTTTTAATTTAGAAAAAGTTTAATGTTGAAAAAAATAGGTGAATTTCACTTTAAAACATTCTGCGAACAATTTAGAAATCCAAACATGAGTCGTTAGTCAAAAGGAAAATCGAACACAACACACACTATGGGCATTGGGAAAAAGTGGCACACAAGGGTCGAGATCCAAACTCGACCTATCATTCTTCTGCCACATACAAATAAACACTAAAAGAGACATGGGTCGAACCCAGGAGATCGTGAACAATCCAGAACATACTATACATGTGACTTATCCGGAAGGCATGCCCTAACTCGATGACGTCATAACGACCTAACCCCCGGCATAGCCCTGCATGGCCTAACCGAGGGGCCCAATCCCCATAGCAGCAATAACTTAGTAGTCTCCTGCTATGGGGCCACTAGCCTGTGCGTGATCTAAACTAGTGCAGCAATCGTTCTCAGAAAATTCACTCAATATGCTAGGTTCCCATGTCAACACATATAATAAAATAGGAGTGCGTCCATAATGTAAATCAAGCAGTCACAATGCCCTAACATCACATATATCTCACACAATCAACGCACACCAAAGATCACCCCTGAGTGGGTTTTCTAAAGCAATCTATTTTATTAAAATGCCAAACGAGCCTTCACCAATTTTAAAACAAAACCTCATTTCTCGAGAAAAGCTCAAAACAGTTGTTCAGAATAAATCATTTATCTTTAAAACTAGAAGTACATTTGAAATACCGTGAATTATATTTCAAGTCCAAACATGCATTCTTTCAAAATTGGGTGTCCGCCCGTCAAGAAAATGTCACAAGTGTTCGGTATAAAATAAACAGCTCTTTTCGCACTAAATAATAATTTAAAGTTTTATTATCAAATATTATTTATAATTCATTAAAAATTAATAAAACAATAAGAAATTAATAAATTCTAAATCTAATTGTGAGTGCAATGGGGGACCTACCTCGGATCGCTGTCCAAACACAAGGGCGTGAAATGCCTCGCGCAGGCATACAAGCAAGCGCCAACTGATGACAGCAAAATTGCAGGGCTACCTTGCGAATGCGCTGCAATAAACGCATAAGACCAAAATCACACAAAGGAAGACTTAAAACAATCCAAACAAGCCAACAATGTGAAAGAACCACCTTGACGCGTTTTTGAAACACAACTCACACCATAAACATTATTTATTAGGTCACTTTAAAAGTCCGCAAAGTGTTAACCAAACCACACGACGCCAAACCAACAACCCGTTTCCAAGTGAAAAACCAGGCAAAAGCGCACGACACGATGAAATATACATTTAATGTGCGTGCGCCTAAACAAAATTTCAAAACCAAACTCGAAGACTCGTAGTTATTTAATAAACCCTTTAAAACTTTACAAAACAATTTTGAAAAGTGTATCATGACTTTAAACACAGGAAACCAACTTAAACCCCTTAAAACACTTTTATGATCAAATTCACATAAACGCATAACAACAATATATATATATATATATATATATATTTTGCAGCAGAAAATTCATTTAATAAGTCAGTTAAACAATCAGTAGAACATTCTAATGGTGGGCAACAAAGTTTTTCCACAAGACTACACTCAAATAAGAAAAGTAACTCAACAAATGATGAAAACAAAATTTTCACCAAACAAATAACTAAAAAAAACATGCTAATTAAATTAACATGCAAAACAATCATTAAACAAAACTAATAAGCAGGATCACCTACCTCAAATGTGGTCGGACCACCCGAAATTGGGGCGGAACCACATTCGCACCGCGACCGCACCTACGGGAGGCCAAAACCACAATACATAATCAAAATCGTACCAACAAAAACAAAATTAATCCTTAAACAACAAACCCTAACAAAAAAATAACATCAAAACAATAAAAACTATCATGGGGGTGTCGCATATCAAATGTTTGAAGGGAACGACTGCCGGAGGGCTACTGGCCAGAGGCGGGGCTCACCGGAGCTCGACCGGAGGTCGCCGGAACATTGGCCGGAGCAGGGGGAACAAGAGAGAAGGCCGATGAGGCGGCTGGAGGCCAGACCAGGTGGTTAGTCGGAGCTGAGGGGGAGCGGGCTGGGCGGCGGAGTCACCGGAGGAGCAGGTCGTCATGGTGGGGTGCCAGAAAGGCAGGGCGGCGCGGCCGGGCACCGGGGCGGAGGGAGGCTAGGTGCGGGTCACCGGTCACTGGCTGGGGGGGGTCGCGCGGAAGCCGGGGGTTGTGTGGAGCGGCGACAGGAGGCCGGCAGGTGGGTGCGCTGGGCGGCGACAGGAGGCCGGTAGGGGGGTGCGCTGGGAGGAGCGAGGTTGGCCGGCAGGGGGTGCGCGGGGCGGAGCGGCGACGGGAGGTTGAAGAAGGTGGCGGGGGAGGGCTCGCGCAGCGGCCAAAGGGAAAGGGGAAGGAGGGGAGACGACCCGTGGTTAGATTAGGGTTTAGATGAGTTTTTTTTCATTTTAATATAATAACAATAAGGATAATAACTAATACCATAATAATAAAAATAAAAATAATCATAATAAAATTAACAATAACAAGATATTAATAATTAAAATTACCTACAATAAAAATAATAACTATTTCAATATTAATAATAAAATAACAATGACGATGAGAAATTAATTGCAAATATCTTTAATACAATAGTAATAATAATAATAATAACAATAACAAAAATATTAATAATATAAAAGAGATATTTTATGACATGGGCCAACTGCGTGGCCACCACCAATCGTGCGGTGGCCGCGCACGGGTCCGAAACCAACTAAAAACATTAAACTTCAAAATTTTTAAATCGGGACTCAACCCAAACCTCGACGTGAGAACTCGAAACTAAGATATATTAAATTGAAAATTAATTCAAAAAGTTGTGGTGCGACAGAAAGAGTTAAAAAATACTTTAGAAAAATAACCATTATAGTTGTAGCAACATCAATAGATGTAATATTTTATGGAAAATGATTTTAAAAGGTCACATTGAACATTTATTTAGGGAAATATCCTTTCTTTTTTGAAAACACTTATTTAAAATATAATACATTATGAAAAATTAATTTTTTTTGGAAAATCACCTTTGAAACCTGAAAATCATGTTTTATATCATTGTGTGGTCATGATGGTGGACGATTTTTATTCATGTTGAATATGTTAAAAAACAAATATTACTTTCACATTATTATTATAAAAGTAAAAAATAGAACATTTTTAGGAAGAGTAAATGAAGATTTATTTTACATTATTTTGTAACAAATCTAATTAATGTGAAAATATATTTAAAAAGTCATAGCAAAACCTTTTTTAATATTTTTTAGAAAACATGGATTTTTGTGAGAAATGTTTTTCGATGTAGGACAGAAAAGAATGTGTATTTTAGTAGAAACCTTTTCTCAATCATTTTAATTTGAAAAGAGAAGAAAATGGAACTATTACTTGAAAATTTCAACAACAAATAGTGGTGAATAATGTAAAAAGTATTTATTTAAAAATGATCATGTAAATTATTTTAATGGAAATTCGATCATAAAAAATCCTGAATAAAAAATGATTGAAACATAAATCCTTATCGCATTGAAAAATTTTGATTCATAACTTAACTGGATTAAGTAGATAAATTTTAAATTTAAATATCATGAAGTATGAAGGATTATTGATCTATTATGTAAATGGGAATTATATACACAATTATAAATGAATTAGGTTCAAAAAAGATTTTGTGTCTCAAAGAAGAGAGTTTGGAGATGAAAACCCTTACAATGTTCACAAGGCAGTATGTCGTCATATACCCGAGCGACGTTATCATATTCACTATAGATTGAAAAGTAAAAAAAGTTATATGTGATATTATAATTATTTAAGAATATAAATTTCATAAATATTATATAAAAAAATTATATAAATCATTATCATCTTCTGTGAAAATTATTGAGGGTAAACAAATTACGCTGGTTCGTGATGTGATAGTCCACTATACACACAATCAACATTTTGGTTTACCATTTGAGGGAGGAGGAGATGATTGTTGTTAATTATTTTAAAATAATAATATACTATTATATTTTATATAATAGGGTTATTATATCATCAATTTAAAATATTATTTGAATTCTATGGAAGAAGAAATAAAATAAAATGTTTGGTTGAGGATGTTACCGTTTCGTTAGAAAACTTATTTTAAATTGCACAAAAATCCTTCCTAGGTTGGATTTATGATCACGAAAAGTATTTTCGGATGAGGGGAGAGAATTTTGGAAGTAATTTGGGTAGTTATTTTATTAATTAATGGGTTTTGGATGTGTACAATAGATATGATAAGCGGTCTCCTTTTGTAAGTGGGTGAGAGGACACACATGGAGTTTTTGAAAATAATGAATTCCACCCGTGTTTTTATAATTCCAAAAGGATAAAAAATAGACCATTTAAAATAATGAGAATAAATAAGTTCTAAATAATATCATATAATATAAATTATACAATTTTTGGATCATTTTTAACCCTTATGTTTTCGAATGAACCCCCTGGTAAACCCATTTTTACCTTAACCGTGGTAAATAATTTTTACCTCCTTCACTATTTCTTATTGTAAAATATTTATTTTAACTTATAATATAATATATGTAATTTTAATTAAAAAATATAATCTTTTTTTTAATTCAAATAATTTATGTAGAATAAGTTAATTTAAAATTAATCTCGTAGACATGTCAAAAACGATTTTCGAAAAGGAAAATGTTCAAATGTTGAAAATGTTTTTATATAAAATTTTAATATGAAATTTATTTTGGTGAAATAATTTTGATTAATTAATATATAATTGATAATATTTTACAATATGAAAATAAAATTAGTCTTTCAAAAATTTTAAATTAAAAGGAAGTTTTTAATAAAAAATATTATTTTTCACTATTCATAAATAAAGGAATATTCTTAGATAAATCCAAAAAATTATACCTAACATAGTTATGTTGTTATAATTTATAAAATAAAGCTATTTATTTCAAATAAATTTTCTAAAATTACTAAAAATTAATTTTAAATCATGTGGTCCAATCATGACAAAAACGCCTTTTAGAAAAATACTATTTTTCATAAAACATTACTTTTTCTTACAAATGGTACTAATTTTATTTCTAATTTATATATAACCATTAAAATTATTTTATACATGTGTATAGCATATAATATTTCATAATTAAGTTAGTTATATTTACACCTGTTAATATTAAAGCTAGGTTATAATGGTCATGTTTAAATGATAATATTTTAATAGAGTACCACGTTTCATTTAAACAGTGTTGTGTGAATCAAAATATATAAAAGGGATTAAATTTTAAGAAAATTATTATATTCTAAATTCTATGGGTTTTGCATTTTTTTACTTGGTTTTAACTTCAAAGGCATCAATTTTCCAAAATCGACTTCACCTAATCCCAGATCTTTGGACATCGAGAACCATATTTTTTTTCATTGGAATTTTTACAATAAGTGACATAGAATATTACATTAATCAATTTCAAACCCTAATAATTTCTCCTTCCATTGATATAGGTGATAGAGTGTGTAATCCTAGTTACTTAATCCAAAAAATGAATTCTATTATATTATTTCCTATTTCGATATGAAATTTAATACATGTTTCACTTTATCTACCTTATTGAAAATATATTTTAGGGAATATATTATATTTATTTAATGTTATCATCCCCAATGTTCATAATCTACTAATTTAGGAAGATTTTTTTATTGGAGGATTCTCTTCACTCTTATACTAAAAGGCCTCCATTGTAAAAAACTAATTTTTAATAAAACATTCTAACTTTTCCTTTCCCCCATAATTATTTCTTTAAGATCTATGGATAGGGATTACTTATGAGTGTTAAGTATTTGATTTGGATATAGGGAATATATTAGTATAGGTAATCATAGGCATGATGTTTATTAATTTTTTTTTCCTGTGAATACAACATTAAAAATTTATTCAACCAATATATTCAATATCATATCATCAACACAAGTGGTTTCCATTTTAGAAATTTATTACTAAAAAACAAAAATTCAACCATTTTAAATATAGATTATTTATGGTTAAAATTAATAATTCACTCCCAATTAAACATCTTCTGTTCAAATGAATTACTAAAAACAATGATATATGATAACATGGATAAAACACTTCTGTATCAAATTATCATTTTCTTTTCAAAGGTATTAATAAATTTATAATCTGAATACAATATATAGTCATATATATTTGATATTTAATTTTTGATCAAATAAATTAAATATATTGAGATATTGAATCATCTATATTGTGTTTTAGTATTTGTTGATGATGACATGGTTATTTGATACTCTTTTTTCATCCCACAAGTTGGTATATCATTAATATTTCCTTTCTTAGTGCATATGATTATATAAACATAAATTATAAATATATGTGATTACCAAAATTAAAATTAGTATTAATTATAATTTTCTACAAACCACCACTACATGTATTTTTTTTCTACATATCCCCAATGGTCTTCGGTAGTCCTATATGAACTATATAATCATAGTTTATATCTTGTAACTACCAATGTAAAATTAACTATTATTTTATAAATTATCAATTGTGTTGTAATATTATTTTCTTAATAAAATATAATTATTTTATAAATATTATAGTCGATTTTAAAATAATTTAATGATTAATTTTGATTAATTTTTTTGTTTCAATTTTCTTCAAGAATGGAAATAAGTTGTAGTGGATTTCTTAGAAAAATATTTTCTTAATTTACCAATTGAAAGAAGTTGAAAAAAAATATGATGAGGGGTCTTTGTATATTTCTATATTTTTCTCTTTGGTTATACATTTTTCTAATTCTGATGAAAGGGGATGAAAAAGAATTATCCTCCTCCATGGTCATTTTCTGTGCAATCTCATTTACTTTTGAATATTTTCAAATAAAAATAGAGGATTTATTATCTTACAGTTTTGATCTAGGACTGGTAGATATTTAAGTTTTATTATAAAATTAAATGTAAAGAATTTGTAGAAATGTTATTTTTAAAAATGGATAATAATTAAACTAAGTTACTTTGACTTTATTAGAGTAATTCCATTATATATTTTAGAAGGTGTCTTTAAATCACAAACCAAAGATGTTGAAATTGATAGATTCTTCTAAAAATATGTTTTAGAACTCAATTATTTAATTATTTATGATTTCTTAATCATGAAATACAATCATTAAAATAATTTATACTTGATTAAGGTATCTAAAATCACTTAATATTTTTTTATATTAGTTTGTACGTATATCTATTATTGAAAGACATAGTTATATTTAACTAGATCCTAGAGTTTTTTAAAAGAAAATTTTGTTGGATGTATAATTTTTTTACCCTTTTAATTTCGATTCATTTTTTTCTCATAAATTTTTATTTATCCTAAGTACCTTATTTTAGATTGAAAATTTCCTATGACGCCACTAACCATATTAGATCCTCATGTAGTAGTTTTATTCAGTTATATTTCAGTACTATTTTCATTCCTATTGTTTATGAATTCTTTCTTCATTTGGTAAAGGTTTGTATTATTTAAAAATGATCATTGTTTTGTATTTATATAAATGTAAAGTCATTAAACATTGAGATATATAAAATTATTAGATATAAGTTCTCCAATTTATCACTAAACTAGATTTAAGTTATTGCATTGGAAAAAATATGCAGTGTTTAAATTTATTTCCTCTATAAGTATAAATTATACAATCACTAAATATTTTTGAAATTGAATTTCAAAATTTAAATATCATTTTATCTATTATTATGTTTCTTTAACATGTTTGGAAATTATTTTCTAATTTATTCCTATTATGAATTATAATTTCAAATTGTAAGTACTCACATGATATTTATTTTTAATCATTCAATGGATAATAGAATCATATAAAATCTAGTTTCCATTTCTTTCTATTGGACTATTGATATTTTTTTCAAACCATTCATGTAATAGATTATTATATTATATACCATGTAGTTTTTCTAGAAATGGTGTTCTCTATTGAACTTATAACATATATTTTAAGAGAAAATTAAGGAGTACCTATAATATAAATTGAATGAGAAAAATGGTTATCTATTGATAATGTATAAAGAATGATTAAGAGAAGAAAATATTCATGCCTGGGGTGATTAAGATTATCAACAAGTTTAACTTAAATATATATATATATATTATTTATTTTCGTATTAGACATATACATTACAAAATTTGAAGTGACAATCAATATTATATGTGATATAAATTTATGATAATGAGATTCATTAAAACCATAAAACTCCATGATACCACAAGTGTTTCCAAATATAGAATGTACCAATAGGTTGAGGCTTGATGCAAATAAAACCTAGTTTAAAAGGGCAATTAGATTTCATTTCTTTAAAGTGATTCATATAGCACTGTCGAGGATTTTTTTCATTTACAATATTTATGCCAGAAACTCAATTTTTTATTTTTATTTAAAATGGCATGATATATATGTTTTGGGTAATTAGTTACTGTGTATATAGATTTTTTGGTAGGGATTTTTTTCAACAAATAATATTTTTGTTAATAAATATACGTAATAAAATATTTTTATAAAAGAAACATTCTCCTCCCAGATTTTATATCATTTATTGTTATGGATATCATTATTTTCAAAAAAAATATTCTGTAGTTTTTTCTTAAATATAAAATATTTTTTATTTATAATCCTATTATTAGTTTTCAAGGAATTAATTATATAAAACCACAGAAAAAATTCTTCTAATAGATACCTCAAGAATAGTAAACCTATACATCTATGTAGTATGATTGATGACTTCTGATGAAGTTGTGGTTCTACAATACACTAGCTAAAATTTTCTGTTCACTGTATTATGGACTCTTTATTTTATGGTTATACATTTCTAGATTCTTTCCCTTTTTTATAATCCTCTATTGTCATAGTTCACGAAAAAAAATCCATTCTTATTATCTTTAGAATGTACATTAAATATAAAAAATATAAAAAAATCTATTTTATCCTTCATATTTTCATTATGTTACCTTTTAGTGTATTATGTGCATTTTAATCTAAAATTTCACTTTTAAAATAAAACACAGAGGTTCAGTCATATCTGACCTTACATGTTTCAGATTAACAAGTAGTTAATCTATACACATTATAAATAAAAAACAAAACATTTTCCAAAAGTGTACGGAAAATACAATTGTATTTTCATAGTTTTAAGTATGTCATGGGTGTTTTAGTCTAAAATGAAACTATTAAACAAAAACATGCACTTTTAATCAATCTAGGAACATTGTGTCTCTAATTGATGTGAATTGAAATATTACATGTCAAAAATTAATTACAGTAGATTTACCTAAATTTAAAGATAATCTAATCACATATTTCCTATTTTTAGTATGCGACATGTGTTTTAGAATAAAATTACACTTTTTAAATGGTAAAATAAACTTTCAGTAAATACAGACACACCATGTTTTATATATATGTGTGCTTATTTACTATATGTTAAAAATTAATCACAAGTAATTTTCATAAATTATTAAGCTAATCTGACTGTCTTGACTTAGTTGTGATTTTATGGGGTGCATTTTTAGCTAAAATGTTTCTTGTTGTACTAAAAACATGCACTTTTTGTAACACCCAACCCCTCTAGACCAGAGTTGGTGCATTAATTTTTATATTGGAATGGTTAGAAAGAAGGTAATCACAATGGAATGATCAGTTTAGTAGTATTGAAGAAATTAGATACATAGATGTAACTCAAATTACATTGGGAACTCTAACAAGATACAATACATAATAAAAACTAAAAAATGTATCCACGAAAACTCAATAAATGATCTCCTCTTGAAAAACCATTGAAATTAAAAAAATGGAAAGGGGTGAGATCAAATGCTCAGTAAAGGTTAAAAATGGATGAAGCATGAATCAATAACAACTAAATCATAAACAATTTTACATAATCAATATTTCATGGTGAATAAATTAAAAACTCATGCCATTAATAAACTGAGAATGAAACTACATCCATAGATTTTGTCATAGTGAAAACATCATGGATAGTTATAATTGATAATGAATAAAGATAATGATTATTAATTTTATGTAATGTATCTGCAACATGATACCATAATACACTTAAAATAGTTTAGTTCTGTGGGTAGAAACCTATTTGATTTTTGGAAATAAACTCGAAGGGTTTGTCGCCAACTGATTTTTCTCATGAGACCTGTCGATGTATCAAGGAGATATAGTGGTCCCAAATTACCACTTCAGGTCCAAATAATTCTTTATAAAGTTTTTTAATACAACATCAATATGCCTTTTCAATATCTATATAGAGTAGATGGTACAGATTCGTCAATATTTCCACAGTTAAAACAACATTGCAAATAAAGACCAGATTTAAAATGGTATAAAATTTAGAAAATAAACATATCAATGATATGAGAATATGTATATTTATATAAATATAATTTCAAATGAAAATGGATATCAAATGAGCAGTAGGTACACCACATAAGGGTTATTAGGTGCACAATACCAAGTTAGTCACAATGAAATGAATGTTGAGACAAAGTCCCTTACCACAATGTAATCAGTCGAATCATATGACCAAGACATAGTAACCATAAAAAGAAACATTTAATACCATGAATATAAAGAGAATTATGACATTCTATATCAACTATAAGTACACATACACCACATGCAAGAAACAAGTGGCGAACAATGGAAATCTCACTGAATTAAAAGTGAGATAAGAAACCCCTTACCTAATGCTCGAGTGTGTTCATAATTTGTTTTTAGTGACCTGAATTATAAAATTTACATTCATTAATTAAAAATTCCATATCCTCATATACATGTAATTGATTTATTATAAACTTATTAGTTTCATTCATGGCCCTTTTTATGGCGTTAAGAGGTTCAATTTTATTGTTTTGGTAGCATTTTCTTCCTTGGTTTTCATGATTCATTTACTTGTATTCATGAATAGAAGTTCATTTGAAACCTGGATTAAAATATATAATTTTTAATATATATTATTAGTGACATTAAATTGATATAAATGTTCTTATAATTATTCTGGGTTATATACTTGAGGATGAATCATTAGTTAAAAGTTTTTGATAAATGCTTGGATTTCACTTGGAAGTTTTGTGCACAATGAAATTGTTTTGTATTATTATTCCATATTATGAGTGTGTTGTGATTATAGAACATTAATGAGATGAATTAAATATTTTCTTGATTTGGTTTAACCATAAAAATGGTATCATGACCTGAATTAAATATGGTAACGAAAGTTGAGAACCTTTCATCCTTGAATGTGATAAATCAACACATCTCGGACGGTGTTTTCATTTTTAGTATAGAAGGATGGGGAAAGAGAGATGATGAGGAAATATTCAATTAGAATAATATAATTCAAGATCATGTAATGTACTATAATTATTATAGAATTTGGATTATGGGAGATGAGGAAAGAATTATAAAATAAAGGAACTTAAAATAGAGGGAAAATTGAGAAATATCTCACAAAAATTCGGTAGCCTATTAGCGTCACATAAAATTTCATAAAATATTTTGATGAGAGAAAGGGGGTATATCATCACTCTTACATAATATTTACATAAAGGGTAATTTTTAATGACATTTCCTAAAATAATACAATTGAAAATAAAAGAGAAAACATAAAATGAAATCTTTAAGAAAAGAGAAGGGTGGTAGATTCCCTTACCTTGAAGAGTAATTCCCAAAACAAGATGTTGGGACCTTGGGGTCTTGAGGACACCTTGGGAGGACTCCTTGGGATGTAATAATTACAGATATTCGAGGATAATGAGTTTGGAATGAAATAAAAAGAAGGGTGTGAGTGGGTATTTATAGTAAATGAGATGGAGTTTTTTATTAATTAAAAGGGACACCTCATTAGTGGTTTTTTCAAAACCATGGCTTAACCATGGTATTTTACAATGGATCTTGCCACTTGGGAAACCTAATGTCATCTTTTACTATAAAAATTTCTTATAAACATTTATATTTAATTATTACATCATTATGATGTCACTAAACTACTGAAAACTCAAAACTGTATTTTATTATTCACAAAAAATTCATTTATTTTAGAAAAATCCAAAAAATTAACCCTAACCATTTTTCGATGTGTATAATTCAAAAAGGAACTCCATTTTCTTTAAATAATTTATTGTGTATTTTTTATTTAATTTTTAAACAAAATCATAAGTAATTTGAAAAATTAAAATTTTAGAGTTATAATTAGTTTTATATTACATTGACAAATTAATTAAGATCATATTATCTTATTACCTTAATAAAATAAAATATTATCAATATTTACAATTCATAAGGGTATGCTACTATTCATCAAAAATCAAGTTGGTTCTATTAGACTCCAAATGACTTACTGGTCACAACTCTAGATGACCATTTTTTGAAATTCAAAACATAGAAGTGGAAAAGTTATGTTTAAAGGCCATGTTATGACTATCAATTAAAAAACAAAGTGTTGTTTCAAATAATCTTATCGCATTATGAAAGTAGGATACCTTATGAATAGAATGTATTTAAATTAAATTTACCATAAAATGTTTGGGGTGTTATACTTTCAGTCATAACGGTCACACCATGTAGTAGATTTACAAGTAGTTATTTCATAAACATTAGAAACCAATCATATTTAATTTATATAATTCCCTTACCTAGTTCAAACTATAGTAATTAGGTTGATTGTGTAATGTGACCTTGGGTTCCCCTCCTTGTATTCTTATTAAATCCAAGTAATAGTTATGTCTTAAGGTGCTACAATGGGGTGAGTATACATTTATATAAAATTATTAATAAAAAATAACCAAAAATATTTATAATAAATGAATAATCATAAAATGAAAAAATGAATAAACAAGGCCATCAATAATAAATGATTTTTTTTTCAAAAAAGCATGCATCCCAACAGGTTGGCCATTGGGCCAAGAACATATATGAATGGATAAAAGAATAAAATACTAGGTGGATATACTACCACCCCCATGCCTCAACTCATCCCAATATATATCCAAGATATATAGTGCAATCATTTACTACTAATCTTATTCCCTTCAAAAGTCTATAAATAATTTGGTCTACTTTAGTACTAAAATTTCATGTCTGCACAAGAAAGGAGTGAGTATAACTTAGTCGACCACAACTAATGACACCCCTTATATAACCAATAAGTATTGTAAATGCACTTATGATAGGATTAGAATAAAATATACAGTTTTGAAATATAAATAAACAATCAATGTTGATTCTCAGGTATTATGCTGATAACCAATATCAACTATACCTACTTTGGCCAATACTAAAGTTTATGAGTATGTTAGATAACCATTGGGGGTAGTGTATACCACCTTGGACACATACAAAAATCATAAATCAATGGTTATTTTGTGTCCTCCCATCCATGTAATAATATAATTTGGGGAAGGGGTAGTGAATACAACTCAACAATCTTATATACAAGTCATGGGAAAGAGTGTCCCACCTGTAATCTCATATATAATCAGTGAAAAGTGATTCTCCCCCATTAATATTATATTATAATTGGGGTGTATTTCATGAAAAATATCCATGACATATAAATTTCAGGGGGTAATGAATCCCACAAATAACCTCATATAAAAATAGGGGGATCCAAGTTGTAATCCCATATATAACTGTGGGGAGTGTGTTCCTATCATCCATATTATAATATAATTGGGGGGAGTGTGTCCCACTATAACATATCATATATATATATATATGTATATATATAAGGTTTAAGAGTTTCTAACACATAATATCATATATAATCAGGCGGTAGTGTGTCCCTCCCTTCTATAACATAATATAATCAATGTCTGGGCATCTCACCTAACCATTTCTTATACATGTCTAGGGGAGAGAGCGATCCAACCATAAATTCATATATATGTTGGGGGTAGATCATCCAACTTGTAATCTCTTATATAATAAAGGGAAATGTATCCATCACATTCATATCATTATATAATAATGGGAAGTGAGTACCCCGGGCCATATCATTTAAATGTTTAGGGGAAGAGAATCCCACCATTAATCTCACATATAATCTATGAGTATTTTAACCCTCTTATTAATATCATAATATAATTTGGGGTAATACATCTCATCCAGCCATATTATATATATTTCAAGAGAAGAGTATTCCACCATTAATCTCATATACATCTTGTGGGAAAACCATCCCTCTTATCCATATTAAAATATAGTCGGTGTAGGGGTGTCCCACAAATTCATGCATCATTCTCCCATGAAGTGTTTATATGCAGGAACATGTAAATATATCCATGGTTGATATCTCATGTTCAGAACCCATCTAAATCATTATAGACAAAACGTGATTATTCTATCAATAATTGAGTTTTAAGGAGACACCCAAAATTATCATACCTTCTTATCTATATTTCCCATATTTAAGGATAGAATAATATCACGGAACCCACCATGGGTCCCCTTGGTCATATCATAGTCTACACAACCTATTTGGGCTCCAATATTTTATTCTTATCTATGAGGACCATTTCTAAAACTCATAGGGATTATTTTCCTTCACTATTATCCTTATCATATTATAACATCACCTTCCTTGTATTAAAACCCATATGAGTATCACTTTAGAGAGATGGAATAATAACCACATCTCTTCCATGGTCATACTTGGTTGGTCCACTAATTCTTAGCCTACACTTTATTAATTTATAAAATCATGTATCCCAAGGTACACACATACAAGTAGGGAAGGAACACTCTCCCCGGCCACTCTCTAATGAACTACCCCCAAATTCTATAAGGCATCTAGAGTTTCTATCATGGCTTGTCTTGAACAATCCTTCATATTACAATAATCTCTTCTGTAAATAGGTGTCTAAGGGAACCTATTCTAAGGGGTACTACATTCATTCATTTTATTTGAATTATGCCCCATCATAGTCTATATATCCCAAGTATTACATTCATATTTATTCATTTATTCACAAATGTCCTAGACATCAACACGAGTCCAAGGGTCCATCATGGACATTGACACTTGAATTTTATTAATAGTAATTTTACATTAATAAATCAATTTATTTAATAAAAAGTAAAATCACCCACTATAGTGAGACCATAATTAACATTCCATTTAAATCTCCCAAACATTAGAGAAAATTAGATGGAACACCTTCATCATATAGTTTCATTCCCATTAGTCAAAGCCCGAAAACCATTTATTTATCTCTTCTAATCTCGTATAAACATATGATCTCCTGTCTTAAGACATAGAATCGAATTTAATTAAATATAAAAATTAATAATTAATTTTAAAATTCATATCAGTTATAATTATTTAAAATTAATTTTATTTTTTAATTCAAATGGGAAAAATTTCTTAAAACTCTCTTAGAAATCTAGATGGATCAAAAACATGACCAATTGTACTATGTTAGTTCATGGAGAATAACCAACACTATACCAATAAAATTACACAACACAAAAAATTCAATTAATCATTTTTTAACAAATTTTATCCAAAATCTTAAATAAAATATTTAGCAATCATATCATCAATAAAATGGAAGGAAATGTCATGTGATCATCATTATAGGGTGTTTTATCGCAATTATCTGAAAAATACCCAACAAAATGACATTATAACACCATGCTCTACTGGAATCCTCACTAATACAGATATAGACCATAATAATTCTAGAAATACACTTCATTTGTGCTAATAATGCTTTGATATTGTGAGAACCACTAAAATATGATGAGTATTATTAGTTTTAAAAATAGAATGGATAAAAGTGCCCTTAATGAGTGAAAAACATTTATTAAGGGTTTCTTCTATCAATGTTAGTTTAGGGATGATAAAGGGGGGCCATTTTTAATTCTTTTTATAGTGTTGATAAAGGGGAAACTTGATCAGATCATATTTAGTACTATTAAAGTGAAATTTTATCATCATGATTTATAGTTTTGACAAAATAAAAGATACGGTATAGTGATAATGAAATTACATCACACTATAGAAGCAAATTGAATATTGAATTTCAATTAATCTTATATCACCATTAAATAAAAAAATTACACAATGATTACAATAATTTCCAACATTGGTATATAAAATTACATTTTTATGTATAATTTATCAGAAAAGCATCAAATAATTAAAATAATAATAATTTTCTGTTAGTTTATACCCCAAACCCATCTCAAATTTTTTTGATAATACTACTAGATGTTGAAGAAACTACCCATCCTCCAGAAAATGACAACATATATATAAACAAATTATTTTTTTAATATTAAAAAAAATTATAAATATTAAATAATACATTACTAAAACATCACGCTTAAACCAAAAACATACACTTCATGTCATATCGGGAACATCATGTGTAAAATTAATGTGTGGTCGATTCCTACATGCCAAAAATGATTTATAGATCATTGACCAAAATTATCCAGATAACTCAAGTTATTTTTCTATGTTTGAAGTATGTGATATAGACTATCGATAGTCCTGGTGGTACTAAAAATATATAAATAAATGAATGATTAATAAATATTATTGATGAAATTGTAATTATTATCATAAAATAAAACATTGAGGTTTATAGTTTGTTGATCGAAAATGATGTATCTGATAAATCTTAAAATATAATAACCAAAATATTTACCACTATTTTGTTTTGAAAATTGTAGAAATATTGATAAAAGTAAGTAGTTTGTTTTGATAAATGTTTTAATATTGGAATATTATTATATATACCCTGATAATTATAAATATTTTGAATTTGATGGGCTTTTTGTGCTCATAGAACATCCTTATATTATGATTTTTATGAAATTTAAACACCATCCTATCATAAAAAATTATTAATGGATAATATAAAACATATTACATGAATATTATTTGTAAAATGATGAAATTAGTGTATTAAAAATTGATAAATTTCATCATATGTGGTTGATTTAATAGGAATCCAAACATTGAATCCAAAAAATAAATCTTTGGAGCACCCAAATTGATTTCCAGGATAAACCAATGCTCATTAATTAAAAAAAGGGAATAAGTAGTAAATTAAATGAAAATATATTTGATATTATTAGATTTTAAATTTTTATACAGTGTCATAGATATTTAAAAGAATCAATCATCTGTATTTTTTTTACAACATTACAAGTAGTTGGTCTAATTTTTTAAAATATTTTTCTTATTTAAAGGACCATTTTTGTCTAGAAATGACCTGAGGACTAAAGAGTTAAAAAACAATTTCATAGGTTTTCCCCTTTAAACAATGCTGATATATATGCCTATAAAAAAGATGATTAGTATTAAACTAAAAATAACATAGTAGACCACCTATATAATAAATACATTATGAAAACACACCTCATGTATACATTTAGAACATAGACTCCAAGAAATCTACACATGATGATTTTTTTCTACATTCTCGAGACTAATAAATCTATAATTGAATCATTGTACATTTTCTCATTAAAATAAATGATGGCCATATCAGTATATTGGAAAATTATAACTTCATGAACTTTACTCTATTAGGAAATATAGAAGATGAACTAATGGGGTAATTTTACACTCTAAAGAATTTTTTTATTGATTAGTCAATCTAATATTTATTTTGATTTGAGCTTCCTTTTACCCTTCCTTTTCTCCATATATAATAATATTCCTTGTTCATGCCTTTTCTCATTAATTATTAAATGTTTCTGTTAAAAAAACTGAAGGTACCTACCTCACTATCAAAATATATTTTTATTAGATCAAATAACCAAGGTATGAAAGTTACAATATAATGTTCGACCATATGAACATCAAAATCATCAAGGGGAATAAATATAAAGGTGATTGACTAGTGAGATACTTGAGTCCACACTCTCACATAACCTTATGGATGGTGTTTTTTATTGAAAATATATTTGGATATTTTACACTATATCTCGTATAATAAGGATATGAGTGGGTGATGATAGATATTAGTCATAGTTCATTTCACACTATAGAATATTAATACCTGAGAGTTATCAGTATCTTATTTATTCATATTTCATATAAATAGTTATGTAAAAATTGATTAATTCTAGTAAGTAAAAATTGTGAGGGGAATGGAATGCCTCAAAGATAGTGGTATGGATATTCATGTAGTAGTGGTTTCTATGTTTTTTCATATCATTGATTCATTACAATAACATTTTCTAACAAATCAGACTTCTAATTAATTTTTTATTCTATAGAATCTATTTGTTTCTGAAACTCCCTATTTTTTTTATCTTTATCCCCTGGTGCATTTTTTCTGAAAGTATGTTCAATGTGACACTCTGAAGCCCGCACCTCTGACATAGGCTCTTTAAGGCCACTGAAATTGGTTGTTTATATAGTACAATTTATGATGATTCTTATGTCTAAAACAAATAAAAAATAGGAAAATAAGTAGTAATATTTATACAATAATGATTTAAGGGAGGGGGGGATTTTTTATTATGTCATACTAAAAAATGAATCAAACACTTTTTTTCATCTATTAATATTCCATATATATTTAAATGAGCCTAATCACATAGAACATGGTGGGTAATGAATGTGGATGTAAAATTTTATTCATCAATATTTTTATAAATAGAGGAACATAATTATTTTTTTATTCTAGATAAAAGTATTTTTGTGTATTTAAAAAAATACCATTTTCGTCAAGTGAATTATACCCCATAATTGCATTATAGTAGGGGAACATTTGTTTATATGGATGATACATATTTTGTGCACTTTGTTTTTAGTTAATAAATTAATAATTTTTAATCAAAGTGATCAATACTTTTATTTTCATGTAAATTATTACCAATCACAATCTACCCAAAATGATGCCTCATTTTGATATCCAATAAACACATTCCATGTTTCTTTTTTTTATCATGTGTGAAAATATCTATAATGGGTGTGTGTTTTCTTTACCTATAGCATCCCTAATATGATACATCATATAAATTATCTGAAAGCCTCTATGAGCCTTTCTTGTGATAAAAAATATAAATTTCATTCAACAGTCATCTAGTATAAATACACTCTATAAGGGTTAATGAAGATTAAATAAATGTTTCATTATTTTATTATTTTCTTAAAATGTATAAATAAATTCATAATTATAATGTTATATATTACTAAATTAGTTAATTAATTTTAGTAAAATCATTATACTAAGTATCTACATCAGTTGGCATGTGCACTCAAGTGGTGACCCCAATGAAATAAATAAAAGTGGACGTTTTGGGGTTAACATGCTGGTATTGTTCATTAAATCAAACTCAAATTTGACTCCTCTTATTATCTCTATAATAATTCTTTTTAACACTATCATGTTCCTATTTCCTCAGTTTCAAAAATATAAATATTGTTTTTAGGATCGTTTGGATAGGCATGTGGGGAATCCTACTATTCCTTTACATTTAGAGAATCAACATATTGAGAAACAAATTGTTTCATAGGACTAAGAGTATTGGAATTTGGAGAAGCCATTATCTATATACTTTGTTAAAAATTTAATTTATATTATGTAAATTAAATATTGAAAAAATAATACTATGTTGTAACAAAATGTGTATTACAAAAAATATAGCAGGATTATTGAAATTTCTTTTTTTCTTTACAGAATGAAGTAGTTTTAACCCTTTATTGAGTATTCAAGTCCAAATACTATTGCATCCTCTAAAATAAAAAACTTCATTAACATTAGGATTTCTATGAAACTACTATTATGTATCAAAAAAAGGGTTTTTTTTAGTTGAATTAACATCTGGTCCTGCTATTGTTTTGGTTGATAATATAATAATTGAACACCTTCTATTTACAAGATATGAGACACGGATACTTATACTTTATATTATTCCATTATGAATGGATCTTCCTTATACCCTTACATACTTAAATACACTTTCAGGAATCTAAATTCATTGATCTTAAAAACAATTCTATTATCAATGCTCTTGTATTGAAAAATGAGGACTTGGAATGTTTTGTAATCCAACTCCCATGCTTTTTTATGATTCTGAAGAATAATTTTTTTGAATAAATTTAATTTCTATCAATTGTACCAGATACATTCATAACATTAACCGAAATAGTAACTCAACTAATTTTCATGGAATCACATTTATCTTGTTACTCTATATAGAACATATAAACATTAATTACATAACCATTATAATTTAATACATAAGCACTTTCTCCTCCAACTAGCCATCGATTTCATTTTAAAAATGAATTAGGATTTTTAGTTGAGTCTATAAAAATATTGTCTTGAAACAATCTTATAAACTATCTATTATATGTATTTGATATCTGATATTTAATCCTTAATGGATCCATGTTCATAATATTTACTTTATAGGTTTCAACATATGACACAAACTCTAAAATTTTATACAAAATGTAAAGGATAGTATGCACCCTCTCTGTAATAGTAATTGGGAAAACATCTATTCTAAAAACTTCTTCTCTAAAAAGTTTCCTATTGTATTGAGATTTGGGTAATCCAATGATTTCCAAAATCATATGGGTAGTTAGAACATAATTCAATGTTTTATTTAAAAATATATATCTTCATAATACAACCATCTCGATGACCTCAATTTTCAACATGACTTTTAAATATATTTATATGTTGTTTAAAAGTTAACATAAATCTTTAATTTACATGGAAACATAGTTGGATCTCTCTATCTATGTGAAACATCAAGTGAACCATCATATCAAAGAAAAAAAGTCAAAATAATATCTCCAATTCACATAATATGAATGAAATGTACATTTCTAGAGTCTGAAATTATTATTAGGCTTTAACATTAGTACATGTATCATTGAGAAAGAAATAAACCATTGTTAATGTATGATTGACAATGGTACATGTATCATTAGTACATGTATCATTAGTACATGTATCATTAGTACATGTACCATTAGTACATGTATCATTAGTACATGTATCATTAGTACATGTATCATTAGTACCTGTATCATTAGTACATGTATCATTAGTACATGTACCATTATTACATGTATCATTAGTACATGTATCATTGTTAATGTATCATTAGTACATGTACCATTGTTAATGTATGATGAAATTTTTTAGGCAAAAAGAAATGTAAAGCTTCATGCATTAGATCTTGCATAAAACATGGTATTCATGTGAATTTTGGACCCTTAAATTTAAATAATTGATCAACATGATGTGATAAATATTTGATTGATAAACCTCTATAACTATTACATCATTCAATAAGTTGAAAAATTGATATATCTATTTTCTAGAAAGAGTGTATGAAGTTAGAGAGGGAAATTTTTTTCTTTCACCCTTCATTAGTGCCAACTCTTCCAGTATCCCCATGTAAATCATGTACAACCTAGACTTAATGTCATAATTTTATTTCAGGTACATTATTAATTTTCGAATTACACTATCACCTAAACTTTTTTCCACATGTTTAATATTGAGAAAATTTATGATATAACAATTCATTTATGATTATTCAAAAAAAACATATCAATTTTTCAAAACCGTTTTTTATGTTTTTTCAATGAGTCTTTATCAAATGTGGTGAATATATAATTTAGTTTATAAAATAGTTGGTCATAAGTTAGTGGATATAGTAATGTAACTTATTCAGAATTCCCATCAAGTGATTTCATCCAAGAGTTGTGTTTATATCATCAAGGTATAAAATCAATGATACCCTAGAAACACATCTTTCAAATAATTCATCGACCAAGATGATTCTGTAACATGTTCACAATGTAACACATTAATTTCACATTAATTTCATATCTTTGATCTATGGAGAAAAATAAACATCAAGAAAAATACTTGATTATTTTGGTCATTATATATGTAGAGAAAACAAAATGCACATTTTCTTTATGAATAACCATAATGGAATATTATAATTTACCAACATAAATTTCTATGTACTATGAGTGCTAATTTGTAAACCAAAAGGATTCACTCCTTCTATAGTTAGTTAAATATGAAGGTTTCTCAACTTGTTTCCAAATTAAGGATAAGTATGATCAAATTTCTCCAATAGGGGAGAGTCAGCTGGGGGATGAAGTTTCCCATCTTGATTACATGTATTTTCATACCATATTAGTTTACATATAATATCTTCACTTCCAGATAGGAACATAAACCTTGGAATTATTTGAATATACCATAAAACATTCAAAGGACTTGATTCATCATTCTTGTAGAGAGATTTTCAACACTCTGGGAACTCTATATATGATTCATGCTCATTGTGAAATAGTAAAAAACCATTTGGATAAGATTTTATTATTTTTGATATCATACCCATTGAATATAGAAATCACATAGCATCATATGTTTGATAAGGATAGCTGATTATCTTTTTGTATAACATCTTTCAAAAGATAATTTAGTTTAGTAAAGCTGGGGTCACTCTATCCATTGTCAGATTTTACATTTTATAGCTTTGATATGGTTGATAATGTTGTATATTAAGTAAAACCATCATATAATGTTTCCCTAACACAACTCTCTAACTTCTGAACTATTTTTTGAAAATCATGAAGATCATGTTCAACTATCATTTTCATTTACTCAATAATATCATCATCATCGTTAAAATGTGTAATCATTTCCTCGATAGAGCCTTTATCATCATTGACACTTGTAATCATGTCATAGTATCTGTAAAATGAATTGTTATCCCAATACCTAGCTACATTATGTTATTCCCCATGTTTAGAGAAACATTTATAACGTTAGTCTATTTTTTATAGATCAAATGTTCTTACTACTCCATTAGACTAATTATTCATGAATAATAATAACATAAACATGGACAATGTATTTACGAAGGGTCATACGAATGGTATTTTGAAAACATGACGGTCTCTTTCACCCCATCCTCATTCTCATTTTTCATATGATTGATATCCATCCATTTTCAATTAATATCCCTCCAATTTGATTCTGTAATATTAATATTTAACAAATTAAATAAATACATAGACGGTATGATCTTAACACCCTAAAAGATTATTCTTTATGTACACACACATATAGTCATCATATGTGATATTAATTGTGTTTCCATCAACAACTTGTTATAACATAAAAATAAAAAGAACAATATGAATTGAATTTATTATAACACTAATTTATTTAATACATAAGGTCACATATAATAAATCATTCTTTCCTTAAATGGATTCATCAAGGGAGATAATTCATTCCATATCACTATAAATGTTCATAATAAACCTGTTGGTTCATACTACTAGATAATTATTAGGGTATGTATAATAATATATCACTTTCAAAACACATCACAAAAAAAATCGCTTATTTTTCACAATGTTTCCACATTGTTCAAAAAAATTAATCACACCGATAATAGTTATTTCTTTTATAAATTTGTGAATGCTATAATTTTTAAATTATTTATTTTGTAATAATTGAAATTAAAATTTTAATATTCTAGGAGATTTCAAATATAGTTATGATTGTTGGTAGAATGGAAAAATTGATTTCTTTAACCAAAATAATCTAGATTTTAAAATTTTTAAATCATGAAGAAGATTTATTTAATCCCAAACATAATTTTAATGAGTAATGGTATTATATAATAAGCAACATTTTTACTAAATTTTGAAAGAAAATGTTTTGAAAATTTTAAATACTTAAAATTTGAAAATATCAAAATTCTGATTCATCTTTCACTGAAAAGATGTAAACTTTTAAAATTAAGATTAAAAATATTGGGTGAAATATGAAAATTATAATGGGAAAACAAGGTTTATAATATTCTAAGGAAATGGTAACTGGTTAAATTTATATATTGTGTCTTAATTTGAAAACACAGATTAACAATTACTTATAATTCTTAAAATGATTGGAATGTAAGTGGATATATATAGAATTAAATTAGGATGAACATATAAATATAAATTAGATAAGAAACCTCACAATTTAGTGGAAAATGTTTTAAACCACAAAACCAACTTTTTTTATCGCATATTAATGAATGAAACATTAAATGATGTTCAATTTCAAATTGGGAAAATGTGATTGAGGACAGAGTTAATCTGGTATATATTTTGTTAGTCACGAAGAACAAAATAAAAAATAATATTACATCATGGTTGTTAAAAAATATGAAGATCATTTAGATTAGTGATCAAAGTAACTTGACTAAAAAATAGTTTGTTTCATCATGCATTTCAGACATCCTCTAAAATATCGATGATATTGGATAGATCAACAAAAAAGATAAATATTTTAGTATAACTTGATAATTAAAAAAAATGATTTCAGATGTTGTAGACAAGTAATTGAATATAAAATAAAAAAAATTAGAAACAGAAGAAAGATACACTGATAATACTTAAGAAATATCTAAATTTCATACCTTCAGTTTGAAGTAAGAGTTTTCCAAGATAATAGAATTAGGGTATAATAAAACTTCAGTTCCATAAGAGATTGAATGTGATGTGGGGAAGAAGGGATATGTTGGGGTTCCTTTTGAAAGAAGATGAATGGTTTTATTTTTTCTTACTAAAAATTGTTAATGAAATCCAATTTTATCAATACTAAAAATATAAATTATGAGAAAGACTACTTTTTTCAGTGCTTTCTTAGCACTCATAAATCATCTCTTTTATCAGCATTAAAAAGGGTAGACAAATGTGGTATTTCTCTATGCTTATGTTTTAACACTGATAAAATACAATTTTTCCAGCTCTTTAGCTAGCAATGAAAAAAATGTAAAGACATGAATAAAAATGAATTAGTAGATAATATTAATTATAAAAATAATAAAATTATTTAAAATGAATTATACTAAATACAGAAATTAAAAAGTTAATAACAAAAATATATGTCTAATTTAATTATATAAATTCTAAAAAATGTTGAAGATATAAAAACATAATTAATAAATACATATAAATAAATATATGAAATGATTAAACGATGAAAATTTTAAAATTTATAAATATTAAAAATATAACAAATAATATTGAATTAATGAATATTAAAACTGAAGAAATAAATTTGAATAAATTTTCCAAATATTAAAAAAGTGAATCCATAACATGAATTGCATAAATTAAATACACATAAAAATGAATAAAAATGAATAAATGATTAATATTAATTATATAAAAAATATAAAAAATAAAAAATATTACTATTTAAATTACAATTATATTAGAAAATTCATTTCAATAAATTAACTATATAAATTTCAGGCATATGAAAAATATTAAAACTTAATAGATAAAAATAAATAAATTTTATTCATATAAACTAAAAACAGAATGAAAATATTAAAACATAGTAAATAAATATGAAAAATAATTAATTAATATATTTAAATTCAAAAAATACAAAAATTAATATATATTAAAAATGAATATATAATATTGAATAAGAGAATACTAAATATTAATAAATAAAATTTAGTTTACTAAAAATATTTTAAAAAATGAACTTGTAAGATTAATTACCTAAATTGTAAACACATATATAAATGAATAAAAGGAAAAAATAAATAACATAGATTATATAAAAAACAAAATAATTGAAAACAAATTATATTCCCTATTTAAATTCAAATATATTAACAAGTCAATTTAAATAAATAAATTATATAAATTTCAGAATAAAAATAAAAATATCAAATCTTAATAAATATAATTGAATGAATATTAATTAGATAAATTACAAACATATTGAAAATATTCATACATTGTAACTTAATATAGGAAAATAAATATTAAAAAATAAATAAATTCAAAAAAATATTAATAGTTAATAAATATTAAAGTGAATAAATAATATTAAAAATGAATAAATGAAATTGAATAAATTAAAAAATTATTTAAAAAATTATAACTGTAAGATTAATTACATGAATTAAGAACACTAAAAATTCAAAAAATGAATATATATATATAATATAAATAATATAAATTAAAAAATTTATTATAAATAAAATATATTCTCAATACAAAAATAATAATATTAAATATCATATAAAGAAATCAATTACATAATTTTAAAAAATATTGGAAATATTAAAACTTAATAACTAAAAATGAATAATGGGTAATCATATAAATGAGAAATATATTAAAAATAATAAAATTTAAAAAATAAATATGTATAAATTTTTAAAAAATGAATAAATTCCAAAAAATATAAAAAAATTGTTAATATAAAAAATGAAATAAAAATAATATTGAAAATGGATAAATAATATTGAATAAATAATATTATAAAAAAGTGAAATCATAACATTAATTAAAGAATTAAAAACACCTAAAAATGATTAAAAATGAATAAATAAATAATATTATTATTTATTATTGATGTATATACTATATTGAATGTACATAAAAATATGATTAATTATTATCCATAAGAGTTTTTAATAAAAATTGAAAATATTATTATTTAACTAAATTTATAAGTATTTAAAATTGTCTAAATAACTACCAAAATTGATTTTATTAAATAAATAATAAATAAATAAATATTAAAATTGAATAAATATTAATAAAAAAGAAAAAATACAGAATATAATGAATATTGAGGAATAATAAAAATGAATATATAATATTAAATAAATAAATAAAAATGCATATTATATATGTACACATACACTCATACATATGAATAAAATACATGTACATTTAAAAACATATACACAAACAAATACCCATATATATAGAAACATACACGCACACACACACACACATACATATACACATATGCATACACATACCAATACACACACATACACTTACATACACATACATGCAGACACACACACACACACACACATGTACACACATGTATACAAAAATACATATATACAATTACACACACATGCTTGCACATACATACAAGTACATATGCATATATATACATAAATCATAGTTTTAACATGTAAGGTAAAAATAAAATTTCAAGAATTGATGACTACAAAAATGTCTTAAATCATATTTTATTTTTTATAAATTTTATTTACAAAGAAATGTATTTTCAAAATGTTTTTCAAATTCTATTTTTAAAAAAAGTTAATCTCAATGTGAAAAATGATATTTTCACCAATATTTTTTTAAAAAAATTATATTAATTAATGACATTAACTCTTTATTGCAATTATGAACCACTAGGGATAGGTTTTATTAATATCATCCATATTCTTTCTTCAGATGGTTTATGATCAGTTTGATTGTGGATGTTCAATTTTGATATTATTCTCAATATTACAATCAGTGATTTAGGGATACGTATATTAATTAGTAAAAGTACTCACATTTTGTACACTATTTCTTTATTCGAATGTTATTTAGGTTTATGTTCCACCCATTCCATATGAGAAATTCACCATACATAGTATATGATGGGAGGGGCCCACTATTTCCCCTTGATGTATTGGTAGGTTACATGAGACAAATAAATTGTAAAATCGAAATTAGTATGTACCCAAAAGATTCTAGAGTACCTTGTGAAAGGTATTGATAATAGATATAAAGTTGGAAAATCCTCATTATTTTGTACCCATTAGTCTTAAACTATCATGTAAATGGTTTGGATGATAGTGGTTCATATGCTAGGAACATGATTTATGTTAATTAATCATTGTCTATATTTATAATTTAGTCATTATCAACCATTATATTTTCACTAGATAAAATCTATGGATGCATTTTGTTTTTTAATTATTGATTAAATTGTAAGTGACTTATATTATTTACATTTCTATAATTATTAGTATTATTGGATAATAATATCTTCCAATTTAATTAACACTTACTAAGAATTTGAGCTCACCCTTTTCTTATGTTTTACTTTCTATAGGAATCCCAGAAGTGTACAATTATTGCATTATAAGTATATTCTTGAAGGAATTAATATATAATGAAATAAAACTGTGATTTCAATTTTCAAATGTATGTGAAATCATGTATGTATCTAGTTTACCAATACTAATTGACTATTTTTCTCTTTGGGATGTGATTTCTTATATCTTATCATAATGAAATGATGTAAGAAATTAACTATAGGCTACTGGGGTAAGGGTATTTACAATAATCAATGACTAGTGAACACCCATGTTCTTAGAATGCTAGCATAATGATGAGAGTAAAATACCATGAGTGACCCCCTAGAAATTTCCAAAATAAGACCCTAGATAAATAAGACTAAGGAGTAGAGGAAAAACCCTTTAGTGAAACCCCCAAGAATGTCCATGACTTGTACCTAGAACAATCAGCCTATGGAGTATTACAACCCCCATGAGTCAACCTCCTGACAGTAAAATGGATGATTTAACAAAGTTAATCCTTACACATAAGTACTCAAACCTTCCCATGTGTTTTAGTTTCCAAATAATTTCCAAAGGATACCACATTTTATAAAAATTTATAAACAACCCTTTATTCAATCATAATCAAATTTTGAAAACTCATTTATCAGTCCATTGCACAGTGATTTAATAATAAAATTTATTTTAACAAAAAGGGGAAACCAACACATTCCACAAATCAATTAACACACAAAAAATCATGATAATTTTTTTAAAAAACAATTGACAAAAACTATAGAAATACGATACATAAAACTTAGGGTAGATACATAACCAGCAACCTCAAACTTAAGTTGATCTTGGCCTGAAACAGGATCCACCAACACCAAAAAGAAATCAGATACAATAATGAAATACCTTAAAATGATCCTCATATCTCATAATTTTATTTTATAAAAAACAAGATCTACTATAGAGGTTAGATCAAACATACATCAATAAACACATCTACCACACCACAACAATCATTTGGGTCTACCTCATAGAGAAGATCACAGAAGAAATATATAATGGATGAAAAAAATTAAACCACAAGCTCGATGAAACCAAAAATGCTGTGAAAATTTATTTTCATAAGAAATGTAAATGAATAATTAGAAATAACTCTTACCTAGGGATATTACACACAAGCAACACAAAGATAGAGTGTCGAAATAAGTGATTCTGAAGAGGTGGAGACACACAGAATTACCTGGAAGATCCTATGGTTCGAGGCAGGAAAGAATGAGAGAAAATGAATTATGATTCATAATGGTTTAATGATGAAAACCTATTGGTGATGAACGATTCAAGTATTGAATAAAAAATTCATTACACGAGTCCTTCGAGTTTAATGTGCAATGAAAAAGGCATCACCACGACTTAAAAAACTAATCGACTCTTTCATGATGTGAACATGTTTCACATCATAAACTGTTTTCACTCCCTAAATGGAATTTTCAGTATATTTCTAGAGATAGATTCATACCATAAATTAAATTCATGGGGTGAATGTGTCCTACTGGCAGTGTACAATCTAGGTCTTACTGAAACTCCTGAGAAAGGCCCCAATGCTCCTCAAAACATGAAGTATAACTCTTCATCATTTAAATATTATACCTCTATATCCATTATGTTATATACTACTTGGAAAGAATAAAATCAACAAAATTACTTTTATAATGTAAAAATAAATAAATTTTCATTTAATATTAGTATATATATGTCAGGTATTGAGATATCTTCTTTAATATGTATCTCATTTATAAATATTGAGGAATTTTTGTCCCAATTATTTGGTTCATTAATTAAATTCATTGGTAATCAATGGGTAAATTTTTTTATAGTTGATAGATTATTATACATAATAACAATACATGATATAATTATGATGAATAGAAAACATAGTTTTATTTCTGTACATCAAATAGTAGGCCTCAATATAAATATGTGTCTTATTATAGTGTTGTTAGGAAAATAAAAATATGTTACTATTACTCTCGTGGTCAAGTCATATTTGTAAAATGAATGTGGTTTGATTAAATTACATGATATAAAACACTTATAGGTGACTATAGATTTAGAGTTACTAACATGACTCACTTCATAGCTACAGATGATCCATATGTTTTGTAATTAATGAAAAAACAAGTGTTTTATGCGAACTATCATCTGATACATAAATTTAATTCTATTTTTGAAGTAATCACAATTTTTTTTGATAATTGTGGTTAATAAATTCAGACCATCAATTTAACCATTCTTCATGATCAAAATATTTACTATGATTAATGAAATAATATAATTTTCAATGTTGATTTTGAACCATAAATAGTGGTGGAAAATATATAGAAGCAACCATATGTGTTCTTAGTTTATTCAATTTATCTTGAAATGGGTATTTAGATTATTACTATTCATATTGGATTATTCTGGTTTCATTTTTTGGAGTGTGTCTATGGTTTTTTTTTCATTTTATTTAATTAGGTTTATTTAATTTCAAAAAAAATGTTCAATAAAAATAACAATATTTAACTGATAAATTGATTAAAAGCAAGTCTTAATCAACAGAATTCATAGAGAAATATTCATAAAATGGTATTAAAATAGGTTTGAGGATATTTTAATATTTAATAAATATCTCCAAAAAATAATTCATGGAGAACCAATCATAAAATTTGAATGATTTAAATTTTCCCTAAAAAAAGATTTAAGTCTGTTTTTAAAAACTAGATTAAAATGGGTTTAAACATAATTTTTTAAAATAGTTTTATAAAATATTTAAAACTGTTTTAAAGTGGTTTTAAAAAATATTTCAAAAATTAAGACCTTAAAAATATGTTTAATTTTTTTAATAGTTAGGATTATAAACAATAGGTTGAAAATAGTTTTTTAAAAGGGTCAAAATATTAATAAAAAACTAATTAAAATAGTTTAGAAAATAATTTTTCAAATAAGTGGTAAAAATGGATTAAATTATTTTGAAAAATTGTTTAGAAATAGATAATTATTACATGTTTAAAAGAGTTTTTTAAACAAATTATTTTTAATCTATTTTTTAAATAATATGTTCAAAGTAGTTTTGATAATGTTATGAAATATTTTATCCCTTATTTGACTCCCAATTTATTTTCTTTCATTAGGGAATGTCACATATTTTTCATTGTATGGATTTCAAATTATCATACCTTAATTATTTAATTCCTCCTTTTATACCACATTTTTTATTTTCATATTTAAAATATAAACAAATGTTTATTCCCTTAATATGTGGAATATGAAAGATATTGAAGAAGCACATAGGATGATATTTTTTTAAAATGATTGATTAATGAATGATTAGTGATTACCACCTATGGTTCCTTTAAAGATTGTAAATAAATATATTATTTATCAACTGGAAAATAGTACAGTTCATTTTCTTATTCTTTATAAATTTTTTCTTAGGGACATCCCCGTTGTTACTCTATCGATATCTAGTAGGACTACTAAAATGGTTCCTTAGTAGGGAAAATTGAGTGGGGGTACTAAACAAGGAACTAGAATCATGAGTCATAACCGTTCACACTCAGAAATTATAGAAGATATCCTATATACCACACTTTTTCCACCTCCTCCATTACTTATGGTGTAAGGGATGTTCCCACCTATTCCATTATCATCATCTCACTCAGGATCTACTTATCATATATAATTTTTATATCATATGATGGTTCCCCATCCCTTCTACAATTTCCCCACCAACTCTGTGTCACCTCCATTTCCCACTTCTATCCATCTAGTATTTTATAATCATCCTCCTTTGACTTATACTAGAAAATATTTATATGAACTTGAGCATGCATTAGAGTGAACACATCCTTCATAGGATATATATCCAATATAAATCATATACACATTAGATAATAATAATCATCTTGAATTAGGTATATTTTAAAATGTTTATTAAATTATAAAAACATTATTTTATTCCAGTTTTAATTTTTTTTAATTATAATTTTTTATTTTTTATTTCTTAATGGGATATTTAAATAGGTTACATGGGTGCACTCCTATGTGTGAGTTATAGAAACATCAAACAGAATTCATGATGCAGTATAATGATGATAAATAATAGATTAGAAAAATTCTATATGGTGTAGAAATTTCATGGTGACATTATCCATGTATTGTTCTATCATTTCAGCTCAACCAATCTCATAGAGTCATGTAAATAATCAAATCAAGAAGAACACATGGGAGGAGAAATGGGTTGAAAAATCAAATTTAATTCTATATTATAATTTAATTTATATAAATTAATACGTCGGTTTCATATTTGATTTAAATTTCTCAATGGTCAAGTTGTGAATGACACATTGTTGGTGGAACATAAAGAACTATAGGATGCATATAGGAGTGATATATATGTTGGTTGGATGATTATACATGAGATCAATTTATTGGATTTACACTTCCTCAATTACTATATAGTTGTACAATACAATGAAATGATCGATTATTGGAAGAGTAATGAGTTTAAGGCATTATTAAGCCTCATTGGTTATTGATTCAAAATTAAATTATTATTGTTTTAATTTAATTTATTTTGTCCCGAATTTTTATAATTAATTAAGAAAAAGGTTGATATGTAGTGAATTCACACATTGGGTAGCACTATTATGAAGGTTTGTGATATAAACTGAGTATTTTTATGACCAAATGATTTTTAATAGTCACCAAAAAAATTTAACCAAACCAAATCAAACCCATCACAATAGATATTACTAAATATTATTTAAATAAAATAATTAAAATACCATAATCAATTATATTATGATTCCAATTATTTACGTTTGGTTTGATTTATTTTTTCTTCATATTTTTAGTTGATTCATATAGTGATGATAAAGATCCATTTAGTTTTATTGGGATTGATTAGATTTAGTTAAGTTATTTTTATTGTTAGGTTATGTTTTATCATGTCAATTACTGTTTGGAATGATTAATAATATTATTTTTTTGATCAACATTAATTACTTATGGCATGGTTTGTTTGTTTTTTTATTAATATAGGTTAATTTTAGATTTTTCTTCAATTATAACTAGTTTAATTTTAGTTTGGTTTGCTATTGATGGGCTTCAAAAAACAAAATTTGGTTTTATACAATATTGTTTATTTTTTATTGTATTTTATTCAATTAAATATCATTTTAATTAATATAGTGTATTTTATTCAATTAAATATCATTGAATAGATCTTAAGGATACAAAAAATAGATGAAACTCGATGAAAAGAGATGACTCAAACAATATTTAAAAATAAAAAATAAACTCAATTAAGATTAGACGAAATGAAATTGAATCAAATAAAATCATTTCAAATTTAATGGAATGGACCAATATAGCCCATGAAAACATGATCCAAAAAACCAAAATTAAATTAATTGAAATAAAAAATATCAAAGAAGTGACCAATAATGAACCAAACCAGATATATTTTAACCAAAATCAGTTAAACACACATCCAAACCAAATCCCATGAATAATAATTATAGCGAATTGATCTGGGTAGCACCAAACATGAATAAGATCAAATACATCCTAGAATAAGCATAATATAAAAAAATAAACCTAATGAAATAAAACATATATTAATTATAAAAACATGTAATGAGTAAAATAAAATTTAAAAATTCCAAACCTTACAGATTTAAACACACTTTAATAAATCCAAAATAAATAACAAAATATTTATACTAAAAACCATAAAATCTAGATCGAATGTGACGTGGGACGAACTAATATGATCCAAAAAATTTATGAACTAAATAAAAATAAATATAACGAATTTAAAACCAACTAAAAATGTAAATGACAAAAAAATAAATTTTATGAAATATTAATAATGAATTCATTTTAAAAATATTGTAACCAACCAACCCAAATCTTTTAACATTTTCCATAATTACCAATTATGAAATTCATACATTTATTTCAATTCTTATAGATTTTATTTTTTAAAAACTATATAATTTTATTGTAATATAATTTTTTAAGAAAAAAATAAAATTTTATTAACTAAAAGCACCAATTTTATCACCATGAAATCTCTATAGAAATACATTGATTGCATAATTAAATTCCAAAAAATTAACATTTCTAAAACCATTTTATAACAAAACTAAGTCAATGAATATGTTTATCCAAAACCATTTAACATTAATCACTCAATTTAAAAACTAAAAATCTTATAAAAATTTATCAAAACCAATTTAACACTTTTAAATTCTCAAGTCCTATTTACTATGAATATTAAATTTGAAAAATAACCCTTTTAATAAAATCAATTTTTTTTACAGATTAAGACATCAACAAATAATGTTACCCTAACATTCCTGAACCAACCAAACCTAAATAAAATTATATTGAATCAAACTAAATATAACCAAAACTAAAATGAAATAAATTAAATCAAGATTTTTGAAAAAAAAAATCATATTGTTTTAAATTGAATGTCACATAATGTTACAAAATAAAATGAATAAAAATGACTAAAATTGAACTAAACCCAACAAGATAAAATGTAATAGTTCTTTAAAAATAGTTCTCAGAATCAGAAAGAGAAAATAACAATAAATAGAACCAAATCAAAATAAAACAATCCAAATTTATATTAATTAAACTATCTAAAACTAAAAAACTGTGTTGAATCATAAACAAGATAAATGATATGTTTTATTCGTAAGTAAACCAAAAAAGATGAATTGGAAATAAAAGTAATAAATTATCCAAAAATACATACTCAAAACAATGTCCCCAACCATAATTTAAATAATAAAAAATGGATAAAAAATATTTTGAACTCAATTGAATAAAACCAATCTAACATAACCCAATAAAAAATAATAAAATGAATCTGAATATAACATGACAAAAAAATTCCATGTTTCTTCATTTTATTTTGATTTATTCTAGTTTCACTCCGATTGGGTTAATATGATTAATTTTTGTGAAATTAATTTGAAGTTGTTTTGGTTTCGATCAATTAAATATTGGTTAGAAGGACTAATTTTTTTATTAATTCAATGTCATTGAATAACATTTTATTTCATTCAATTTCATTTGTAGCATGAAATATTGACCATCAATGGTCATGTTCCTCAAGTGAAATTGTTTATTTCAAGTTAGAAGAAGAACTATGGGAGTGATGGAAATGAATATATGAATGAAAAGATTGTAATTATTAGAATTTTTAATTTAAATTTTGATACTTGTTGTCTAATTAATTTTTCATCTTTAATCCCAACAGCATGCTTTAGAGGCCTTAGATTAGTATGATGATGAAAAATTTAGGGTGAATGATAATTTGAGATTGAAATTGTAAAATGAGAACCATGGGAGAGTCCAATATCATCCTCATATGAGTATCATATCTACCATGTACTTTCCCATATTTGGTGGCTCTAATATACCTAGTAGTACTAAGTTGAAAGAGGATCACGAAAAAGCAGATGATGCCAAAAAATAACAGTAAAAAAGTGTGATAGAGGTAAAATTGTCATTGAGAAGTTCCTTAAATCAATACATCATTATGTACATCACTTAAATTAGAGACAACTATGGTATTTAATACATGTATTTTAAAAATATGATCTTTATATGATGCATTGTGTGATGGTGATAACATTCCTTGTGATTTGCTCGATGATGAAATTCTCGGTGATGATGGTGATGATGATGTTAGAAATGATGATGCTAGTGAGGATATCTATTATGTGAATGATGATCATGGTGGAAGTGGTGCTAATGAGGAAGAAATTGAATCCTTCATTTTTTGAATAGATATTTGTGAAACAATTATTTGGGTGTTTGATGGATAAAAAAATTATATATATTTTTTATGATTTAATTATTATGTTATAAACTAATTAAATGTAAAATATAATGTATATGTGTTGTTTTAAACTTGTATAAGGAATGGTTGAATTTGTAATTTTATTTGTAGGTTGGTATATATATATATATATATATTGTATATAGAGTAGAGGTATATTTTGAATTTGGATAGTGTAGGAAACTATACCAATGGTTTTTAAAATAGTTTCTTTTTTCATATTCAAACACCCTGTAAAAATAATTCTTTTAGAATTGCTGGTATAGGGATATACTTATTTATCACCAACCAATGGTTTTTGAAATGGTTGGCATAAGTTATACCAATGGTTTCCTGGAAAATAAAAATATTTTAATTTCCTTGATATAGAAGAAAAACAAATGGTGTAAGTCATATAATATGACATAAATATAACAAAGGCATATCATATGCCATTCTTTAAGGAATATTGGGTGGCTCGTCATGCAATAGAATTCCGAATACTTTAAATATAATTTAATTTCTTAATAGTTGACAATAAAACCTCCCTCTTATTGGATATCATCAATGAATAATTTCATAAATATAAATACATGGGATTAGTTATGCATTCATGCGATTAATGTATAAATGGTTGAAGTTTTACCCATGAATTTTGTAACACATGGGTAAATGTTTCATAGAGATCTACAACATCTTCTGCCTTATATAAATCGAATGGAACATTGAGATGAGTTAATCTAATACTCTCCCAAAAATCTTCCAAGTCTCTCATCTATAATCACACTTTTATCATCAATTTTACACACAAATACCATTATATCATTAGTATAGAATAGTCCAACTCGTATGATGGGTGATTTAGTGAAACTCCATATGTAATCTTTATTGTTTATGGATGAAAATGAATATAAAATTATCCATCTCTAGTGAAAGATATAAAATTATTAATTATACAATTTACACATGGTTTTGGGTATTGACATTTATAGTTCTTGGGTTTTATAGTTTATTTTTTTACTTCCACTAGGATTAAATAGTGTCATTTTATCCAATTTTTCCTAGAATAATATGTAAAAATTATAATAAAACATTAAATTCAAGCTCAATACCCAATAAAAGCCAAAGTCAAGGTAAAAGAAAACTAAATCAGATATCATACCTAGATAGTATCTCCTTATATGCATGTATGATAATTTATAAAAGTAGTTTAATTGATTAAACTAAAGTATACATGAATTAAAAATAATAAAATTTTTATCTATGTGAATATCATATAATATAATAAATAAAATAATAATTTATATATTATAAAATAATATTAATTACTTAGAAAAACTGATAAATAAGGAAAATTATAAACACTTTATAAATTACCCATATAATTCCCCTATAAAACTTTATATCCAATTTTTAAGAAATGCTACATAAATTTTAAAAATTATTTTAATATTACCAATTAATATTATGGATATTCATTTAAAAAAATTATAAATGAAATTAACATCCAAAAAACCATTTTCTATAATTTATAAACATTTTATAAGTTATACAATTCAATTCATAATTAAAAATAATAAAAATCAATTTTCTCTATGATATCACACCATTGTATATCTTTTATAATGTAATAAGTGTTATATAACCCATAATTCTAAAATCCCTTTTGGTTTTTGATGAGTCGGAAGGTATTTCAACACTTTCTCAACTGATTTTAAAAATCATAATACATTTCAATGAATTATATGTTCCACAAAATTTATTCGTTACCTATTTTTAATTATGTTTTTACATGAAATCTAATTTTGGATAGAATAATACCAATTTATCATATAAAATAAATAACCATATTTGGATGTGCCTATTCTAATGTTATAATAGAAGTTTAGATACTTCATGATGAAGATTTATAAAAGTGATAGAGTATGAATATAACTAAGTCTAAACTGATAAATTTATATTATGACTTTCAGAAAAAAAACATTTTTTGGATTGAAGTAAACTTCTTTTCTAGGTGGACTATTCATTAAATATTTCAGGGGAAGATATAAAATTATTTTCGATGAAGAAATCCCTTATAATAGATGAAATATTGTTAATCTATAATTGTGTATAAACATACATGCATTAGACAAACTTGATGAGCTATCATGGAAGAGTTTGTTCTAGGCCTTTGTAACCACCATCTAGATTCATAGAATATGACTGTTGGATATTTTTCTATAAATAGAACCATCAATCAATATTGAGGTATCTTTTTTCATCACCAACTATAAAGAGTTATTTTAAAGTCTTTGTAACATAATTTTTACATTGATTAACTTTACTATAACATTTTGATGTCTTTTTCTTAAAAAATCTATGAGATGATATTTTTAAATTCCTTATGAATTTTGGTTTTTTTATTATCAATCTGATCTTGATAATTGAAGGATTATAGATATAGGAATATAAAGGTGTTTTTGGTCTTTCTGGCCAGGGGTTCTAATGGATCGAGAAACAATTTTTTGTTATCACAGTATCAAGGGATTCCTTATTTAAGTAAAATAGAATGTCATATTTTGTTAAAAATAGTGGATACATAAATTCAGAGTCATTAACTTCCATAACTCTAAAGGAAAAATAGTGGATTTATTTTTATAAATTTTCTATAAAATTTTCTTAAATAAATTATATATGATTCAATTTTCTTATTTATATAAGTTACATTTTCTTCTATGAAATATATAGAAAATATTTTCTTAGTTTCTAATAAAATATCCATACTATGATAATTGGAAGAAAGTTCGTCCAATAATCCTATGTAATGAGGTTAGTTATTTTTTTATAAATTTAAATTCATCCACTCATGTAGACATTGTATTACTCTTTTATCATAAATTTAGTATCAGATAAAGTTTTCCTAATTTAATATTGATGTTTTTTTATAATTTCAACATTTATATCCAATCATGTTTCTATGTTTTTTATTTTTTTTTTGCTGAAAATATAGGTTTTTATTTATTTTACACTAACAATTATTTTTATAAATATTATTTTTTAAAATAGGATAGGTTTGAATGATAGAACTCTTGAGAATCTAAATTCAAGAAAACCACTAAATTTTTATGGTTATAATTATAAATACTGGATACAATGTAAGATAATATTTTTTTACCAATAATAGGTTATACAATTTTGTTGTGAAAAATAAAAAGTATTATATTATAGAAAAATTTGTTTCTACTTATACTAATCAATAGATTTTAGAATATTTTCTAAATTATAGAGTAAGAAATACATTACAGTGTTTTATGAAAATAAATATCTACAGTCATATATTTTCATGTGAAGCTATTAATAGTGTTTTCAGAAAGGTTAGGATGAAACAATTTCAAACACCTAAAGTCAATGAGACCGGAATATCTTTGTTGAGAGAAAAATATCTGGACTTTTATTTCAAGCAAGGATAATATATGGAAAATATGCAGTAAAGGTTCATGATGATTTCCAATAGTATAAAATCTCTTGTTGATAAATATATTATTGATGATATTATTGTTATAAGGCCCCGGCCTTAAACCTTACTTAATCTTGAGTTATTACAAGATTACACATTGAGGATCTTTTCAGGTTTAAAGTTTTAGAGAATTAGATCATGAAACTTGCATTACATTCCACATTTAAACAAAGTGGTTACATAAATGATAGTATTCATTCTTCCCATCAACGGAAACATATTTTAAATAAAACATGGATTCTTTCTTGACACATCCTTTACACTATCATCCCATCATGTACCTTTCCCTTGACCTGTGAGAAACATTTCAAAAACACGGGATGAGCATAAAAAGCTCAGTAAGGGTTATAAAAATATGGAAAGAAAACATGAGTTCATTTATACATAAGAATGAAATCATACTTTACCCATAAAACATAGGCACTTTAACATACCTCATCAAATCATGAATAAATCATAGAAATAATAAGACATAAAAGGTAACTTGAGGCATTCATATCATTCTTACGTAGGGAGTAACCCTCTTGGTTACGTTTGGAATACCCACCACAGTATATTCCCTAAATCTCTTCAGAGAAACCTTAACGTTTCAATCCTTCATGTTACCCAATGCATTGGAGAGCTATATCGGGCTCACCCACCCTTAGTTTATCATGGAACCACCCGTCTTCATAATATTGCCCAAGAACCTCAACATAATCGTATCACATAAAACATGCATAAAGGAAACATAACATGTCCACCTTTCAATCACAAGATATTAATACAACACATTGATATAAAAACATTATGAAAAACATTTTCAATACCAAAATAAAAGAAAAGTAAAACATGGTATTTATTTTTCTTTTAAAAGGACGGTATGGCTTGTAGAGGAAGTCGAATATCAAATAATGGTCACGGCGGCGGAGAAGTCGTTGTCGCTGCATACGTACGACAAAACATTCCCTTTTGTAGTTTAGTAAAATTATTTGTATAAAAAAGATTCCTTTTGGATAAACTTAAAAGTCAAAGGGGTTTATACACCGTATAAACGAAGGTTGTGTATAAAACAGAATATGACTCAATTAAAGGAGATTGAGATGAAGTCCCATACAAAGACGGTATCCTTGGTTTAAGGATAAATCAATTACATAATTATGTGTGACAAAATAATAAACCAAATATAAGTGGATATTAAGTGTAAAATAATCAAAGGTCATTCACAAATATTCAAAGGATGACAAATTCAATAACTACGTGTTGAACCCAAAGAAATCAAAATTGGGTTAAGAAGTTCCTTTGACATCCTAACGGCGTCACATCAAAATGAGTTGATGAGAGATAAAAAGTGTATCTCATCACTTGGACATAAAATTTACATCAATAACGATATATGAGAACATATCCCAACATAACAATATGTAAATTAAAAGACCCAACAAAAGATGGCTTTTAAAAAGAGGAGGGTGAAAGGTTCCCTTACCGACATGGGTATCTTTCGAAACATACACCTCGTGAAAGAAGGACAATACAAAATTGATGTAAATACTCATAAAGGAATGTATATTACACAATGAGAAAAATAATGGGCAGTACATACACCACTCAAAGGAAATTGTGCCAAATGTAGCATAAATCTCATGGGAATAAAAGTGAGATGAAAAAAAGCCCTTACGAAAACTCAGTAGCCTAACAGCGCCACATGAAAATTATAAAAAATGGATTGATGAGATCAAATAGGGTATCTCAACATATTAACATAAAGTTTATAGAAAGTTGAATATAAAAGAACATCCCACAACATAAAAAAGAGGAGCTTAAAATAAGTGACATAAAGGAGAGTACTTAAAAAGAAAGAGAGAGCTTAGATCTCTTATGAAAATTCAGTAGCCTAACGGCGCCACTCAAAACTTCCAAAATGGATTTATGAGAGAGAATAGGGTCTCTCATCACATGAAAATAAAAATTTCAGTAATATTAATATAAAATACCATCCCAATAACAAGAAATATGAGCTTTAAAAGAAATGACATAAAAGAGTGTACTTAAAAAGAAAGAGAGGAGTAGGATCCCTTACGTCAAGTCCAACTTGTCTTGTTCGTTTCTTTATATTCCTGAATAATAAACTTTGTTCAATTAATAATTGCCTAAGTACCTACTTTAGAGATTATTATTCAGTTCATATCACATGTTATAATGTTATAATAATTGTTTAATAATGTTAGTTCATATCAGACGTTTTGTCAATGTTTGGTACATGAGTAAAAAATAATCTTTTTTGAAAAAAGATTGCCCATGTAGTTATAAGTAAATAATTTACAGAATAGTATTAATGATTAAAATATCATATATATCCAGTAAATATTCATTTTATACCATTCCATATCATTTGGATAGAAAAAACAAAAAGCACCATTCATGGAGACGGTAGGTCGTACGTACGCATGAACGCTACTTTTATTTTTTGTCATATTAATGGAATTAAAACAAAATAAGAGAGATATATATATGTTATAATTCCCGAATTATATCCATAATTTAGATGTAATATATTACATATATATCCATTATATATATGCACTTATAATATTACATAACATTTTGAGATAAGAAATGAAATGTACCGTTCATGGAGACGGTAAGTCGTACGTACGCATGAACGCTACTTCCATTTCTATTTCATAGTTAATGGAATTAAAACATAATGATACATAATAGTATTTTAATTCCATTATGGTATCATATATAATATAATTAAATATATCCTTTATACGTACCACATATGGTATTAACGAATCAAATCACTTTGAGGGGGCGGTAGTCCGCACTTCCTTAAATGGAGATATCGCGTTTACCCATAATGGAAACCATAAAGGTACGCCATAAATGAAAAATACAGAAGCTTAAGTAAAACATAAACATATTATATATCATATATAAATATAGTGTCATCTTAATGGCCACCTTTGAAGGTGTTAGAAGAATGTTGAACAATCATCGTTTTGGGAGGCATAAATTCGCCATCCACAGAAATAGTATGTTCTTTAACCATTAGATGTAGGTGTGTGTAAGTGTAGCTCTAATAATTATTATAACAACATCCTAGTATATTTAAGATACTGGATTTTTTACAAAACAAATTAATAAAAAGAGTTTAGAGGGTTGGAGAAGCAAAATAAAACAAAAGGACACAAGTGAAGACATTACCTTAAAATCGGGTAACTCCCTTTGGTTTGAGCTAAAAGGATTCCTTGGGAAGACTTCTGCCCAAAGTGAGGCTTCAAGGAGTTAGATAGGGATATGTAGAGAAAAAATGGGCAGGTTTTGGCCGAGCCAAAGGCTTTGGACGTGTGGGTAAGGAGGTAGAGGTGGGGGCCTTTTATAATAGGAGAGGAGGGGCACTCTTGGAAAGGTATAAAATGTAACCTTATTTTCAAATGAGTTTCGAATTTTAATGGTACCAAATTGATGTGTTTCTAGGATAAGGTGATAAGGGTTTCAAATCCACACATCAAATAGTTTTTGTACATGTTTAGGTCTTATATTTTACATTATCTTTCCATTTTATTTAAATCTTTTATTAATGAGGTAATCGCTGCATCATAATGATGTCATAAATAATTTAATACATTTATTGTCTAAAAATTAAAAAACAAATATCATGATGTAGGAAATATTTTTATCTTTCCAATGAATATTTATAGTTTAAAAGATCATTTATGTAGACAAAATTAAAAATATTTTACTTAGGTGATACATTCTTTGTTACATTTAACATTCTTTAAACATAAAAAGATAAAAAGTCACTTTCTCACAAAAGTGATTCCATGGGGCCCCCAAGTTTGGAACAAGGCATCCCATGGTCGTCCATGAGACAATCAGTAGCCTTAGGACACATTTTGTTGTCATTTTTTATTATTATGATATTATTTTATTGTCTTTGACTACCTGATTACTCATTAATCAAGATAATTAAAGATAATTACCGTCGTTACTATTCATAATGTCCAAAAACAAAAGAGTCTTAATTACATAATTTGTACCTTATGATTCCAAATATTTAATCCATTTTACCAAATTCCAAACACATAAATTGAAATAATTAATTTAAAAAACTTTCCGTTGTCAAAACAAATAGCGGGTTTTTTAGAAACAATATTTATGAAAAGATTGGTACTTGTTTATGCCTAATTCCAAAGTGAAATTAATCCCAATGACCATCATTGAATTAAATGGTAAAAATATATTCTAATTAAACTTTAAAACAAATTAAAAATATAATATAACCATATAATTAAATTATATGAAAAAGCAGTTTTGATGTAAAATGCAGTATTTTTCACTATTCATTGAAAAATGAACATTGTCAGAAAAATACCAAAAATTAACCCAAGGTAAATTTTAATGTCCCAATAATAAATAATATGTTTATTTTAAATAATAGAGCTTATAAAATTGTCAAAAGTTTGATTTAAAAATGGTTTTCCATCAAAAGGTAGTAAAACAATCTTTTAAAAATACTAGTGTATTCAATGCTTAAGATTGGGTTCATTTGTATTTTAAGCCTCTAAAATTTATTGGACAAAGTAAAAACATTTAACACACATATATAATTGTAATTTAGTTATTTATATTCATTCCCACCAATACAATGGCTATGTGTTAACTACTATTTAAAATAATATTATTTTATTATTAGAGTGCAACGTAAGATTTCAAAAGAACTTGTTGTTGCATATTGGGTAAGCCATCGAGCATAGCGTTCCATTTAAATTAATATTGAAATTTTTTCCAAAAATAGGGATAAATATAAAAATGTCATATTCTTTATTTACCTGGGGTGTTACATCCTTCCCCCTTTTGGGAATTGCGTCCTTGAATTTTAAAATTTAGTTTGGAAACATGAAAGTCCCACATCGGAACAAGAGTCGGTAAAACAATCACTTTAAAATAAAGGAAGATAAGTACAGAGGTCACCTGAGTTAACCCATACTAGGATTCCATGTAGAAAAACATGGACATGGAGGAGGAAACATAGGGTCATGTTCTGATGGAGAGTGATAGAAAACATGTTTAGGAGAAAGTTAACAACATGAAAATCACAGACTTGTGATGGGTTAAACGGTATTCAATTCCCCAGTAGGAAAAGTTAATAGACAACATTTTTGTTTTAAGTTACATTTTATTGAGGAATTTATTCATAAGGAAACATAATCACTTATCATGTTGACTTTCAACTTTTATTAGATTCCTTACACAAACACATATTTTCTCCAAAAGACAAGTATTTAGGGAGACTTCTTCATATTAAGAGTAATATAATAAACTTCTAGAGAGTCACCTAATCCACAAAAGAGAACTATATACTTCCCATGTCTTTAGACTTTAACCAAAACCAAAAAGGTTTGTACAAGATCAGATAATCCAGAAAAGGATAACCCTTTATAAAAAAGAAAATCTATGTTTAATATTCAATATTTTTCCAACAAAATCCAAAGTTCAACAAGGACCATTCGATAAAAAATTTGTCCATAAAATAATTTAAAGTAAACCAAACTAAGATTGAAACCGAAATATTTGACGGATTTAGTCACATAGTCTTCTAAGTTAAATCGTAACATTTATCTTCAAACAACATCAGTTTCTCTTAATGTCTCGTATTGAAAAGTAATTAACTTAATCACATATTCTCCATGATAGGTTAATAAATTTCCATATATAACCCAAAATCAACTTACTCTTAATTCATAAAATCATCTAAATAAAAAGAATCAGTCAAACTAACCAGGGACTTCACGTAGTCCAGTGTTAGGCGATAAATACCAGTTGAACTTTTGTTGTGGGTTCGATTCCTGCAGCTTTGTCCGACGCGATGGGTTGTCACATGGTCTGCGTGTTGTCCTTTTTCCAAAACTATATAATTCTCAAAACATTTCCCAAAACGAGATAAAATCTTCAAAAATAAACATAACATATTTTAACCTCAAGTTTATCTCATGCCTTTTACTTCCATCATAACATATAGTAACCCATAATTACCTCAAAAGTAAGGATCATATAAACCCAAATGGTTCATTATAACTATTTCCACAAAAGAACAGATAACTATTCCTTGAATAAACTTTTCATATATTAAACATCAGGGTTACACATACTATAAAAGGTCTTCTAATGTAACCCCATCATCAAAAGAGACTTAATACTCTTAATAATTTCACCATAACTCTTGAAGCCCTTATATGTTGACTTCTTACTCATTCAACATTCTTCATGATCCATTAACTATTCCTTTCCAACTTATTCTGAAATACTTCTTTCCTCCAAACAAAATCATGAATCATATCCTAAGATTCCAAAATAGGAAAAAAATAGTTATGAAATAATCCATACCTTTGATTGGTCATTTTCAGTTTCTTCATCCTTAATCGAAATGGCATTAGGTATTGTTAAATGAACATTTGTACGCTCATAGTGATCCCATTCATAAAACTTCTTCATAGGACATGTGTTTTCATAATGACCATGCACACCACATTTAAAACATTCAATTGATCCCTTAGAAGGAACTTCTTTCCCTTTGCTCGAGTCAACTGGATGCTTCCTTTTTCCATGGTAGGTTCTTTCTTTATGACCTTCATTTCCACATCTATAGCTTATTTCTATCCCTTTGAAACATTTTCCTAGGTGTTTCTTTCCACATTTTTGACACATAGGTTTTTGAACACACTTACCTTTATGATTATTACCTTTAGTTTCGTAGGGATTTGTTTCTCAAATATATGATGCCTTAGAGAAATCACCAAAGTTTAGGTGGTCAATAATGACTCCAGATAGTTGGTTGAGGATAAACACAAGAGTTCTCATTTCAGCTCCCATATCATTCAGTTTCTTTCTCAAAAACCTGTCACAGTTTCCTTCACATCCACTGTAACTTTGGTGCCTGCTAGATCCAGCCATTTACTAAAACCAAAAAGGTCAGTGTGAGTATGTCACAAAACCATCATGTACTAATGAGGAAGATAAACATTATGATATACTTACTCATTCACTTTATCTAAAACTAGGACTCTTTCTGAAATCTTAACCATTATGGTAATGTCACTTATGCTTAAAAATACCCTATCCTCTAAAGTTATATAAACAGACCTTTGATACCAACTATAAGGCCCCAGCCTTAAACCTTACTTAATCTTGAGTTATTACTAGATTACACATTGAGGATCTTTTCAGGTTTAGAGTTTTAGAGAATTAGATCATGAAACATGCATTACATTCCACATTTAAACAAAGTGGTTACATAAAATACAGTAGTCATTCTTCACATGAACGGAAACATATTTAAAATAAAACATGGATTCTTTCTTGAAACATCCTTGACACTATCATCCCATCATGTACCTTTCCCTTGACATGTGAAAAACATTTCAAAAACCTGGGATGAGCACAAAAAGCTCAGTAAGGTTTATAAAAATATGGAAAGGAAACATGAGTTCATATATACATAAGAATGAAATAATACATTACCTATAAAACATAGGCACTTTAACATACCTCATCAAATCATTAATAAATCATAGAAATCATAAGACATAAAAGGTAACTTGAGGCATTCATAACATTCTTACGTAGGGAGTAACCCTCTTGGTTACGTTTGGAATACTCACCACAGTATATTACCTAAATCTAATTGGAGAAACCTTAACGTTTCACTCCTTCGCATTACCTAATGCATTGGAGAGCTATATCGGGCTCACCTGCCCTTAGTTTATCACGGAACCACCCGTCTTCATAATAATGCCCACGAACCTCAACATAATCGTATCACATAAAACATGCATAAAGGAAACATAACATTTCCACCTTTCAATCACAAGATATCAATACAACACATTGATATAAAAACATTATGAAAACCATTTTCAATACCAAAATAAAAGAAAAGTAAAACATGGTATTTATTTTTCTTTTAAAAATAAGGTATGGCTTGTAGAGGAAGCCGAATCTCAAATAATGGTCACGGCGGCAGAGAAGTCGTTGTCGCCGCATACGTACGACAAAACATTCCCTTTTGTCGTTTAGTAAAACGCTTCGTATAAAAAAGATTCCTTTTAGATAAACGTAAAATTCAAAGGGGTTTATATACCGTATAAAAGAAGGTTGTGTATAAAACAGAATATTCCTCAATGATAGGAGATTGAGACGAAGTCCCATACAAAGATGGTATCCTTGGTTTAACGATAAATCAATTACATAATTATGTGTGACAAACAAATACACCAAATATAAGTGGATATTAAGTGTAAAATAATCAAAGGTCATTCACACATATTCAAAGGATGACATATTCAATAACTACATGTTGAACCCAAAGAAATCGAAATTGGGTTAAGAAATTCCCTTGACAGCTTAACGGCGTCACATCAAAATGATTTGATGAGAGATACAAAGTGTATCTCATCACTTGGACATAAAATTTACATAAATAAGGATATATGAGAACATATCCCAACATAACAATATGTAAATTAAAAGACCCAACAAAAGATGTCTTTTAAAAAGAGGAGGGTGAAAGGTTCCCTTACCGACATGGGTATCTTTCGAAACATACATCTCGTGAAAGAAGGACAATACAACATTGATGTAAATACTCATAAAAGAAATTATATTACACAATGAGTAAAATAATGGTCAGTACATACACCACTCAAAGGAAATTGTGGCAAATGTATCACAAATCTCACGGGAATAAAAGTGAGATGAAAAAAACCCTTACGAAAACTCGGCAGCCTAATGGCGCCACATAAAACTTACAAAAAATGGATTGATGAGATCAAATAGGGTATCTCATCATATTAATATAAAGTTTATATAAAGAGAAATATAAAATAACATCACCCAACATAACAATGAGGAGCTTAAAAGAAGTGACATAAATGAGAGTACTTAAAAAGAAAGAGAGAGGTTAGATCTCTTACGAAAATTCGGCAGCCTAACGGTGCCACTCAAAACTTCCAAAATGGATTGATGAGAGAGAATAGGGTCTCTAATCACATGAACATAAAAATTATAGTAATATTAATATAAAAGAACATCCCAATAACAATAAATACGAGCTTTAAAAGGAATTACATAAAAGAGTGTACTTAAAAGGAAAGAGAGGAATAGGATCCCTTACCTCAAGTCCAACTTGTCTTGTTCGTTTCTTTATATTGCTGAATATTAAACTTTGGTCAATTAATAATTTCCTAATTACCTCCTTTAGAGATTATTATTCAGTTCATATCACATATTATAATGTTATAATAATTGTTTAATAATGTTAGTTCATATCAGACGTTTTTGTCGATGTTTGGTACATGAGTCAAAAATGAACTTGTTTGAAAAAAGATTTCCCATGTAGTTATAAGTAAATAATTTCCAGAATATTATTAATGATTAAAATATCATATATATCCAGTAAATATTTATTTTATACAATTCCATATCATTTGGACATAAAAATGAAAAGCACCGTTCATGGAGATGGTAGGTCGTACGTACGCATGAACGCTACTTTCATTTTTTGTCATATTAATGGAATGAAAACAAAATGAGAGAGATATATATATATATATGTTATAATTCCCGAATGATATCCATAATTTAGATGTAATATATTACATATATATCCATTATATATATGTACTTATAATATTACATAACATTTTGAGATAAGAAATGAAATTTACCGTTCTTGGAGACGGTAAGCCGTACGTAAGCATGAACGCTACTTCCATTAATATTTCATATTTAGTGGAATTAAAACATAATTATACATAATATTATTTTAATTCCAGTATGGTATCATATATAATATCATTAAAATATCCTTTCTACGTACCACATATGGTATTAACGAATCAAATCACTTTGAGGGGGCGGTAGTCCGCACTTCCTTAAATGAAGATATCGCATTTACCAATAATGGAAACCATAAAGGTACACCATAAATGAAAAATACAGAATCTTAAGTAAAACATAAACATATTAGATATCATATATAAATATAGTGTCATCTTAATGTCCACCTTTTAAGGTGCTAGAAGAATGTTGAACAATCATCGTTTCAGGAGGCAGAAATTCGCCATCCACAGAAACAATATGTTCTTTAACCATTAGATGTAGGTGTGTGTAATTGTAGCTCGAATCCTTCTTATAAAAACATCCTAGTATATTGAAGATACTGTATTTTTTACAAAACATATGAATAAAAATATTTTAGGGGGTTGGAGAAGGAAAATAAAACAAAAGGACACAAGTGAAGACATTACCTTAAAATCGGGTAACTCCCATTGGTTTGAGCTCAAAGGCTTCCTTGGGAAGACTTCTGCCCAAAGTGATTCTTCAAGGAGTTATAGAGGGATGTGGAGAGACAAAATGGGCAGTGGTGGCCGAGAAAATGGATTTGGAAGTGTGGGTAAGGAGGTAGAGGTGGGGGCCTTTTATAAGAGGAGAGGAGGGGCACTCTTGGAAAGATATAAAATGTAACTTTATTTTCAAATGAGTTTCGGATATTAATGGTCCCACATTGATGTGTTTCGAGGATAAGGTGATAATGGTTTGAAATCCACACATAAAATAGGTTTTGGACATGTGTAGGTCTTATATTTTACATTGTCTTTCTATTTTATTTAAATCCTTTATTAGTGAGGTAATCACTGCATCATCATGATGTCATACATAACATAATAAATTTAATGTCTAAAAATTATAAAACAAATATCATGATTTAGAAAATCTTTTTAGATTTCCAATTAATATTTATAGTCCAAAATATCATTTATGTAGTCGAAATTAAAAATATTTTACTTAGGTGATACATTATTTGTTACATTTAACATTCTTTAAAAATAAAAAGATAAAAAGTCACTTTCTCACAAAAGTGATTCCATGGGGCCCCCAAGTTTGGTACAAGGAATCCCATGGTCGTAAATGAGACAACCAGTAGCCTTAGGACACATGTTGTGGTCATTTTTTATTATTATGATATTATTTTATTGTCTTTAACTACCTCATTACTCATTAATCAAGATAATTAAAGATAATTACCGTCGTTACTATTCATAATTTCCAAAAACAAAAGAGTCTTAATTACATAATTTGGAACTTATGATTCCAAATATTTAATCCATTTTACCAAATTCCAAACACATAAATTTCAATAATTAATTTAAAAAAAATTCGTTGTCAAAACAAATAGCGGGTTTTTTAAAAACAATATTTATGAAAAGTTTGGTACTTGTTTATGCATAATTCCAAAGTGAAATTAATCCAAATGACCATAATTGAATTACATGGTAAAAATATATTCTATTTAAAATTTAAAACAAATTAAAAATATATTATAACCATATAATTAAATTATATGAAAAAGCAGTTTTTATGTAAAATGCAGTATTTTTCACTATTCATTGAAAAATGAACATTGTCAGAAAAATACAAAAAAATAACCCAAGGTAAATTTCAATGTCTCAATCATAAATAATATGTTTATTTTAAAAATAGAGCTTATAAAATTGTCAAAAGTTTGATTTAAAAATGGTTTTCCATCAAAATGTTGTAAAATAATCTTTTAAAAATACTAGTGTATTCAATGCTTAAGATTGGATTAATTTGTATTTTAAGCCTCTAAATTTTATTGGATAAAAGTAAAAACATTTAACACACATATATAATCATAATTTAGTTATTTATATTCATTCCCACCAATACAACGGCTATGTGTTAACTACTATTTAAAATAATATTATTTTATTATTAGAGTGCAACGTAAGATTTCAAAGGAACTCGTTGTTGTGTATTGGGTAAGCCATCGAGCATAGAATTCCATTTAATTTAATATTAAATTTTTTTCCACAAATAGGGATAAATATATAAATGTCATATTCTTTATTTACCTGGGGTGTTACAATTGTGGCAAAGATCATTGAGATTATTCTTAGAGAATGGGAATCTAAAATAATATCTCTTGATGATACTAAGATTTTATGGGTGTTAATATTAGATGATTTAATTTAAACTCTTAGGAAATAAGAGAGTAACTTTAGGAGATATAATAAAATATGAAAATATAAAAAGTTGGAGTATATTTTTATTCTACATAAAGTGTTTCAAATATGATTAGATCATGAATTTTATTTTACAATATAATAAAAATAAGAAGGTTATAGTTGATACTCAAAGTAGTTCTACCAAAAAAATTTATAATTACCTTTCCCAATTACCACATAGAATGAATAAGATAGTTGGAAAAAAGGACTACAGATACAAGTATAAAATTATTTCTATGATAGGCATGAGAATAAATATTATTCTGAGATTTTTTGTTATGAATTTATGAAATATATTCACATAAGTCCATATTGTATAGGATTGAATGAAAACTATAAGAGGGATAGAAATTATGGTAGAAATACTAATAAGTACTAAAAGTATAAAAGAAATAAAAACATGAAAGAAACTAACACTTTATATTAATGTAGAAGAGATTTTTTTCAGAAAATTATTCAGATAGTAAAAGTTATAATTAGATAAATATAGTTTCTATATTTGAGATTTCAAATAACAATAATTGCTTCATTGCAAGGGTTTTTGATTAATCCTTAACCAATTATACATTGAATGAAAATTATTCTAATTCAAAAAGTAAAAATAATCATACATATTCAGATGAGGAATCTTCTTCATCATAAATGGATAATAATATAACTACCTTGGAATAAGTTTCTCATTTTCTAAAATTTTATAAAAATAGAATTGTGATGTTTTTAAAATACTCTATCGTGTTAAGGAATATTTTTGTAAACAAAATTTCATAATTTCAAAATAGTCTCCTAAAATATAAAATCATTGAAAAGAGTTAGTGAAATATAATTTTGATAAATTATATATTTCAATATAATTGTAAGGATCAAAATACACTACATCCAATCGGAGTTGATATTTATTTTTTCAACTAAATTATAAAATTTTGTTTCATAATAGATTACTATAAAAATAAAATTTTAGTAAGGGTGATTTTTATAATTTTTACTTACAAAAACAACTCATAGGAATGTTTTTGGAATAGTTTTTACTAATTTATAACCAAATTTCCAAATTAGCTATTTTATTTTAAAAAGTGAAATCATTTATAATAAGTGTCAAAGTGGTATACATTAGAAAGGGTAGCATTATTTAAATATAGAAAAATACTTATGATTTCATAAATACAATTTTTCTAAATAATTAACAACAATTCAACAAAGACAATTTAAACATATGAATATTCCTAAAACACTTTTTTCTAGCATTGGTGCACCCAACCAAATTTGTTCACTAAAACCCTAATTTCATTAACATTGGGAAAATAATATGTGTAGTAGAAAAAATATATTTTTTACATGTTTATAGAGTGTTGTTAGGACCTGAAAAAAAATAATAATTTATTCAAGAATATTATTAGGTTAAAATGTTTAAAATTCACTTTTGGTGACAAAGAACAATGAGAAATATATGGTTTAGTTAATATCGTTATTCATTGAAAATATTTAATTTCAAATATTTTTTTTGTTTTAGGATGTAAGAACAATCTTATTAATATATAATAATTATGTTATGTGTGTTATCTTGTGAACATCGAGAATTATAAATTTATTATTCATATTTTAGAAAACATGTCTATCCTTTATGTCGACAAGCATGATAATAAATACGCAATGAATTTAGAAGACCTTAAAATCCAAGATATACCTTGACATAGGGGAATAGAAGACCAATCATAGTTGTGAATTATACTTTTAGGACACAATAATGGTGTAAAAGTAGTTAAAATTTCTATTAAAGGACGATTTAGATATCTACTATAGCTTAGGTTTAATTGTTCTAATGTTTTTTTCCATTTGCAATTTCGAAAGTAACACAAGTTGATTTTTAAATTTCTTATTGATGTTCAAATTTATGATGTTTTATAGTTATTGCACATGAATTAATTTGATCCTACAAAAACATGATGTATAGGTAAACAATATTATGAATATTTTTTATTTGATTACTACTATTGATATACATGGGATTATTTTCATTAAAAAATGTCAGAATCCATATTCTATTTAAAAATTTTCTGTACCATGTTTTGAATTAAAAAAACTATAACTATGATAATTATTCATAGTGGTCATGGTAGAAATTTGTTAATTCTAAATTTTAAACCTTTTGTAGTAAAAAAAGGGTTAATTTAAAATATCTCAGCACTTATAACTCTATATAAATATAGAGGATTAGAAATAAGAAATATAAATTTTCAGTAGATTACTAGAACCATGTTGATTCAATACTCAATTGATGAAAATTGTTTTGTCTAGAGCCATTAATTTTTCCTACTATACTATAAATCATATTTTAATATGTTCTTTTATTAAAAAACTCATTATAAGTTATGGATATTAAGAGTTCCAAAAACATTCTCACTTCAATGGTTTAAGATGTAAATAAATAATTATGAATACTATAGATAATTTACACAAATTATTTCATAAATTTATGAAGGGATATTATATGTTTATTCTAAAACTAGTAAGTCTTATTGCGTTTTCAGTAAAAATTAGTATTTTTATGAAACAATGCATGTCAATTTTGATGGAACTGATCCATTTTCTTCCAAAAAAATCAATCAAAATATTCCGATGATATTTAAGAAATTAAATTTCAACCCATGTTGGAAATTTATTCTCTTGAAAGAATTAATGAAGAATATTTTTTGAAATTTATACCTCAAAAATAATTTCAACCAATTGTTGATGAACAGATTTATAAAAATATAATAAACCAAATAATACTTTAGAATCATCTTAGTGATAATATCAATGGTTATGTTGATCAAACATATATAACAAAAAATTACTTAAGAAATGTAGTTGAACATTGTTATTTTTTATCTAAATTTGAAACTAAGACTCTATATAGGTCTTTAGGTGATGTATGTTTGATAAATTCTATATAGGATGTAGTTAAAAAAATTTAGAGGAATAAATTTTAAAATATAGTTGAATGACCTAATGATTCTCTTGAAATTGGTGTAAATTGTGTTTTTAGAAATAAATATTATTAGAATGGTTCCAATGTTAGAAATTATGTTAAACTTGTTCATAAATATTATAATAATAAAAAATGCATAGACTTTGGATAAAATTATCTTCCAGTAGATATACATGACATTATTTTTATACTTATTTCACATGTAACATTTCCAAATTTCACTCTTTTTTAATGGATAAAAAGTGTGAATTATATAATGGATATGTACATGAGTAATATTATGTATAACAACCCCTGGTATTGAAAATAAAATCTCCGGATCATATATTTAGACTTACTAAAGGACTTAATGGACATAAAAAATTCCCTAGAGTCTGGTATGATAGATTAACCATATTTTTGTTAAAATATATATATTTTTATGTTGTTGTAGATCCATCACTTTTTATTAAAAAATTCATTAAAGAAACCACCATTATTCAAATTTATGTTAATGAATTTATATTTTGGTCATTTAAATAATATTTCACAAAATACATTGCGGATCTTATGATATATTAGTTTTAGATAACCAGGATGGGAGAATTAATACTTTTCTACTATTTTAAATCTCAAGAAAATTATAAGGGACTTTTGTATCTCAACATAATAATATTAATAATATTTTTAATAAATTCAGATATTAAAACACTAAAAGCATAATAACTTCTACGGGAACCTCAAACACTTAAGATATTGAGGAAACCATAGAAAATAATTTAATTTTTTTATAGGAATGACTAGAATTTTACTATACTTAATAGCTAGTCAAATAGATCTAATTATTTTTGTATGTTTATGTAAAATATATCAGTCAAATCCAATATAGACCGATATTAAACTATTATGAAAATTTATCTTAAGTTAACTATAGATATTGGATTATTTTATTCTTATAGAAATAATTATGAATATAATTTTTTTCAGATGCTGACTCTCATGGATGTGAAATAGATAAAAAAAGTACATAAGGGACTTTTAATTTCTTAGGATAAGTTTTATGTTGATGTTATTTTAATAAAAAACATTCTATATCACCTTCCACTATTGAATCGTAACATGTGGAGGCTGGAAGTTGTTCGGCTCAGGTGTTGTGGATGCAACACACACTCACTAAAGTTTACTTGAGTTTTATTAAAACCTCAATTTTGTGTGATAACAGTAGTTCCATTTTATTATATATAATACTATCACATTACTCATGATATAATTACATATATATAACAACCATATCCTTTAGTATCACACAATAAAAAGTGATATCATTTTATAATTCATCAGAACAAAAGGGCATATTGCTGATATTTTTACAAAACCTCTTAATTCCAAAATATTTGAATTCAATAAATAAAATCTTTGAATGGTCCATAAAAAATTATCACTAATATGTACTTCATATATAAATCATTTCATTATAGTAGTGAACTACAATAAATGAGGATTACATATCTTCTGTTTTTCAAAAAAAATAGTCTCAGAAAAAACTTTGTGATGGAAACATTCAAGACATAAATTTGAATATAAAATTTATGCAAGATGTTTTGTTAATAATTTTTTTGTTAATAATTTTAAATTATAATTTTTTTTAATAAATTATTTTCCAAAGATTTTATTTAGAAATAATTCAATTAAAATATTTTGTTACAAATTTTTCCAGATGAAATTTTCATTACAAAATATTCAGTTAATCTTTGATATATAAAATTTCTATGGATTTGAAAATATTCTAAAAATTCAATAATTTCATATTCATAAATAATCCATCTGTAATGATTTTATAAATTCATATTTGAAAGGTTAATTTATAAGTCTACTAGGTTTTCATCTATTTATTGTATAATTCTTATTTTTTTGTACTACTTTTAACATATTTTCAAAATTATGGATATTATCATACATGATTAATGACCAATAAAACAAATATAACAATCCAAATAAAAATAAGGAGTTTATAAATATGTTTTCCAAATTTGTGATTCATTGATTAGAACTAGCAGTTTTATCTCACCTGTTATATCTAGGGAAATAAAATTATCTCTCTCTCTATAGGCTATAAATATGGGAGTGGGTTGTCTCTTTCTACTCACTACTTCTCCCTACTACCAGCTCTTGGCCCTCTATTTCTCCTCTGTCCAATCTTTGGTTGTTCGTACTATCTCCTTTATGAACTCATGGATTTTTCTAAAAATAATTCTATCAGACTTCCAATGAAATAATGGTTTATTGAGAAGGTAGTGTTTGATTAATTTGATTCACTTCTGAAGATATTTATAATTTCACAAGTATGGGAATCATAGTATATTTAAAAGGAGTAATTTTATTACCATTATCCAAATTTGGTAACTAAATTTTATTCATATACTTAATTTACAGATAAATATGATTTGAAATATGAACCTTTTGAGTGGTCAGAGAAAAATTATATGTTAAATATTAATCCAATTATAGATCTAGATAAAATTACATTGGATTGAGAAGAAAATTTGGTTACATATATGTTTTTTAAAATGATGGGAGCATTCAAAAAATAAAATATAGAAGCCTCCCTATTTTCTTCAAAAGAAAAATCATTGAAGGTAGATTATCTCAATCCAGAAAGCTGACTAATGAAAATTGGGATATAGAATTTCCTTATTTTTAGGAAAGGTGATTGGGACACCTTGAATGTTCAAGATATATATGTACTATATTTTCTTTGTAATATGAGGAAATCTAATTTTTTGAAATTTTTTTTGAATATGGTTAAGGCAGTAAAATAAGTTATGTTAAAAGTGAAAATTCATTTGTATCTAGTGTTTATCAAAATAGTCTTGGTTAACATTGTGATAGTAATGAAAATTTAGAATATTTCAATTTATGTGAGAGACAATATTTCTTCAATTAGTGAAGAGATTATTTCCTTGATGAGGTTGATGTAAGACTTTTCTAAGAATAAATTTTCTTATAAGTCAAAAAAAATTACATCCAGAGAGTGAGTAAAACTAGTTAGTGATAAGTTTTAAAATAGGAAATAATTGGACAAGTCTCCTACCATGACAAGAACAAAACCCAAAAAATTAGTTGAATATTTCATGGGTATTTTTGAAAAATAAATAGGATAATAACCATGAGGATCCAACTATTCGATTGGATAAAGAAAAATATATATAATCAAATGAGAGGACATGTAAAAATAATAAGAGATAAATATTAAGTGAAAATATGAAAAGAAAATTTATGGAAATGTTTCTAGATACATTCTTAAGAAAAAAATTTATTCAAGTATGGGTAAAAATTATTACAAAAGGTAATTCTCATATGTCTAAATTTCTAGATGATCATAAGTCTTAGATTCTATAAGTTCAAGTGATAGAACTATTACTTTATCATTTTCTTTTGGATAATTCCATGTTTGTTTCTATGGTTATTACTCAAGATAAAACCAACAAGGATAAGGAATTAACTAAACAAACACCTCTAAAAAATTTATTAGGAAACAAGAGACTAATGTCTAAATATTAAAATTGATCAATAGTTGGAATAATAGTTAAATCTTGAAGAATTACCAGCATCACAATATATTTCTTTATCTATGAATTATATTAATTTTATTTAATTAAATATTCCATAGAAATATGTTTCGGTAGAAATTGAGTAGTAATCAAAAGTAATAATTATAAAAAAAATATCATCATGTTCTTCATAATGATGATGTTAATGATACTGATATTAGGGGGGCTATTTATGATAGCGATTATGGTAGTGATAGTGATAATGGTTGTGATAAATATGAAAGAGTAGTGATGGAAGTTTCTAATGATGTTAAGGATCAAGAAGTGTCTATGAGAGATTAATCATCTAGTCCTCTATGACTTTAAATTCCTAATGACTCTTTTGATTGCATTAATTATCTTCGTTATTAACCTTTTAATATAAAAGAGATGGAAAAAAATTATTTGAATGAGGTTATTTATATACTGGATTCTATAAGAGAAATATTTCTGGACACACTTTCAATGTGTAAGTATTCACAAAGTATGTTTTATTTTTTAGAGAACTAAAATTCAGTGAAAATTATTTTTAAAAAAAAAATTCGAAAATAAGTAGAATATTTTTTTTAGAGGAGCAGTTCAAGTAGATGGATGTAATTTGAAAGACACTATTAGATATATGATATTTTTTGAATCTTTTTGGAAATATAATGAATATATAATTGAGAAAATTTTAGGATTAATAAATCTAGTTTCCAATGATGAAATAAGTATGAATGGATAATATTCTATGTCCATTGGATAAATTGATAATTTAACATTATTTGTGATGATTAAAGATGATGAATTTTAAAATATTTCAAAGATGTTTTATGTTTTCGACATAATTAGTTGTAAATTTTAATAAAGTGGATGGATTTCAAGAGGTTTATCAAGTTTTAAGGAATAAATTTTTACTTTAGAAGAAAAAGTGGAAATTTTATAGAAATTAGTTTCAATTATTAAAAATACTCAAGATGAATGTTCAAAAGTATAAGTAAAAGATGATAAAAACACAATTTATAAGAATTAAAACAATAAGATCCATGTACTTGCATATGGCATTTCATAGTTGAAAAAAACTTTACTAGAGTTAAAGAAAGATTAATAATATATAAATAAAATTAATATGATTATCAAAGGCCTAATGAAGAATGAATGAGATTTTTTTATATGAAATAATTTGAAACTATTTTGTAATAACTATAACTTATTTTCAAATGGATATATATTTTTGTGAATGGATGTTCAATCCAAGTTATTTTTGAATGATTTTTCCAATTTCTTATGTTTTGTATTTTTGTTAGTTTTTAATAAATATCTATAAATTTTATAGTATAATTTTTTGTGTTTTGTAGAAATTATTTTCCCTAAGATTTAAATTACACATTTTATGTTCTATAAAACCCTTATTTTGATAAATTAAAATGGGGACGAAGGGTTTACAAATTATGAGAATATAAATTTTTTGAGCTTTTGACAAAAAATATTTTTAGGATATAAATTCTAAAATAAATGGGGTAAAATCTTAGAGAAAGAAAACAAAGAGGGAGAAAAAACATTATAAATAAAGATAAAATGGAAGTTTTATAATTCTGGATGAGTAAGTTTTTATCTTAAATATTTTTTATCTTTTAAAATATATGTTTTGTTCTTGTAAAAATGGGGATGTTGTGGAGTCGAAATTCCATTCTACAAAATATAACCTAATTTTGAAAATAAAAATACATTTTCATAATGTATTTGTTTCACTAACTTTTCTACATCCCCAGTTTTAAGTATGATTTTATAGTAAACATGTTTTTTCATATAGAAGAATATCAATTTATTAGATGGAAAAAATTACCATATTTGTATTGTCTTTTTTTAATGTTTAGAAACATTGTCTCTTATTTGTGAAAAAAAGATTTATAATTGTATCGAAGTCAGAAAATAACTTTGTGATAACTGAATAATTTATATTAATACATTCAAAAAAACATTTTCTTAATGGAAGCATCATGTTTTATTGATGTAATTTTCATTAAATCTTCCAAATAGTGATATATTTTTTTACAAACAAATTAATTACAAATTGATAAAATATTAACACAGTATGATGTTGTGTAAACTTACAAGCATCAAAAACATTTGAGTATCAATAAGGAGATTATTTTGAGTAAGTTTCAACCACCTCTAAGATTCACCTAATATAACCACTAGAGATTTAGCAATAAATAAGAACCATGATCATCAAGGAGAGATATTTTTATGTCACCAAATATCAAGAGTTTATGTAAATTCCATGTAACATATTTTTTACTTTGCGGGCTCTTGGTGTAACATTTTAGAGTCTTTTTTGTAAGACATCCATGAGAGTATTATTTATAAATTCCTTATAATTTTTTTTTAATTATCAATTTGATCTATCTGATCAATGGTTTACAGGGATAGGAAGATAAATGTGTGTCTTATCCTTTTGATCGAAGGATCCTATGGAAAGGAAAATAGAGTACTTCTAATCTAAGTATAAAGTGATTCATTGCTTAATGAAATATGAAATTTATGGTTTGGTTAGGATTGTGGATACCTAGATATAGGGTTATTGATTTATTTATGTCTTAATGTTACAAAGTTGATAAGTTATTATAATAGTTCTATAATTTTTATTTACACAGTATTTATGAATTTCATTATCCTTTTTATATATGTACTATTTACTATTGTGTAATATATAGAGAATTGTTAATTGGTTTGTTAAAAACATTTCTATACTATTATAATTAGACATAATGTTCATCCAAAAATCCTTCTGAATGAGGTTACCTATTTTTTTAAGTATTATTTTTATAAAATACTATTCACCCACTATAGACATTTTATTAGTATTTAATCATATAGTTCTATCTATCTTGCCCTGTAATAGATAAATTGTTCTGTGATGGGCCACAATGGCCTCTCCTATGTAATATTATCCCAATAACCTATATAAAAGTTACCCAATGTTATAAAATTATAATTATGTGTCACTTATATATCAAATTTTATGATATATGATCATTATGAAATCAACCCATGATTCCAAGAGATCATTTTTATAACATAATATATGTTGTAAAGGAGACATGGCACTCTATTTTATAGTTACATGAAAAGAAAAAAAACAAAATTATCATTTTCAATTAATACCTATATTGTACATTGAAATATGTTGAAAACGAATGTATTAATTTATATCACCTACTATTTTATCACTTATCATATTAGGTGATTACATCATAGTTTATGACATAAAACATCTAAAGACTAAGCATTGTATAATTTCTATATCGTTTATGATTATATCTATCAAAACATCAAAAGTGATGTTTTTTCTGAGATGGTGATGTATAATGACCCTATAAATTTACACATATTATCACATGATTTTTATAATAATTAACCATTAATGACAATACAAGGATCATAATGTCTACTGTCTATTGAATATTAGGTACATAATAAGAAAACTTTAAACCAAAAGAATATATCTTTTATTTAATCATTATAATGATATCATAATTTACTTTGAGCTCTTAAATTTTAATAGGACAGCCAAGGGAATACACGAACAATGGGATGAGCTAAAAATCCCAATAAGGGAATAAACATATGAATAAAGCATAGAACATGGGTTATAAGGTGAAACATTATGATATAAAAATCATGAAACATGAGTAAACATAAGGAACCATAACAAATAGAACAGAAGATCATGTAGTCATGGAATTATTGGAATGTTTAATCAAATATAACATGGAATTAACACTATTCAAGTATAACTACCAATAATATATCACATGGTGGACAAAGTCCCATAAATTAATCTGGTTTACTCCCTGTCCCAACAAGACATCTCATAAGAAAAAACATTAACCAATGAATTGGAGAATTATATGGGTGAACCCATCATAACATGTTCATCCATATGTTTTCCACATGAATAATCAAACATAATAATTAAACATAAGAGTTACATGTGGAATGAAATGGGCATTATAATCATCTCATAAGGCATTACAAATGGGTGTATCAAAACTATGCACATAAAAGGATAGATTTAAATCATACATTGATAATAATAATTGAAAATGTTCATAAATAATTATAAATTATTTCCAAACTAAGTGAAATTATGTAAAAATAGTGTTTCAAAAACATTATAAATGAACTAGTTTAGTGCAGTTTTGAGGGAAAATATTGAAGAGTATTTAAAAATGACAATAGAATATTTTTTTCTTAAAAAACGAAATGGAATAAGATATTTTTCATTATAAATAGTGTGATTTAAAAAAATAGATTAAAACATATTATGGATTGTACTTGAAAATAGATAAGAAATTTGGAAGTTCACTTTAATCGGGATTTCTTATTTGGAGAAATTGAGAAGGGAACATTATAAAACATGTATTTAACCATAAATACAAGAATAATTAGACTAGATATATATTTTTTGAAAATAAAAACATAATTTATGAAGATAAAATTAAAATAATTAATAATTAATTTAGGTTAAATAGAGATAAAGTGTAACACGAAGAACAAATAAAGGTTCAGAGAGAATCCCTTACCTTATAAAGTAAATTGTTATGCACTTGCACATAATGTCTTGGGTATTCAATTTAAATACATTAATAATATAAATAAGAACCTATTTATCATATATTTGATTTATTTTAATTTAATTAGGTCAATTTATGGCTATATATTTGAGTTTCAGTTTTTAATTTTTTCATTTCAATAGCATTTGTTTCATGGTTTTCTTTATCAGTTCCCTTGAGTTTTATTATGGAAGTTATTCTCAAATTTAAATTACTCTCCACAAGTGAAATTATATTGTATTAAATAACTTCTATAGATTTAAATGATTCCATATATCATTTTATATTTTTACATGATGATGATTCATTAAAAAAATATTCATAAATACTGATTAGTTTATTTTGGCCATTATTAAGACCATCATGAATAAGTATTGTTTTATTTAATATTATGTTTATATATTGGTTCCATAACATGAAATAAGTTCTAACATAAACATTAAAATCCATTTTAACAATTATAATGGTTTTATGACTAGACTTGATGAAGGTATTTGAAAATGAAAAATCTTAGTCCACGAAGGTGATGAATTGACACTTCACAGATGATGTTTTCATTTGTTGAAAAATATGGGAAGAGAATATAATTGGTGATGGATATACCATTAATGGAATAAAATTTCAGTATATAAACTATAATTTAGTTATAATTTAATTTTGAATAGGGGAGGTTATAATTAGATAAGAAAAAAATCGATGTTAAAAGAGAAATAAAGAGGGTTTTATCTCTTGAGTGATGTCTCCATTAGAACCTCTTTAGGGCACATGGTATTGGTATTTTTATGAGACCAGAATGGATATAATGTCGATAAGATGTTTTGTAGAGGGATTGGTAATAATATAATAAATATAATAAAATTATAAGGTGTGTGGTGAAGAGGTGGTGAGGGGTGGTATTTATAGGGGAGAGGTGTATTTTTTTATTATTAAATTCACTTATTTATTATTTTGGATCAAGACTATCAATAGTGTTGATTATTATGAATAAAAATAGTAACTAGTACATGTTATTTTGAACTATTTGGTGCTAACCTCATATAGAAATCATCAATGACTCGAATATTAATTTTTTTACTAGTAATGTTAAATACCGTAAATTACTATATTTCCCCATTGGCCAAAAATTCAAATATTTTAGAAAAATAAAACAAATTACCATAAATATTTTTTGATGTTTATAATTGATAAATGCATTCCATTTTATAAAAAAATAATTTTCTAAATATGATTATTTAATTTTTTAAATAAAATCATTTTTACACACAAAAAACCGATTTTATTATGATAATCGTTTTTATGAAGCCTTGAAAAATTAATTTCAGACACTTAAACTTATATTATAATTATAAGACAAAAAATATTAATTTATGAATCTATTTTATGAAAATAATTTTAGATTTAAATCATTATATTCATTATGAAATTATAAATCAACATTTATGTTTAATAAAAATACTGAGACATAATTTAACCATTTTATAAAAAGTTATTTACTGGTTATAAGATATAAATATACTTTATTTTTATTTATAAGTTTCCATAATTTTATTTATAAATTCATAGTTTATGTGACTATTCTATTGGCTAATTTACTATTCAGAATGGTTATATTACTATTTTAATGGTCAAGTTACTATTCTATCAGTATATGTTCCTTAATTTATAGAAATAAATCTTATTTTATACATTATTCATTTAGAATGTTTTTATTGTATACTCTATGTGATTTTATGTGATTTATACATTGTGAAAAAATTATAAAAAGGTAATTTCAATTGATAAAATCTATGATCATTACATTCTTCCCCTTATGAAATTTCACCCGTGAAATTTCGTTTTATATACCATGATGAAGAAAAGTGAGTGTTCTTATCCTTTGACACTTCCTATGGTTCCCATGTTTCATCTGTGTACCTATGGTTCAACCATATTACTTTTACTAGGTGAGTAGTCTGGTTGAGTAGAAATTTAACTCTATGGTTAATGATCCTCATTGGTTGTTCTTCATATGAGAGGTCGTTCTCTAGTTGTACCACCTATGGATTCATAACATGTGAGGTATATAGTATGTACTTCCTCATGATTTATACATGAAATACAAAATGTACTTGAGACATGGTAGGTGGATGTGGTAGTCTATAAGCTACAGCATTAACACGATCATAAATATTGAAGGGGCCAATGTACCTGGGACTCAACTTTACTTTCTTTCCATGTCTTAGAATCCTCTTATATGGAGATATGCAGAGAAACACCATGTCTCCAACCTCAATGTATAGGTCCCATCAAATATTATCTATATAGATCTTCTATCAACATTATTGTACCTTGATGGGAATATATATGGTTTTCACCTTTTTATCATTTCAAATCCTAGCATCTTACATTCACTAACTTCATCACGAAATTTCAATGTTCTATATATTTCCTATAAAGGACATCATACTGATACATTTTTATGCTTAAGGGGAATCTATTGTTGTATGCTACCACAAACAGAGGTAGATGTTGGTCCTATCCTCCCTTAATGAATATAGAATATTCTCTCAACATGTCTTCTAGTGATTGAGCATTCTAATCAGATTTTCCTTCAGTTTGAGGGTGATAAGTCGTACTAAAGTTCAATATAGTGTTTGGAGAATGATCATTACTTTTCCAAAATATATAGATAAATCTTAAATCTCAATTAGATACAATCTATATTGGCACTCTATGAAGCCTAAAAACGTTTTTTATGTGTATTTGTGAAATCTGATCTAGTGAGAAGTCCTCTCAAATTGTGATAAAGTTAGTTATATTTATAAGACAATCCACAAGGACCCATAAGGCATCATTTACTTTAGATGTCTCTATAAGTCCATTAAAAAAATTACATTGTGACATTTTCCAATTTATAAGTTGGTATGAGTAATTGGTACATTATCCCCTTAGACTTTTTTCTTTCATCCTTCACTTACTGACATACCAGGAAATATGATGTATATTCAACAATATCCTTCTTCATATCATCAGAACAATAGTTCTCTTGGTGGTCTTTATGCATCTTTTTGATTCTTGGGTGAATAGAGAAAGTTAAACTATGTGTATCAGTCATTATATCTTTCTTTATATATTATACGACACACATTTTTGTTACCCAAATTCAATGACTCCATCATCATCAATTTTCAACCCTCACGATTCCCCATTTCTTATTGTATCAAACTTTTCCTAAATGTCTTTACCATATCATTGAGCAGCCATTATGTTGTATATAATGGATGGATGATAAATATTTTGAGAAATGATTTATGACGTATCTTACTTAAGTATTCCCTTGTACATCCATTGGAAGTCTAAGAATATTGGATCCTTCTAGATTCTAATCATTGATAAAGTTATCAAATCCTTTCTGCTTAGAGCATCATCCACGTTATTTGTTTTACTAGGACGGTAGTGGATTGAGATGTTATAATTCTTCCTGAGATATAACCATATTCATTGGAGCATATTAATATCATTATATGTGAATATATATTTGAGGCTCTTATGACCAGTTTATATCTCACACTTTACCCCATAAAGATAATGTACCTATATTTTAAATGACAATATCATAGCTTCCAACTCCACATCATGCATCAGATAGTTTCCCTCATTAATTTTCAATTGGCTTGAGGCATAATCTATCACTTTATCATTTTTCATTAGTACAAAGACTTATCCCTTCATTGAAGTATCATTTTATACCACAAATATATCCACACAAGTCCATATATTGTGTACTAGTGCAGTGATAAGCCATCTTTTAAACTATTTAAAGTAGTCTTCACATTCAATGGTCTAGGTAAACATTACACACTTCTAAGTCATCGTGGTTAGTGAGTTTGAAAATCATGAGAAGTTCTTTACAAATCACTGGAAATACCTTGATAGTCTAAGAAAACTATGGATCTCTATTACATATGTTAGCCTAAGTCACTCATCAAATGCCTTTTTCTAGGAAGGTTCTATAGATATCCCTTTTATAGTGATTAAATTCCCCAATAATGATACTTCCTCCATCAAAAAAACACATTTACATTAATTTTCATATAGTTTCACCATTCAATTTTTTTATTACAATATTCAAATGCTCCTCATTCTCCTCCTTTCTTTAAGGGTGTATCTAAATATCATTGATAAATACTACTAAACAACTTTCAAGGTAATATCTAAAGACTCTATTCATTATGTCAATGAAAATTTTAGATCATTATTGAGTCTGGAGGGAATCATTATGAACTCATAGTTTCCATAACTTATATGAAAGGCATACTTAGTAATATCTTTCTTCTTCATTTTAAATTACTGATATCCTGACCGAATGTCTACTTTTGATAAATACTTGGCACCACATAGTTAATTGAAAAAATCATATTTATAGGGAATGTGATACTAGTTTTTATTGGGATTTTTTAGGATCACGATAATAAATGGATATCTGCATTGACCCATTATTCATTTTTATAAAGATGAATGGTGAACCCCATGGTGAAGTACTCAGGCGTATAACTCATTATTCTTATTATCTTGTAACTAGTTCTTTATTTCCTCTAAATAAATGGGGACCATTCAAAAAGGTTTTCTGATATATGTAGAGATCCAAGAATAAGTTCAAAGGAGAAATCAACCTCTCAGTTAGAAGGAAGAGTATGAAATTATTTTGGGAAGACAATATTGTAGTCCCTCACAATGGGAATGTCTTCAAGTATGATCCTCTCATTTGTCTTGATCATTTATTTTATATATGATTTCTCATAAGGAAATAATATCCACAATTGAGATTATGATTTGGACGAAAATTAAACTTCCGCTTTACCCATGTATATAATTAGAGGACTCCTCAGGATGTGAAGATTATTCTACCATTCTCATTAGTGTATGGTAGATTTATATAAAGATATACAATAAATTCCCAATATAGAATCAAAATTTACTAATGGAAGTAAACTAAGATTTTATAGGAGGTTCAGTAGAAAAAAATTATCCAGGATAGAGTAATATACATTGGAATTAGTAATTCCCCATTTTCTATTCTTGTAGAAAACTCAACCACCATATTTTATGGTGGTGTTTTCATAGTTATACTAAACTTGAAAGATATGGAAGAATGCGTAGAACCAGAATCAAATAATACAGTTTCTATTATTGAATGAATAACCATCCTAGCTATCACAACATCATTTTCAGCTTCCACCTCTGTAGTAGTGATAACATATTCCCTTCCTTGTTGCCTTAGAGTTTGTTATTTTTAATTACCTCCAACAACCATTGGCTTAGTGAAATGGATCGAATGGATCCCATGTTACTTGCAGTAGAAACACTAAACCGAAATATGAGTGTTCATGTGAACCTTCATTTATTCTTCTCCATTAGTGGTATTATTCATATTCCTTTAGTATTTATTAGCTATATCCCCATCTCTTAAACATTTTAAAAATCCCAGGGTCCCCCTTAGGAAATTTCTAGGATGCTTCTACCCACACTTTTGACATGTGGGGTGTTGATATTTCATTCCATAATGGAATTTATCTATTGATCCCCACATATTAAAATCCATTTTTTCCTTTTTATCTGCAGACCCCATACACCACCCAGAGTCATTAGTCTTCATTACATCGTTAATGGAATAACTGAAAATATTCTCATAGCTGTCAATGGTCCAAATTGATAATTCTTTTCAGAAAATTGGATTTAGTATAATAAATATGTGATCCACCTTACCTTTTGTGTTCACGAAAATGTTGAAGGTGTATCTTTGAAGTCCAGATATGTATTATTCATATGCCTTGATAGACTCATCTTCCTTTTTCTTTAGTCTAAAGAAATCCCTTATCATCTTATAATGGAGTATTTGAGAAAATGTTTTATTGAAAAACTTTTTCTTGAATGATTACCATTCCATGGAATCAATTTTCTTATTATACATCAGGTTATTGATCAGTCTCCACCACAGATCTAATTATCCATAAAAAAGATAGAACCTTAGCCTAACTTTCTCATCTTCTGAGCACTAGAAGACATAGAATATCTTCTCAATGTAGTTAATTCATTGTTCTATTTTTAGATTAGAGGATCCGCTAATGATACGAGTTATTTTCATACAAAGGATTCATTTTACACATTACCTTTCTTAGAAGAAGGGGGATGTACCATGAGATTCAACATGTTGTTTATAAATTTAGTCGGTTGATAAAGTACTGTCATGATTTTTTGAGCACTCTTTTCCATTAGATTTGACATTTTATTAGGGAAATCCCCACATTTTTCTATCACATTTAATATTGGAATATGTTCTCTTATTTCTAGCCATTACATATGAAAAAGAATGTACAATTATGGTGGATTTAATACATAGCTAGTAAGAATATAAAAAACAAACTTTGATCATATAATAATATACATGAAAATAAAATGTATATCATTACATTTGATTCACAAAGTTTCAATCAAGGTCATCCATGGTGATAGGATTATCCTTAGGGTTTTTACTAAAATTTAATGGCCCTAATATCAAAAAATAACTTGACCATTCACTAATTCCAACTATAGTTACCCTAGCCTTTAACAAATCTTATGACATGATTTTAGCATAATTATACATCAATTACAAGCTAAGTACCATAATGTCTAGTGTCTTTCTAAGATAAGCTACTTAATTAAAAAACATTAAACAAAAAATAAAAAATATTTAATATCCATAATGTGATCCTAACTTTTTCTGATCTCTTACATTTTCATAGGATAACCTGGGGAATACATAAACAAAACGATGAGATAAAAAAACCCAGTAAGGGATTAAACATAAGAATAAAGCATATGACATAGGTTAGAAGAAACAACTTGATGACATAAAAATTAAAGGAACATTACTAAACATAAAGAATAATTACACGTAGAACATGAGATAATGTAGTCTTAAAATCATTGAAATGTGATAATAGCGTATAACATAACATAAACATGAGTCAAAGCTAATTTACAAGACTATATTACATGTTGGACAAAGTCTCATGATGAAATCTGGTTTACTCTCTATCCCAGCATGAAATTTCATGAGACTAAACATTTCCCAATGCATTGAAGAACTATCTTCATGTACCCATCATAACATGTTCATGAATATGTGTTCCAAAAAATAATCAGACATAAGGATTAGAAATAAAGGTTACCGACAAAAAAATGGGTTTTGTAATCATGTCATACAACATAACAAGTGGATGTATCATATATTTGTACATGAAAGTAAGGTTTTGAATAATTAATGGAAATTAATATGGAAAAAACATATATATTTATAAATTATTTGAACTAAAGTTAAATCATGTAAAAATTTTGTTTAAGAAACTTTAGAAATGAATCAAATTAGCGTGGTTTTAAGGGAAAACATTAAAGAGTCTTTAAAACAGACAACAAAATATTTGTTCATATAAAACCTGAAATTAATTGTGAGACTTTTTCATGATGAAAATAGTGAATTTTTAAAAATATTGGTTTCTTAAAACATATATTGGAGTGTACTTGAGAATGGGTAAGAAATTTGGATGTTTCCTTTAATCAGGCTTTCTTCTTGGGAGGAATTGAGATAGGAGCCTTAGAAAACATGTATTTCCCAATAAATAAAAGAATAATGGAGCTAGGTACATGGTTTGTGAACATAAAAACATATTTTATGGTGATTAAATAAGAATAATTAATAATTATATTGGGGTAAATATAGAGAAATGTAATCCGAAGGGAAAAATGAAGGTTTAGAGAGAATTCATTACCTTATGTCCCAAAGTGTTCTACACTTGAACTTAATGTATTGGATAATCAAATTAAATCTATAAATAATTTAACTCATAACATCATAAACAGAAATACTATTTATTATCATTTTATTAGGTTTATTTATGGTCATTTGATTGAGTTATACTGTTTAATTTTGTCATTCTAGGAGCATTCGTTTCATTGATTTCATGATCAGATCCCTTGATTTTTATTATGGAAGTTATTTTAAACTTAAAATAACTATAAAAAAGTAAAATTATATGATATTAATTAAATTATATAAATTAAATGGTTTCATATATCATTTTCTTTTTTTAAATGAGGATGATTCATTAGTTAAAACGTTGATGAAGACCGATTAGTTTATTTTCACAGTTTTTAAGACCATTATGAATTAATATTGTTTTATTTAATATTAGGTTTATATAATGGTCTCTAAAATTAAATTATATTTAATATTAATTTTAAAATATTTTTTAACCATTTTAATGGATTTATTAATTGTCTTTAATTATGTATTATAAAAATAGAAAACATCATCCATGAAGGCGGTGAGTTGACACTTGACATATGATGTAGTCATTTTTAGAAAAAAGGAGATGAGAAGAGAATTTATTGTGGATATTTAATTAACACAATAAAATTAAATTATAAAACTAATTTATCAGTTTTTATGATGTTTTGAATAGGGGATTTGAGATGTGGATAAGAAACTATTAAAACTTAAAAAAGAGAATGATATAGGGGTTTACCTCTTGAGTGACATCTCCTTAAGAACCTCCTAGGGAACCTGGTATTGGTCCATTAGTGAGACAATAACGATATAAGGTGTGGAATAGGTTTGAGGGAGAAATTGGGTAGAATATAAAATGATCTGAATCTAAGAATGTGCGAAGAGAATAGGTGGTATTTATAGGGGATGAGAGGATTGTTTTTTTATTATTTTATTCATTACTTTATTATTTTGGCTCAATACTATAAATAGTGTTTATTATTATTACTAAATAAATTAACTAGTGCATTTGAGTTCTAACTAATTTATTCTTATCTCAACAATAAGTCATACATGAATCAAAAATTAATTAATTTACTTATATTGTTAAATATCATAAATTACCGTATTTCACTATTTACAAAAAATTCTACTATTTTAGAAAAATAAATATAATTCACTATAAATATTTTTCGATGTTTATAATTCATAAATGGACTCAACTTTTTTAATATGATTTTCTAAATATTGAAAATTTAATTTTTAAATAAAATCACAATTTACTCAAAAAATTGGATTTTAATATTATAACTTGATTATAACACTTTAAAAAATTAATTATGATATCATAAAATAATCTTACAATTATAAGAAAACAAAATAATATTATATAAATCTATTTTATGATAATAAATATTATTTTAAATCATTATATTTATAATTTAATAGTAAATAAACATTTATGTTTCACCAAAATACCAACACTTAACTTATCATCTTTAAAATGTTTACTTACTTATTCCAAAATATAAACATATAATTATTTCATTTATAATATACCCAAATTTTATTTATACATTCATAGTTGAGGGTACTATTCTATTAGCGGGTGTACTATTCCTTATTACTAAATTATAATTTCAATGGTCAAGTTATTATTCCATTGGTAAGGGTTCCTTAATTTATTCAAATACATCTTATTTCATTCATTTTTCACATTTAAAGTATGTCTTGTCCTCTCTATGTGATTTTATGTGATTAATACTATATGAAATTTTTATAATAAATGAATTTCCTTTGATAATGTTTTTGGTCATTACAAGATGTAGTAAAATATAGTCAATGGGTGAATTAAAAAAATTAAAATTTTAAATAAATATTTTCAAAGTTAATTATCATGAACAGTATTTGATAATACAGAGAAAAAATAATGAATTAATATCATAAATTTTATTGTAGTTCAATTCAATGTAGATGTGTGTCTACTTTCAAAACTCTCTACACTTTCAGAGATTCATTATTCACTACATAGTTTTTAAAGGGGAATCATAACCCAATTAAAAACAACTTTTTATAGTGTAAATAGAATTAAGGGAACCTGTTAATTATATAGGGAGTTAGAAAATGTTACAGTTACTGAATTTAGATACTTGGAATGACAACCTATATGGTACTAACATTATAATCAAGGAGTCACAACTGGATGAGGGAGAATGAATTTGTTAGTAAGACAAAAAAATGGAATTTTAATAGTATGTGATAATGATGATAATAAATAGTAAAATACTAGTTCATGTTTTCATGAAAGATTTAGTATTCTAATATATTTTGTTTCCCCTTGATGGATACCCCCATAGATGAAAATAGGTTTTCACAGGTTCATAAAATCCACATAACATTGAAATATTGAACGTTATCATGGAAAAAAAAATAGATGTAATGATTTATATGTATAAAGTATCATTTAAATGAGGCTCGAAATGCTTTAAATACATCTAAACAAAAACTCGACACTACAAATGATTCGTTAAGATAATTCACATTTAAATAATAAAATAGGATTATTGGTGGGAAGAAATATTACCATTCGATAGTAATCAAAGATATTAAAATAAAAAATATGAATTCAAACTGATTTGGATTCATAATTAAATAGTTCAAAATAAATCCTTAATATTCATTCAAATAAATCCAATAATAATATCATCATTTCCTTCTATAAAACTCAAATTTGAATTTTTTAAAACCTTCCATATTCATGTATATATGAAATTATGAGATAAAGACCTTAAATCAATTACACTTAATTAAAAACTATAAAAAAATTGGATATTTTTGTTAGTATTAAACAATAATATGGAAATAAATAAAACAAAATAAATCACTCATAATAGATATATTACAAATACTGAAACATCATGTTGTAGATTTATGTGAGAATAAAAAAAAATTGAATATCCAAATAAATGTGTTTAAAAATTAATAAAATAACATATTATAGTTTCCATATAATATATATCTACTTATGAAATTTACAATTCAATAAAAAATACTATAAACGTATAGTGAATAAAAATATATAATACTTGAAAAATGGTGCATTTTGGGATTTCTATGAAAAATTAAATGTATTGGATTGACAATGATATAGAAAAAACTATGAACAAGAACCATTATATTCAATCAACCATGTGGGAATATTGACTATAAAAACAAGCCAATTGACCGTGAGATATCAAGTCAACCATAAAAAAGAAAATAACTAACCATGAGGTATCGACCACATGAAAAAATTATTGGATACAAGGTAGAAAGTGTAATACATGAATAAATATGAATACAAAAAAAGCACAAAAATTAATCGACCATACGAAAGAAATATTTATCGGCCATAATGATAAAAATCAATCATCCACAATAGTAATTAACCAATGTTAAGAATAATTAATTAAACATAAGAAAACTTAACTGATCATGTAAATAATCCAATGAACTATAAGGAAGCTAATGTGATATATAGGTGTTTGGTAAGTCAAGTGACAATGAGAAAGGAACAAAATAAATAAAAAATTGTTAATTATGTGTGTAATCATTTATCAAAAAAATATGACAACCTAATAAATTATAGTTACACATTATGTATATGATTCGATCTGAAATTATAATAACCCAAAGAAAAAAAATTAAAAACAATTTTAGGTAATATGTTTAGTATTTATAATATTCAAAACAACAAATATAAATAAATAAATAAACTTTAAATAAAAAAACACCATGCACTAACATACTCACCTTCTTGAAAATTACAAAATAGAAACCTGATTTTATGAAATTCTCCCAATTTTTAAAATTTATCATTGATTAATTAATTTAAATTAAAATACTTATATATTAAAAAAATTATAAAAAAAAATAAAAATTTATGACCCCCAATATATTCATATTAATTAAAATCTAATATAGAGTAAAATAAAAATAAAAATAATATATCCATCATACCAAGCTCAAATTTGATTTTCAAACTTTTCAATATCCAGTGGTTTGGTAAATATATAAATATGTTGATTGTCTATTGTAACATGTGAAAAAATAATATCTTATTTATTAAAATTATCTCTAATAAAATGAAATCCCATGTCGATACGTTTTATTTTAAAATTTTGTAAAGGATTTTAAGAAATGGGAATTATTAAAGAATTATCATAGAAAATAAAGAATATTTTAAAAATTAAAACATCAAACAAACATTGATTATTTGAAACATAAAGATTGATAATAACCTGATTAATTATAAATATATTCACTTCCTATAGTAGATTTTGAAAAGATTTTGTTTCTTAGAACTCTAAGAAATTAATTTTTCAAGAAGAAAATGATATAAACAAGATCTAACTTTTATATCAAGACTGCATCCTCTATTATCAGAATCAGAATACCTAAAAAATAAATACAAAATTCTATTTAGAATGAAACACTCTGTAATTAATAGTTCCTTTAATTATCTGATAATATTTTTAACATATTTCAAATGAGTTTCTTTAAGATAAGATTGAAATATTTTACATAAATAAGAAAAAAACATAATACAACCTAGAAGTAATCAAATAATGAAACCTATTAATAATTCCTCTAATTTTTTTTAAATACATATATTCTATATTAATCTATTTCTAACTTAGAATAAGATATCATATAGGATCTAAAATGTTTACAGGAATATATAACAACCCTTTTAACTAAAAATTTAGAATATTTATTTTGATTAAAAAATATCGCATAATTTAATTGAGAATTTTAAAGACACATAAAGAATTTATGTTCTTGGATTAAACTCATATCAATTTAAATTTTTATAAAGTGAGATTATTATTTAAAAATAAATTCACTTTAACATCCATACATAATTTAATTAATATAAATTTCAATCATTAAAATATAATTTTAAATCATTTTAATAAAAAATCGGATCTACATTATTTTTAAGAAAATAATTTTACACAATAAAAACAATGCATATTATAACAATCACAAGGATATTTCATAATACCATATAAATCCTTTGATAACATAAAAACATGATTAGTAAATTTCTCATTTTAAAAAATAGGTGGAAGAGAAACATGAACTTATTTATAAATAAATAATTTTAGAAAGAAACTTCAAAATCCATTTAAAATAACATAACACCTTGAAAATCCATTTAATCTAACAAAATTTCAATATATTCAAACCTAAAATTAAGAAAAAATATTAATCAAAATCTATACCTTCATCTTGAGTGTATACTTGAGCTACTAGAAAAGATTTATTCTTTCTAAGTTGTCTAATTTCATCCATTAATTCATAAAATTCCATTTACTAACAATAGCATACTTATCAACATGGGTTCTGACTTCAAAACAATAATTATTTCTAGTAAATTGAATAAATTAATCTTTCATAGAAACAATCAAATAAGCATTATATGAAGCATCAAAAACATAACTTGGACCATATTTAAAAACTAGATTAGTATTTTAATAATGATTCAAAATAAAATTTCTAATTTTGTCACCAAAATCAACATTACCGATTACATTCTCAAAAGGGTAGTATTTATAAATTTTAATAGATTTAGGATGGTATTGGGAAGAAATAACCCCCCAAATAATTACATTCTTATCTTGAGTTTTTCCATCAGTAAAACTAAGATCATTATATTCTTCTTTCAAAAGATCTAAATCTGAATTACATTTCAAATTATATTTAGCAAACATAACATGAATATATTCTTCAACTATCACTGTTATTTTATTATAAAAATATATAATATTTACTTTTATTATAATACCCTGAAAATTTTTATCAGTTTTAGCATCAAATTTATCAATGATATTATTTAAATTTAAATTAAAAATATTGCATCCAAAATCAATTTAATAACCAATGTTATTTTTTACATATAAAATAATTATATAGAGTTTTAATTAAAAAAATATGATTAAAAATCTATTTAAATTATAATAAGATATGTTATGAAAGTTATCCTAGAATATTTAGATAAAGTTTTTTCATTTAATATAGTTCTCACTATTTTAACAATTTTTCTATTTTTTAATTTGAAAACACTATTTTTTTGTATTCTAGGATAAAAAATTTATGAACATATTCATTTTCATCGAATCAATTCAAAATTAAGATTAAGAAATCCACCTATAATTTCACTTTTAATAAAAATAATTAATTATTTTGATTTTTAAACAGTTTTCAAAATGAGATAAATTTAGACAAAGTTTGAATTTTCCATTTATAAAATAAGTCTATATAAATTTACTTATATCAGAAATTATTAAAAAAACATATTTATTTCTACCTAAAATTGAAATATGGATAGAGACAAAAAACCCCAATACCCACCGTTCTGGAGAACCATGGGTATAGGGCTTCAAGAAAACCCCAATACCCACGGTTTTGAAGAACCGTGGGTATAGGTCTTCGAAAAATACACTATACCCACGGTTCTCAAAAACCGTGGGTATAGGGGTACCCTATACCTATGTTTTTTTGAAGAACCATGGGTATAGGTTCACGTACTATCCCTATACCCACGGTTTTTTTCAAAACCGTGGGTATAGACCTATTTTCCAGTAGTGATAAAAATTTTGATTAAATAATATGAATTAATATAGTTTATATATTCTTTTCATGTAGTAATACAATTTAAATATGATTTAAATTTTATATTTTAAATTTTAAAAAATAATCCTAATGATTTACAACATCCTTTATCTGTAGTAGAGAGAATTCCTCCTAGAACACATGGATCCCTCAGTATATGTCTCCCTTACGTTTTAGCATATTCGTTGTAGAAAAAAACCATCCAACTCATCATACATTTAAATTTTTTATATCCCTCCCTACAATACACCTTATACCCTATTTCATTTCTATGGATCTCTCCCTCCACACGTTGAACAATCTGGCCTCACGAGACCCTATGATTATGACCAAAATTTATCAATCGTAGACTTTTATTCCATCTCATTTATCCTCCTTTCCACATAGTAGTGTCCACATAATCAAATTTTAACACATATTCATTATCAATTATAGTTTTCTACCATATAAATCTCCATACATACTTCAATATATATATGTCTTACTCAATATTACATTTTATATTTTCTTTTGTTTCAATCTCACAATTGAAAACACATGAAAATTCCCCTTATACTTCCATTGATTCATGTATCTATCATGATTTCAAAACCTGTGTATCATTTAAATCAGGTGAAGACTAATGTTTTTATATAAAATTTTAATTCTTTACATAATGTGTTTATTATCTTAAATAGGGTAGTAAAGTGTCCCCCAGGGATGTATCTTAACTATGTTTCCAAAGTGATGTTTCTCTATCATGATTCTTTCTATTATTATTTTCTAATATTATAAGGTAATATTATTGAATAAAATAAAAGTATTCTATTTTCAGAAAAACAATCAGGGAATTAAAAAGATGAATGTTAATGGTTTTATAGGAGTAAAAATAGAATATTGGAGTTAACAAAATGAAAGTAGTGTTGTATTTTATATGTTATCATGGATCATCCTCGATTAATTATTTAAAAATGTTTTCACACTAATAATTTTTTTGACATATGTTTCAGGAAAAAAACATGAATCTCTTACAGTTCAAAAAGTTTAAATCAACCACTAAGATAACAGTTACAAACATCATTTCCATAGGATTAAATCAATATACTCAATAATCTCTAAGAACAATGAAAATGATAATAACTCACTTTACACATAAATTTTAAACCGAGGATTGAAAAATTTTAATAGAGAGAATCATCATTAAACTTATACTCATCCGAAATTAACAAGCCTCATTTTGTAGTATGCACACTCCGATTAGAGTAATATTGTTCACAAAATGGAAAAAAAATATTAACAATAGGATATACTCTATGAACATCAAAACACAAACAAAATTTAATGTTCATTCATTCTAAGAAAATTATATTATAATTGGAGAAATAAAACTCAGAAATATTTACCCTGATAATCCTCTTGTTTTGGATATAATAAAATTTAACTAAACTTTATCTAGGTGCATGTGGTGTCTTCAAACATCATCTTCATCAATGTGGTAGCAATAATCTCTATCATGAGTATTTCAAAAAAATTGTCTTGAATTATTCTCTATAATTAATTGTGTGTTTCTACTCCCTTGTATTCTCGAATAAAAACTGACCTCCTTCATTTATCCTCTGTAACAAATATTATTCTAGAGATTATATCTTAAAATATCACCATTTATCCTCATATCCATAATATCTATTTAGAATCCCTAGGATCTTCCATGTTCTCTAAATATTGTTAATGTTATGTAAGAAGAAAATTTCTTTCATAAAAAATTATTTTAGTTCACATGAATCCAAATCGGTTTTCACTTAGACTCTCTATTAGTGTTTGTTCACTCCCTTTATTCAATATTTATGAATATTATTTCTTGATCACTTATAATGATTAAAGCTTAACATGATTCAAAAAAAACTTACCGACCATTACTAACATGTAATTTTTATATGTTTTCACAAATTAATTCACACTTCTCATTTAAACCATCAATATCAACAGTTGAAACCATGTTTTAACCCTGTTGATCTCTTACCCCTATTTTCAATGTTTAGTCTCATTCATCACTTACTTCCAAACATTAATTTTTCAAACATGGGTCTCAAAATAATATTTTTAATATATTTATAACCAGTAAAACTAGTAATTATCAAATCATCTACCTAAATAAATATCAAAATATATTCTCCTTCATCTCCATCAATGAAACCTTTGCCTCTTTAAGCCCCTTGTAAACATTTTTACGAGCACGTCAACAGTGTTTTTATTCCATTCCAATATCAAAGAACTCAGAAGATTCAAGGTCCAATCCTTTCCAGAACTCCAACATAAAAATAGAACTTCCAATGAGAATAAACCTTAATAAGATAAGATTCAATTAAATGAATCATATTCTCTGGAAAAATAGGTTTTACCTTCTTGAATGAGATTAACTTGACATTGTGATTTTAGAGTCTTGGTAGGGGATCCATACTAGGAATTGGATTAAACCTTTAATCTGTATTCCTATTCCAAAATCAGTGTGTCGAATTGATCCTAAATCTTGAGATAATCAAAATCCAACAACTCTAACTCTTCAACACAATTTAAAATATAGCTTTACTCTATCCTTGAAACTTCTCGACGACATGAGATGCTTGGGATTTACATATAAATACCTACCATATCAAGTCATCCTTCTTCTTCAAGGGTGAACAACATTGATTAACACATGTGATGACATATTCATTCAATCTCATAAAATCAAAAACCAGTAATCAGTCAATCGAAGAATCTTATTCCTAGATTTGGTTCCCAATTCATAAATGGAGGCAGTGTCTCCGTCCATGATGAAGCTTCATAAATGAAATCACTAGATTACACCTAAATTCATATTCTTAATATGTTAAATCCCAAATCTGTTTTGTGGCTTCAACTTGAATTTTTAAGGTTCTTACACACAAGGAATCAATGGGTGATGTGGTATTTTGGCGAAGAAATTACATCTTATTTGTAGTACTTGGTGGTTATCTGAACAAGAAAAGGTGATCTTGGTATTGGATTTCTTCTTCCATGGGGTTGTGATAGGTTGAGGAGATGAGTGGGTAGATGGTCACTTAGAAAGTGATTATGAATGAGTTGTGTTTTAGGTTTTCTTTTATACTGATTGTTGTGGTTATAAGGCCCCAACCTTAAACATTATCAAATCTTGAGTTATGTCAAGAATTAAAATTGAGGTTGTTTTCAGTTTTAGTGTTTTAAAAAATTAGGCCATAACTGTTATATTACATCCCAATTGTTATAAGTAGACACTTCTACACAGTATCCATTTTTTAAATAAAATAAAAACACTTAAAAAACAAACATTTTTAGTTCACTATTTTAGATAGAATGACTTTTCCATGATCACATTGTTGACCTTATTCATCTTTAAGTCCTTTGAAAAACATTTCATAGTTTGGGATGAGCATAAAAATATCAGTAAGGGTAATAAAACAAGAAAAAAGCATTAGTCTATCAATACATACAAATAAATGAAATCCTACTTTTTAATCACTCACTTACCACACAAGATCATAAGATTTATGAATAACAAATGGAATTAATAAATCATAAAGGAAACTTGTGGCATCCATAACATACTTAAATTTTAGATTTCACAGCTATATAGGGAGTTACATTTGGAATACTCATCACAATATATTCCCTAAATCTCTTAGGAGAAACATTAATTTTTACCTCTGTCACGTTACCCAATGCATTGGAGAGATATCTTGGGCTCACCCCCTAGGTTTGTCACAGAACCACCCATATATGTAAACAATTTCCAAGAACCATAACATATTCGTAACAGATAAAACAATCATAAATGAAAGATAGCATTTACACATTGTATTCATAAGATATCAGTTCAAGATATTGACATAATCAATTCATTTAGAACATTCAAAAAGAAGAGTTTGGAATCAAAGTGTCCCATACCACTTTGAAACATTTGTTTTTTTTACACTTTATAACACTCATGTCCATATAAATAAATTCTTAAAATCATTTCTAAAACATGGACATGAAATAGAAGTATTTTTAAAATTTAATCATTAAAACATTTAAAATGATGTTTAAGTTAAAGAATCCTTTTCCACCTAAGAAAATCATGAATAAAATTCATTAAAGAATAACTTCAAAGAAAACTATAAATATAATGATAATATAGATATTCATGATATAAAATTTTAGAAGGGTTGTATATACACGTTATTGGATAATAAAGGTGCATAAAATTAAGATATGCCTCAATGAAAGGAGATTGAGATATAGTCCCTTACAAAGATTGTATCATGAAATTAAAGATAAATCAATGACATAATTATGTGTGAAAATATAAAATACACCCAATATAAGTAGATATTAATTTTAAAACAATCATAGGTCATTCACACATATTTATATCATGACATAATCAAGAAGTAGAATATTAGCCCAAAGAATGGATATTGGATTAAGTTGTTCCCTTACCACATGTCTGACTTGACTCGTTCGTTATTTAATATCATGAATAATAAAATAATGTAAATTTCTACTTGATTAAGAAAATATTTAAAGTTTATTATTCCTTTTATATTAATTATTACCATTTTATAAACATTACATAATCATTTAAGTTAATAACGATCGTTTTGTTAATATTTAGTACTTGAATTAAAAATGAACATCATATAATTAAATTTTGCCCAAGTGGTAAAAATTTTATTATATCCAGAATTATATTCATGAATTATATATCACCAATAGAATATATATATAGTATATATATGTATTTATAATAGTACATACCATTTCATGATAACAAATGAAATGCACCATTCATGGAGATGGTAAGCCATACGTACGCATGAATGCTACTTTCATTTATATTTCACATTTAATGGAATGAATACATAATGATACATAGATATATTATAATTACTGAATAATATCATTTATAATTTTAGTAATTCCATCTTTTATACGTTTCATGCATGGCATGAACGAGTCATGTCACTTTTAGGGGGCAGCAGTCTTTACTTCCTCAAATGAAATTATCGTATTTACCCATTATGGAAATCATAAAGTTATGATATAAATAAAAAATACATAAGCATAGAGAAAATATAAATATAATATATATCACATATAAATACAGTTCTGTCATAATAGCCACCATGAGAGGCAGTAGGAGATAATCGAAGAATCATCGTTTTGTGAGGCAACAGTTCGTTATACACAGAAACAATATGTTTGTATCCATTAGATAGAGGTGTGTGTAAGTGTAGTTTGAATAATTCTCATAAAAACAACCTACTATATTGAGTATAATAGTGTTGTTATGTAAAAAATAATAAGAATATCATAGGGAGTGAAGAATTAAAATAAAATAAGAGAACTTGAGGGAAGACGTTACCTTTAAATCGGGTAAATCCCTTTGGTTCGAACCCAAACGCTTTCTTGATATTCCTTGTGCCTAAGGTAAATATTCTATAGGGAATATAGGTTTGTTTGGAAAATATTTGAGTAGATTTTGTATGAACCAAGGGGCTTGAGAAGTGTGTGTAATGGGTTAGATGTGGTGGCCTTTTATAAGGAGGGGAGGGGCTCTTTAGGAATGTTTGAAAGTATTATTTTATTATAATATGATTCTCAGTTTCAAAAGATCCAAAACTCATTAGATAATATGGATAATGTTCTAAATAAAATCATCCAATAATAATTGGATAGGTTTTGGATACTTATTTAAATTTTATAATCCAGTTTATTTAAATCATTCATTAATAAAGTAATTAAATAATAATCATTGTCTCATTAATAATTTAATTTAATTGATGTATAAAAATTATTAATAAAATACCATGATGTTTAAAATCTATTTATATTTAAAATTAATACTTATAGTAGAAGATATAACTTATATAACCTCATATGAAAATTGATTTACTAAAAGATATATGATTATGTTATTTTTGTCTTTACTTTAAATTAATTAATATAATGTGTCATTATCACTCCCAAGTGGCTCCAGGGGGTCCCAAAATCAACCCCAAGATTCCCTTAGTTGATAATATCTCATACAATAGGGTTGAGACAAGTTTAAGGGTAGTTTTTATATTATTATAATATTATTTTTATCCTTATTTACCAGATTTACCCTTTAACCAGGGTAAATAAAATATTTACTAAAGTAAATGTTCATAATGTCTAAGAATAAAAGTTACCTATTTACATAATTTTGACCTGATAATTCCAAATATGTAATCCATTTTTCCAAATTCAAAACATAGAAGTAATAGAAATTAATTTAAAATTAATTCCCATTGTCAAAACAAAATGCGTGTTTTTAATAAATAATAAATATAAAAATATTGACACTTTTTCTGTCCACATTCAAGTAAAATTACTTATAATGACCAAAGTTAAATTAAATGGTAAAAATATAATCTAATAAAACATTAAAACGAATTAAAAATATAATCTAACTATAAAAATAAAATAGATGAAAATGTCAATTTTGAATTAAAATGCTGTATTTTTCATTATTCATTACGAAATTAACTTTTTCAGAAAAATACCAAAAATTTAACCTAAGTAAATTTTTATATCCCAACTAGAAATAAGAATTTTATTTTTTCAAATATAACATATAAAAGTGACAACAAATTATATTTAAAAAGGGTTTTCCATCAAAATGCGATAAAATTACCTATTAAAGAATATTAGAGTATTTATTCTTAAAATCATATTCTTTCTTTTTTTATGCCTCTAAAATTTATTAGATTAATGAAAGAACATTTAACCAACAAGTATAATAATATTGTAGTTAGTTCTGTTGATTCCCACAATTACAACAACTAAGTGTTAACTACCATTTTAAATAATAATATTATATTAATATTTTTCAGTATAACTCAACATTGTGTGCAACGTAAGTTTTCAAAGAAACCCATTGTTGTGGGTTGGGTACATCATCAAACATAGAATCTCGTTTAAAGTAAAATTAATATTTAATTCACAAATATTAATAAATATAAAAATTTCATAATCTTTATTTTCCTGGGATGTTTCATTCTTCCCCCTATTGGAAATTGTGTCCTTGTAATTTTATTCACTTATCAAATAAATAAGGGTATATATCCCTCATAGTATTCTCATATTCCCATGTTTCCTCTTTAACCATATAGTTTTCTCACAAAAATTTTACTTGATGCATTACTTTATTCCGCAACACTTTCTCTCTTTGGTCAAGAATTTAGACTTGTTCTTCCTCAGAAGAGAGATTCTCTTCCAACTGAACTACCTCTAGGATCAAAACATGAGATGTATATGGAAATACATTCTCAAAATTGAAACATGAAAAACATTGTGTACTTGGGATATACAAGGAGTTAAATTTACTCTGTAGTCAACTGATCCAACTTCACTGGGATTTCATAGGGTCCAATGATCCTCAGACTCAGCTTCCCCTTCTCACCAAAACACATCACACTTTTCCATGGAGATACATTTAGAAAGACAGGATCACCAATCTAGAAAGAATGATCATTCCTCTTGTTATCCACATAACTTTTCTACATCCTCTAAGACGTTCTCATGTTCTTCTGAGTCAACTGAACTTTATCTACCATATCTTCTACCAATTTTGGACTAATCAGTTTCCTTTCACCAACTTCACCCTAAAAATATGAAGTTTAATATCTTTTTCTATATAATGACTCAAATGGTTCAATATGTAAAGTGTAATAAAAACTGTTTTTATAAGAAAATTCAACTAAAGAAAGATGTTGGTCCTAACTTCCCTAGTAATCCATCAAACAAGCATGTATCTTATCTTCCAATGTCTAAATTATTCGTTCTAACTTCCCATCTAATTGAGTATTAAATGATATACAAAATTTTAATTCAGTACCCAACGACTTCTGAAGGAATTTCCAAAAGATATAAGTAAACCTAGGATCACGATCAGATACAATAGAGAGAGGAAATCCATGAAACCTTACTATAAATTTAACATACAACTGAGAAATTTGATCTTGAGATGTTTTCAGTAATCCCATAATAAATTCCAAAGATATATATTCCCATTTCCACTCTGGCACTGGTAAAGGATGAAGCATCCCTTTCGGTAACTACTGCACTGCTTTAACTTGTTGACAATCAATCACTTCATGGTAATGTCAGCAATATCTTTTTTCATTCCATGCCACCAGTAATACTCACAAAGTTCATTGTATTCTTAGTAAAACTAAGATAAACAGAAAATAGAGAACTATGAGCTTCACATAACAATTCTTTCTTTAACTTTGAATCACAAGGTACACATAATCTCTTCCCAAATCTCAAAATAAAATTGTAATAAATGTTAAAATTAGTCAACTTACCCTTCTGAACCAACTCTACCTTTTTCTACAACTCACTATCTTCTTTCTACGCTTTCTTGATTTTTTATGATAGAGATGACTTCACTGATACCTAAAATAGAATAGAGTAATTTCCTACACCAATAACTTCTATGTCATAGTTAATCAAATCATTAATCAATGGATCTTGTTCTAAATGTAACAAGGTTAATGTAGCATTACTTTTTCGACTCAGAGCATCAGTCACATTATTTTCCTTTTCTAGAGGGTAATAAATCATGCCATCATAATCCTTGATTAATTACATCCATCTCCTCTGTCTCATGTTAAATTCTTTCTGAGTAAAAATATACTTTAAACTTTTTGGTCAGTATATATATCACATTTTCATCCATACAAATGTTTCCTCTAAATTACTAAATAAAAAATAGCAGCAGCCAATTCCAAATCATATGTAGGGTAATTTAACCCATGAGGTTTCAACTAATGTGAATCATAAGCAATTTTCTTATCATTATTCATTAGGACACAACCAATTCCATTTAATGAAGCATCATTGTAGATAAAAAACTCACCATTTCTATAAGGAAATGAAAAAACTAGAGTATTCACCAATATTCTTTTCAATTCATGAAAACAATCATCACATTAATTTTTCCAGAAGAGCTTAAGACCTTTTCAAGTTAACTTAATCATTGGGATATATAATAGCGCATGATTTTCTTCAAACCTCTGATAATAACCTAAGAAACTAAAAAAACTACTGATCTCTATGATATTGGTAATTCTTGGCCATTCGTCAACAACTTTTGTTTTAGTAAGATCAAAAAAATTTCCATTTTTTGAAACAATGTTACCAAGGAAAGAAATTTGTTGTAACCAAAACTCACACAGGAAGAATTTCCAATACAATTTCTTTTCCATTAATATATTCAAGGCAACCCTTAAATGATTTCATGTTACTATTTAATTTTAGAATAAACCAAAATATCATCAATAAACAAAACCACCATTTATCACCTGAGTCAATTGATCCATCACTGCACCAAACTATTCAATTCTAATTCGGACCAACTCAGGATGCTGATTTGGAAGGTCATTTCCCTCTGTATTCCTTTATAGAACAACATCATTGTTTCCTCTATGAAAACCCATTCTGAACATAGAAATTTCTTAAGTAAAGAAACATGGTAATTTGTAAATGCGATATCATATCAATCTTAACATGAATTTAATTATGGGCATTAATTTAACAATACCCTAACTCCTAAATTTGTCTAAACTGACCTCTGATACCAACTATAAGGCCCCAACCTTAAACATTACATAATATAGAGTTAAGTTAAGAATTAACATTGAGGATCTTTTCAGGTTTATAGTTTTAGATAATTAGGAAATAACTATTACATCACATCTTAGTTGTTACAAAGTAGATACTTTTACTCAGAATCCATTTTTTCATAAAATAAAAACTCTTAAAAAAGAAACATGTCTAGTTCAATGTTTTAGATAACATGACTTTTCCTTGATCCCATCATTGACCCTATTCATCATTATGTCTTGTGAAAAAACATTTCAAAACTTGGGATAAGAATAAAAAGCTCAGTAAGTGTTATAGAACTAGGAAAGAACACATTAGTCCATAAATACATATAAATCAATGAAATCCTACTTTTCAATCTTTAACTTGACACAAAAAATCATAAGATTTATGAATAAAAATGGAAATCCAAAATCATAAAGGTAACTTGTGGAATCCATAACATACTTATGTTGTTGATTTCATAGCTACGTATGGAGTCACATTTGGAATACCCATCATAGTATATTCCTAAATATCTTAGGAGAAACATTAACGTTGACCTCAACCACATTACCAAATGAATTGGAGAGATATCTCGGGCTAACCCACCATAGGTTTATCACGGAACAACCCATATATGTAAAAAATTCCCAAGAACCATAACATATTCATAACACATAAAACAAGCATAAATGATAGATAACATTTCCAAATTGCATTCATAAGATATCATTTCATGATATTGACATAATCAATTAATTTAAAACATTAAAAAAGAAGAGTTTTGATTCAAAGTTTCCCATACCAATTTGAAACTTTTGATAGAATTTTACACTTTAAAAAACTCATGTCATATAAATAAATTCTTAAAATCATTTCTAAAACATGGAAATGACATAGAAGGATTTATTATATTTAATCTTCAAAACATTTAAAATGATGATTAAGTTAAAGAATAATTTACCACTTGATAAATCTTGAATAAAAAGCATTAAAGAATAACTTAAAATGAAACCATAAATTTAATTACAATATAGAAATTCATGATATAAAATGTCTAAATGGTTTTATATACAACTTATAGGATAATAAAGGTGCACAAAATTAAGATATGCCTCACTAAAAGCAGATTGAGACGTAGTCCCTTACAAAGATTGTATCATGAGATTAAAGATAAATAAATGACATAATTAATTGTGAAAAATATAAATACACCCAATATAAATATATATTAATTTTTGAACAATAAATCTTCATTCATACATATTCATAGCATGATATAATCAATAAGTTGAAGATTAACCCAATGAATGGAAATTAGATTAAGAAGTTCCCTTACCTCATGTCTGACTTGACTCGCTTATTATTTTATCTCTTGAATAATAAACTAAAGTTAATTTATAATTTCATAAGAACCTTTTTAAAGATTATTATTCCTTTTATATTACTTATTACTATGTTATAAATATTACAAAATCATTCAAGTTAATAACAATCGTTTTGTCGATATTTGGTACTTGTGTCAAAAATGAAATTCCTATAATTAAAAGTTATCCAAGTTGTCAAAATTCCATTCTATACAGAATTATATTCATGAATTAGATATAATCTATATCATATATATCCATTATATATATGTATTTATAATATTACATAACATTTGGAGATAAGAAATGAAATGCACCGTTCATTGAGACGGTAAGTCGTACGTACGCATGAACACCACTTTCATTTACATTTTGTATTTAATAGAATGAAAAATTAATTATATATATATATTATTATATAATTACAGTTTCATATCATATATAATTTCAGTAATTCCATCCTTTATATGTTTTACAAACGGCATGAATGAGTCATATCACTTTGAGGGGGCAGTACTCCACACTTTCTCAAATGAAATTATCTTATTTACCATGTATGGAAACCATAATGGTATGCTATAAATGAATAATAAAGAATAATAGAGACAATATAAATATAATATATATCACATATAAAAACAGTTACATCATAATGTCTACTAATATAGGCGTTAGTAGACATTCGATCAATCATTGTTTTGTGAGGCAGTAGTTCGTCGTACACAGAAACAACATGTTCCTATCCATTATATGGGGGTTTGTGTAAGTGTAGTTTTAATAATTATCATAAAAAACCCTATAATATTGAGGATAATGGTATTTTATGTAAAATAATAATAATAAGATCATAGGTTATGAAGAAGTAAAATAAAAGTAGAGAACTTGAGAGAAGACACTATCTTTAAATCAGGTAACTCCCTTTGGTTTGAACCAAAAGGCTTTCTTGAAGTGCCTTCTACCTAAGGTAAGGCTTCTAGGAGGAACATAGGGATGTTGGTAGATTATTATATCATAGTTTGGATCATCCAAGGGGATTTAGAAGTGTGTGTAATGGGTTAGAGGTGGTGGCCTTTTATGAGGGGGAGGGGGCTATTTATGAATGTTGGAAAGTATTATTTTATTAGAAAATGATTCTCAGTTTCGAAAGACCCAAAACTCATTAAATAATAATATAATATAAACATTGTTCAAAATAAAATCATTCGATTAAAATTGGACTGGTTTTGGAAATTTTTAAAAAATTTATAATCTCATTTATTTAAGTCATTCTTTAATAAGGTAATCACTACATCATCATTGTGTCCTAAATAACATTTTATATTTGATGTCTAAAAATTGTAAATAAAATACCATGATGTATGAAATTTTTTTATATTTTAAATTAATATTTATATTCCAAAATACAACTTTTATAAACACATTTAAAAAATTGATTTACTAAAAGTTATATGTTTATTCCATTTTTGTCTTTACTTTAAATTAATTAATATAAAGTGTCATTATTACTCCCAAGTTGATCTATGGGGTTCCAAAATCTACCCAAGTATGATCTTAGTCAGAAATATCTCATACAATAGGGTTAGGACAAGTTTAATGGTAATTTACTATTATTATAACATTATTTTTTATCCTTATTTACTGTATTTACCATTTAACCAAGGTAAATAAAATATTTACTGAAGTAAATATTCATAATGTATAAAAATAGTTACCTATTTACACAATTTTGACCTCTTGATTTTAAATATGTAATACATTTTTCAAAATTCAAAACACAAAAGTTGCAAAAATTAATTTAAAATTAATTCCCATAGTCAAAACAAAAAGCGTGTTTTTAAAAAATAATAACTATCCAAATATTGACATTCTCTTATGTCCAATTTCAAAGTGAAAGTACTTCCAATTACCAAAATTGGATTAAATGGTAAAAATATAATCTAATTAGACATTAAAAAATATTAAAATATAATCTAACCATATAAATAATGTAGATGAAAAAGTAATTTTTGAATTAAAATGCAGTATTTTTCACTATTTATTCCAAAATTAACTTTATCATAAAAATACCAAAAATTTACACTATGTAAATTTTGATGTCCTGATTTAAAAGACGAATTTTATTTTTTCAAATTGAAAATATGAAAGTGTTAAAAAATAGATTTAAAAAGGGTTCTCCATCGAAAGCTGGTAAAACAACAATTTAAAGAAAATTATAGTATTTATGCTTAAAATCAGGTTCTTTCTATTTTTTGGTCACTAAAATTTATTGGATAAAGGTAAAAACATTTAAACAAAATATATAATAATTTGTAATTTTTGTTCACCCCCACCATTATCGTGGCTAGGCATTAACTACGATTTAAAATAATAATATTATATTAATATTTTTCAGTATAACTCAACATTTTGTGCAATGTAAGTTTTCAAAGAAACACGTTGTTGTGTGTGGGGTACACCATAAAACATATCATCCCCTTTCCTATAGAATTAATATTTAATTCAAAAATATTAATAAATATGAAAATTTTATGGTCTTTATTTACTTGTGATGTTACAATGGTTCCCCACATTAACCTTGTTAATATGTACGGTTGGATCAAGTATTTAACATGGTTACTTATCCCTCTCAAGGTGAATTTCATTACTCCTAATGTCACTTATCTAACTATTTTTGTTGTATTTTGGTCACTTATAAATTATACCTCATAGCCATTTGTATATTATCATATGGTCACATTACACTTCTTACTACTAATTTACCTACAGTTGTGAGGTTACCTAAATGTAGATCATGTAGAATGTTGGAGTGACCACACTTGTAAATTAAAAAAATAAACAAAGTAAATTAAATTCAAAATAAAAAATATAGAAAATCCAATAATTAAATTTCAATTTGGAATAGAGAAATTAATTGGTAAAAATTTCAAAAAAAATAGAAATAATTGTTTTATAAATTAAATAATTATGTTAAATAATTTTAAATTATTAATTTAAGAATTAATTAAAATGGATATCAATAAATCAAAAAATTATTAACATAAGAAATGAAAACTATTAATTAAATTATTGTTTACAACATTAACATATTAAAATATTAATTAACTAGAAAAATAAAGTTAACCATTTAAAAACATACTTTATTATGAAATTAAAATAAATAAAAAATATCCAAATTATAAAATAAAAACATAATTTATCCAATCAAAAAACAATTTAAAATAATTAATAATGTGGTGAAAGACATGAAATAAATTCCACATTAGCGAGCCTCTATGATGCCTTCATAATCAATCTATGGATCTATATTCAATATTTTTTAGGGTTTTAGTGAAATCACATATGATAACCAACATCAATTCAACACCATAAAGAGTCTGAAAATACTATTTATGTGGTCATGATGCTTAAACCTATGAAATGTGTGATCTTGATCTACAAAACGGATCTTATAATTTAATTTTTTAACCAGGTTAAGGATTTCATAATTCATTTTCACAATTTTAAATTACATTACTTGCAGTCGCATTACAGTTTTGCATCCACCATTTTGTCACAAATGGTATAAATTTATTCAGTGTGGCATCATGAAATCCCAGATCATAAAACATTAGGTTCCTTTTTAATTTTAATTTTTTCTATAATTTTTACAATTCCTAATATAAAATAGTTCATTAATGAATTTCAATCCCTAATATATTATCCTTCCCTATAGATATGTGAATGAGTGTGTATTCGTAGTCACCTCATCACATTAATGGATTAATTAACATTTTCTTCTATTTCAAAATGAAATTTTAGACATGTTTCACTTTATCTACCTTATCATGAATATTCTTTAAGGAATCCATTATTTTTAATTGATTTCACCATCTATAAGGTTCATTATCTAAAATAACAACTCATTTAATGTTAATATAAATAATTTTCATTATTATTAATATTCATTAATTATATTTTCTAAATTTATTTTCATTATAATAATATTAGGTAAATTTTTTGTAAAAAGGATAAGCGTTTATTTCTAACAAAATTGGGTTTTAATACATTATATTTTATTATATAAAAGTTTAATTTAAGAATAAAATATGATTAATTTGTAAAAATAAAATTAATTTTTTAATTAATAATTTCAAATTTTTCTTAACATGATTTTTTTATAATTTTACGAAAAGATTAATTTTTCTACGCATAGTAAAAAATACTATTTTTTTTAACTATTTTGTATTTTAAAGTATTTAAAAAGTATCCTTTTGTTATTTATTAGTTTAAAATTTTATTTATTTCATTTTGATTAAAATAATCCAATAAATTTCATTATCATAAATAGTATACTAGAATTTTGTATAAAATATGTTTACCCTTGAAAATATCTTTTTCTAAAAGCTCTTTTCCATCGTATTTTGGTTGTTAAATGTCAAATTAATTTCTAAAACCTATATAAATTGAATTTGATAAAATCGATTCCATATTTTTTATCATGTGGTTCAGATTTGGTAAATTGAACCATTTTTTTCATTATGATTAGTAACTGTAGTAAATATGTTTCACCTCAATAATGGTAAATATGTTAATTAGGATATATAATAATGTGATAAGGAACAAAAATAAACCTTTCACATGAAATCAATCTATTGTGTGGTTTTTCAACCTTATCATCTAATATTCTATTTTTTGGCAATTTTTCAGTATTTTTCATTGAAAATGACTCGTATATTATTTTAACTAAAGAAAAATACAAATATCACTATCTTGATTTTAAATATATATTATATATTCAGATAGGTATAAAAATAAGTTGTAAGTGAATATTAATTTTTATTTTGATAATAATTAAATTATATTTATTGTGTAATTTTGTTTTATTTTTTAGAGATAAAATAATTTCCTCAATTGCTTACATAGTGTCGACATAGTGTTTGTACAAGTGAGAGAAAATTAAAATAAATAATTTCTAAAACATACAAATTCTTATTTATTAGATTAATTATGGCGTCACATAATTGTTTTTGTTACTAATAATTTATTATTTTTGGTAAAACTCATTATATTATAATTCCATTATTTTTATTTCATTTTAAAACTGAAATAATGTGAATGGTTCTCAATATTATATTAATTGTATTTAATGTTAAATAATTATATTTAATTATTTTAAAATCATAAAAATATTTCAAGAGTATAAAAAATGAATATGAATGTTATTATATTTCATCTCTTTTCCATTTATGATGTAATTTTTATCTTTGAATTAAATTTATAACCCATTTATATTTAAAAAGGTATTAGCGTAGATAAGGTTAAAAATGGTTAATATAAGGGTTAATCCAAAATATATTGTTTAAAATGATATCTAAACATATAAAAATATTATTTTATGATTATATTAAGTTAATTTCCTCTTTATATTCTAATCCATGTCATTTTATAACAATTTTAAAAGATTTAGACACATATTATATTTTAATATTTATTGAAATACCAAAAGTATCCCTCCCCTCACTCATAAAATAAAATCACTCTCCTCTCCTATAAACACATCAAGAGCCTTTCAATTTTTCCAATTATTACATAAATAACATTCTAACATCCATCCTTACAACATAACTGACATAGTTTCATCATAAAACCATCCGTTGAAAGAATTATGATTAATCCTAATGAACATTTCAGAAAAAGAGATATTCTTCTTAACCTAGTGTTTTCATTTTATTTCTTTTTATGCCTCCTTAAAATATTCTTGAAACATGATTTTAATTAGATTTTTTTATATTAATGTAATAACCTATATCCATATACTTCTTCTAATAAATGGGAAACAAGTCCATAGTTTGTGTGTTCAGTGGACTAGTGCCTTGCGAATCAATGTAATTCATTTTCCATCACCACCTCCCATGAATGGTTATATAGAAAAATTATATATATATATATATTTTATTCATGAAATTATTATCATTCTATAAATAAAATATATCATCTATTTTCTCGCATTTCCATCCATTGAATAATGATTATTTCGTTCATGTATACGGGTGGATTACCACCACCAAGAAGCAATGTGCTTATTTTTTCATCACCGTATCACATGGTTGTTAAATTTATTTTTATCTAAAGGGTGAATATAATATTTATGATATAATCATCATTCTATATTGATAAAATTATACTTATGTTATTTCCATCATGCTATTTGGAAAATGAAAACGTTAGCCATGGGTGTGTATGACTTATCATCTCCATCAATGTAACATAATTCATATTTCATAACAAAATTTCATGGTTGGATTTAGAAGTATAATTTATGTATAAAAATTATAATTATTTCATGTTTATTATTATATCACTACTAAAAATATACTCTATACTAATTCCTCTTTTCTAATGGTTCTATAAAACTATTAGGATAGGTCCCCTTTCCCAAAGGTTTTCTCAAATCCTTTGGGAAAGGGTATATATAACTATGCTTTCCGGATGGTTTTTCAAAACTTCTAGGAAAAGAGTGTAAAATAGTATATACCAGTGGTTTTTGATAACCATTGGTATAGAGTTAATATCTAAATTGTTTTAAAAACCATTTGGATAGTTTTCCCCAAATACCACTGTGTCAAGCCCCCCTCCCCATTCCAGATCTAGTTGATTTTTACCATAAAGCAACACCTCACTTCCCAGCCGGTGACTACTCTTCCAACAACAGATTCATTGGTTTACTATCTCTTCTAATCATCCAATACACATTGATATTTCTCTTCCTAGATGTTTATCCACAATTGATTAGGATGGTTTGATCACCAATATAGTATATCGTCCTAGGTCTCCCTAACATTTATTTCTTGCAATTTTTCATTTTACTTTAATTTATTTGATGTTATTACTATTTATATTCAATCCTTCATTTTATTTTTCCTAATCTACTTTTTTTTCTGGTAAATTTCACTATATGTCATGGTTATTTTTTTATGGTGTGGTTGTGTATTTAATATCTAGGGGATTCTAATATATTTGTCTTTTATGTATTTAGTTTTATTATTTTTCAATTGATTTACAACCAAATTATATATATATATATATATATATATTTGAGTATAAAAAAACAAAAAAATGGATTTAGAATAAGTGATTTCATTCTTTTACATTTTAGAGGCATTTTTTATTTTCTTTAATTATTTATTTAAGTGAATTTCTAAAACTGGTGGTTTTCCTTAAATAATGCGGTTTGATTTTTAAAGATGGTAGTTGAAATTTATTTAGGTGTTATGATTTTATCAAAATGTAAAAAGTTATTAAATCCATAAAACATATTTCAATGTATCATTAGTGTAATGTATTATGAAAGGAATTTCATAAAATATTTTGTTTGTGGAAACACACTAGGAACTTATAACTCACTCCCTAAAATTAATCCAAGGTGAGTGTATAGTTATTTGGTCTTATAAATATTCACATGTATGTTCTAATGTGGATAGTGGGTATTGTTTCACTGGTTGATTGATATCTCTGGATACATAAGTGGTCTTGCGAAACTATTTGATGTTCTCTTGATAGCTTGAGTTTAGTGGTTTATCTGGTTTGGTTGATGTAAAAGCCACTTTGACATTTTTTTATATTTTTTATCTTCTTTACTTGTTTTATTTTTTTATATATTTTATTTTTCATATAAATTTTGGGTTTGGTTGTTTATGTTGGTTATTCTAGGTTTGGTTTCAATATATACTTGAAACTACTTATTTAATTTACATAGCGGTCCAACTTACGTGTTGGCCATTCTATATTTTTTATAGAACTCTGATGTTTGTTTACTAATATTTTAGAAAATAATCCCCAATCTATTTTTTTTATTCTCTTATCACTTGTTTCCAGTTCGTGGGGATAGAGAACACCCTTCGGGCCTTATCACGGGCCAATTTGGGTGACGTATTTGGTTGAACTAGTTTGGTTCACGAGAAATGGTATTAGAGTTCCATCAAAATTTTGGGGAGCCTGGTAGATAGGATATATGTCTATTGATTCTTTAGATGTAGGTCATGACTGGGTTTCCAGTCACCACCTTTCATGAAAAGACTTGAGTTTCCATTTATAGTAAGGTTTTAAGTTTTGAAGTTGAGTTTTGTTTTTTCATTATTTTTTTATATATTTTGATATTAATTCATGTAATATTAATCTATAGTGAATTTATGTGGGTTAGTTTATCTGTTTTTAGTTTTGGTGTGAAATTGGATGAGGAATCAAATCCACACAATTAGCTCTTGTAGTCTGGAAAACCATGTGGAGCCTATGTTGAAGGCTGTGTAACATTTCTTAGAAGGTGTCGCATGGTTGATGCACAATTATTCAAACCATTAAATCAAACCATGAAAAGTTATTCATTTTCCATATAGTTATTGTATTTATTACCATTATTTTCTAACTTGGATACAATTGTGTTTACTATTGGTCTGGTGATAATAAACCAAGTTTTATTATAAATTAATGTTATTGTTATGATTCTCATATAGATTAGTGTATCAATTATGGTTTTTTATATAGTGAATAATTTTCATTTACCTAAATATATTTTCAGTTATACTTCAATCTTATTGAAATTGTTAAAATAACTTATAAAAAAATTTACAGAATGGATATAAATTGGATGTATAAAATAAATCAGATCTCAAGCGATTTTCAAAATAATTTAGAGAGATTTTGGGATTTTACATTTGACAATTGTTCAAAGAGTGTTCGTATACACTAACCATGTTATAATTATGTTAAAATACATTAGTTAATCCATGAAAAAGTTAGGTACCGTATAAAAAATATGTTTTTCAAACAAACTAATATGTGTGGTTTCACAATGGGGAGAAATTCGAATCTCAAAATGTTGATGATCCAAATGAGAAGACTGGATTGTATAATATGATATATGAATGATTTCTATTTATTCTTCATCAAGATAAAGAAAGGATGTCGACCCAAAAATACTTTGATATAAGAAAACATGATGTTTCTAATGAAAATGATGATGTTGATTGGGTAAAATAAATTGAATGATTATTCCACGACTCTATTATATTAGTAATGTGGTAAAATGAAAAGGATGGAATTTTTATTCTGATTGTTTCATGGGAAAACCGTGTATGGGATTTCAAATAATTACATCGATTACATTCTTACCTATTTAAGGACTTACTTCTAGATGATGTAGATATTCCCTCAAACCATTATATGAATTGTAAGTTAATTTAAGAAAATAGATTTTTTAAAAACAAAACTCAAGCTTTCCCAAAATATTGCAACTTATTCTTGGAGGAAACTTTTGAAAAAATTATTGTATAAAATACAGAACATTTCTATGGAGGCCGAAAGAAAATGGAACACTATCTTGTATTCCACAAAATGTAATGTGGATCATTCCATTGATCCCCAGACTCTAGAATCATTTCAAGTCTGATAAAATATCAATTAATATGTGATAAAATGATACCGATAGAAAATAATAATAAAGAAGAGTTGGTTCACCATACAGATGGATTTTCATGGTAGATATTTGATGCTTTATATCATTATTTTGAAGCTGAAGTGCATAATGTAAGGCTAGGTCAGTCATGTGAATGTCTAATCTATTTGGGCAGATTCATACTTCACACAACACATGGATGGTTTTCATACACATTTATAACCTTCCCCCATGGTTGTGTATGAAAAAACCTTATACTTTATTGAGTATAATCATATATGTACCTTCTAATCCTAGAAATGATATAAAAGTATACATGCAACCTTTAATAAAAGTGTTGAAACTTCTTTGGGGTGCGAGTGTGTGAACATACGATAAATGTTCAAAAGATATATTTCATATTCTTACTATGTTTATGTGGGCAATCAATGATTTTCCAAATTTTGTAATAATGTCTAAATGGAACACAAAGGTAAAACTATCATTTCATATTTGTATGCAGAATACTTGATCCATAATACTAAAATATTGTTGTAGTTTTAGTTTAATGGGAAATAGATGATTCTTTCCAACGAACCATTTATATAGAAATAATCATTGAAGATTTGACAATACCCTGGAGACTAATGGTCCACCTTAGAATATGTCTGGAACTGATGTGCATAATGAATTGTATGATTTTATTTTTTTCATTTGAGAAGGGTCAAATGAAATCCAGAAAGAGGAAGAATATTTCTAATGATAACTATTACAATTGGAAGATGATGAGAATCTTCTTTGAGTTTCCTTATTAGTCAAATAATTTTTTATGTCATTTATTAGATAAAATTGACATTGAAAAGAATATATGTGAAATATTTCTTTCAATTCTTCAAAATGTCAATTCAAATAAATTATATGATTTATAGTTTCAATGTGACTTAGTGGATTGGGGGATCAGACTAAAATTGTATCTTGAGTCTGTCATTGAAAATAAATGGAAAGTTCTATGTGCTTCTAATGTGATAAAATCAACAGAAAAAATGAATTTTTGGAAGTACTAAAGATTATTAAATTTTCAGTGTCTATTCAAGAAATATATTAGAATAAGTCAATAAAATATAGTTGAAGTGGAAATAATTAAAGAATCATTATTATCACAGCATTCTGCATGATTTGATTCTAAAAGTAATCTATCATATTTTATCCCATAACATCAGGGTGTCAGTTTTTCAGTTATTCCATTTCTTAATGATCTTTGTGCTAAGAATTTTTCCAAGTCTTTCATGTTATAAATTTTAGCAGAGACACTATTAATTTTTATGTGAGATAGAGAAAATATTTCCTCCATAATTTTTTGTAAGAACCCAGTTCTTATCTTTGAGGTATGGGATTCTTCTTTTCTATTTTCCTTAAGTGTTTTTAATAAAATATGGAAAATGGGAAAAAATCCTAATTTTGGAAGTACACATTGTGTACTTCCGGCCGTGTAGGGATGAGTACATGGGGCGTGTACCCATGTCGGTGACGAAGGGTGTAGGAACCGACTACACGCCGTGTAGTGGTCCCTTACACACCATGTAGTCAGTTGGCATGCCAAAACAGTAAGGTAGTGGAGCAGCCGCTAGCTGGGCAGCAGTACACACCGTGTACTGAGGAGTACATGCTGTGTAATCATGTTGACGGATGAACAGTGTGGCGGTGCCGCCAGAGGAACAGTTAAATGAAATGAGTATATGTCGTGTACTTGGAAGTACATACCGTGTACTTTGTTTATTTGGCTTAAAATAGGCAGTAGCCTCCTCATTTGGAAGAGGAGGCATTTGAGCTGTTTTGGAGCCAAAGGAGGAGGCTGAACCTTTGAAGATTCGTCGAGTGTTCATCTGGAATCGGTTTCTACCTCAGACGATCCTGTTGGAACTGCATGGGTAAGTGATTCCATCTCCTTGGATGATTCTTACCAATTCTTCTCTTAACAGAAGTTATTTGAGGTTAAGCGGGTTTTGTTCATTGTCAGATCTACACTGTTGTTGGGTGTTTCTGGAGTCGGCGTTCAAGTATAACGTTTGTCGGAGTATAAGGTAGGTGGCCAGGTGTTTATTTTCCAACTGTCGTGCATTTTTGCATGTTTTTGAGCTACGAACCCATATTTGGGGTGTCGTGTGGCTGAGGCCGTGGCTATATTGAGTACCTAGAATTGAATAGGTAATTAATAAAATTGTGAAAATTATTTTTGGGCTCGCTTCTTGGATCGAGGACCACCCAGGGGGTGCATTCCTCTGTTTATCCGTTTGGAGAGGATACCCGAGGGTATGCCTTTAAAGTAGTAATTATAGAATTTCCTCGAGAGGAATTGCTTGTTTACTACTTGTTTACATGTTGGGCATGGCCCAGTTTCCTGTTTAGCCTGAGGGCGTTGTTGTGATTAGCCTGAGGGCACTGCACTATTTAGCATGTGGGCTGTATTTATTTCGCTGGAGGGCAACCTTTCATGCCTAAGGGCTTGACTTCTGTGGCTGAGGGCGACACTTCCTACTGAAGGTTCCGGGCGCAGTGGAAGCGCGTTGGTGGGTTTTCCCAACTTTAATTTTAACGTTAAACAACATTCAATCCGAGATCCATCACGATATAAAATGCCGAATCTTCGGAATAGAATGAAGAACGAAAAGAAAAGAAGAGTCCCGGAACCCTTGAGTAGGATCATAATATATTGATTCTAATTAATTTAATTAATGCATAAGAATTACCTCGTTGGAATTCTTTCTTCGTTGATGTGTCCGGTCACGATTCGGTGATCCGTCGTTGCATCGTAAAATCCAAGTGTAGGATTCCTCTAGCAATGATCCACATGTGTGTCACGTATCTCCGGACATCGCCGAAGAGATCTTCTGGTGCTAGTGCGGAAGAACCTTCACTTTCGATGTCCGCCTTCGACCGCCTTGATCCGGTGGAGGATCTTGCTCTCGTAACTTGAGGGCGTTCTTGGTGGAAAGGGAAATCTCTCTTGGCTTGAGTGTATTTCCAAATCTATTGTGCACAACAATGACTCTACAAAATGTTGGGGTTGTGAGGATATTTATAATCATGTTTGAGGTTAATAGAGTTATGACATTAAATAAACGCGTTACGCATTTTATTTATTTCATTAACTCTTATTGAAAACCCCCCCATGTCAAATTATTAATTCCTTGACATGCTCCCACACTGATTATAATAAATATCATTTAATAAAAAAATATTAAATCCTCAAAATCCCAACTGGAAAAACTACACGGCGTGTAATAATTAATACACGGCGTGTACTTTTATTTTCCATTTTTCTCCACCACATTTATTAGACCCTGAGTAATGACTATTTATTTCTTAAATAAATTTAACAGCATTACTCGCTAATAAATATATTATTTCGTCCACAATATATTCTCTTGAATAACTAGTGTCAAAATAAATGCGATCAGACATCCTTAAATAATTATTAAACCACAGTCGGGAATAATATTTATTTAACTTATTAAATTAATATTTAATTGAGATACATGGACACACTTAGTGTGTGACCCTCTAGGCCTCTTTCTCAGTGGAATTAGGCTGAGCCTGCCTAAATTCCAAGGTTAGCGTCTAGCAATATGCCAAGGCACCCATAGAGAAAGAAGTTAACACCGCAATGACGTGTTACCTCCTACGAACGCTTACCATGTAATATAATCCCTTTGTCTCGATATCTCCAATAAAGCGGGTTGCATGCTTGTGCCATCAATGCATGTGCTCGATTATTCTTTCTTTGACTTCCCGGAATTGAACTTTCCCATACCTTACCATGGCCATTGATTTATTTAGGCTATATCAATTTCATCAAAGGGCCTGAGATATCTACTTCCATTATGGAACGGAAGGGACAAATCCTTTCTCGAATTATCTATTAATGCGGTATTACTCGTGATGCACCCAACGTATCCTACCTCGCTGCGAACAGTGTTTCGTCACAGTTTTCGTCAATACATCTAAGTGTGTGAGTTGTAATACCCATTAATAATAATCTTAAAGTCTAAGGATCAATACACACGTCCGTAGATAGGAACATCCAATGACACTATGAAATGTGGATTTCCTAATGGCGGGTCCCGTTCTCATAATATCCTCCAAGATATTACCAAGGGCACACACCATGAGAAGGTGCCTGAAAGTTTTATGAGTCCTCACCCCTAATGACCTATATTATTTGTGTCCCTCAAATAATATCATCCGGCCATAGAACATACATTCAAGAACAATGTTATGGCACTTCCGGGTTCTCATCATAGCAGGGATCCGCTATGACCCTTTAATTCGACAGCTGTTCCTAGGACATTATCACATGACATGTCACGCAGAAGAACAATCAAGATGTGATAAGGCTTTTATTTAATGAATAAAGTACAAAGTAGTTGGTTCTAGACCACCAACTCCAACAGACTCCAACTTGGACTAGAGCCAACTGCTAACAACCTTTAACCCTCTAGCTCTCACATGATATTCATGCTTCTGCTGAGATATGCTTTTAGTCATGGGGTCCGCCACGTTCTCTTCCGTGGACACTCTACTCACTGCAACTTCACCCCTTTGATAGAAATCCCTCAAGAGGTGATACTTCTGGAGTATGTGCTTTGTCTATTGATGTGACCTTGGTTATTTTGCAAGAGCCACCCCTACAGTATTATCACAATACAATGTAACGGGATCTTTACTGCTAGGCACCACATCAAGCTCCTGGACAAAGTTCTGAATCCAAACAGATTCTTTGGCTGCATCAGAAGCCGCTATATACTCGGACCCCGCTGTAGAATCGGGGACAACTGGCTGCTTTGAACTCTTCCATCTCACAACTCCTCCATTGAGACAAAAAACATATCCAGATTGCGACTTCAGATTATTCTGATCTGTTTAAAAACCAGCATCAGCATACCCTCTGATGACAAGCTCCTCATCTCCTCCATACACTAGGAACATATCCTTAGTTCTTCTCAAATACTTAAGGATAGTCTTAACAGCAGTCCAATGCTGTTCTCTTGGATCTTCTTGATATCTGCCTACCATGCTCAGTGCATAGGAAACATCAAGCCTGGTACATAACATGCCATACATGATGGATCCTATAGCCGAAGTGTATGGGATCTTGCTCATCCTATCTTTCTCCTGTTGTGTCTGGGGACACATTTTCTTAGAAAGATGTAAGCCATGTGGCACTGGAACCAATCCCCTTTTGGATTTTTCCATACTAAATCTCTTTAGTATCTGGTCAATGTATGTACCCTGACTTAGTCCAAGCAGCCTCTTGGATCTATCACGAATGATATTGATCCCTAGAATTTAGGATGCTTCTCCTAAGTCGTTCATGGAGAAACACTTGTTCAACCAGTCCTTAACTAACTGTAAGGTTGGTACATCGTTTCCAATAAGCAATATGTCATCAACATATACCACTAGGATGACGACCGCATTCCCATTAAACCTCTTATAAACACATGGCTCACATTCGTTCTTAATGAAACCAAATTCTTTTATGGCTTCATCAAATAGAATGTTCCATGACCTGGATGCTTGCTTCAATCCATAAATGGATTTCTACAACTTGAAAACCCGTTTGGCTTCACCTGGTGTCACAAACCCTTCTGGTTGTGTCATATAGACATCTTCCTGAAGGTTCTTGTTAAGGAATGCTGTTTTGACATCCATCTGCCAAATCTCGTAGTCATGGTAAGCTGCTATGGCAAGTATGATTCTTATGGATTTAAACATGGCAACTGGCGAGAAGGATTCATCATAGTCAATTCCTTGACACTGTCTACATCCTTTAGCCACTAGCCTTTCTTTATAGGTGCTAACTTGACCTTCCATGTCCAGCTTTCTTTTGAATACCCATTTGCATCCAATAGGCTTTACATCAACTGGCTCATCAACGAGAACCCAAACTTGGTTCTGATACATGGAATCCATCTCAGAATTCATAGCTTCTAGCCATCTTGCAGCTTCTGAGCTTTCTATTGCTTCCTTGTAGGAGAGAGGTTCATCATTGTCCAACAATAATGATTCACCATCCTCGGTGACTAGGAAACCAAATCTCTATGGTTCCCTTACCTCTCTTGAGATCCTACGCAGTACTAGTGTTTCTGGAACCTCTTCCATGAGGACCTGTGGAAATTGTTCTTGTACCAACTCTTGTGTATCTTGAGCATCAACTTCGTCAAAGTCAATCTTGCTACCACTATCCTTCTTGAGGATGTGCTCCCTCTCAAGAAAGACGGTTTGTCTGGTGACAGTCACTTTCTTGTCTTGGGGGTTATATAGGTAATATCCTTTCGTTTACTTGGGATATCCTATAAAGATACACTTTGTGCCCCGGGGTGATAGTTTGTTGCCTAAGAAGGCCTTAAAAAATGCCTCGCATCCTCATACACGTGTGTGCGACAAAGTGGGTTTCCTTCCATTCCATTACTCGGATGGAATTCCATTTACTGCCTTAGTTGGTACTCGGTTTAATGTGTATGTTGCAGTTTGTAATGCATATCCCCAAAAGGATAATGGAAGATCTGCATGACTCATCATCGAACTCACCATGTCCAACAAGGTGAGGTTCCTCCATTCACTAACACCATTCCATTGTGGTGTATAAGGAGGAGTGAGATGAGATAGAATCCCAGAATCCCATAGAAGATCGATGAACTCTTGGTTCATATATTCTCCACCTTGATCCGATCAAAGCTTCTTTATCTTCTTACCAAGTTGATTCTCTACTTCATTCTTGAATTCCTTAAATTTCTCTAAGGACTCTGACTTATACCTCATTAATTAGACATATCCATATATACTCAAATCATCAGTAAAAGTAATAAAGTAAGAATATCCACCTCTAGCTTCTACTGGAAATGGTCCACACACATCTGTGTGTACCAATACTAGAAGCTCTGTGGCCCTTTCACCTTGTCCACCAAAAGGCAGCTTGGTCATTTTTCCTTGTAAACAAGCGTGACATCTATCAAGTGGTTTTAGCTCAGTAGAGCCTAAATAGCCATCTTGGCAGAGCTTTGTCAAGCGCTTCTCATTCACATGACCAAGGTGGTGATTCCATAACTGGGTGATGTATGAGTCATGTGAGTTTGTTTCGTTATCGATTGCCAACACTTGGTTTTCATAATTTAATACATACAAATCATTATTCAAATGTTCCATACCATAACAAACGTTGTTCTTATAAAAGAGACAACCCTTATTTCCAAACTTGAAAATAAATCCATCCATATCCAAACAAGATACAGAAATTATGTTCTTGGTAACACTAGGCACAAAATAACAGTTTTATAAAACCAAAATCATGCCAGTTTGCAATGAGAGGTGATAGTCGCCAATAGCCAATGCAGCCAGCCTTGCACCATTGGCAGCTCGAAGATCCACCTCTCCTCTGGCGATCTTTTTAAATCTACTTGGTTCCTGCATTTGAATACAGATGCGAGCCCCACAAGAAGTATCTAATACCCAATGTGAAGAAATAGAATGATTTCACTCGATAATGAATGCACCTTTAGCATCCCCACGCTTCTGGGTGCAGTTCCTCTTCCAGTGGCCCTGCTTTCCACATGAAAAACACATTGCTTCCCGTTCCTTGCCCTGCCTCTAGATCTTCCCCTTCATGGAGGGACGGTGCTCGGAGGCTTCAGACCATTTATAAGTCTTTGGCCCCTTTGCATTGTCCTTCCTTTTCTTGTTCACCATAAGGACCGCGGGTTTGTCACGCCCCATGTCCTTATCTACCTGGCGAATCAAGGTCAGAAGCTCCAATAGACTCTTCTCATTGCCGCTCATGTTATAGTTGACAATGAAGCTAGAGAAGGTCTTGGGCAATGATGATAGGATGAGATCTGTACGCAACTCATCTGGGAATTTAATCCCTAAGATGTTTAAGTGTTCAATGTATCCAATAAGCTTGACCACATGAGGCCCAGCTGGCGTAGACTCTCCAAGCTTCGTGTTAAACAAAGCATTGGAGATCTCATACCTCTCCTGTCTTGCCTTCTCTTGGTAGAGATCTTTAAGGTGAGACATCATGCTATATGCATCCATGTTTTCATGTTGCTTCAAGAGCTCATTAGACATGGCCGATAGCATGAAACACTGGACATCTGTGGCATCATCTATGTGTTTCATGTAGAGAGATAATTCTTCATCACTAGCCTCTTTCCCAGGCGCAACTGGAATAGTCTCTTCCAACACATATAATTTCCTTTCATGGAAAAGGAAGACGCGTAAACGCCTCTGCCACTCTTGGAAATTGGGGCCGGTGAGAAGGTTTTCTTTTTCGAGTATGGTGCGCAATGATATGTTTGAAGTCATTTTCTTGCCGTTTCTACAAATTAAGATGAGCAATGATTTAGTACTTTATTACAAAAATTGAGACAAATAAATAAATTAATACTTATTAGTCTCCCACTATTTTATCGAAATCCAATAGCCCTCACCATTGACTTCAGAATATTCTATTGCGTGAATATTCTAGTGGTAAGGATCCATATTGCCCTTCGCATTACCCCAACTAGGGTTGGCCAAGCAACTTAAAGGGATTTAGGTAGGCATTTCAAATGCCAATTACATTAACTCGCAGTTCCTTGATCTGCTGAGTGGACTCCCCAATCCTAAAATCCTTTTTGGATTTCCTCAACCTTTGCCTCTTGGTCACACCAAGTCCTGCTGTGGCAGTAAACCCTTGATGCGAACCAAGTCAAGTCAACCCAAAACCTTGAATTAGAATTCCCTGAAAATTGAAAGCACTCCAACTAGGTTTGGTCAAGCACTTTGAACTATGGTTCGATTCTAACCAAGATTATGGAAGGCTATGACGACTTAATATTTATTTTGAGGGATTTTATCCTTATACGTAAATTTCCATTTTATTATCTTTGATTACATGCTTGTTAATATTAAGTGGGATATACTTAAGTGATTAACCATGTCTAAGATAATATTTACGTATAAGCCAGTTTTATTTTAGTTCCATCTTGCATGCTCGTTTAATTCATTAATTGTGTGATCGTGACAACACACCCACAATAAATAAACCATGCAACTGACAGAAATAAAATAAATGGTATGATCATGAGCTTTTCTATTTGTTAGTTTATCTAGCGGTTGATAAACTAACCCAAGACCTAGGGGAGAAACACCTTGAACCTTTCGGGTGTGTGTTTACAGCTTTCCAACTGTCCACCTTTGTATCTCCTTGGATTGGTTTCACCTTGACTCCTCACTTGAGCCGCCTCCACTAGCTTGGGAGCTCCATCCATTACATATGCATTTATCTCACATGCAGGTGAGGGGTAAAAGTGGTTTTTACATAAAAGAATCCTTGGGTACGCAGGCCCTACATATTAATGAGGAGATGGCTTGCAGGCCAACAAATTTAATTTAAATTAATTAATTAAAAGAAACCATTCACATACAAAGGTCTTGGTCTAGCTAATGATAATCCATACATGCAACGATATTTACTCATAAATAAAACTAGCATTCAATTCTTTAATCATTCTTGTTTAAGATAAATCACACTCGAATCGATTAATTATCTTTAATTAATCAATCCTTTTATCTTAAATCCCTTTTTCTGAATTTCCTTGAGATTCTCATCCATCATAATTTTAAACAAACAAATTCATTTAAAATTATCCTTTTACGTAACTTGTACCTTGGAGGAAACCCGGTGAATTCCCATTTATTACGCAGATGTTAAATTAAACATATATATATATATAACACCTATCACGTGTTGTGCCTCAGCTTTATGCCTGCACCATGGTACATGTATCAAGGGTTTGTATATAATAATAAATTTTAATAAATCTGCATAATTTGGGTGAGTACAAGGCATGTAGTTCTGACTACACGGCGTGTAATTTTTCTACACCGTCCATCTAAAGTACATGCCTAGGGATAAGTCGTGTTAAGGTACTTCGGAAATTTTTTGAGTACACGACATGTACAGTGGGACACACACCGTGTAGTTTCCGCGTTACATGGTTTCCAGCCGGGAAGACCGTGTACGGAGTACACGACCCAACCCTAACCCGAACGGACTACACGCCGTGTTCATTGGACCACATGGCGTGTATTTCGGAAACCATGTGCCACCTGTTTCTGGTCAACACACGGTGTATTAAATTCTTAGAAAGAATCCAATACACGACCTGATTTGGCGGATCGGTCAATGCATTGAACCTAGACTACATGGCGTGTACTTCTGAATACACGCCGTGTATTCTGGTGTTATATGGCCAGAAACGTTTGGCTCCTCCAGATGAGTTCCTCTATTTTATTTTAATCAAAATTAAAAGAAAAAAAACCGTTTCTGTGAGGTGAACGAGAAACGAGGGAGGAGGAACAGATCTCGAGATTCAGATTTCCAGAATGATTAAACATGAATTGAAATAACTATTTTATTAAATGTGTAAATCACCAACGAAAAACTAAATAATTATAACAAACGATATAACCTCCCTCTGATACCACTTGAAGGTTCCGGGCACAGTAGAAGCGCGTTGGTGGGTTTGCCTAAATTTAATTTTAACATTAAGCAACATTCAATCCGAGATCCGTCACGATATAAAAGGTCGAATCTTCGGAATAGAATGAAGAACGAAAAGAAAAGAAGAGTCCCAGAACCCTTGAGTAGGATCATCATATGTTGATTATAATTAATTTAATTAATGCATAAGAATTACCTCGTTGGAATTCTTTCTTCGTTGATGTGTTCGGTCACGATTCGGTGATCTGTCGTTGTGTCATAGAATCCAAGTGTAGGATTCCTCTAGCAGTGATCCACACGTGTGTCACGTATCTCCGGACGTCGCCAAAGAGATCTTAGGGTGCTAGCGCGGAAGAACCTTCACTTGCAATGTCCGCCTTCAACCGCCTTGATCCGGTGGAGGATCTTTCTCTTGTAACTTGAGGGCGTTCTTGGTGCAAAGGGAATTCTCTTTTGGCTTGAGAGTATTTCCAAATCTCTTGTGCGCAACAATGGCTCTACAAAATGTTGGGGTTGTGAGGATTTTTATCATCATGTTTGAGGTTAATAGAGTTATGACAATAAATAAACGCGTTACGCGTTTTATTTATTTCATTAACTCTTATTGAAAACCCCCCCATGTCGAATTATTAATTCCTCGACATTTTCCCATGCTGATTATAATAAATAACATTTAATAAAACAATATTAAATCCAAAAAATACAAACTGGAAAAACTACACGGCGTGTAATAATTAATACACGGCGTGTACTTTTATTTTCCATTTTTCTCCACCACATTTATTAGACCTTGAGTAATGACTATTTATTTCTTAAATAAATCTAACTGCATTACTCGCTAATAAATATATTATTTCGTCCACAATATATTCTCTCGAATAACTAGTGTCAAAATAAATGTGATCAGACATCCTTAAATAATTATTAAACCACAGTTGGGAATAATATTTATTTAACTTGTTAAATTAATATTTAACTGAGATACATGGACACGCATAGTGTGTGACCCTCTAGGCCTCTTTCTCAGTGGCATTAGGCTGAGCCTGCCTAAAGTACAAGGTTAGCGTCTAACAACACGCCAAGGCACCCATAGAGAAAGAAATTAACGCCGCAATGACGTGTTACCTCCTACGAACGCTTACCGTGTAATATAATCCCTTTGTCTCGATATCTCCAATCAAGCGGGTTGCTTGCTAGTGCCATCAACCCATGTGCTTGATTATTCATTCTTTGACTTCCTGGAATTGAACTTGCCCATACCTTACCATGGCCATGTATTTATTTAGGCTATATCAATTTCATCAAAGGTCCTGAGATATCTACTTCCGTTATGGAACGGAAGGGACAAATCCTTTCTCGCATTATCTATTAATGCGGTATTACTCATGACATACCCAACGTATCCTACCTCGCTGCGAATAGTGTTTCATCACAGTTTTCATCAATACATCTAAGTGCGTGAGTTGTAATACCCATTAATAATAATCTTAAAGTCTAAGGATCAATACACACGTCCGTAGATAGGAACATCCTATGACACTATGAAATGTGGATTTCCTACTGGCCAGTCTCGTTCTCATTATATCCTCCTAGATATTACCAAGGGTGTACACCATGATAAGGTTCCTCAATGTTTTATGAGTCCTCACCCCTAATGACCTGTATTATTTGTGTCCCTCAAATAATATCATCCGGCCATAGAACATACATTCAAGAATAGTGTTCTGGCACTTCCGAGTTCTCATCATAGCAGGGATCCTCTACGACCCTTTAATGCAACAGCTATTCTTAGGACGTTATCACATGACATGTCACGCAGAAGAACAATCAAGATGTGATAAGGCGTTTATTTAATGAATAAAGTACAAAGTAGTTGGTTCTAGACCACCAAATCCAACACCTACATCTGAGGGAATCTTCTATTACGCCTGAGGGTTATACCTGTGGGTTGGATTCTACATACCTGAGGGTAAGATTTTTGCTTGTCTGAGGACATGGGCAGTTTACATAGAAATGCACTGTGGTGATTTCTAATATTTAATGGTTTAAATGAATAATAAAATGGAAATATAACTGGTAGTTACTTACTTTTTAGTACTGCTTACTTTATTGCATTTTACCATTGCACACTATTATTGCATGTTAGCACGCAGTTGGGCGTGAGCCTTTGGTGGGTGCCTAATAGGAATTTATTTCTCACACCCTATTTGGGTCATGATTTTCGGCCCAAATAGATAATGTTTCTGCAGGTGTGGATAGGGGCAAGACTCCCTATGTAGGTACTTGACTGTTGCTGAGTAGTAGGAGGGCATGGGACCGAGCCTAGGCTCGCGATGCCGCTGCCACAATTTTTGATTTATTTCGCTGTACTCTACTTTTTGTTGTACTGTATTGATGTATAACATGTTCTGGCTATTTTCTAAGAACTTGTGACATGTAGAATCATTAATTATCTACTGTTGTTTATATCCACTACTTTTGTTTATTTCAGTTGTGTATGATTTATTGCTTCTGTTGTTTGTTGTATGTTTTATTTGTATTCCGCTGCACTGCACTTTGACAAATGATGGCATAGTTTCCCCACTATTAGACCTAGGCCCTCGCTTCTAGTCAGCAGCCTCTGGCATTTTGGGAAACACATTTGAGGTCACGTGGCAAACAGGGTTCGGGGAACCCGTTGCGTGGCACCCGGAATCGGGACGTTACAATGTGATATCAAAGGGGTTCTTTTCTTTGACTTACTATATGGAGCCATAGTTAGGGATAGGATGAACGGTAGTTGGTAATAAGTTGTCCCCGAGCATAGCTAACCCGTGTACAGGGAAAATCCAATTTACCTTGTATTGGAATTTTGCTGATTTTGCAATTTACAGTTGATGTGATTTCACCGTTGGGTGATGCACTTGGATTATGATGTTATAATTTAATTTTGGGTTCTATTTAGTTGCAACCCAAGGAGATGAGGGTATGCCATCTCATGCATAATTTAGGCACATGCTATAAATCAAATTCCATGAATAGTTCAAAGCCATGTAGGTGCATTAGAAACTGCATGCTGTTGTGATATTAGTTGTGCTAGAAAAGCATGATGCTGTGATAGCTGCTTGATAAATACCTGCTGTTTGATAGGGTATTTTGTGTAATCCTGTTTATATAATGGTTTCCAAACATTGGTTTTTGGGGAGTATGGGACCCCATTAACCGGAATTTTGTGGACCATTGACTGTTTATTAGTTATAACATAGATAAGATGTCAGACTTTGATTCATGGGGAGTATGGGCCCTCACAGGTCGGAATTTGACACTTAGGTGTTGGTTTTTGATATTTTTTGGGTTTCAGAGAAGTTTCTGAGACATACTGTCTGGAAACCCAGAATACACTCCATGTAGTATTTTTACACATGTCGTGTATGGCCTTCTGTTCAGGAAGAAAAATGAACTTTTTATGTACACGCCGTGTACTCTGAGTACATGCCGTGTAGTCATTTCCCGTGTCACAAACCGTGTGGGAGGCGAAACAGGGTAGGGAAGAGCTTGGGTAAAACAGGTCATGTACCAGATATACACATCGTGTAGTTATGACCCGGTGTTCGGCCGTGTAACTAACAACACAGGTTGGTGAACTCCTTCACAGAACACGCTGTGTCAATGATGAACACGCTGTGTATTGTGACCCGGGGACTCGGCCGTGTAACTAACAACATGGGCCAGTGTCACCATTCCTTGAACACGCTGTGTACCTATGGGACATGTCGTGTCGTCTTGTCTGAGGACACACCGTGTGGACATAGCTGTGTGACGGGGAAACAGTGTTGTTGACACGCTGTGTGCGGGTGTAACATGCTGTGTAGCTTCAAGCCGAGTAGTCGGCCGTGTCACAAACAACACGGGTAGTTGGAAAATAACACCATACACGCCATGTATATGAAAAACACATCGTGTAGTTTTTGTTCAAATAGGAGCCGTGTGTCTTAGCCATGTAGAAGGACCTGGGCAGGGGGATGGAAGTCAAGTACACGCCATGTAGTCAGAATACACGCCGTGTAGTCTTGTTTTGAAAATTTTGAATTCCTTGTTCCTCCTATTCCATTTTGGTTTTCTTCATCTTCGGTCATTGATAATCTTGTTCTAAGGAATGTTTTTGAACTTGTAGTGTCATGCCGCCTAGATGACCGTGTGTTGTTCACCAATAGAGCAGCAATGAGAATACTCCAAAGATGGTGGGCCATGGGCTACCAGTGGATCCTCCAGCAGATCCAGATGCGGCACCAGCTGCTATACCGGACACGGGCGCAGAGGTGCAGTTTCGTGAAGGCTTATTGCGGTTCATTCAGACCTTTCAGGGAGCACAACAGGCTGCCACATCTATGGACGAGCTGACACGTATCTTCCAGCAGCAGCATCCGCCTACATTCTAAGGGGATGGTGGACCATAGGCTGCGGAGTCTTGGGTGGGGTTGATGCATACTATTTTCGATCATCTTGAGACACCACCTGGGAGGAGGGTCAAGATCGTGACTTACATGCTACGTGATTCCTCCAAGATGTGGGGGATGTTACCAACTAGTCAGAGCATCACAGGGACATGGTGTGGGAATACATTCAGGAACTCTTCTATGACATTTTCATCCCGAAGACGCTGAGAGCAGATAGAGCTTGAGAGTTCATTAATCTGCAGCAGGGCTCTATATCAGTGATGGACTATTCTGCTCGTTTTACAGAGCTTCAGTGCTTTACACCCATGCTGGTGGGTGATGAGACGTTGAGAGCTAGACGTTTTGAGGATGGTCTTCGGTATGGAATCTGAGGATTGGTGAATGTCTTCAGGTTGCCTATTGTTCATGGAATTTTGAACCAGGCGTTGATCACAGAGAGGAACCTGCGGGAATCTAGTGGTGTGGGCAAGGGCAGTTCAACACCATTTACTGGTACTATTTCTACTGGCAAGAGGAAGAGACAGATGGACTTCTCTCAGGGTGGAAGTACCAGCTAGACATCATCTTCAGGTGGCCCAATCAGGTGTTACCAATGTGGCAGTGAGGGGCACAAGAGACCGCAGTATCCACAAGACCCAGTGGAGTGCCGAACTTGCGGCAAGATAGGTAATCTACAATGCTTTTGTAGGGCATTTCTACCAGTGGCAAGTGAGAGGGATTCTGTGCAGACTCCGCATGCAGGAGCAGGTCCAGTGGCTTCTCACCAGTTGGGGAACTAGAATGCGTCAGGGCGTGCTGGCAGAGATGGTGGTTATGGCCATGGTAGTCAGACACCAGGATCTCAGAGGCAGTAGGGCGGGATAGCTCAGGGTAGCAAGGCTATGTCGCAGGGCCGCATCACTGGGCAGGCATATGCAGTGCAACAGACCCAGCAAGAGCAGGATCCTAGACCTTCTACAGTCAGAGGTACTATTTTAGTAGCTTCTGTCTTATCGTCAATACTTTTTGATATGGGTGCTACACATAGTTTCAAGTCTCTACCCATTGTGGAGAGCCTTGGGCTCTGTGTTTCTACTTCTTCAGATATTTTGATGCTAGACACTTCATTGGGAACTAGAACGGCTGGTGTGCGTCAGAGCAAGGAGTGCCCCCTTGAGGTTGGTGGGTTTAACTTTATATGGGACCATTATGTCTTAGAGATGATGAGCTATGACGTCATTCTCGGGATGGACTGGTTGGTTCCCTTTTGGGCCTTTGTAGACTTCTATCATCGCAGGGTACATTTCACGTCACCATAGGGTAGAGAGTTTCTATACAAGGGCGAGTGGGATGTTCAGGCGAGTAGAGTAGGACAAGAGCATCATGGGTGAGGTGGAGTCACAGCCCAGATTGCGAGCTTATATCTAGATGACCAAGGGACTTTTCAGACGGATTTCCCTCTAGTTGTTGATCATTTCAGGGATGTCTTCCCAGATGAATTTTCAGGTCTACCTCCGGAGCGAGAGGTGAATTTCTCAATTGAGCTCATTCCAGGAGCTGCACCGGTGTCCATTCCTCCTTATTGGATGGCTACACCTGAGCTTCAGGAGATCAAGAGGCAATTAGAGGAGTTACAGGCGAAGGGTTTTATCCGACCCAGTACTTCTCCATGGGGTTCTCCAGTCCTTTTGTGAAGAAGGTGGATGGTACCCTTAGACTCTGTGTGGATTATCGGAAACTGAACCAGTTGATGGTCAAGAACCGATATCCCTTGCCGAGGATAGATGATCTGTTTGTTCAGCTTCGTGGAGCACGAGTGTTCTCAAAGATTGACATGAGATCTGGATATCATCAGCTGCGCGTGAGACCATCAGATATACCGCTTACGGCTTTTCGGATCAGATATGGTCAGTACGAGTACTTGGTTTTTTCATTCGGACTCACGAACGCACCAGGAGTTCTAATGGCTCTAATGAATCATGTGTTCCATCTGTATCTTGATTATTTTGTGGTATTATTCGTGGATGACATCTTGGTGTACTCTCACACTCAACACGACCATTCCACCCATCTTGATATTGAATTGAGTACACTGAGAGAGCATCAAATATATTCTAAGCTCTCAAAGTGCCACTTTTGGATGGACCAGATTCACTTCTTGGGTCATATCATCTCAGAGGCAGGCGTTGTAGTAGACCCAGAGAAGGTGAGAGCAGTAGTTTCTTGGGAGAAGCCTTATAATGTGTTTGAAATACAGAGATTCTTAGGGCTTGCTGGTTACTACAAATGTTTTATACAGGACTTCTCCGACATAACAACACAGTTGACAGGTCTGACTAAGAAGGGTGTGAAGTTCGTTTGGTCAGAATCTTGCGAGACTGCCTTACATAACCTGAAAATAATGTTGACATCAGCACCAATCATGATACTCCCAGAGCAGGGGGAGATCTATGCAATGTATTGTGATGAATCATGTATTGGGCTGGGAGCAGTGTTGATGTAGGGCGACTGAGTTGTTGTGTACGGGTCTTGGCAGTTGAGGCCACATGAGCGGAATTACCCGACGCATGATCTCAAGTTGGCTGTAGTTGTGCATGCGTTGCGCTGTTGGAGACACTATCTGTTGGGAGGGAATTTTGTGGTTTTCACCGACCCCAAAAGCCTCAATAATATCTTTACTCAGCATGACTTGAATCTGAGACAGAGGTGGTGGGTTGAGTACCTATAGTCCTTTGATTTTGAGCTTTCCTATACACTTAGTAAAGGTAATGCAGTAGCTGATGCACTGAGTAGGAAGACTCAAATATAGGCAGTGCAGGAGGTCAGCAGTGAGTGGAAGGTCATGGCTTTGTTCTCTAAGATGCATCTAGAGGTGCACGATAGTCCAGGGTAGAGTTATCTTTCATCTTTAGCTGTGACTTCTACCCTCCTGGATAGAGTGAGGATGAGGTAGCTATCGGATCCAGAAGGCCTAGTTCTACGGGAGTCGGTGGCAAGTGAGGACCCTCCTCCTGGTTGTACGATAGGCGATGATGAAGTTTTGCATTTCCATGGACGCGTATGGGTTCTAGGGGATATATGTGTGGCGATGATGTGGGTATTTCATGCTTCATCTTGGGCATTTCATCCCAGGGTTACCAAGACGTACCGCGACTTGAGACGTTAGTACTAGTGGCCGGGTATGAAGAGAGATTTAGCTGGTGTAGTTACAAGGTGTTTCACCTATCAGCAGGTGAAGGTGGAGCATCAGAGACCAGCTAGGCTATTACAGCAGTTACCCATTCTGGAGTGGAAATGGGATGTTTTCGTAATGGATTTCGTGACGGGATTGCCGAGGTCACCAAGAGGCAATGACGCCATGTGGGTTGTTGTGGAAAAACTCATGAAGGTAGCTCACTTTTTTCTGATTAAGGAGACCTTTGGAGTTGACGATCTCGGACGGCTGTATATCCAAGAGATCATTCGTCTTCATGGGGTCCCTCGTTCTATCATTTCAGATAGGGACACCCGATTTAAGTCTCCTTTCTTTAAGGGTTTTCAGAGGGCACTGAGTACACTGGTGATTCTGAGAACAACATACCACCCTCAAACCGATGGCCAGTCGGAGCATACAATACAGGTGCTATAGGACATGCCACATGCATGTGTCCTAGAGTTTGGGGGCTCTTGGGAGAAGCATATACCCTTAGTCGAGTTTTCCTATAACAATAGCTTTCAAGAGAGATGGCACCAGACGAGGCTCTATATGGTAGGCCATTCCATTCACCTTTGTGCTAGATAAAGGCATGTGAGGCAGCTTTACTGGGGCCACAGCTCGTGTAGGAGACATCTGAGAAGGTCCTGTTGATTCAGAAGCAGATGGCTACCGCACAGTCTCGTAAGAAGTCATATGCTGATCACCGCATATGACCTTTGGAGTTCGTGGCTGGGGATCAAGTTTTCTAGCGTGTTTTGTCGAGGTTGGGACAAAATATGATCAGGAGAGAGGGTAAACTTTCATCGTGGTATGTGGGGCCATTTGAGATTCTTGAGAGAGTTGGGCTGGTTGCTTATCGGTTGCGGTTATTGCAGCGGTACCGAGCCATGAACGATGTCTTCCACATATCTTAGTTGCGTCGCTATCATTCAGACACGTATCACATCTTTCAACCCGAGGAGGTTGAGCTGGAGGTAGATGCGTCCTTTGAGGAGCATTCGATCCGTATCATTGAAAAGAGCACGAAGGTTCTCTGGGGCCGGTCAGTTTCTCTCGTATGGGTTCTATGGCAGCATGGCCGAGTGCAGAACGAGACCTGGGAGCGAGAGGCCGACATACGTGCTCAGTGGCCGGAGTTGTTCATAGCTATATCTTCTCCACCCTTGGAAGGGAAATTCGGGGATGAATTGATATAAGGGGGAAATTCGTAAGAACCAGGTTCTTATTTTTGAGGTACGGGCTTCTTCTTTGCTCTTTTCCTTAAGTATTTTTAATAAAATATTGAAAATGGGGAAAAATCCTAAATTTTGGAAGTTCACTCCCTGTACTTATTCCACACACAGTGTACTTTTGGCCGTGTAGGGATGAGTACATGGGGCGTGTAGCCATGTCGGCGACAAAGGGTGTATGAACTGACTACACGCTATGTAGTGGTCCATTACGCGCCTTGTAGTCAGTCGGCAGGCCAAAACAGTAAGGTGGTGGAGCAGCCGCCATCTGGGCGGCAGTACACACCGTGTACTCTGGAGTACATGCCATGTAATAATGTCGACGAATGAACAGTGTGGCAGGGCCGCTAGAGGAATAATTAAATGAAAGGAGTACACACCGTGTACTTGGAAGTACACATCGTGTACTTTTTTTCGGTATAAAATAGGCAGTAGACTCCTCATTGGTAGAGGAGGCATTTGAGCCATTTTGGAGCCAAAGGAGGAGGGAAAAACATTGAAGATCCACCGAGTGTTCGTCTGGAATCAGTTTTCTCCTCGGACGATCTCGTTGGAACCACACGGGTAAGGGATTCCATCTTCTGGGCTGCTTCTTACCAATTCTTCTCCTAACAAGACTTATTTGTGGTTAAGTGGGTTTTATTTCTTTGTCAGATCTATGCCGTTCTTGGGTGTTTCTGGAGTCAGCGTTTGGGTATAATGTTCGTTGGCGTATAAGGTAGGTAGCTTGGTGTTTATTTTCCAACTGTCGTGCGTTTTTGCATGTTTTTGAGCTATGAACCCATATTTGGGGTGTCTTGCGGCTGAGTCCGTGGATATATTCAATACCTAGAATTGAATAAGTAATTAATAAAATTGTGAAAATGTTGTTTGGGATCGCTTCTTGGATCCAGGACTACCCCGGGGGTGCGTTCCTCAGTTTATCCATTTGGCCAGGATACCCGAGGGTATGCCTTTAAAGTAGTAATTGTAAAATTTCCTAGAGAGGAATTTCTTGTTTACTTCTTGTTTACTTGTTGGGCATGGCCCGGTTACCTGTTTAGCCTGAGGGAGTTATTGTGATTAGCCTGAGGGCACTGCACTATTTAGCTCGAGGGCTGTAGTTATTTAGCCTGAGGGAAACCTTTCGTGCCTGAGGGCTTGACTTCTTTTCCTGAGGGCGACACTTCCTATGCCTGAGGGAAACTTCGGTTAAACCTGAGGGCTATACCTGTGGGTTGGATTCTTCTTACTCGAGGGTAAGATTTTTGCTTGTCTGAGGACGTGGGTTGTTTACATAGAAATGCACTATGGTGATTTATAATATTTAATGGATTAAATGAATAATAAAATGGAAATATAACTAGTAGTTAGTTACTTTTGAGTACTGATTACTTTATTGCATTTTACCACTGCACACTATTGTTGCATGTTAGCACGCAATTGGGCATGGGCCTTTGGTGGGTGCCTACTGGGAATTTATTTCTCACACCATGTTTGGGTCACATTTTTCATCCCAAAAAGATTACGTTTCTACAGGTGTGGATAGGGGAAAGAGTCCCTATGCAGGTTCTTGACTGTTGCTGAGGAGTAGGAGGGCATGAGACCAAGCCTAGGCTCGTGGTGCTGCTGCCGCTATTTTTTCTTTTTTTTCGCTATACTCTACTTTCTGTTGTACTGTATTGATGTATAACAGGTTATGGCTATTTTCTTAGAACTTGTGACTTGTAGCATCATTAATTATCTACTGTTGGTTATATCCACTGTTGTCATTTATTTCAGTTGTGTATGATTTACTACTTCCGTTGTTTGTTGTATGTTTTATTTGTATTCTGTTGTGATTCACTTTGAAAAATGAGGGCATAGTTTCCCCACTATCAGACCTGGTCCCTTGCTGCTAGTTGGAAGCCTCTGGCATTTGGGGAAACACGCTTGAGGTCACGTGGCAAACTGGGTTTGGGGCACCCGTTGCATGGCACCCGGAACCGGGACGTTACATTTTTCACATCTATATTGCATCTGACTATCCATCTTCCCACCAAAATAATTCTTTAGAGGAACTATTTTTTTGTATGTATCTAACTGAATAAAATATGTACACATTGAAATATTATGTCCAAAACAAGAATCATCCCGCGGGTTCTATTGTGAGTGGTTACTTGTCTCAAGAATCTAGGGATTTCTACTCAATGTATTTGCACAATCTTACTACAATAATTAAGAGACCAATGGGAAATAAAAACTAAAAGTATGATAAAATTGATCCTATATTTTTAATCACTTCCTCAAATAGGAGGAATTCCTAGATCATATATATTGACCACATTAATCCTTAAAGAGAGAGAGATGGTACGTCGCCTAGTGTTCTTAAACTATGATTTGATATATAAATATATCAAGTACGTAAACTAAAAATTTGTATCTTATCTCATGTCTTGTAATTTAACATATCTGTTAAACTATTTATATTTTTATCTATAGGAAAAATAATGAAATGATAAATAGAAAGCAACATTCTTTATCTTTGAGAAGGATAGATACTTTTCATAGCAAATTGTTTTCTTCTTTGTTGAAATTGAAGGTATATATATTGCTATAATAAATAAATAAAATCAGTATTTAATTATGATTAATATTTTCTTATATTTATGGTATATATTTTTCTTATAGACTCTATTTTTTATGAAATAATGGTTTTGTCTTTTTTTCCTAATATTTTTATTCATGAATGTAAATAAATTGTGATCAATGGGTTCATATTTATTATCTCTTAATGAGTAAAGAACATGAGAACACAACACGATGGTGTTATACTAACTACCAAAACCGACTGTTATACCAGTGCATTAGATAATATACTTAATTTTAAAAATGTATCATATTATGGAGTCGTCGTGGAAATAATAATATTTTATTATTACTCTTATGGTCGATTCACAATGATGAAATTTTGGTGGTTTAATTTGATGTTGAGACAGGGTGCCTTTATTGATGATTGTGGATTTAAAGTTATTGGAATGACTCTCTCTCTTTCTACCAATGAACCATAAGTATTGGAATCAATGAAAAAACATGTTTTTATGTAAAATATCATCTTTGACCTAAATTTGGTCTCATTATTTACATAATTACATGACATGTTTTTCATGATGGTGATGATGGAATTAAAACCATCCCTACTTCCATTGAATCCAACACATTTATTACATATGATGACTCTAATATCTCAATTCTCAGAGTTGATTATAATCCTGATATTGTGGACGGAAATATACAGAATTATCCATCTGTGTTCTAAGTTAATTTGGTTTATCTCAGCTTGGGTTTTTAAGGATGGTACTATTCAAAATTGTTTGATATTGATTACAAATATTTTGTCTCCGACTTAAGATTAATGTTACTTTTCAATGTTTATTGGTTGATGTTTTATTTGAGTTGCATTTTATAATATTTAATTGAACTATATTCAAACCTAAAAAACAAAAAAAATTAAAAAATTAAATTATAATAAAAAAAGAGAAATTGAATTTGACATATTAAACATATTGATAAGAAAATCAGAACAAATGAAAATAATCACCTAACTAAAAAATAGACAAATTACCTAACTGGAAATATAAACCAAATGACCTAAGAAAAATAATTCATTTCTCATATTTTTTGTTTTTTGGGTTAAAAATTATTTATCCATTTCTAATTAATTCCACATTTTTTCAAATAAAGAAAATGAAACTTGTAGAGGAGCAGCAATGAAAAAGAATGATGGACAACAATCTTCGAATGACATAGATGGAGATTCCTCCACTAGTGATGTTGTGAGTATTTCATTTCAAATGTATATATATATATATATATATCAATAACATATAATCTCATCTGTTTAATTTTGTTTTAAAATTTTATGCAGGATCTACCACATAGGCACTGGTTATTTGATCAGAATCCTAGTATCAGTCCTAGTACTCAGGCATGTGGTATGAGGGGTTGGTATGAGAGTTAGGAACTCTAGTAGGCATACCCGATTAGACCTTACCCCTCCCACAAACGTACCATCTTCCAAATATTCTTCTTCCACTGTGTTGTTAGGGACACACAAGATATTTATGCCTCCCATTTTTCAAAATCCTTTAAATTTGGGCCTCCTGACCCACCATTACCATATCAGATGATTATTCCCACTCTTCATCCATATTATGCAATTGGTCATCCAACTATGCCACCATCTTTTCCATTTACTTCATTCTCTCTGAGCTTCTACATTCCTTCTTCGACTTCGGATCTAACATAGTCTATGCTTTCGAAGCATACACGGGTACCCACTCCACCTATACAAGGTGATGTTAATTTAGTGCTTGTAGAACAAGGAGTTACCATTAATTAAACTTCCATAGGTATATTTTAGAACCCTAAAAAATTATACTATAATTTATTTTAATTATAATTTATGTTTTTCTTTCATAACAGATACATCTACTAATAGTCACTGGGGGTGGGGCATACATGCATTCATGTGGCATGTAACCACCACACTTAGTTGATGGTGGACTACATCAAAGACAACAAAATGACTGAAAAGACCAGGCATAAATGTCAGATTATTTTACAATGCTTTACAAATACTACGACATCATTAATATCATCCCACTCTCATGTTTACCATTTCCAAATAAAGTCAAGGATAATGCTCGGGCATAGATATGAGTAAAAAATCTATTTTATTTAATGTAATTTTTTTTATTTATATGAATTAATATTTTGGTGTTAGATTCAATTTAATTTTCATGATGGGGAGGGTACACGACTAACACGTCTAAAGAAATTTTGTGAGATTTGGGGAGCCTGTAATCATGAGTTGTTTATTGGCTAGGATGCTAGAGTTGACATTGAGTTAGAGGCGGTACCTATCAAAAATTATTTTATGATAGAATAGTATCTTCAATGGTTACTCATTAGACAACTACCATGTTTAGGGTATAAATCACATTTTTTGTTTTTAAATAAAAATTTCCAGGTATTTCATTAATACTATCTTTTGTATTATTGAATTTTATTTAGGAATCATCTAAAAAAACAATGATGAGAAAAAATACCTCCACACTTTAGGGTGTACTATGATGTCAGATCATGAGAGGAAGCACGTATGACAGTTGTTTATAAATTTTCCTTAGGACTTAAAATTTCTATTGTTTCCTCTATAATTTATTCGATTTATACTATTTTGATATATTTTGATTATGAAATTTATTATTGGTAATATATTTTCAAATATGGTTTCCTACATTCAATTCCATTTTAGAGGTGGGTATTAAATATTTAAGGATGTGTGTCTCGAGAAAAAGTCTATTTCTCAAGTAAAAAAATATGGGAGTGTGGTTAATGAACTGACACAGTAGTAGATTTTAATTTTTTATTTGTTTATTTAAAATTTTAATATCTATTTTGTAACTTAATAATATATTTTAATTTGTAAAAGGCTTCTTTGGAGGCCATTGATTCCCATGAACCTATCAATTTTGGGAGAAATGATCACTTACATCAGGTGTTGGGATATGAGAACCCTGGTAGAGTATGATGTCGACTTGGGAAGAGTATAGTCCTGATAGGGTATTGGCACTATTTTGATTCCAGTTTTGGTACCACTGAGTTGGAAAAGGTTAATGTAAGGGTAGAATAGTACAAAAAAGGGTCACAGAGGTGGAAGAATGTGTTGATTAATAAAACACTGAAGTTATGAAACTTATTATAGTTTTTTGTCCATCACTTCCACCATAGGCCAGTACATCTTGTGATGAATATATGTCATTGATGCATTTATTATATAGTTAACCAGGTGGCAGTTCTAGTGGTGGTCGAGATGATTTGTTTTTGTAGATGATGATGGCGAGGAAGAGGTCAAGGCCGAGGAAGAGGACATGGGAGAGGATACAGTAGAGGATGAGGATGGTGAAGAGGATAGGGATGAAGATGATGATAGAGATGAGGATGAGGATGAGGTTGGTGATGAAGGTGATGATAGTGATGATGATGAATGATAAATTGATCTATTTAAATTTTTATTGATATTACTAAAATTTATTGTTTGATGACTTGTTGTGACTGAAAATATGTGTGATTAGGTAGGTCACATTATGCTTGACTCAGGTAGCCTAAATACTATATAGTTTCAATCACAGCTCCTTTCAGTAATGTATTATCTATCTTTTTTATAAATTAATTAGGGTTTTTAGATATTTAATATATGTTTCAACATTCAAAGTATCGATTAGGTTAGTCTTCTTACATGTATCTTTATTTATTTATCTATAAATGTATCCTATGAATTATATTTTTACATGGTATCAAAGATATTTCACAAACATACCCATCCTTATCCATGACGCCTTCCCTAATCCACAACCCTTCCAACTAAAACCACTAATATCCATGGACCCTCCTAGTATTCCCTTCCATGTTATCTTCTTACCACCCTCTCCCATCCTAATAGGTTCACTTACATTCCCACCCCTCTTGATGTATCAACCTATGACTTAGTTGTGTGTGACTAACAACATTTTTTAAAACACAGCTCTTGAAATTACATGAACAGTTTTATTAGGCTTCCAATTATTCCATACCAAAATATAATATTCATTAAAATTTCCTTTTGTAGTGATTTTAGTGTCCTTTTATTCCATGGAGTATTCTTTCAGTTTTGGGGGTGTGGAGCTTGATTATCATTTGGTGGTATATCCTCCCTTTTTTCTCTTCTTTATGGGAAAACTTCCAATTATGACACCACTGTGAATGATATTCTAGAAATCCCAACCACAATAAACATCTCCTATTAATATAATCATATTTTTTAGTAAAATATTATTTTGGATCCTACAGGAGTTTCTGTATGATAGATCTTAGTGCCATGAATTCTTTTCAAGGACATGTTGGTGTGTATTATTCCACTACTCATGGAATTTCTTGTTTATGTGGCCATAGACACATCATTTTCCAAAATAATGGAAAAAAATTCCATCACATTGAAATATATTAAACTCAAAATGGATTCCCAATAGTCCTTCACACTACCGAGGTATCCTTTGGTTAGTCACAAGGACATAATCTTTTTGACTCAACCCAATACCCAAAAGGAATAACTTTCCAACTATTTTTAAATCAATTTAAGCCACATACTATTAATAACATAAAACATTCATGAAACCACATTCCATCATTCCAAAATAATCTTTTTTGAGTCAAGCCAACACCAAAAAAATTTCCATAAGATTTCTCACATGTCCCACAAACTTCCACATACTCAAACACCATTGTCTCAAAGGTCGACATCTCAAGGCATGATGATATCTATTCGTCCATGTCATATCACATCAACCACAATATACTAATAGACTTATCCTATATATGATGTCCTCACACACCACTAGTCATGGCCTACTATGAAAAACACCTTCTTCGTACCCATGGTCAACCCCATCTCCTATCTTACATAATATATGAAGCTCTCCATCTACAATGAGAGGTCAAAACCACCTAAATGGGTTGTATGATATGGATGGCTATATTGGCTAACCACAGTGAGAGGCATCACAAAAAATAATAGTATACACCTTTTGAAAACCTATATCACCACCTATCAATCATTGTTTCCAACAATAAAATGGTCAAAACCATCTACCTCATCTTGAAAACCCATGTCACATCACTTCTAGTGATTAAAATCACCCACAGTCACATGGGACATTTCCAACACATTACCATAGACCCATATTTGAGATCACATCATGAAAATATTTCCATACTTTGAATTATCATGCAAAACTAAAAATAGATTCCTAAATCACACCTATCAAACCATAATTGGATCCACCATACTATTTCACACAAGATAATACCTTCTAGTGTTTCTTAATAACCACAAAATTCTTAAGAATATTATAAATGGTCTCACCTTGATCACCCCTCTCACACCTTTTTACTACACATCACATATCACACATATAAATTTAGGAGAAATCATTGTAGTACCTTCCTTATAATCATAGATGTCAACTCATTGAATAATGATCTATAATTTGAAGTCAAATAGGAATAATTGGAAATCCATATGTAAAATATAAAAATAGGTGATAATATTCATAAATTCATCAACACCTCAAGTAAGTGAGATGAATCATAGAATAATGGATGTATAATGTCATCCTTTATCTAGGATACTTCCTAATTCTAATAATTCAATGATCTAGAATGAAAAATGTGAGATCCCCTGCTTAAGACTGAGAATAATGGAGAAAGAGGAGTGCACATCTAGCTTAGCTGAATGGCCAACCATAAAACCTAATTTTTTTATCAAAATAAACAACCTTATTATTTATTCTGGAACTATTCACAATGTGAACTATATGTTCATTCCATGGGTCATCAAGACTACCCCCACCTATTTATTATTATTTCATTCCATAGAACATTGTTTCACGTTGCGAACAGATATAAACAAGAATTATTCTCCAAAACCATGTTCTTATACACTCTCAATCCTCAAAGATTTTAAATCCATAAAAAATACATGTTACTTACCATATCCCCAATATTTAATATCTCATCCCTATGATAATATTTATATAAATGAACCGAAACTCTCCTCCATCCAAAGAGCATGATCTTCATTGTCCCAAAATTTGATATGATATTGAATGCATATGTATCATTCCCACATGCCCTGAATACCCCAACTATTCAACATAATTAATTGATCCTTTATATGGGAACTCCAACATAGGAATTACCTACCTGATCACTTTCCGACCCAAGGTCTGAATATCCTGGTGGTTCCACACCAACCATTATCGCAAAACACCCATAATAGAACCATAATACACCATCATTTCCCACATATCATCATATTATCGTTTCATAATCACACCATAAATGATTCCCATAAGTCTTTTATCACTCCTAATGACCATATATTAACCAAACTAATATAGTTTACTTATCATACATACCCCTCATTACCTAATTTTCATAATAAAAACTAAAAACCGTTGTCAAATTCTCAAAATGTAACTCTAACTGTCATCGAAAATCTGAGAGTTGATTGGTCTCTAACATTTAGATCTAGTCCCAGGGGACACCATTTTGATCTTTTCACATTACCACTTTCCAAATGTGAGTGGTCTCTCACCATCAGGGTAATGATGATGCCTCTCTTCATCCTTAAATTTATCGATGGTTTCTTCAATCTCTATTTGTGTAAGCATTGTACTCAATTTAATTTCAAACCTTCATAAAAATACATCTATAAAAATTATTACCTACCATTAATAACCTTTATAAAACATAATTATATTGTTTTAAATACTAAACTCATCAATCAATAATATCAACACAATATGGATGTATATTAATTCTAGAGAAAGTAAAACAGATTTTCTACCCAAGAAATGAGAATTCTTCAATTCATTTTCTAAAAAATAAGTTTTAACTATTTCATGGTGTATTTGATAACACACCATATTGGAGAATAACATGGATTTTATCTTAGATATAAGATTTTTTTAGTGAGTTTCTGGGAACCAAAAATGATATTGACTGCTCCATGAAAAAATATTTGTGACCATTTTGAGTAAAGTAAAATTTTTGAGATTAATTCCCCAAGGAAATTGAAATGGGTTTGTTGGAAGAGAGGTTTGAATATGATGATTTAAATGGGTAATACTATGTTGTGGTACATTTCATAGTTGGAAGAGTCTAATGTTTTTATGTGCTATTTTTATGTTCTGTATTTATATGTTATTATAGGTGTTTTTTTGTGCTATTTTAAGTGTTGTATGTAGGCGTATGAAATGGAGGGAATTATAGCTCGATGGTGTGTATATCTCTATAAATACCTTATACCAATGGTTTTAAACTATTGGTATAGTGCTAAAAAACAAGTCATTACCAACGGTTAATTAAAAATGTTGGTAAAACACTATGACAATGGTTTATAAACAATTGGAAAGTTGTTTACTTATACTATATACTAACTAATTATTAACATTTGGTATAAATATATAACAATGGTTCTTTTTAAATCATTGGTATACTAAAATTTACAGTATCCTATACCAATAATTTGGGAATAACTATTTGTATAGGGTTATCACAATGCCTTAATACCCAACGGTTTGGAAAACTACTGGTATATGGTATACCAACAGTTTGAATCCATTGGAATGTACTGAATTTCCAACAATCTATATTTTATGGAACAATGACCACTTTTTCCATGGTTAACATACCAAATCCATCTTAAAATTATGAATCGAATGTCCTCAAAACACCTTATGTGGACATAACTAATTAAGTTATTAAATATATCATTGTAATAAAAGGAAAAAATAGATTAATAATAAAGTAAAAAACCTAGAAGAGGATATTAAATAATTAAATAAATCATACAAGTTTATTATACCAGATCTAAAGGGAATACAAGAAAATTCTAGACTCGAGGTAAGGGATTTCATCTCAATTTCTTTTAATTGAGTCAAAATTTAATGTTATACACCCAATTTGTTTTATATTTTACATATACTTCCCATAATATATTTAATATCACTAATACTTCATTATTCATGATATTTTATGTTACAACACAAATTATTAATCCAATGGTATTTGAATTGATGTTTACCAAGTGATAATGGTTTTCTTAACTCAATTTCCTTTCATTGGGTTATAACTCTTCTTCGTTGAATTTGTTCTGAAATGACTATGTGTGAATTTTTATATAAATATTTTTATGTTTTTTTAAAATTTATTTATGTGTCTTTACTTATGTTCAAATAATCACCTAATAGAATAATTATCATTGATGTAGTTAGGATCTTTATAATGGTTTTCTTTGTCAGAGTCTCATTTTTTTCAGACAAGTTTCATATCATACACCATAATTTCCTTGAATAATGTTATTACATACCCATGAATGAGTTTTGAAATATTATTTAATTATATTTGTATGATTTATAGATCCATGTAGTATTCATTCATTTAATGAATATTTTTTTCTAATGTTATCAAAGCAATAAAAGTTTTATGTTGCAATCTCATTTATTATCAAGATTATCTTTGTTCATGGTTCCTTTCGGTCAAATAATATGATTTTATTTTCTTGACCAAATATATTTTATTTAATTATGTTTATGAATGTGTTCTAAATGTTTAATTTCAAATTATACCCAATTTTATTAATGAATTCTCATGAATGTTATTTTTAAGTGATACTGATCAATTATTTCTTCTTTTTGGACAAGAATGGTTTTCCTCTATATCCAAGTTATCTAAAAAAATCAAGCATTTTATTTTATAAACATATATGAATTACTAAATTTATTTTACATGATATTTTAAATTATTCAAAATGGTTTTAAAATTTATTTTATTACCAATTTATTCTTTGGTCACTTTTGGATATATTTACACAAGTTTGAAAAGAAAGTTTATTTTTAAAATTTACGATATTAATAGATGTTCTCAATATCATGACCATTACATTCTTGGAAGATTCATCCATATGTATCCAGGTTAATTTTTAATGAAAATTAAATTCATAGTATTTTTTGATTTTTTAGTTTAGAAAAGTAATATTCAAAGTGGAAAAGTTTTTTTTCTCAAGAATGTTTTTAATGTTATTTTAAGTGTAGTTATATTCAACAATAACAAAAACAATTAATGTTACATATACCTCACTAAGGATTTATCAAAATTATATCATCCTTATTCTTTATTTGGATGGATTATGACTATTTCAAATTTATTTTCATGGAATGAGTTTCTTTTCCAAGGGTAAATTCATATTTGAAAGAACAATGGTTATTTTTATATTGAAGAATGAAATATTTCATGTGTTATGTTTATGTTATGGTTCTTGGAATTTTTTTATCATGATGGGTGAGTCAAATATATATCATGATGATGTATGAGATTGATATATCTCTTAAACAAATTGGTTAAATGGATTCTGTTAACCTGTTATAGGTTTCTCCCAAGAGAATGTCATAATTTAACAAGAATGTTATTATATTTGTAAGAGTGATTGTAAGAGTGATATTAAAATGATGTTTTAAGTTACCTATATGATTTATTTATGCATGAATTATTTTCTAAGGGATATTTTCTTCAATAATTGTTTTTAAATAGCTCATTACTATTTGATTAGGAAATTTGTCTCATGTTAAAGCTTTATGAAATTTTACATGATTTATTAACATGGTTTTAGTGGGTATGAATTATATTATGTAATAGTCATAAGCTTTAATTAATTCATTTGACCCATATGCTCACATTATTCTCATTTATAACCTCTAATTGTTAATTATTATGTTTACCCTTGATGGTCATTTGTGCTTACACATATTATGTTTCCTTTTCCTCATGTAGTGAAGAAAGGTTTTAAGTTTGTTATTCATAACAATGTACCTTGATGTGAAGAACATAGTGGTATATGAAATAGATTTTTATGAACTGGTTTTTTATCTATCTAATTATTTGTGTAAGAGTTTTTCCTAATTCTGAAAAACTTTAATGCTAAATGGTCATTAGTAATGCATGTGATCCAATATTTCCTATTAGTGTCATATAAATTGAGTCATGTTTATCAGTATCATGATATAAATGTAAATATTATGTTTTTAGCATCATATTTGAGAATGTGGGTTCAAGGATATAATATATAATCCTTTTAAAATATTTTTTTGATATTGGTGAGTTCACCACACTCTTAAACTAAAATATTTTCATCACTAAAATCCAAATTTCTCTAAGACTTTATGACTTTTCCTTTTTCCCTTTCATTGTTTAGTTATGATATATAAATAAGGCATCCTTATAGTGGTTAAATGGTTGATTTTTCTATAGATAATTAGTTAATCTAGTTAACCACATAAGTGAAATTTATGAATTTTTTGATCAATGAATACACCATTCCAAATTCACTAATATGAAATATATACAAGCCAGTTTTATCAGCACTAGGGGTATCCAATATAAAAAACATTCTCATAGAAACTAATATCAACCCATTTAAATTATTGTTTTTATGGTTAAATTTGATAACTAAATTCTAATTTAACATCTTTTGGACATGTTAATTAGTTAAGATAAGGACTTATGGTCATAGGGATTGAAAACCCGGTATCAAATTATCATCCTATTTTCAATGGTCATAAAATTTTAATGACCAAAATAATATATACAGGAATAAATATATTATATTGAATGAATTATCAAATAAATTATAGAGATTAAGAGAGTTAATCTTTTCTACTTTTTATGGTGTTTTTTATGATGAAATTTTTATTCAATACTTTTTTCTTATTCTATAGGTTGGTATATCATTCGAATTTATTTTCTTAGTGTATATGAAAATATAAACATTATTTGGAAATATATGTGTTTACCAAAAATCATTGTAGTATTCATTTTAATGTTCCCAAAACCATAACTTTATTCTATTTTGCTTATGACTCTCTATCAACAAAGGTATCCAGTAGAAATATGTTAATTGGATAAAATTATATAACATATTGTAGCATCCATTATAGAATTCACTAATTTCTTTGTATATTATCAATTTGGTTGTAATCTTATTCTATTAATTACAACTCATTATTTTATAAATATTTCAGTTTATTTAAACATATTTATGTTATGAATTTTAGGGATTTTTTTAAAATTCTCACTAGAAATAGATTGGAGTTATGGTTGATTTCAAGGGAAAATAATTTATTTATCTATATGTATGAATCGGTAGTGAAAAAATTGAGGTGGTTCCTTTTTATATTTCTATATTTCTCTCAGCGATTATACATGGTTTTAATTTCAGTGAAAGGAAAGAATAAAACTCATCCTTTTGCATGATCATGAAGTCTCCATTCTAATCTATATTAATATTTTAAAATATAATGTATACTTTCTGATCTTATAATTAGGATATATGACTAATATATATTTTATTATGGTTATGAAATTAAAGGTATGAATGTTGTAGAAATGGTATTATTCAAATTGGTAGTTAATTAAACTTAGTAACTTTGAATTTATTTATGGGATGTATTTATATATATTTTTAAATGCATTTAAATAAAAAATAAATTCTTTAAAATTCTTTGTTTCATTGAAAAAATGTTTTAGAACACAATTATTTACATATTTATGAATTTTGTAATCATAACATCTTAAATTATTTAAAATAATCTACATTATTAAAGAATATAAAATCACTTCTAATTTTTTTATTAGGTTGTATTTATATCTATTAAACCACTGATATTTTTTTGTTTAATTGGAACCTCAATACTTCATGTTTCTGAAAATGAATGTTCGTGGCATGTATAAAAAATTTTCCCTATTCATTTCGGATTCCTTTTTTTGTTGTCGATTTCTGTATTCAACATAATTAATGTTAAATAAGAATTTCCATGTTATTTCACTAAGAATATTACATCCTAATATAGAATAATAATATAAATATATTTCGGTATTATATCCATTCTTACAATTTATGAATTGGTTTCTAATTCTACGAGGGTTATGGTACATTAAAAATGATCAAATTTAAGTAGTTTTACACATGGTAGGTCATTATATCTTGAGATTTACAAAATGATAAGTATTATGTACTCCAATTTTTCATTAAGATGAATGTAGGTTATTACACTAGAAAAAAATAGTGGCGTTAAATTTTCTTATAATATAAGTATAAATTATATATTCTCAATGTCCTTTTGAAACTAAATATCATATTTTCAGTATCTTTTTCATTATTTTTAGTTTCTTTAAATCATCTATTCACGAGTTTTTAATTCATTGCCTAAAATAATTCTAATCTCATATGGTATGAAGTCTCATGATAATGGATTTTAATATATAAAAATGATAATGTAGTCACATGAAATAATGTATATCTTTTTATATTGGAAATTAGATATATGTTATCCAACTATTAATAATATATATTTATATATTTCCTTACCATATAGGTATTCAAGAAATTATATTCTCTATAGAACTTTTAGAAAATATTTTATAATAATACTAAGGCATGCCTTTCTCTCAATTAAGAGAAAAATGGTCCTCTATTGATAATTAATAAAGAATGATTAAAATAAGTACAACTTTTTGTTTGGGTTAAGGGAGAGTATCCACAAGTTAACATTCATAATTTTTTATATATTCATTGACTTTTTTATTTAGTTTTAAAAAGGTTCATGTATTAAAAAAAATTGTAACTATCAAGATTATAAATGTGATAAAGATCATAGAATGGAATTCATTCAAATCCTGTAAGTTAATTCTAGCTTGTGATAATCCAAAATATTATAAATGAAATTCCTTTTTTAAATAATAAACTCCATATTAAGTAATGATGTTATAGAAAAATCATACACTACTTTTTGAAATTTTAGATCATTATATATTATATCCTATTTGATTTGAATGAAAATTAATCAATATAACCATTGAAAATATATTAAGTGTATAGTAAAAAATAATATTTGTATATTAAGGGTTATTGTAAAGTCTAATTGACACAAAAAAAAGAAGCAATGGTGTCAACTTATAGAATCATACCCTCTAAAGCCTATTTTTCAGAAAATATGAGGGATATGGAATCGGTAGGATTTTCCCCTTACCAATATCAAGATGATATTCATCAAAAAAATCATGAGTGAAACTATTTATGGGATGATTTCATGCTTATTGGGTCATGACTAAAACAATGTTCACTAAACCACCTTAATAAAGTGTGACTATCGAAAACCTTACCCGTAGTAAATACACTAGTGTAATAAGGGGTTATATTCCTAGAACATAACATTATGATATTTCATCTTTATTATTTCTAAACAAATAGTGGATATATTTATATATTTTACTATTATTAATTTAAAATTGATTAAATAAAGAGTCTGATAAAAATTATATTTATATAAGATGAAATAAAATTTATATTTTTAAGAAATATATTGTATCAGTAAAGAAACGTTTTTTCATGAAATCATTAATTTATGAAATAAATTTAATCTTAGTAAAATATTATCATTTAAATATAAATGATAATATAATTTTATGAAGTTGGTTGTAATTTTTATACGCGTCGAAAACTATTATCATTGTAAAAACCTATATTTCATAGTAAATGGGGATTTTTTTGAATTAAAATTTAGAATTTTAATATTTAAATAATTATTGTGATAAAATAAATATTATTTTGAAATCATCATATTAAAATTATCTAATATAACATTTTTCATAATTTCCTGAGACATCTAAATTTTTGAGTAAAGATTTAATATAGTATAAATATATAGTATGTAATACAATATCATAAATGCATAAAAATTATTTAATAAATACTAAAAATGGTATCTAAGAAAAAAATTATGTTTCCCCTTTAAAATAATGTGTTTCTTATGTTATTTGACAAATTTGATAAACCCTTAATGAATCCTCCAAACACTATGTTAGAATTTATGGTTTTAAAATAAATTATTTACAAACATGACTCACTAACACATTAACAAGGTTATTGTTTTAATGAGTTTGGTTTGTTGCCTTATAATGTAATGAATCTTAGTTCACTTTAGAAGAAATAATGGCCAAAAACCATGTGATTTTTTTTGGTTTTGATTAATTTATCATATATAGTCCAAAACCTATGTTTATAAATTAAGAAAGATTTGTCTTCTATTTTTCCTTAAAAACCTACCCTACCTCTATTACTCTTCACTAAAAAACCTCTAACCACAAAGTTAATTTTACCTTTCCTCTCTATATCCCAATAAAGATGTTCCCAATCTCTTAAGAAGACTCTTCCAAGATTTTAGAAGTGTTGTATCAAGGTTAGTGATCCTCTCATTCTCTTCATTATTGAAGAACCTTCTTTATATTATGCATTTAGAGTTTTGGTTTTTCATATAGGGATTTGTTTTTAGTCATCCATCCTAATTTAGTTATGATTCCCAAGTGATGAGATTCTGCTTTCACTCTCATGAAACCCTTTCTGGAATCTTTATGTTTTCCTGTTGTGTTGTCATAATTATCCTATGATTTTACATTCCAAACATTTGAGTAGTGAATTCCCAGCCCAATTTTTACTCAAGGGTAATAAACTACATGTACCTATCCTTCATTGATGGGGGAAATATATTTATACAATCTAAACTCCTTAAACATGGGGATAAAAGTGATGAAATACGTCTTTATGATGTATGGTCTATGTGGTACACTTATGAAAGTACATGATATGAATGTTATAGGTGGGAACATAATTATATATACCGCTTATTCACTGAGTAGTGTTTTAATAACATGAGATATGATGTATATTATACGAGAGTTTATTTTAGGTACACTATGTTATTATGCATAGGAATTTAGCATTGACATATTTTTTTGATGTCATGTTTTATGTTTTTTCCCCCATTCTAATATTTCCTTTATATTATCATCTTATTTAGCACTGTGATGTCCATGATTATGACTCTTTAACATCTCACGTTACATTTATATGCCTAGTAACTCACATGTATTAACTTCATCGAGTCATTATTTGATTATTCCCTTATTGGTATTTAAATATCACACATTTCTTATGTACATATAAGTTATCCAATGCATTTTTAAAAGAACAATACGATTTAAGGGTATGTTAAGGAGTTTTAGTTTATATCATTATATTGTCATTTCATGTTTCTATGTTATGTTTCTAATTAAACAAACACACTGGGCCTAATTATCTTCTCAAATTATATTAAGTATATCTTTATGTAATAAATCATGAAATAATGTTTATTACCTATAAGGGTTGTCGTATAACTAAAGTTTTTCAAAATATGAAAGGTAAGTATTATTTGAGGCTTAACACCAAAAAATAAAATTTCAAAAATTAAATGGAAATTCATTTCATTAACATGATTCATAAAACAATCTGGGAGAGTTTTTAGTTTACTTAATTGTAGTGAGAAACTCATTTATTTATTATTATTAAACTTGGAATGATATATATGTTTTGGGTAATTAATCATTTTTTATATAAATTTCCAACACAGATTTATTCATTAAAACATGTTTCATATTAAAATAATATATACTTAGTAAAAATTATTATTCAGTAAATTTTATCCTCACAAAATTTATAATATTTTTTTTATTAATATCTTTATTTTCAAAAAAAAATTATTGTGTGGTGGTTTCTTAAATATGAACTTTTTTTATATTTGTAATCCTTTTTTATTTTTTAATTAATTAACTCTATAGTACTACAATAAAAATTCATCTAATGGATACCTCAAGATTAATGATACTATACATTGATACAGTGTGATAAATGACTTATGATGGAATTATATTTATGCTCTACACTACCCAAAATTTATGTTTCACTACATTCAGGCCTCCATATTTTGGAGTTATACTTTGTGAATTAATTTTCATTTTCTAGAATACTATTTTATCAGGATTCATGGAAAAAAATTGATTCTCATTATTTTTTGTCTTTATATTAATTTCAAAAAAATTATGAATCATTTATTATATAATGAATCATGTCATTATGTTCCATTTTTTATAATGTTTTATAATAATATAATAAATAAAATAATGTATAGATAATTTGATGATGTTTCACAATTTAATAATGTTCTTTTATATTATCTTCAATGATATTAAATGGTCTATATCAAGTCCTTATGATATAGATATAATCATATAACACCATCATGATAATAATAAAATATTTTACGACTCATTCTAAATGAAAAAAGTGTTTCATATTCCTTTTTTCCAATTTATGTGATAGTCATTTAATCTAAACATAAAGAAAAATCATATTCCATAGTAGATAATTAAAATAATTAATTTTAAATTTTACTGATATATTTTAGTATATTCTTCATTGTTAAAAATATTTAACAAGTAATTTCATTATTATCAATTTTCCCCCTTTAGAACACCTTTTTGTAAAATGTGGAGTTTCTTCTTAAAAAAACCTCTTTATAGACTTAGGTAATTCATTATTTTACGGTTTAACATACTATCCTTTTATCTTACATCATTGTAAACCTATAAACCTCGCAATTGTTTCCATCAATATTTTGAATACAAAGTATGGTTTTGTACTTCTAATTTACGTTTCTTATTTGTTATACTATCTGAGAACTATATCTTAGAATGGACATGGATGAGTGAAAACAGTAATTGACACCTCTCCAGATTATATTAGAATTTTTACTTATGTTTTATATTAATTATTCCTTCATAAAATCTATCAACAAAATGATTCATAATCTTAGTCCTTAATGAAATTTATGGATCACCTAAAGTTGAGGTGGAGTTTTACTCATAATAAAATGCCAAGTTGCATGGATTTTTTTTCGAGTATGCATTTATTTATTCTAAATAATTTTTCAATATATTTTACATGATTTATTTATATTAAACTGAAATTTATATATCTCATTAATTTATTTTTATTTGATGTGTTTTATATAGTTTTATTTGGTGTTTTAGGGTTAATTTTTCTTTAACATATGCACTAGTCTTCCATTTTTAGTCTTGAGAGGTTGTATAGGTACTCAGAAGATAATTAAATTTTGCTTACATTAATTATTATGAACTGTATACTTCAATTAAAATAATTTTTTCTTTCTTTTTACTGCCTCTCTCAGTTTGTTTATTAAGGGTTTTTCATAGACATTTACCTTATAATTTTGATAATGAAACCTTTATTGGAAGAGAATTAGTCATATATGATTTCATTATTGAGACCTTAACATTGAAGGAGATCTAAAAATAGTAGTCTGCATTGATTTAATCACTATTTTTTCCCATGAAATTTCACAGATGGGGAATTGGTTGTTCAAATGATATGTTGGGTAAATTTTATAATTTCTTTAACTTTTTTATTTTTATTTTTTAAAAATGTTAAAAAATTATAAATTGTGTCAAAAAGAATTAATAAGGAATGTAGATTTGAAATTATTTATTCAAAAATTATGAAACAATACAAATATAATGGTCCTTTTCCCCTTAGAAGAATTAAAGAAGAGGTCAAGGAATATGGACCTTATATTTTAAATGACTATGTTTCACAAATAAAATTTGAGTTTGGAAACATTCCATCCCACTACACACCTACTGGTTCATGGTTTGATAATTACATGTGTCTCCATTATTTTTTTCAATTCAATAATATTTTTTCAACTTTGAATTTTAAATGGGTAGGGTGGCCACTACTTAAGGATAATCATCTCTGACATTTCATACTTATAGCTCTGTGAGTAATCCTAGTAACTAATGTGATGTATTCCCTTTTTCAAGTTCTCTTTCACTGCCTTCTCATCAACTCAATATCTTTAATTCCAACGCTCTCTCTAGACTCTTTTCATGAGAAGATTCAAGAATACCACTATTTATTGATCAAGAACTATATTTTCTCCTAATGGTCGTGAAGGTATTTTTGTCATTGAAAATTTAAATCAATTAATTATAATAAAATGCTATTTTGAGAAAGTAAATGTCAAAAAAAATTAGAGTTTGGTCATTGATATAATTATCATCATGGTTATAATTATTCTTCTAGATGATTTCTATATCATTAAACTACTTTTAGAAGATTGACTTGTTGTTTTATGATATTTAATATCTAAACCTAAAGAAATAGAATAGAATTAATGAATTTTATATGTTTACAAAAATAATATTAAAAAAGGTAGTGGATGTCAACCTCAACTGAGGCTATCATATATAAAAACAATAAAATATTGGTTCTACATACCATAACATGTAATTTATTTTCTAACCCTAATAAATATATCATATGGTATGATAATTTTACGCATCCACATGGCTACCAATTATTCATTTCATTATTGTGACTTTACATAAACTGAATTTAGATAAAATCATTTGTTTTTTTAATTTTTTTTCTTTTATTATTCATTGAATGCGCTCATTATCAGTGTGTGGTTAACTAAACTAAATGCATGAACCAAATATTTGAATTGGGGTAAGTGGTGATAGGCATCATCATGACTGAGTAATAGAGGGTAAGGGGTATACATCTTAGTAGAGTATCTTGGAATCATATATTCATTATCATTCTCTTAAACAAGAAATTTTTTGAACTATGAAGTAATTTAATGAGGTATTATATGTAATGGAATATTTATTAATATGTTGAATTTATTCTTCTGTTATATTGTATTAATTACCTCTTTTTGTAAATATAATTTGTATACTGGTTTTTTCTGGATTGGGCTCTAATTTTTTTAGTTAATTTGTATCATGCATAACTTACAGTAGTTTTAACCACTACTATTTATTTAATGGCAATTTTAACCATCGTGAATAAAATAGGGTCAGTTAAAACTACCAAAAAATAAGTAAAATTTTTATATTTACCAGTGGGATTAACTGCCCATAAAAAACCACCATAATTCATAGAAAACAAAGCTAAATATTTATTATACAAAAAAACCAGTAAAAAATGACACTAAGGAAATTTTTCATTAATTATAACAAAACCATAGCTTAAAATTGTTTTTATCTGTGGGAAAGAAAATCATCAGGAAAAAAACAAACAACTATTTTATATTCAATGATTGGATATTTTTCAGTGGTTTTTTCAACTTCCATAAAACCAATGGGATTTATTCAAGACTAGTATGAAATCCAAAAATTATCATTGAAATATTCTATCTCTTTTGTAGTGTAGGGGGATTCGAGAACCAATCTATACTAACTTGTAGGTAGCGGATCAAATTCCCAAATGATAGAAATAAGATACCAGATGCTACCCAAGGATGGGTGAATTAGAGATCATGACCATGATCCCATGAGGGGATACATTACCCAATATATGGAAAACTTACAAAAAATGGATCACATGCCTATGTAATAAGATGAGATACATGATTCTTCAAGAGGGGTGGTGATATGAATTTACAAGGATTCTCATGGAATATAAGTTGGAATAGAAAACATCACTGGAGTACTACCTCTGAAGAGGTCATTCAACTCACAAGTAAAGGATCACACCATAGGCTACTAGGGGATACATAACTCCATCCATATTAACCAGTTGGTAGGGGATTTCATGCCCAACTGAGGGATATAAGACACCTGAACCTACCCAGGGAAGGAAAATTCGGGATCCTGATCTCGTTCCTATGAGTGGATACCAGACCCAATTTAGATATGTTCTACAAAAAGGGGGTTACACACCTTTGTAATGATATGAGATACCTTACCATATCTGATGTTAATTCCAACCATCAAACTATTATGAGATATCCTTCCTTGAAAAACTCACACATCTATGATGAGTTTAGGGATCTTGGTCTCCCTAGAAGGTATAAATCACACCAATAGTGAATGATTTCCCATTAGGGATTATCATTAACCTCGATACATAGAATTAACACCTAATATATGACATCACACCATGAAATCACAATTCAAATACCACTATATGACACACGGACTTGAAAGAATAAAACCTACATCCAAATATCAAATAACCCAAAATAGTTCATCATGTTACCAGAGTCCTTGTGAAGGAATGAGTTGACCCTCACACACTTCTTGGGCTCATCATTCTAAAAACAAAACCTAAACACATTCACACATTATCTTCCCACATATTCTAAATGAAAACTTTAAAGGAATCTATCTCCAAAATCCATCCCTATAATAACTTCTGTATCTTCAACCACTATGACACCACCCGACCCACCGGGGTCCTACTTGGGTCTACGGTAAGCCAATGGTGCCACCCTAAACCTATCCCTAATAGGATTTGGGTTAGTGACATTACTATGTAGTAATATCTCATAATTACATAGGCCTTGACCTAATAATATTGTACAAGTGATTAACCACACTATCCAACAATAGAGTGCACAACTTCATAGGATATGTAAAAGAATATAAAATATAAAATATTTATATAGAATAATAACCTTGAAAAACTAAAAAGAGAGTCCACATGCCACATTGACCATCATCCTACATTTCACCTACCACAAACCCCTCTAGTTCCACAAAAAATTTGGCTCCATCACTCCACAACTCCACGACCCAACATCTAAAAGGTCATCAACCTGTTTCCCATTTTCACAGACACACCCAATTTGGAATCAAAGCCCATTTAGTGGTGAATATAAAAACACTTAGTAGGATGCCACAAAACTAAATATAAAAAAATGAGTTATGGTTCATTAAACCAAAGGTTTCGAACCACACCATTGCACAACTCATCAAAGGAGAGGGAACAGTCATGTGAGAAACTAACAATCTACCACACAAGAATAGCCATATCCAGTTTCTCAAGCATCAATCAATTAAAAATGATGAAAAAATGTTTCTAGGGAATGTGGTTTCTATAATAAATTCCTATCACCTAAGGTAAGACACCATTTTATCACAAAATAAAAAAGAAATAACAACCCATTCAATCTACCCTCATGGAGAAACACCACTACCCAAGATGTCAGAGGAATAAACCTCTTTGGCCTGATGCAACAAAGAGGATCAGACATCTTTAGCCTGTTAGAGGGGAACTAGCCCTTCATATCCAAAGTTACACCTATAAAATCAGATAAGGAAGGTTAAATCATTAGAGAGTCTATGAAGCCTAATGATGATATGTAGATATGAACTACATTATATGGAAACCATTGGGGTGATGAGGGTCCAAGAATATCAGAGAAGTATCTCTTTCACATACTTATGATTGTTACACCACTTATAGAATCAATTAATGGAATCCTTCTCATTAATTAAAGTGCTCATTAGACGAGGGGTCACCTAGACCCCTAGTCTATTAATACTAAATCACTCATTATAACCATGCTAAACTACTCATGTAACCACATAAGAATCAATAAATGAGTTTAATTCACGTCTCACTAGAAAACACCTCTATTGAAATATTTTTAACTCCCATATTGTGTTTCGCTACACTTGGACCATGAGATAATACCTAAACCCTATTATAATGACCCATAGGTAGGTTATCAGACACTTGGTACTAAGACAGGATACCCAACCCTACCTGGGAACTAGGATCACTGTAATTACTACATAAGAACATGTAATAACATTCCCTATGAAGCTAATTCAGAATCTACCTATCTCACCTCGTAAATGATCTTGGATTTCATATATGCCACACCTTTGCAATCTACGACTAAAAGTAATAAGGGTATACTATCTAGTATCCCAAAATGGATACCTGATAATAAATATTCCTTTAATCATATCAAAATTTTCAATGATATGTGATGGTGCACAAGGTTTGTATCATAAGTAAGATTCAGGAAACCAATATTGGTTTTGATTTTTATGTCTGCATGCCTAGGTCATGATTCCATAAATGATCTTCCAATATTTATTCATATTGAATAACCATTAAAAATATTTTACTATTTCCAAAAGGGGTATATCTATGGTAAAGGAAAAATTTCTATTGTAAATTATTTTACCAAAATATATGACTATGTCACTAGATTGTTGTTAAAAGCAATGTTTTTAATGTTATTGTGATATATGAAATGATTCTCTTATAATTATAATAACACCAAAAGGTAATATTTATTTTAGTCAAAAAAATTAGCATCATATTAATAAGGTTAATATATTGTTTGATATTATTAAAACATTTATAAATAATACAACAATTAATATATATTTGTAAATTATATTTTCAAAAAAATATTATGTGTTGGTAATCCAATATTTTTTGATAAATATTAATATTATATTTAGTTATATAAGTATATAAAATATATTATTATATTTATTAAATAGTAAATATAAATTTATCTTATACAAAACACTAAAAAATGATACTTTATTTCTAAACAAATGTTGAAATATAATTTGAATACATTTTCAATCTTCATGAAATGACGATATGGTCCAAGAAACATATTAAAAATATGTTTAAATATGATCAATAAAAAGATACATTATATAGAACTCAAGAAAACATCTTATTTAATTTGTTTCTCACAAACATTGGATAACACTGTTGTTGAATCACTATCACTTCACATTAGCTATTATCTATTATAGTGGATCTGAACATGAATATCTTCACCATCATCTAATTGATTATAGTAGACCACCATTTTATGTTTGAAGAATCACCTAACCATTCTCCATCCAAATTTGACATACACCATAATGAGTAATGTTATGATCACAAAAACACATTAATTAGAAAATTTTTCTCATTTAAATTCATGATTAAAAATAATGCATGATATAAAAATGTCATACATAGAAAAAAATTGGATTATATAACTAGTGGAAACAAAAAATAGAAGATAATCTCAGTATGGTCCATAATAAATAAAATATTATCCATCTAGTTCCCACTACAATAATATATAACCAATTATCACAAACACTTTGATAACACATGATATAAAAATAACTAGTGAGCAGACCAACAAAAATATGAATAGAAGATACAGTGATCACAAAAATAATTACATGATACCCCATTAACATATGATAACTAGTGACCAAAAAAACAAAAAAAATCTATTATACAATAATTGCAAGAATATCATAAAAACTCTAACTAAAAACCTTTTATAATGGCACTAATTTCAAATAACAGTAACACATAACTCCAAATTATATAATAATGTAACACTAAATTAAATTATATATTATAGTAAAGATGATTTAAATTCATAATGAAACTATTTTCAAATTTAGAAAAACACCTAAATTAATAGGTAAAAACCATTTAGTGCAATGAATAACATTAAGCAATAAGAATAGGGTTGAAAAGATAGATTGGATGGAAATTTTAAAATTATATGAATATAATGGGGAAATTATTGAGGATATTTTTTTATTTTCTTATACTTCATTATAATTCTTAATAATGGGGGGTTTAAAATAATCCTATTATAAACCTCTTCGATAAAGAGATAACAGGATCCAATAATATTGATATTACAATAAAAAACCTATTAATTATAGTAAAACATATTTGGACTATTGATCATGTTCATACAAGCCATGATGATTGAACCCCCCCTGCCCGAGATAAGGATACTTTATTTATATTTATCACATTTATATTTTTATCAACTTATGATTCTTGTTCATGTTTTTTGTTTGTACTTTTGTTGAATATTTACCATATGTTGTGATTTTCATAGAGGATGATATAGCTTCAGTTTGTTTAAAGGCATACTAGTCATTTAATTCCTAATCACATGGCATGTGATCCTTAAAACATGGGAAATGGATATTGTAGGTGTATCTAATATTTATTAGTTTGAATTAAATATTTTATATAGTGTACATCCTATAATCTAAGTTCATGTGGATTACCCTCTCATTAAAACTATTTCATGAGTAGAGACCCATTATGGATATAAGATAATAAATATTATGTTGTACATATGTCTTAGGACTATTTAATAATAAATCATATCTATGTTTTTTGTTTATGTATTAAATGCTACACCCTTGATCTTTGGATTAGAGATGAATTTTTATTTGATAACATTTTTTACGTAGTTGGTTCCTAGAGAGAATAAATAATATCTTGGACTCTATGAATCTACCTCAAAATGAATATATCCTTGTCACTAATATTGGGAAGAATTCATAGGTTATAGTGAGTACCACACATTAGGATGAGATATTTTTTTGACAATAGATGGTAAGTTAATCCTCTTAATATCACTCTTGAAGATAAATATTCTCTTAGAAGCCTCAAATTTGGTGATAAGTAGACTATGGATCCATAATCTAATAACATAGAGTTTTATCATGTTCTAACATTACAACAGGATTTATCTATTAATGAATCAAAGGAATGTAGTGACTATTTTTCTGAAATAGAATTATTTTTTCATCAACTTGAGGATAAACTTAGTTAAAACACAAATATTTACAATTTTTTTTTATTATGGAAAATGTGTTCACCTATCCAGGTTGAATGTTCAATGAACCAACACAGGATGTGCATTCAATTGCACAAATTAGAGTAGAGAATCCCTCCAATTAGTTAAGTGGAATATTTATCTAGGTGAGGAGGGGAATGGGGTTTCAACCAATATTTATATACTATCTGAGAATGATCTCATAACTATTCTATACTATGTAAATTTACGAATTTTATGATGGTATTTATAAAAATTATATACATTATTTCCTATGCCTAGTTATAGGACTAATATTATTGTTATAGAAAACCACAATTTTAGGTTCCCTAAAAAAATATCTCCTAACCCTTAATGCTTACCAACCACATATATTATATTTAAGAACATTTTATTATCCTGATCTAATGGGGTGTAAAATGGATCCATACATAACGTACTAGATCTCACTGAATTTCATTATACATTTTATCATAATTTATGCCATTGAATCATTCTATATACTTGTTCAAACCAAGAAAGTGAAAATTTGATGAGGAAAATTTATGCTGGAACTTGAAGGGATTAGACATAATAAGTGATCTCTTGAGCATCACTACTCACCCTCTCTGGATTCCATAATAACTCAACCAAAACCCTCCTTTTAAGCCCCACCTCCTTTGAATGATGATTTACTATATGCTAACACACATGAATTCTCTGTGAGAAATCACATAAAAAACATATAAAATCATTTTTCAATAAAACAATATTTAAAAACCTATAAAAACATATTTAGTAATAAATAGGTAAAATAATCAAATATTACTTCATTTCTAACCACTTTCCATGATTTTAATACTTTGATATATTTTTTCATGATCTATTTTTCTTCAAACTTCGATGCAACTACAACGTCACTGTTTAGATTTCATAATGTGATCAATGTTTTAAAGTAAGAACTTAAAATCATATCTATTCACTACACATATTTTCATTTAATGAGAGATAAATGAATAAAAAATATTAGAATAGAAATATTATTTCAATTGGACTATAAAATATATGTGAATTAACCCACAATATAGCATCCTAAAACATTAACCTTACATGCATTCAATTATAGAAAATTTCAATGGAAAGACATTACAAAATCCTATATCAAGAACCATTTCTTCCTCTAAATGTGGAAAATTTTAAACATCATAATATTGATTTGTTTTTATTCATTCACTATTTATAAACTATCATCAAAGAAGATATATCCTTCCATCAAGATTTAGTTCTATATAGGATAGGTTATAAAACAAGAAAAAGGAAACATTTATCCATCCACCTCACATTTTAACATCACGAAATAATGAAATAAAAGAAAACATTAAATCTAATAATTCAAATATTTAAGATGTTACAGATTAAATGAATGAAATTTTCATAAAAACCTTTTACAATGAAAAAAATTCATGATAAGGAATTAAAACCCCAGATTTATCAAAATAAATAAAAACACTAGTAGAAATATGTGCTATACCAATTGAATTATACAAAAAGACTAAAAAATAATTATCATAGGCACCCTTAAACCAATATTTTTATAAAAATATTGGAATATGTATGGTATATGGACACTAAAACAAAGAGTTTAACTAAACTATTTGTATAAGTATGGTTTTTAGACACTAATACCAGTGCTTTATTAAACCTGTTCATATAGGGGTTCCTTACAACTACTTATACCAATATTTTGATAATATTATTAGTATATATGGTGCAATTTTTTATTAATAATTATAAAAATAATATTAAATACTTTAAGGGTTTAGGGGCTATAAAAATTGTTTTAAACCACTGTTATTCCCTTTCTTCAGTAGTGATAAATTTTATATAAAACAAAACTATTTATGTGTGTATTTAGATTTTACAAGTATGATAAAATATTAATAAAATAATAAGAATTAACATATTTAATATAACAATTCTCTATATTAGTACAACTTAATTATGTTTTTCATTTAATATTTGAAATTTGACTTAATAATTTTAATGATTTATAACATTATTCAAATGATACGTCTGATAAATATTTTAATTACTTTACATTTTTTTTATTTTTATAATTTTACAGAGTTAATAAATTATAAATCATATCAAAATTATTTAATAAAGGATACAGATATATTGTTTTTCATTAAAAAAACACAAAATGGTAATGTGTGGTGTTCTGCTCGAAAGAATGTAGAAGAAAAGTACCATATCCATTATCTGGGAAACTACATAGTTTCAAAAAGTTAATTCACATTTATTTTTTATAATAGTCCATGAAAGAGTATTTATTTTTTTCAAACAATTATAGTTTCCATTTGTAATGGGATGGTGGTCATTATTTAAGGAGAACTCACCATGGATTTTTGTGTTTGTTGCACAATGAGTTCTCTCAATCACTCCTTCCACTGGCACTCTTTCTTTGATTATGTTCTTGTCATGAAGAAATACTATTGTTCATGATCAAGAAATCTCTTTGATATAATATATATTAAAATTAAATCCAAAATATAGTCTCTCAAACTCTGTATTTAAAAATATGGTTTCTTTTTATATTCTCTATATATTTTTATCTCTCATCCTTAATGTGAAGGAGGTACTTATTTTTTTCAATTTTACCCATTCTTTTTTTGAGAAATTTGGTATCTACTCATTTCATACAAATCTATAAGAATACTACATTAGTATTTCTAAAATTATTCGAATTTATGAATTAAAAATAATAAAAAATATCATATTTCCATCTGATGCATTTTGTGTATCAGGTTAAATGTTATTTTTGTAAAATATGTATGTTCATCTCTCTCATTAGATAAGTCCTCATACTAATTTCCTACACTTTGTAAAAAAACTTCATCTTCTTACATAATCAAATCTTATGTGAAAATGGATCATATTAGTATTCATTTCTACTATTGAGAAGCTATGCAATTGGAAGATGGTGTTTTAGTGATAAATGTTTCACCCATCCTCCACAAATCCCAAACATTCCCCCGGGAAGTTGGAAATGTGACCCCAACCATTTGTATCAGTATCTAAATAATAGAAATGGGAATGATATAGGACCCTTTTTACCTTATTTTCATGGTACTAATAGATCCTTGATTATGTTGTATTTTTTTCATTACCATTATAATTTTAAGTTTAATATAATTTTTTTAGAGATGTTCATGTTCATCATGTCATTATCCTGATGTTGTCTTTGGAGAAGGTAATTGATCCCTTTGTAGGAAGTGTTCATGTACATGTGAATGTCTCAGATATATTGAGTACAATTATAGAAATGGTGATGTTCATAGAACCTAACACTATAAATGAGTTTAGAAGATATCGGGGCATACAAATGAATGTTTTTAGAACTAAAAATTCTCCTCACCAAAGATACTCACAAACCAAGGATTATTTTTTCCTAAAAATTATTTTTAATGAAAAAAAAACATCTACACATGTATTATTTCTATGAAATGATGAAACCTTTATTAATGACATTAGTTGATAAAAAACAAGGCATGGGTGTTATTTTTATCTTTTGACTAGATGAAATGGTAGATAAACATCATCTTCCTGAATGTGTAGAGAGTCTTAATACATGTATCTGTGGATTATCATTATGCTAGTAATCAACTTAGAAATTTCTATAGAGCTATTGATTTTTCATATAAGACAATTCGGAAAAGTGTGAACCATTCCATTTGAATGTTTTTAATAAATGGCATGAAATTTAATATTTTGAGTTAAATTTCATGGGTTTCCTACTATGGGAGAATGGCTAGGGAGACTAGCACTACAAGAAAACCGCCGTTTAGCGGCGGTTTTTTCGCGGCGGTTTTAATAACTGCCGCAAAACACGTTTTCGGGCCGCCATTTCGCGGCGGTTTTAAGAACCACCGTGAAAAAACCGCCGCTAAATGGTAAAAAAAATATTTATTTATTAATTTTTTTAATTTTTTTTTATTTTATTCAACGATTAGCGGCGGTTTTTTAAAAAACTGCCGCGAAATAACGGTGGTTTTGGTAAAACCGCCGTGAAATGAAATGAAAAAAAAAACGCGAGAAACCCCGAAATCACTAAAATGACCATAACTTTTGATCCGGGCGTCCATTGAAGTGCCACGACCAGTCAAATCGAAGCTCATGAAGAGATCTAGAGGAACATATAATCAAAACCATGAGACGGACTAAGGTGTGGAAGATATTAGAGTTATAAAAAAGTTGAAAAAAGTTCTCCAACTTCAAACGGCCATAACTTTCGCTCTGGGTGTCCGTTTGGGCTCTACCACATATCAAATCGAAGCCAGCAAAGAGATCTACGCACCACTTCAGAACAAGCAAGCTTCTGTCATGTTTTTTTACCCCAAAAATCCCTCCTAAGGCCTCCAAAACCCTGTTTCCGTCACCGGTGTCCCTTAGAACTTGTCTCTAAACAGACCTAACTTTCGATCCGCGTGTCAGTTCAGCCTCCTCCACCTGCCAGATCCTAGCTCATTCCATGAGCTTTAGTTTGACTAGTCGCGGCGCCCACATGCACTTTTAGATCATATGTTATGGCCTTTTTAGTGGGTATCAGGTTTGTTATGTTTTTCAATGCCTCGTTTCTAGCACCCGTTCTCCGCCAGCTTTTTTTAAATGGTCATAACTTCCGATCTGTCTGTCCATTCGGAATCTTTCACCTTTTAGGTTAAAGAGCATTCCAGGATCATTGATTTGACAGGTTGCGGGTCTAAAATGGACTCTCGGATCATAAGTTATCTCCTTTAATGTGAGTCCAATGTTTTTGTCTCTTTTTGACCGTTTTGACGGGTTTTAACGGTAGCTCCATTTATTACTGTTTATTTGGGTTTCCATGACTTTTTATCTTTATCAAGGGTTTTTTATGGGTTATTATGAAGATTATGTTGAATTATTAAGGAGTTTTCCAGAGTTTTCACGAGTTTTCATGCGTTCTCAATTTTTCTAATGCCTCATTCTTCATATGCTTCTCCATCCTTTTTCATGCGTTTTCATGATTTTTCATCCCTTATCATGTCTTTTCATACTTTTTCATGTGTTTCTTTTATTATTTATTATTTATAATATACTTTAATTTATTTATTATCTATTATTTGTAACTGGTTATTTATTATTTATTATTTATATTTATTTATTAGTTATTATTTATTAGTTATTATTTATTATTTATTGTTTATTATTTATTATTTATTATTCATTATTTATTATTTATTATTTATTATTTATTATTTATTATTTATTATTTATTATTTATTATTTATTATTTATATTTATATATTATTATTTTATTTATTATTTATATTTATTTATTATTTATATTTATTTATTATTTATTATTTATTATTTATATTTATTTATTATTTATTATTTATTATTTACATTTATTTATTATTTATTATTTTCTATTTATTTATTATTTATTATTTATTATTTATATTTATTTATATTTATTTATTACTAATTATTTATTAGTTATTATTTATTATTTATTATTTATTATTTATTATTTATTATTTATTATTTATATTTAATTATTATTTATTATTTATTATTTATATTTATATATTATTTTTTATTTATTATTTATATTTATTTATTATTTATTATTTATTATTTATATTTATTTATTATTTATTATTTATATTTATTATTTATTTATTTATTTTTTATTTTTTATTTTTATTTATTTATTATTTATATTTATTTAGTATTTAGTGTTTATTATTTATTTATTATTTATTATTTATATTTATTTATTATTTATTATTTATATTTATTTATAATTTATTATTTATTATTTATTAATTATTATTTATTATTTATATTTATTTATTAGTTATTATTTATTAGTTATTATTTATTATTTATTATTTATTATTTATTATTTATATTTATTTATTATTTATTATTTATTATTATTATTTATTTATTATTTATTATATATTATTAATATTTATTTAATATTTATTATTTATTATTTATTTTTTATTTTTTATTTATTTTTTATTTTTTATTTATTATTTATTATTTATTTATTATTTATTATTTATTATTTATTATTTATTATTTATATTTATTATTCCTTATTTATTATTTATTATTCATTATTTATTATTTATTATTATTGAGTTTATATATATTATTTATGTATTATTTGTTTTTTCAATTAATATATATAAGTAGATTAAATTTTGTTTATTAACCACATGGCGAGCTTGCTGGAGTGGTAAAGTCTTTGGAAAATATGCAAGAGGTTAGGTGTTCAAATATCACCAAACGCAGAATTTCTTTATATTGCATGGGTATAAATGTGCATGTGCATGGGATGTGCATGCATGGATAAATAAAGTAAATAAAATAATATGAAATAAATAAATAAATAAAATAAATATGAAATAAAATAAATAAATAAATAAAATAAATACGAAATAAAAAAATAAATAAAATAATACGAAATAAATAAATAAAATAAATAAATACGAAATAAAATAAATAAATAAATAAAATAAATACGAAATAAAAAAAAAATAAAAAATAAATAATAAATAAGAAATGAAATAAAATAAATAAATAAAATAAATAAATAAAATAAAATAAATTAATAAAATAAATATGTAATAAAATAAATATGAAATAAAATAAATAAAGTAAATAAATAAGAAAAATAAATAAGAAAAATAAATAAATAAATAAATAAATAAGAAAAATAAATAAATAAATAAATACAATAAATAGATAAATAAATAAATAAATAAGTACGAAAAATAAATAAATAAAATAAATAAATAAATAAATAAATAAATAAATAAATATTATAAATAAATAAATAAAATAAAATAAATAAATATAATAAATAAATAAATAAATATAATAAATAAATAAATTAAATAAATACGAAATAAATATATAAATAAATACGAAAAATAAATATATAAATAAATATATAAATAAATATATAAACATATAAATATATAAATAAAGAAATATATATATAAATATATATATAAATAAATATATAAAATAAAAAATAACAAAAATAACAAAAATAAAAAAAATAAAAAAATAAAAAAAACCGCCGCGAAACGTTCTGCGACGGTTTTGAAAACCGCCGCGAAATAGTTTCCCGACGCACGATTTAGCGGCGGTTTTTCAAAACCACCGCCAATCGATTTAGCGGTGGTTTAAACCGCCGCTAAATGCCATTTTTGTCGTAGTGTAGAAACTAGGTTGTTGGAGGTGAACATAAATTTTTTTTTGAGCTGAGATCTTTTGGTTCAGATGAAGATACCATTGAGAGACCATTGTGTGTTATATGTCAGGTGGTTTCTTCAAGTCAATTTATTGGTTTTTTTCTTTCTTTATAATTGAGAAGGTTTTTTAATAAATATATTTGGGACATGTAAGCTCATATGGAGGATGATGAGGCCAATGAAATGGCATGAGGTGGGTGTGAATACCACATATAGTGCTAAAAATTCCTTTAGATAAAGAATGACTACTCCATATACAAATCACCAGCAAATGAGGGATAATTTTTAGATTTATTTGTGTTTCATACAATTTTTTTGTTATTTTATTTGTTTATACCATTGTTATAGAACGTCACATGGATGTGTGGAGGAAATTTTGTTAAAACAATTTTGTTTTGGTTTCCATTTTATTGGATTTTCTTGCTCACGTATGTTATGGTTTATATATATATAAACAAACATATGCATGCGTGGTATGTTTATGTGGTGAATTGAACTTAAATTTTGGGTCATTATTTACAGTAATTTAAATTGTTCACACCCACTATCAAAAAATAAGTGTTAATAATATTCATATTTATTATTTATTATAAAATAAAAAAGTGGTTTCTAGTTTAGAATGGTTACACACATATATAAAAAATATATATACATATACATAAATACATACACATGTATGCATGCATACATACATAGTTTATATATATACTTATAGAAACCACCCATTTTTTAATTATTTTTCCGCTTTTGTCACATCCAGAGTTTTTAAGGTCGTATATGGATTTTCATCATAACACAAATAATTATATTAATAAAATGGAAAATTCATAAAAACCTCCTATTATGGAATCTTGTCTCGACTACTACAAAACACAATTTTTCATCATTTAAAGAGTGTTGTTGTTTAAAGAACCAAAAAAATCACACATTAATAAGTGCTAAGAAATGTTTTGATAAAAGAAATATTTATTCACATAAAAATATATGATAAATGATGTCGTTATCAAACTATTTTCAGTGCTTGTAGTAAGCACATTTATCAACGCTACTCTTAGCCCTTATAAAATTCATTACCAACTATAATAGAGTTATCACAGCTAGATATGTATAAATTTAAAATATATGATAAAAATATAAAGAAAACTATTTAAATTGCATAAAAATACTACATTAAAAATAAAAAAATAATTTAAATTTAATTTGAATCATCATTTCAATAAAAAGTATCACATTAAAAATTTTCAGTATAGTATAATTAACTTGATGTAATTTCACATAAAAAACCAATACAAAAACCAAAATCTTGTAGTAGGTATTCTCAAAGATCAACCCAAAATCCCCCAAATTAATTTTTTACATGTAATAAAAATAATTCTTGTTATAATAATAATGCATAAAAAATAAAAAAAATTATTATTGAAATTTTATCATAATCCATGATAAATTCCAATTGTAATGATATGTAGTTGATTCCTATGATTCAAAAATGAGTAATTAGTTGTTCTAAAATTTTGTGACAATCTAAGTGCATTTGCATAGTTTTGATTATATGATGCACTTTTCGAACTAAAATGTCACCTTTAAATGAAAGCAGAAACTTTTAGTCATATCAATAACACCATGTGTCAAATTATTTAAGATAAATTTCTATACTTCGCAATTAAATTACTAATATTTTTCTTAAATAATCAATATAATCCTAGTGTGTTTCCTTAGTTTTGACTATGTGAAATTTATTGTGAACTAAAATATTTCATTAATACTAATAGCATACACATTGAGTCGTACCAGCTACACCATGTGTCTGATTCATGTGAGTTTAATTGCCAAATGTTACAAATAAATCATGAATTATTGTCTTAAAGTATCAAGACAATACATGTTTTTTCTCAATTATGAGTATGTGAATAGTTTTTTAAACTAAAACATCACTTTTAAATTAAAACATGTACTCTCATTCAATAATGAAACTTCGTGTGTCAGATTAATATATGGTTAATTTTTATATGTAAAAAATAAATCATAGATCATTTTCTAATAGAACTAAGACAATATCATCATGTTTGTTTAGTTTTGAATATGCGATTCTTAGAAGTTAAAATGTTACTTTTATACTGAAAATTTTTACATTGATATATACCGACCATATCGTGTGTCAAATTAAAGTGTGGTTGATTCTTTCATGTCACAAATAAATCAAATATCATTTTTCAAAAGAATAAAAGTAATCTAATGATGGTTTCTCAATTTTTAGTATGTGACATGGGTTTTCAAATTAAATGTCACTTTTAAATGAAAACATACAATTTATGTCAAAATGATGGCACCATGTTCTATATTGTTGGGTGGTTCATTACCACACATAAAAATTAATCAATGATTTTTTTCTAATATTTTAACGAAATATAAGTAGTTTCACTCAGTTTTGAATAAGTGGTGTGTGTTTTGAACAAAAATTTCAATTCTAAATGAAAACATGCACTTCCAGCCATATCAGTCACATGGTGTGTCAAATTGACATGAAATTAATATCTACACATCACATGTAAATAAAAATTCATTTTCATATGTATCAAGGAATATCATATCTATTTTATTAGTTTTGAGTTTTTTACTTTTGTTTTGGACTAAAATGACATTTTTAAACTAAGAGCATGAAATTTAAATAAATAAGAGAACACTATGTGGCTGATTGATGTGAGGATAAACACTATAATATATAATTTAATTAAACATAATTTTACTAAATATTAAGGATAACCTGACCACCTATTCTCTATTTTCAGTATGCGGCACGCATTTTAGACAAAAATGACACTTTTGAAATGAAAATAGAAACCTTCTGTCTGTCCAGGGACACCGTGTGTCACATTTTTGTGTGATTAATTATTATATGTCACAAATGAATCCTATATCATTTTCCTAGAGTATTAATAATATATGAGTGTGTTTTCTCGATTATGATCATGTGTCAAGAATTATGATCTAAAATGTTACTTTTGTACCGAAAACACACACATTCAGTCAAAAAGGTCGCATCGTATGTTAGATTGACATGTAGTTGATTCCTACATATCATAAATAAATCATTGATCATTATTAGAATACCCTACATTGGTTTACACTACAATAATTGTACTGGTGGTGTTATGTGATAGTAGGCGCACCTCCCCATACACCAGTAAATGCTAATAAGTATCAATGTTTTAAGGTTTTATTGTGGGGATAGTATAACATTATATCATATTATCAATTAAAAATTAAAATAATAATGAAAACATTCATAAGAATTAATAATCATAGTATGGAAAATTAATTAACACACCAATCAATAATGAATAAATAAATTTATATAATTACATATCCCAATTGGTATCCCACTACGAAAAACACATATCTGAATGAATAAAGGAATAAAATAAAAGGAGAGTCTACCAACATCATTTAGCCTCACCTCATCCAAGTAACTATACAGGATATTCATCTCGATCATCCACTAATGTGCCTCAGACCTACCTAAACCTTCAAATAATGAAGTTTTCTTATATACCAAAGGTCAGTGGATTCCAAAGAAGGGTCTAAGTAAAAATTAAAATCCCACCATTACTAACATCCCCTATATAACTAGTAAATATTCTAAATTCAATTAGAATATATTTAGAATAAAATATAGTGGGTATAAGTATAAATAAAAAATCACCATCAATCGATGGGTTATAACATGAAAAATAGGATCAACCATACCTATTTGACCAATGTTGGAGTGTCTGAGAATATTACATAACCATTAGGAAATTTTATGTCCTACCTCGAAACCATTCATTACAAAATAAATATATAAGGGAAGTGAATCCCTCCTCAAAAGTATCTTAGATACATATCTCATGGGGGTATGTAAATACCTCCCATCTATATCATAATATAATTGGGAAGAGTGGGGAAGTGAATCCCACTTCTCCATCTCATATACATGTCAGGGGGAAGTTCACCCCACCTTAAATATCATATATAAATAGAGAGAACTGTGTCCCTCCCATCTATTTCATAATAGAATTAGGGGGGGCATTGCATCCCACTCATCCATCTCATAATCATTGCAGGGGAAGCTTATCCCACCCATAATTTCATATACATTTTAGGGGGTATAGAATCCCAACTCTAATATCATATTTAATTGGGGGTATTGAATTCCCCCAATCCATATAATAATATAATTGAAGGGAGTAAATACCACCTGACCATATCATATATATATATATATATAATAGTGGAATTGTGTCTCACCCATAATCTCAAATATAACCAAGGGGTTGTGGGTCTCTATCATCTATATTATAATATATTTTGGGGGTGGTATGGGGGTAGTGACTCTCTCCGGACCATAACTAAAACATATTGGGGGTATAGAATCCCACCCATAATCTCGTATACTTGTCAGGAAGGGGAAAGAAATCCCCACTTGTACTCTGATATATAATCGAGGGAAAAATGTCTCTATCATTCATATCATAATAAAATAATAGGAATATAATAACCCTGACTGTCTTATATACATATGGGGGTAGAGTATACTACCCATAATGTCATATATAATTGATGGGTAGGGTGTCCCTCCCATTAATTACGTAATATAATTGGGGGTATTTTATCCTATCATACCATATCATATACATGTTGGGGGTAAATTTTCCCACCTATAATCTCATATAAATGTTATGGGTAAGATCATCCCTCTTGTCTGTGTCATAATATAATCAGGGGAGGGGGTGTCCCCTAACCATGCATCAATATCCCATGGGTTAGTTTTATGCGTTAACCAATCATGCATCCCCTTGGTTGTAATCTCCACTACATAACCCATCCTCGTCATTATAGACACAACAGGATGACACAATCAATATTGGCGTTTTAAGGTGACACCTAAAATCAATAATACTTCACTATATCTACTACCCCTCTTTAGGGTCACCATAATATTAGGGCACCCACTATGCATCCTACATGTTATACCATAGTAAAAAAAACCTAAATGATCACCTTTAACTCATTCACATCAATGGGTATTTTTTCTAACTCTTAGATGGAATAATATAAATAGAATTTACCCTGGTCATAGTATAGTCACACTTTCCTTATAGTAAAATCCAAAACTGGTATCACTTTAGGGAGATAGCATAATACCCATCCCTCCTACAATTTCATACTAAGTAGGTCCTCTAATGACTAACCTATAGATAACCCCATTATAAAATAAATCCTCACAAGTTACACACATACTAGTGGGGGAGGAACAATCCCCCACTGCTTAATTAACAATTACATAAGGCTATAAGGAACTATCAGATTCTATCATGGCCACCTTTAGCTAATCATTATCTATCCAACAATCTCTTCTGTTAAGCGGTGGTTAAGGGAACCTATACCAAGTTTCACTATACTCATTATTTTCATTTGATTGACAGACCATTAGTGTCCATATACCTTGAGTATTAAATTAATATTTATTCCTCTGGTCATCGGTTGTAGAGGCATCAACATGAGTCCAATGGTCCATCATGGCCCCAGAAACATGCATTTTAATCAAAGTCATTTTAATTTAATAACTAATTTTATTTAAAAAATGTAAATCACTCACTATGGTGAGATCACATATCACATTAGATATCAAATTCATAATGTGAACTAAATTAAATAGGGATAACCTACCTCATATGATGAAATTATCTTTAATCAATGATAAAAAACCATTGCCTTTTCTCTTTCGAGATCATATAAACATTTTAGCTCCAATATTAAGACATAATATCCTATTTAATTAATTATAACTATTTTAAATTAATTTTTCCATTTTTTAAGTTGTAACTATTTAAAATGAATTTCAAATTTTAATTTAAATGTGAATAATTTCCAAAAAACTCACATGCAAATCCTATTGAATCCAAACCATAAAAAATTACACCAGTAAGAATCATAAAATAATGGAGACACCATACCTGAAAAATAACTAACTCATGATACTTGATAAATTATCTATTTTTTACAATTTAAATAAAATACAAAATAAAATTTCTGGAATCGTATGCCCAATGAAACAGTTGGAAATGATATGTGATTATCATCGTAGGGCGTACTCTCCCTATCACACATAAATTCATTTTTAAAATGACATGATTCCACCATGTTCTAGTGAAATCATCACTCCTACAGATATGACCTTTAATAGTGCTGGAAATATCCTTAATTGGTTCTAAAAAATAATTTATGTTGTAAGACCCTTTAAATCCCAACATCATTTATAGATTCTAAACATAGAATGGATAAAATATCCCTCCATCACCACCAAAAAAACACTAATAAATGGTTTATTTTATCAACGTTAGTTTTTAACTGATAAATTTGGTCCTTTGTCAATTATTTATATTGTTATTATAAAGGGGAAACATTATTTTCATTTTCATAGCAATGATAAAGTAAAATTTTATCAGTACTATTTCTAGTGAAGATAAAAGTTGAGCTGCAGTAGTGTGCTGATGAAATTAAAAAAACACTAAAATAATAGATAATTTCATTTCAAGAAAATTTATAATTCAATGCAAAAAACTATGAAATTATTAAAAAAATTGAAACATCAGTAGGTACAATTATATTTTCTTTCACCATTTATCACATACATAAAAAAATTCAACAACATTAATGTTTTTTGGATTTGGACACTAACCCCCTCTCAAAATAGCCTGATCATGCTACTAGTATCTGAATAAACCCCATCAGATCAACAAAAAAAGTGTACCTATATAAAAAAATATATTATGATAGTAAAAATATAAAGAAAAAAATTATAACAAATATGAAACAATTCATTAATAAAAGTTACTTCTAAATAAAAAAACTTACCCATTGAGGCATATTAGGAAGACCATGGGTCAGATTAATGTTTGGTTGATTTATACAAGCCACAACTGATTTTTGGATCATTTGAATAAAGTAACTAGTCAATAAAAGTTTTTTATTGGTTTTAAGTATCATGTTTTTTTCAAATATAATGTCATTTTAAATTAAAATATGAACTTTGAGTCATACCAACCACCCCATGTGTTGGATTGACATGTGGTCAATTCCTACACATAAAATGATTTATGGATCATATTACTGAAATATAATGACAATATGAGGGTGTGTAACGACCCCGACAACAGAAGTATTGAATCAGTGCCTGAAACATGTTGTGCAATTTTTTTATAAATACATGAATACAAAAATTACACATCTCGTTCCAATATGGAGGATTGATTCGGTTTAGGTTCTCGAAATTTAGATGCTACTAAAATACTTCTTCAAAAAACTTGACATGGTTATGTTTCATATTGATTTCATCACATAAGAGTACTCAATGCTTGGGATAATCTACTAAACCCTATAAAATATCAATTAAAACGTATGGTGAGCATAATAATTCCCAGTAAGGGGTTTCAAAACTATTAAAAAAATACCTTTTTTCTTAAAAACTACCATTAAAATAATCATAAAACGTTTTCTTAAGAGGAAAATATTACATCTTGAGGAACTTCATCAATATTTTCAAAGGTTAGTTGATTTTTTTTTAAAAAGACCTTTTACCCAAGATTCATATGTGCTAACTTAAAAACTACATGTTAGACATTAATTAGAGTGCACATACATGTAAATGCATGAATTATGCATAAACCATAAATGATCAAACCAACTTTAAAGGTGGCATGGAAAGTGGTAAGTACACATTAGCACATAAATTTATTATTTTTATAAAATTCCAAAAGTAATGAAGTCATGATTCCCATAACACTTCACACTCAAACAATGGATCGATGTAACATCATCATTAGATACATTTTACTTGTATATCTTGACATTTTCATACTTAATCATGCCATATGTAATTTCATCACCATTATCATAATAATTCCCTAACCAAGGGATATTCTTCTACTTGATTCATCCCTTGATTGGTCATATACTAGTACATAATGAGGGAATGTATAATTCTAGACATTTTCAAGGCCATTCGCCAAGACCGTATGGGTAAAAACCTAACATAATTTTGGTCATCTACCACACATCATTATGAAAAAAATACAGAATCATGTTCATGCATCATTTCACTTAACTCTTGAGATTCATCACTTTACCCAATGCATTAGAGCACTGTATAAATCTGGGAGCACCTGTCACATCATATAAGTCCAATACATTCCTCACATGTCTTAGTATAGTCTTATTTCCAAAATTTTACATATTGCAATGGAAATTATATTTATAAACCTTTTTTACTTACATGTTCAAAACTGAAAAGGATTATGCCCTAAATGTTAAATGTACTTGACTTGTTAGTTTCATATTTAACAATGACATGCATGTACTAAATTGACATAATATTATTCATGAAGTAAGAACTAGTACACATAAAATAATAGTTTGTCACATAAAATTACTACTCTTGCATCAAATCCTCATGAATGTGACCCTTTTTATGTCATGTTGTTGACTTTGAGATACTTGTTTTAAACCTAGCAATGCTAACAGTTTAAATCATAAACTTACACAATTTAAGGAATTTTTTTGTAAAACATTAGATATAAATGCATAAATGTAAAACCATTATCTCATGTGGAGTTTTCATGTAAAAAGAGGAAACAATTACATGAGCTTATATATGCTTGTATTCTTGGTGCTTAAACATGAAAAACAATTCTCAACATAGACAAAATTTATTTAAACTTGATAATCTAGAATCAAAATACCTATGTGTATATATCTATATAGGTATGAAAATAATATAACCCCTTTAAACAAGATGTATACTTGGGGTTTTATCAATCTGAAACACAGTTTAGTAAGTTCTTACAACTATTTTATTCTTCATAAACATGATTTAATCAATAAAGATATGTTTTATGAAATCTCAGTTGTAATCAAACTTTTATATATATATATATATATATATATATATGCACACACACATAACTTTACATACATGAATTGTAAATAAAGGTATACAAAAAACATGATGAACTAAGCCCCTTGAATGTGTTTTATGTTTTCAGAAACAACACTTAAAAACAAAATATCACCATTCAAAGATCATAAACTGGAAATGGTTTTTTATATAAATAAATTATATATATATATACATATAATTTTTTCAATAAAATTCCTTAAACAGGTAAGGATTAAATTATATACATATACATATGATCGTGAAGCATAAAAAATAGATAATCAGGGTTTGTATTTAGAAATTGAAGAATGAAATCTCTTGCATTTTTTATATACTAAAAACACATTTATAGAACCCAACATGGGTTATGAATTAGAAGCAATATGAAATTATATATATATATATATATGGATCTGTATATACATGAGAATATAAGTGTTTTACAAAAATGAAAACATATAAAAATGATCCCTTACTGATCTTTAAGAGTGCAACAGGGTTGGGCAGGGGGTGTTTACACATTGAGGAGAAGAAATATGGTGAAATTATGGGTGAAACAGGGTTTACATAGGCTATATATATATATATTATATAAAGTTTTTCATTCATAAACTATAACCAAAGACTCGAAACTTGACATAAAAAAATTAAATAATTCATTTTTACTTTAAAAAAAATCTAAAATCAAACGATGGTTATAATATATATATATATAAACATATAAAGTTTGTGGAATCTTGAAAGTGGGACAAAATAAAATAACAAAAATAGAAGACAAACCGAGATTTACAGTAGTAATCAATGGCCGATACAATGAAAAAAGTGGGGAATATTACGGAATAAAAAAAATAAGATGAAGTAAGATGAAATAGATGGATGCTACTAGTTTGGTGCGAAGAATAATACAACGTGGAGAAGAAAACAGGGAATGAAATTCATGGTCCAGATTAAGTGGGATCTGATCGGATGGCCATGGTGAGTCCGCGGTTTACAAAATCAATGGCAGGTTGAGATTAGATCTCGAATATTATCTAGCGGATATAGTGTGATAAGGATTCATAAAAGGGTCTAACATCTATGATTGGTTGGGTGGATAAGGAAAACATGGAGGTAAAGCCGTGGTGGTGGGGATTCGAAGGTCAGACAGATCGGACAGTCCAGATCGCATGTAGAAATATCGGATGACCTGGATCGCATCTTGCATAAAATTCCCATCCCACATCAAAATGGGAGAGTGATTGAGCCAACTTTATAATCCTAGTGCTCCCAAAATTCAATCATAAATCTCTTAACCCTCCTGGTACCACCCTATACCGGTCTCTGTCGGCATGCTCTATGACCACCCTTGTCGTCATGCCACCCCGCACAGTGGTGCGCTACCTGTTTTATTCATGCATGCTTGAGGTGTGTGCATATGACCATGGGCTGGACTGTACTGAGGATGAAGGGCTTAGGCTCGACAGTCTACTCCTGCAGTAGTGTGTGCTTCCTCCTTTGGCCTCTCTAGAGGGCTGCCCCTATGGGGTATTTTTTTTATCATCCCAACTTTCTAAGTAAACTATATAATCATAGAAAATAAATGAAAATTATACATAATCAATTTTATTAAATAAATAATAACCTTAATTTTATAAAACATGATTCCTACGTTCTTTAAAACATTGGAATTTTAAAGTACCCAAATCAAATTATATTTTATTACCCAATAGAATAACATTTAATTAATAAAGGTATTCATAAACATGTTTACAAATTCAAAAACAAAATGAATACATATCTTAGTATTTTATTTAAAACACATGAGTTGTGATTTCCAATCCATTTAAGAACTTAATACATTTATCCTTTTAGAATACAAATAAGAGGTTAATTGATTACATGTTTAAAAGATATTACTTTAACGTAAAATAATAAAAAATCTCAACATTCCTAAATACTTGAAATAAAAATAGAATTCCCAACGGCTATAAGGTCTTATAGAAATTAGTGATTTAATGGTCACCTAAAGGAGGAAATAGTCGAATTAATTTTAAGGCCTTATAAAAACATGATTAGGGTGTTCCAACTTCAAACACCAAGACAAAGAAAATGGTGCTCATCATTCCTCTGATACTCATCACGATTGCTGCAGTTCTGGTTATAATGTTCTTAGTAGTGGAAGATACGAAGGAAATCCAATATTTTCTTAGCATGTTCATGGTGCTTTGGGGTCTCTCAATGATCATTTTTGGTATACTTGTAGGAATTATAGGTTAGTCATGGTCTTTTGACCTTGATGTAATGTAATCGTTCCAATGTTTAATTGAATATCACATGCCTTATATTTATTTTTGAAAATACTATTTTGATAGTATGCAAAATTAAGTGAAGTAAAATCATAAATTATTATTATATAATAAAGAGGGTTCGAGGTGTCCCACTTCCCCCCCTAAATTTATTGCTCTCTCAAAATTTTAAAAAACTCGAAAACGTTCACTCCCGAGGTCCTCTCCTCTGGAACCACCACTTCAGATAATCTGCTCATGTCTCCAGGTGGGTCACCAGATTAGTTTTCAGTTCCTCAACCTCTTTATCCCATATAAAACATGAGCAGTTAGGGTCAAACCCAGGCATAAAACATCCAGTCTACCAAAGAGTGGCATGAGAGGTGTGGATTCTAGAAATTTGTGAGTGGACTAGCTCCTTATAAATCCCTTGAACTACATCATGATTTAAAAGTATGAAGTCGTAAAGCATCCCATACACACTAAAACATAGGACTTTGAATAAATAGGTATCTCAAGTATCTCCCTCCAAAGCAACTTCACAAAGCTTTCCCATTGCTCGGTAGTTCTTGAACCAGGTGAAAGAAAGCAAGAGTCTTTCATGGTACATCCTTCTCTGCCGGTACTCTTCAAATTGTGCATTTTATATGCAGTTAAAGATGTAGATCTCTTTTTTGTAGAAACAAAGGATATTTGAGATGAGGGGCACATTATAGAGGTGTTTTCAAGAGATTCAAAAGTTCAAAAAAAGGTTGTAGTCTTCTGAACATGACTTGATGATTATTGACTCTACTAATTTTGTAGGAAGTGATAAGAGGTTTTTCGGTAAACCTACATCTTCCATATAAAAATTTCAATGGAAATGTTTTACTCAGTAAGGTATTAAAACAAGAATTTAATTTATAAAATCATAAGAAAATACCAAGACATAAAACATAACATTATCTATTTAAACAAGGTATATAAAACTCAAGGTGTTACATAGTCATCGTAACTTCACGTCAAAGGTACTACTGGTGTTGCTGATTTCCCCAGTTCCCAGTCAAACAGATCCCCAAGGTGGTTCCAAACTCTTTGATCTATTGGGTCTAGATGCAACATGGGAAACTAGGATCAACCTCATGTGGACATCTAAAGATCAGTGTAAGAAATGAATGATATGTATGAAGTTGGGTGACATCAGCATGAACTTTATGCCGATAAAGTAAATGGTTAGACTCATCCATAAGAACTTCAAAGTCTATTACTTGACCAAGGAGACTGTAGGTCAAGAGTTGACAAAGATATGTTGCTCGGAGGTCACCCTCATGTGTAGCCTCTTGGAAGTCCTCTTGAGATGAGTCATTCCTGGCTAGAGGAAAATATTTAAACAAACCCTCAATGTATTTTCATTTTCGTGCATAGGATGGGAATTGTAAGTTCATCATAAAAATATAGTCTAGGCCTGCTCCTCGGTGAAGTTGGAGTACATGAGGAGAATTGGATACATGGTAGAGGTGTTTTGATGAAAAATGAATGTTTTCAAAAGTCTTATAGTTTTCTACACATTATTTTCTTACTATAGTCACTAATATTTATATTGGAAGAGACAAGAGGCTTATTTAGTTTTCTATTTGAAAATGTTAACAAGGATTCTACTTAGTAGGATGGTATCATTTTTTTCTGTGTTGTTCCAATTTTCTAGGGTTTCCTAAACCAATCCTATGATACCAACTGTCATGACCCCGACCCCAGAAGTCTGGAATCAGTTCTTGAAACTTGGTGTGCAATTTTTTTATAAATACATGCATAAAAATTACACATCTCATTCCAATATAGAGGATTGATTCGTTTTAGGTTCAATAAAATCAGATGTTGCTGAAACACTTCTTCCAAAAACGTGACAAGGATAAGCTTCATATTGATTTCATCACATAATATTACTCAATTCATGGAATAATCTACTAAAACATATAAAATATCAATTAAAACGTAGGATGACAATATGAATTACCAATAAGTGGTTTTATAATAATTGAAAAATTCCCCTTTTAAAACAAAAACCTTTTAAATATTCATAAAACGTTTTCTTAAGAGGAAAATATTACTTATTTAGGAACATTGTTAACATTTTCAAAGGTTACTTGAAAACATTTTTCAGAAAGACATTTTACATAAGATTCATATGTTCTTCCTTAAAAACTGTAGGTAAAACATGAATCAGAGTGATCATACATGTAAATTCATGAATGATTCATAAACCATAAATGATAAGACCAACATTAAAGGTGGTATGAAAAGTGGTAAGTACACATTAGTACATTAATTTATTACTTGTATAAAATTACCTAAGTAATGAAATCTTGATTCCCCTAACACTTTATACTCAAACCATGAAATTATGTAACATAAACTTTAGATAATTTTTCCTTATATACTTTTCCATTTTCATAAATAATCATTCCATATGAAATTTTATTACCATTATCATAATAATTTCCTAACCAAGTGATTTCCTTCTACTTGATTAATCCCTTGATTGGTCATATACTAGTACATAATGAGGGAGTGTATAATTCCAGACTTTTTCAAGGACATTCTCCAAGACCATACGGGTAAAAACCTAACATAATTGTTTTCATCTACAACACATCATTTTGAACAAAGTTAGCATCCTATTCACACATTATTTCACATATCTAATGAAATTAATCACTTTAACCAATGCATTGAAGTGTTTTATAATTTTGGGGGTGCCCATCACATCATTTAAGTCAAAAACATTTCTCACATGTCTTAGTATGTTCTTATTTCAATAATGTCCCATAATACAATGGAACATATATTCATAACCTTTTTCTAATTACCTGTTCACAAATGGAAATGATTATGCCATAAATGTAAAAAGGACTAAACTTATTGGTTTCTTATTTAACAGTGACGTGCATGGACTAAATTGACATACTCTTACGCATGAATTAATAAATAGTACCCCTAAAAAGGTGGGTTTTCACATAAAATTACAACTCTTGCATCAAGGCCTTAAGAATGATACAGTCTTTATGACATGTTGACTTTAAGGTACTTGTTTTAAACTGAGCAATTCTAATAGTTTAAATCGTAAACATACAAAATTTATGGTATTTCATGTGAAAAATTGGAAACCAATGCATAGATGTAAAATCATTATCTCATGTGGAGTTTTCATGTAAAAAGTAGAAATAATCACATGATTTTATATATGCAGGTATTCTTGGTGCTTAAACTTGAAAACAATTTTACAGCATGGCCAACATTTTTTTAAACTTGAGAATCTAGAATCGAAATACATATATGTATATATATATATGGGTATGAAAATAATATAAACACTTTATACAAGATTTATACTTGGGGTTTTCTCAACCCGAAACACAGTTTAGTAAATTCTTGGAACTATTATATTCTTCATAAACATGATTTAATCCACACAGATAGGTTTTATGAATACTCAGTTGTAATCAAACTTATATATATATATATATATATATATATATATAATTTTACACATAACCATTCAAAAATTAATTCTAAATAAGTGTATACTAAAAAAATGATGAACTTGAACCCTTCTTAGTGTTTTATGTTTTGAGAAACAACACTTAAAAACAAAAGATCACCATTCAATGATCCTAGACTAGAAATTGTTTATTATATAAAGAAATTATATATATATATATAAGTATGAAAAAAAAATTTTGTTTGATATTCAAAAAATAGGTTAGGATGAAATTATATACATATACATATGATTGTGAAGCATGCAAAAATAGATAAGAAGGGTTAACATATAGAAATTGAAGCATGAAATCTCCTGCATGTGTTATGTACTCAAAAACACATTTAGAAAACCCAACATGATTTAGGATTTAGAATAAATATAAAACATTATATATATATATATATATGGATCCGTATATACATGAGAATATAAGAGTTTTACAAAAATGAAGACATAGAAAAATGATCTATTACCTAGCTTCAAGAGTGCAACAGGGTTGGGCAGGGGATGTTCACATGTTGAAGAGAAGAACCCTGATGAAATTACGGGTGCAATAGGGTTTATATAGGCTATATATATATTATATAAAACATTTCATACATAAAACAAAACAAAGACTCAAAACCTATCTTAAAAAATTAAGTCCAACATTATTTCTTAAAAAAAGATCAAAAATTGAATAGCGGTTATGATATATATATAAATATATAAAGTTTGTAAGAACTCAAAAGTGGGGAAAAATAAAATAAAGAAAAAAGTAGAAGATAAACCAAGACATACAGTAGTAATAATTAGCCTATCCAAGTAAAAAAGTGTGGAATATCGAGGAAGAAGAAAGAAAGAAGAAGAAGGAATAAAGAAACAGTGGGCGGCCACAGGTTTGGCATGAAGAAGTAGATGATGTGGAAAAGAAAACAGGGAAAGAAATGGATCATCTAGATTAAGTGGGATCTGATCGGATGGCTAGGGTGAGTTTGTGGTTTTAAAAAAATGATGGAGGGTTGAGATTAGATCTTAAATATGATTGAATGGCTAAGGCAAGACACAAATTATTAAAAGTGTCAAAAGACTGAGATTAAAACTTAGTTTCATTGGGTTCCAGAGGAAAATGCAGGGGTAAAGCCGCGATGGTGTAGATTCGAAGGTCATATCGATCCGATGGACTAGGTCATGCACATCATGATTGGATGGCCTAGATCGCATCTGACCTAAAAATTCTCATCCCAAATAAAATTTGGAGAGTTTATTAGACAAATTTATAAGCCTATAATTACCAAAATTCAATCATAAATCCCCCTCTCCCTCCCAGTACCGCCCCATACCAGTCTCTACGGGAGCGGTTGGCGCCCACCCTTGTCGACATGCCACCCTGCATGATTGTACGCTACTTAGTTTCTCTGTTCATACATGAGGAATGCACACAGGCCCATGGCCTAGCCTGCGCTAGGGCTGAATGTCTTAGGCTCGACCACCTACTCCTGTAGTAGCGCATTCTACCTCCATTGGCCCAGCTAGAGGGTTGGACCCTATATGGTATATTTTTTATTAACCCAAATTTCAAAATAAAATATATAATCATAGAAAAAAAATTAAAATTACACATAATCAATTTTATTAAATAAATAATATCCCTAATTTGATAAATCATGATTCTTACATTATTTTAAACTTTATAATTTTAAAGTACACAAATCAAATAATATTGTCTTACCCAATATTATAACTTTTAATTTATAAAAGTATTAATAAACATGTTTTCAAATCCAAAAACAAAATGCATACCTCTCCTGCTATTTTCCTTAAAACATAAGAGTTTAAATTTCAAATCCATTTTTAACCTTAATACATTTATCCTTTCAAAATTCCAATAAGAGATTTATTAGAAACATGTTTAAAATATATAACATTCTATTAAAACACTAAAAAATATCAATACTCCTAAATACTTAAAATAAAATAACTATAATTATCTATGGTTATAAGGTCTTATAACTGTTAGATATTCAATGGTCATCTAAATGACGAAATAGTGGAATTTGATTTAAGGCCTTATAAATACATGATTATGGTGTTCCAACATCAAACACCAAGAAAAAGAATATGGCGCTCTTCATTCCTATGATGCTCAGCACGATTGTTGTTGTTCTAGTTAAAATTTTCTTTGTAGTGGCATATCCGAAGTAAATACACTATTTTCATGGAATGTTCATGGTGATTTGGGGTCTTTTGGTGATCATGATTGGTCTACTTGTAGTAATTCTTAGTTTTTTCATGGTCCTTTGACCATGTGGAAATGTAAATGTTCCAATGTTTAATTGAATAAAACATTCCTTGTTTTTATTTTGTAAAATATTGTTTGGGTTGTATGAAAATTAAGCAAAGTAAAATCATACATTATTATTATTACACAAGAAAAAGGGTTCGGGGTGTCACAGTGGGATTTCTAGGTTTCCTTAATTAACATGAAGTTTTAACTAAAGTTCCATTTTTAAACTAAAAACATGCTCTTTGTGTAATATTTGTTACACTATGTGTAATATTAATGTGTTACTAGTTCATACACATCATGCATGACAAATATATTAAATTTAAAAATTATAAAAAAAAATATGAGAATGTTTTTTAGGGAGAAACATATGGTTTTAACTAAAATATCATTTTTAAACTAAAAACACACATTTCAAGTCATATTGATCACGTTGTGCATCAGATTAAGGTGTAGATGATTCGTACACTTCAGAAATTAAATATAGATTATTTTTAGGAATTATCAAACCAAAATGAATGTGTTTTCTCCATTTTGAGTATGCCACACATCATTTGAAGTAGAATTTCAATTTTCAATAAAAATAAAAAAATTTGTCATACTGGTCACGTCGTGTGTCGAATTGATATGCATCTAATACTCACACATCAAAATTGAATTACTTTTAATTTTTTTTAAATTTTAAAGATAATTTATGCACATTTTATTGGTTTTGAGTACGTGATGTTTCTTTTTAAATGAAATGTAAACATTAAATAAAGGCATGTACTTTAAGTCGTATTGGCCATATTGTCTATAAAATTGACATGTGGTTGAATTTTATATGTCATAATTGACTTATGGGTCATTTTCCTAAATTAAAATGAAAATTAGAGTTTATTTTACTTATTTTTAGTGATAGAAACCTAATTTTAACTTCAATGTTAATTTTAAACTGAAAATAGACACAATGAGTCATACTGGTTACACTATGTGTCAGATTGATGTGTGGTCGATCCATTCATGTAATAAATCACTTATGGAACATTTTCCAAATTTATTAAGACAAATGGAGTGTTTTTTATTATCTTTTAATGAGTTACAATGATTTTTAACAAAAATTACATTTTTAAACGGAAATCACAAATATTGAGTCACACCAATCGCACCATGTATTTTATTGACATGCAGCTAATTATTGCACATCTGAAATGACTTATTTATAATTTTCCTTAATTATGAGGACCAAATAAGTTACTCTGATCAGATTTTAGTGGGAGACACACATGTGAAACCAAAATGTCATTTTTAAACTGTAAACACACATCCTGAGTCATAATTGTCACATTGTGTATCAGATTGATGTGTGACTGATTATTACATGTCAAAATGGCTTATGAATAATTTAACTAATGTATAAAAATAATTTTAATTCACTTACCCATTTTTGAGTACTCCACACACATTTTGAAATAATATATTGATTTAAAAAACACTTTGAGTCATACCTGCCACACTATGTGTCCGATTGATGTGTGGTTGATTCATACACATCATAAATGACTTCCGCATTTTCTCCTATAGTATCAATAAAATATCGATGAATTTTCATGGTTTTGAGTATTTTATGTGTGTTTTAAACTATACTAGGAATTTAAAAATACATGTACTTTGAGTCATACCAGCCACATCGTGTTTCAGATTGACATGCAATTTATTTTTACAAATAAAAATAACTTTTTGATTATTTTTAAAAATTATTATGATAATATAAGTTTTTTATTAGGTTTTTAGTGAGTGAAACATTTTTTAACTAAAATTTTATTTTTAAACTGAAAACACACACTTTAAGTCATACTAATAACACTATTTGTTGGATTAAAATGTGGTCAATTCCTATATGTCACAAATGACTTATTAATATTTGTCTAAATGTATTTAAAAAATATGAGTATGTCTTCTTAATTTTTAGTGACTGACATGTTTTTTTTACTAAAATGTAATTATTGAATAGAAAGCACACACTTTGAGTCATATTGGTAGCATCATGTGTTGGATTGATGTGGGGATAATTTCTACACTCCAGAAATGATATGTGTATCATTTTACTAAAGTGTCAATACTATATGAGTTCATTTTATTGGTTCTCTGTGAGTAACACATGTTTTTTATCATGAATTTCTTTTTTAAATTGAAATCACACATACCAGTCACACAATTTATCATATTCATTTGCAGCTGATTCTTACATGCCATAAATGACATATAGACCATTTTCTTAAAGTTTTAAAAGTAATATGAATACGTTTGATCAGTTTTGAGTATGTAAAACATCATTTGAACTAAAATTTTAATTTTAAATAAAGAAAAAAACTTTGATTCATATTGGGTACATCATGTGTCATATTTAAAGTTGGTTTATTCCTACATGTCATAAATGGATTATGGATCATTTTCTTAAAGTATCAAGAAAATACAGGAGAATTGCCTTAGTTTTGAGTGTGTGACATGTTTCTTGAACTAAAATCGTTTTTTTAAATCAATTTTTTTGTTATACTAGATACATTGTGTATCATAATTATATGTAGATGATTCTTACACATCACAACTAAGTTGAAGATCATTGTCTTAAATTGTAGAGATAATATGGGTTGGTATTCTTGGGGTTTAGATAGTATCAAATGTTATTAACTAAAATTCCATTTTAAACTAAAATAATTCACTTTGAGTCATTTTATAAAAGAAAACACACACTAATGAACATAAAAATACCAAATTAATAAAACATTAGTGAGTCATCATTAGAAAATCATTTTTTGAGAATTGAATTTTCTACAAGAATTTTTTTCTCTTTATAGTGAAAAAAAGGTTAAATGAAAATCAATTCTCAAAAAATTATTTTATTAGTGATCTATATGAAAAATAGTTAAATAATTATTAAATAATAATAATAAATTAATTAGCTAATAAAATTATATAAAATGACGAGAAAATTAACTACATAAATAGTAGGTATTCACCTCTTCATAATTTATACATACATTCTGACACCATGTATTCTACCCATTTATTCTAAACAAATATATTTCCTCTTTTGAATAAGTATAATTTGGATAGACATATTAGTACCAAAAAATATAAATAAAAATATGATTAATAAATATTTTTGATGAAATTGTAATTATTATCTGAAATACCTCTTCAATGATGGTATTTTATTGATGGAATATAATATCTTTCATAAATTTTAAAATGAAATATAATAATATTTACATTATTTTGTTTCAAACACTGTAGAAACACTAAGAAAAAATGTAATTTTTTATAGTGAAATATTAGTATATATAACCTAATAATTATCCAACTATAGAATTAAATGGTCTTCATGGTCTCACTAACCATCTTAATACCATGATTTTAATGATTTTTAAACACTAGACTATCATAAACAAATTGTTTATAACAAAATATAAAAAAGAAAACATGTTTTTTATTTGTAAATTATTGAATATAGTGTATTAAAAATTGATAAATGTCATCATGTGTGGTCAATGTATTGGGAATCCATGCATTGAATCCAAGAAATAATCATTGGTGGTTAAAAATTGATTTTAATATGAAATTAATGCTCCCAAAAAATAAATGGGAATAAGTAATTACAGAAATGAGAATTTATCTTATCTCCTTAGATTGTATAGTTTTACCATTTCATTATGGTTATTAAGAAGTTTATTTCATCTATAAGTTTATTTCAAATCATTATTTCTAGTTGGTCCACTATATTTAAATATTCCTCTTCTTCTAATGTCCTATTTTATGTATATGTACGGAAATGACTAATAAGTTGAAACATTTATTAATAAAGTTTTTCCTTCAAAAATGACTAATATATATTCCTAGAAAAATATAAATAGTATTTAACTATAATTAACATATTTGATCAGCTATTGGACAGGTAGATTATGAGAAGAGACCTCATTTATGAATTTACAACTAAGCCTCCTTAAAATCCCTGATTGAGGATTTCATTTAAGTACTCCAAATCATGAAAATATGTAATGAATTATATGTACATTTTATTATAAAAATCAATGGTGTTTGTATCAGTATCTTTGACATTTTTTCTACATGAACAAGTAGTATTAGTAATTATAGAAGTTGAACTAGTAGGTACAGGTTATCTTCAATGGTCTTTTGATTATTTGGGTCATCCTTTAAATTATTTTGATTCATCATTTTGTTTTGAATTCATTTTCTATATCTATAATAATATTCAATTTCTCGAGTGTTTTTTCATAAATTCTTAAATGATTTCCATTGAAAAGAAATTGTAAAAAAAATTCATTATTATAGAAATTTATTTTAAAAATATCAGATGACCATGCTATAAAGGTTTCTACATCAAGTGACCATGTGAACATCCAACTCATCAAGGGTAATAGGTAGCTTGATGACTAGCTCATGATCAATCTGAGTCCTTTCTCTCACATATCCTTTTCGAATCGTTTTTATAAAATATCTCATTGTTTATTGTATAATATACCCTTCATAATAAGTGATGGGTGGGTTATGATAGATACAAATCACAATCAATATCAATCTATAGAATATTAGTACATGAATGGTAATAGTATATATATGATTCACATTTCATAGAAATAATTGTGAAAAAAATGAATTCATATTTTAAGCTATAACTTTGAGAAGAATTTCTCCCCTCAAATTCAGTGGAGGACTGTCATGTAGTGGTTATTGTTGTGTTGTTTCTTCTCATTGGTTCCTTACCTTCACATCCTCTAACATATCATACTATCAATTCTTTTTTTCTTCTAGATATTCAATTTCTATATGAATTTAAATAATTTTATTATCTATATCCCATTCATTTCTTTTCATAAAAATAATTTTAGGGTGACACTCCAAAACTCACTCTTCTTACAGAACCATATTTTTCTGGTCACTTCAAGGCCATTGTAACTAGTTATTCTTATGGTACAATTGATAATGATTCCTATGTCAGAAGTCAATAAAAAATATTTAGTAATAAGTATTTATTGTTATATAATAACAATTTAAAGACAAATTCTTTTTATTATGTCATACTTATACATGATTCCTATACATTTTGTCATTTATAATCTACTAGTGTTCTATCTTTATTTTCATAGGACATGTTTCATATAATATTTTGTAAGATTGAAGTATATCTATATATTCATTTATAAGTATATATATATAAATTGGAACATGATTATGATTTGATTCATTACAAATAAAATTATTACGATATATTTAAAATGCATACTATTCTTTTCAAGTGAAGCTTACCCCATCCTTCATTTATGGTATGGGTAAACTCGTTTTCATGCATGCTACTTATTTTCAAGACTCAATTATTATTTAATAAATTAAACAAATTAGTCAAAATGATTAACACATGTATTAAAATTTAATTTATTACCAATTACAATGTGCCTAAAATGATTCCTCGTTGTGATGAGAAATAAAAAAATCAATTTTTTTGTTTATCATGTGTGCATATTACTATGGTGGGAAAAAGTTTATTTTCCTATAACATAACTGAGATTATTATTCATAATAATTTTTTCAAAGCCACTATAATATTTTCTAGAGACTATTATTACATATTTGATTGTAAAAATTATCTACTATAAATGCACTCTACAATAAAAATTGATGATTAAATCAATGTTTGATTATTTTATTTTTTAGTAAAATAGAGAAATTATATCATAATGTTACACCAATATATTCCCAAATTATATTATTAATCATGGGAACAACATTTTTTTATATATATACATCAATTAAAACCTGGATTTGAGTAGTGCCCCCAATGTAACAAATAAAAATGGTCTTATTGTGCTTAATGGGATACTTGGGTTCAATCTATATAACATCATAATTTAGGACTCTTAGACTTGCATTATTAATTATTGGAAACACTATCACTCAACCATTTACTTAGTTTCCACATTTTAAATATATTGTTCCTAAGGATTGGTAGCATCAACTTGTGGAGAAACTTGTTGTTCCTCTATATTGTGAGTATCAACATTTTGAGAAACTTGTTGTTCCTCATGATTGGTGGAATTGGTATATGGATAATTAATTATCTAAAGAATTGTTTAACCATTTAATTTCTATTTCTAAAATGAATTGGGGTAAAAATAATACTATTAGGTGAAACCATTTATATTATAAAAAATACTACTTTATTATTGAACACAATTTTTTTAAAGGTTGAAGGGATTTGACCCCTTTGTCTGGTATCAAAATCCCATCCTCTTGGATTCCCTTAGCATACAAGACATCATATACATTGGTTCTAACATTAAATGATTATGGCGTCTAAAATAAAGGGCCATCCTCAGTTTAATTGAAATCATGCCCTATAGTATTTTTTCACTATAATAGTACAATTTACCACTTTCTAGTAACAAAATATAAGACATAAAATATATATATACTAAATGTTACTCCTTTATGAATGGTTCTTCCTTGTATACTTCCTTTATAAAATCTACTTTCATGAATCTCAATTCAATGATTTTAACAATATTTTTGTTATCAACTGAATTGAAATGAAAATTTAGCACTTGTAACATTGTATAATTGGAATCCCATATTTGTTAAATGATTCAAAAGTATAGAATATTCACATAAATTGTATTTCTATATTTGAATATGGAAAAGTTAATAAGTAACTCCAATATTTTTCATGGTACCATGTTTATCATCCCCCTTTGTATGAAATGTATAACAATTAATAACATAACCATATAAGATAATACATTCATATTTGTTCCTTTAGAAAGCCATTAAAGTTATTTTGAAATTAAAATAGAATTTTTAGTTGAATACTTAAAAATATAGCCTTGAATTCATCCTATAAACATTCAATTATATATATTTAATATAAAGTTTTCATCCCTTGATGGATTCAAATTCTTAATAATTAATTTGTGTGTTTCAACATATAGCGCTACCTCAAAAATGTTATCTAAAATGAAAAGTTGATCATGCCTACTCTTTGAAAAGGTAATTGAAACAACATATATTCTTGAAATACCTTCACCCAGACATCAACCATTGTGATTAGTTTTTTTAGAGCAATTATTCCAACATCAAATAGGTTGTCAGCACATAATTCAAGGTATCACCAAATAATATGATGCTATGTAATACAATGAGATATCTAAATTTTATTTTTGATATACCCTTTAAACATATTCATATATCCTTCAATATGGTTTATCCATCATTAATGTACAAGACCACATAGATGGATATCTTTAGTAAAAGTTACCATCAATTGAACCATCATACCAATGAATAGCAGTGTGATGAGCATCTCCAATTCACATAATATCAAAAAAAAATTCCATTTACATAGTTTCCAATTTTTTGGTTATATTACTTTACTAAATATAAAATTGAAAAAGTAAATAAATATTTATTATTGTATGATGAATAATTCTAATCAAAATGAAATTTAAATCTACAAAAATTCGATATTTAGTCAAAACATGAATGTAATGTTATTTTAGACCCTTTAACATTAAATTAATAATTGACATGATATTCTTAATATTTATTTAATACCCTTCGAAAACACTTATTTTATTCATGAAGTGAAAAATGATATCTCCCTTCCTTGGAAAGAGTGTATGTAGTTGGAGGAGAAAATGTTTTTCTTTAACCCTTCATCAACGCTAACTCTTCCTGTAACTCCATGCTAATCATGCCCAACCTAGCATTAATTACATACCTTTTTTAAAATTTCACTGAGTAATGCACCAATGAACTATTACATAGATTATTTCTCCACATGATTGACATCAATAAAATGTATAACATAAAAAAATATTGAGTTTTGTTATTCAAAAAAATACAAATCTCTTTTCCTAACAAGGACTCTTAATATTCTTCAAATTAGGTATACCAAAAGTGGTGGTCATATCCTTTATAATATCAAATAGTTGGTCACCTTTTTTAGGTGATGGTATTCTACCTTCTTATGAATTTTTTTTCAAATGATGTCATCCAATATTGGTATTTATATCTTCGAGGTATAAATTTGCAATGTACAAGAAACACAGTTATCAATGAATGTTTCAATCAAACTGGGTGTGTACCTAGTTTATGAATAGGATACCATTGAGTTTATTTAATGATATATCTTGATGAATTTCCATAACCAATAAAGTAATTTATCATCCCATACAACATGGATCTCAATGTGAAGTATTCATTTTTGTAATCATTGTAAAAAATAACACCATAATCCCACATTAATTTTAGTTCGTTGATCAATTGATCCAAATAAACATCAATATCACTACCTAATAGTTTGGGTTCTAATATAAGAATAGATGACATAATGTATTTCTAATTTATCCATATCTATGATGATAGGTTATAATTTACCAACAGAACATTCCATGAATTGTGAATGCTAAATTTTTAACCAAAAGGATTCACCCCATCTGTAGATGGTGCAAGAAGAAAGTCTGACATATTGTTTCCAAATTCAAGATACTCATGTTAAATTTGCATCAATATGGAGAGTTTTATGAGTGATTAATATTCCCATCTTGATTTCTTATATATTCATGCCATGTTAATTTCTTGGAAGTCACCTCACTCACATATTGGCACCTCAACATTGGAATTATTGGAAATTATGATACAAATTTTAATGGAATTTATTCATCTTTACTGTATATATATGCACCACACAATGGAATTTTTTTAAGTGATTTGTTGTCCACTAGAAAAAATATTCAATCATTTGGACAGACATGTATTCTATTAGATATAATAGCCATTGAATATACCATTCATTTTTCATCATATCTTGAATAAGGAAGTCATTATCTTCTAGTAGAATATCATTCAAGATATAAACTTGTTCTAAAAATTTGTTCTCTCTCCATCTGTTACCATATTTTACATCATAGAGATTTAGTGTGGCTGAAAATGTTGTTTATTTAGTACTCAAATGGCCCGAAGGCCTTCTTTTTTTATTTTGTTATAGATAATTCCCCTTTTAAGGGTTGAAGGGGAACTCTTACATGAACCATAGGCCCAAGGCACAAGGTCTATCATGACCCATAATACATGACCCGAAGACCCAGAGGCATACCTTGCACAATACATGACCCGTAGGCCCAGCCCACTAGAACTGCCCTTCCCCAGCTTCTGCATCATTGATTGCCTTTAGCTCCCCACCTAAATTGCTGATCGGCTAGCATTTCCCCATACAACACTTTAACTACTTAAATAGTTTTGGGTATTCATGAAATTAATCTTCAACAATGATTCTCATTTCCTTAATACGAACATTATCACCATTTACACTTGTAATCATGTCATCGATATGGTCGTTATAATCATTCACACTTGTAATCAAATTAGATGATCCCTAAAACAAAGAGTTATCTCAATAACTAGTTACATCCAGTTATTTCCCATGTTTAGTCTAAAATTTATAACATCGATCTACTCTGTGACAGGTCAAGTATTATTCTAACTCTTATAGTAAAGATAGTCTTGAATAAAAATAATGGAAACATGGACAAAGGATTTGAAAAGGATCATCTGAACAATATTTATTAAACTTTTTGAACTCTTTTATCCCATCCTTTCATTATTTTTTTCATATGATTAACATCCATACTTTTTTTGTTCGTATCGATACTATTTCATTTTGTTATATTCATATTTATAAAAATAAACAAATAAAAAGGTTGTATGAGTTAATAACCTAACAAGTACATTCTTTATAAACACACACATATATTTATCATAATTGAAATAAATTTTGATTGCATCAACAACTTGTTAGAACATATAAAGACAAAGAATTATATTATTTTAATAAATTTTAACACTTATTTTTTTTATTACATGAATTCAGATATCATAAATCATTATTTTTTGAAATGGGCCGATCAAGGGCGATAATTTACTTGATGTCACCATATATGTTTTTAAGAAACTATAGGTTTATAGAACTGGATATGTAGGTATATATAATTATATTTTACTATCAAAATAGATATCAAAATTAATTAATTTTTTCACAATATTTATACTATGGTTGAAACAAAGTAATCACATTGATTGTGGTTATTAAATTTATTAATTTATGAAATTTAACATATTTTAATTCTTTGTTTGATAATAATAAAAATAAATAATTTAATATTCCTTAAGATTTTAAAAATAATTATGATTATGGGTGGAATGCAAAAAATTAATGATATAACCAAAATAACCCAAATTTTCACATTTCAAGATTCAGAAGAAAATATATTTAATAAAAAAACTAATTTTAATGAGTAATTGAATTCATAAAATAAAAAATCCTGTTAATAAAATTAGAAAAAAATAGAAATTTAAAATTCAATTCTTTTTGGGAATTTCAAAATACTGATTCATCTATCTTTGTAAATAATGTAAAAATTAAGATAAATTTTAACAATATTTTGAGAATTATATTAATTATAATGGGGAGGGTAATGATTATAATTTTTATAGGGAGAGGATAATTGATTAATTTGGTGTACTATGTCTCAATTTGAAAACAGCGAATAATAATTTCTAATAATTATTAGACTTTTTGAAATTTAAGTGGATCTATGGAATTGATTTGGGATAAACACAAAACATAAATTTGATAAGAAACCACATAATGTAGTCACAAAAAAATTATTATAACTCATCACCTATTTTCATTTGCATATCACTCAATGTACATTTAAATGATGTTCAAATACAAATTGGTAAGATGTGCATGCGGAGGAAATTAATAGGTTAAAATCATATTAGTCATGAGAAACAAAATAACTAATAATATTACATAAAATTTGTTAAAAAATATGAATATGTTATAGATTTTTTTATTGATTTTATTTGACTAAAAAATTGTTAGTTAATTCATTTGTTTCAAATTTCCAATCAAATATAGGTGCTTTTGGAAATAACATCAATAAGGATCTCTATTTTAGTCTCAATTAATAATTTCAAAATAAAAAATATTTTGGCTGTTGTTGATGAGGAAGGGAATAAAACATAAAAATAATAATAAAATACACATGGAAGATATACTGAGAGTACTTAAAAAAATTATAAATTTATTAACTTCTGTTTTAAGGTTCAGTTTGTCCAAAACCATTGACTTCAGTTACAAAAAATCTTCAGTTCCATGAACGCTTTAATGTAGTGCTAGGAAAAAGCAATTAACTAGGGTTTTTTTTAAGTAGAAGAAGGGTTCTATCCACACCAACTAAAAACTGATCATAAAATCTGATTATGTCAGTGCTAAAAAAATTAAGTGATGAGAAATACCAATTTTTTAGTTCTTTATTAGCATTAATAAATAATTACTTTTATCAACACTAAAAAAACGCAGACATGAATGGTATTTCTCTGCGGTAATTTTTTTGCATTGATAAAACACATATTTAATTTCACTTAACATAGTGACAAAAAAATGTAAAAAATAGAAAAAATTGAATAAATAAAAAATAATAATTAAATAAATAATAAAAATATTAAAATTGAACTATATTAACTTTTTAAATTACAAAAATATAAAAAAATCAACTTAAATAAAAAAATTATATTATTTAAAAACAAATTGAAAAAATTGAAAGTTAATAAATAAATGTGTATAAATAAATATTTAAAAATGAATAAATTTTTAGAAATACTAAAAATTCATAAATTTGCAGAACTAAAACATAATATTGAATGAATGAAAAAAATGAATAATTAAATTTGACTAAATTAAAAAAATATTAAAATAAAATAACTCGTAGTATTAATTACATTAATCCAAAACACATAAAAATGAATTAAAATGAATAAAATTATAATATTAATTATATATCCATTAAAATTACTAAAAAATAAATATATTAACTATTTAAATTAAAAAAATAGATAATTAATTTTAATTAATTAATTATATTAATTTAAAACATATGAAAAAATGAATAATTATAAATAAAAATGAATAAATATTATTCATGTATGTTTAAATCATATTGAAAATATTAAAAAATAGTTAATAAATATGTATAAATAAATATAAAAAATTAATTAAATTAAAAAATAATAAAATAATAAATATTTAAATGAATTAGTAATATTAAATGAAATAATATTAAAAATAAATAAATAAAATTTAATATATTAAAAAAAATGTTTTAAAAAATGAATTTATAAGACTAATTACATGAATTGTAAACACATGAAAAATGAAGAAAATAAATAAATAAAAATTTTAAATTATATAAATAACAAAATTATTAAATGTAAAACACATTAGCTACTTAAAATAAAAATGGTTTATAAAATTTTATTTAAATAAAATAATTACAAAAAATTCAAACATTTTAAAAATAATAAATCTCAATTGATAAATTTGACTAAAAATTAATCATAGGAACTAAATATAAATTAAAAATATTATAAATTTATAAAATAATATGTATAAATAAATATTAATGCTTAAAAATTTCAAAAAAATTAAAAATGAATAATTATTAAAAAAATAATAACTAATATTAAATGATATAATATTAAAAATCAATAAATAAAATTAACAAAATTACAAAAAAATATTTGAATAAATAAATTTAAAATATTAATTACATGAACTAAAACACATAAAAAAATATTTAAAAATGATAAATAATTTATATAACTTATCTAAATAAAAGGAAATATTAAAAATGAATTGTATTAATTATAAAAAAATATTAAAATTAAATTTCATTTAAATAAATCAACTATATAAAGTTCAAATATATTAAGAATACTAAATCATAAAAAGTAAAAACAAATAAACATTAATCTTATAAATCAGAAATAGATTGAATATATTAAAACATAGATATCAAATATGTATAAATTTTTAAAATAAATAAATTCAAAAAAAATCAGATATGAAAAAAATATTATAGAAAAGAATATTGAATATAAATAAATAAAATTGAAGAAATTACAATTTTTTTAAAAAAATTAATTCATAAAATAATTTTCAGGAATTGTAAACACATAAAAATGATTAAAATTTACTAAATAAATAATAATATTGTTTATAATTATTGAGGTAAGTATTATTTTTATTATATATAAAAATTTGTTAATTTATTAACTTTATAATTTTAATAATAAAAAAACGTTATTATTTAATTAAATGTATATGTGTGTGTGTGTGTGTTTGTTTGTTTGTGTGTGTGTGTGTATATAAATAACTATCAAAATTGAATATATAATGTAATGTCTTGAGTTTCTAAATTTGTCGAAATTTCAAGAAAATTTGAACTTTTATGTTTGATGGGTGGGCCATATTTTGAATTGGGCTTTAGATCATCATTTTTACAATTAAAACATGTTCGTATTATGTTTTTCAGTGGGGGTTAATGTCTGATAAGGTTTTCAGAAGTCTTGTTTGGTATTAATAGTGTTGGGCTTCAAGACTGAGAAACTATGAGACTTGGAACGGGGTGCACAGTTTGTGTACAATCAATGAAAAATATGTGAAATAATCATGCTACCCATTATCTAAAGGGGAATGGTTTTGTCTAACCATATAAGGTGGAAAGAAAACTATTTGAGGAGCCTGGGAAAAAATGTTGAGGGGCACCCGGGCAATTCATGGTATAATAAACTATGTGCCTAACTTTTTGAGGTGTGGTGCGCTTTGGACTGTGGAACCACACAGTTAACCAAATCGTGTGGCCTAACCATACAGTTCATTAAATATAGTGAATTTTCAAAACTAACCCTCCCTTAATTAAGTCTTCCTATCCATTTTTTTCTCCTCAGTTTCATGCACAACTGGGGGGAGATCCTTTATTCTACCCCCTCTAGGATTTTTCATATCTCCTTTATTTGGGCTTTGATTGGAGCATCTTCATGTATGTTGGATAGCGAGAAGTAAGTACACTCATCCTATTTACTTCGATACGACTCGAGCTAGAGGCCACTCTTTATTGAGTGAGAACCTACTAGAGTATGGTTGGTGGTGAATATATTTTTACGCATTTATATCCATTCTATTAGATGCGAACATAAATGCATATGGGTGGAGTGGTTTGGGTGTGAAACGTTTTAATAAATTATTTACTTATTTGGTATTATTTGATGACTTTATATGGGATTAGCATGTTTATTTAAGTGTTTTGAGCATTTAAGGGTATGGTATGTTGGAATTCAGTTTCTAATTTTTTTGAAAAGAGGTTTTAGTTTATTAAATTAATTGAAGTATTATGTGATCGTATGGGTTCTGTGAGAACATTTTTGGGTGATTTTAATCACCAAAATTGAATTGAAATGGTCATCAGGTTGAGGTGGATGGTGATTACCATGATGATTTCATGTTATTAGGTTCACATGCATCGATAGGGTTTTGCTGAGTGTTGTGGTTTTGGTGTTGTTGGTGATTTATACTCATCATCATTGACCAATAGCACCGTTAGAGTCATGTAAATAGGGGAAAAGACTCATTGAGGTGATTTTGACCAATCTATATGGGTGGAGGCCTCTATATAAATTATGTACTACGGGATGCTATTGAAAACTAGTTTTGGATGAGGTTTACACAATATAATTCCATGGTTTATTGTGTGATACCTTCAGATGGGGGATGATGCTCACAATTTATGATTGGACTTATAGGCTAGAATAATTGAAGGACGGATATCGACATGCCTCAGGAAATTATACTGTCAAGCCTATGAAGGCCGTGCAGGTGGATATTCGAGGGACTTTTCATTGAAATTAGGATACCGGGCTATTGAACAAATGATGCTCTGAATAATGATGTTCCAAGGGACATGTGACCTGATAATGGGAATTTTAGTGAGATGTTGGTCATATTTGACATTTGATGAATAGGGTATCAATTGGAAAAAAGTACTAGGGTGGTATCTAATTAGATGAGGTTGAGTGTTCTATAAAGACAATTAACCATGGATACATCGTTCTATTTCAACGTTAGGAGAGTATATAAATAATCCATTGTTGTTTTTGATCTAAAGGGAAGCTGGTTATATGTATTTTTTACAAGTTGATGTTTCTTATTTATGTATGAATACACAATTATAAGTTTGGATGTAAGATAAGAACACATTGGGGGTGTCCTACTGAGTTCATACTCACACCTTCCATCGAACCCTTAGGATCCATAAAATATTTATGGCTTTCAGATAAGGTAAGGGATTAGACATAGGTATTGTACCTTGGTAATCTAGGATTCACTAAGTGTGAATTAGATGAATGGAAGATGGGACACAGAGTTATTCTATATATATTTTTAGTTTTATTTTGATTTTTTCGTACATACTTATATGCTCTGTCACAGGTGATATCTCATGTATATTTTTGTATATCTATCATTACATATATAATTTATCTGATATGTATGGATAGTATGTCTTATCTTCTTATTTCTATTGATTATTATTCCTTTCACTGGGTTTGAATACATTATTCCACAATTTTGTTACTTATAACTACCATGATGTTATTAAATCATCAACATAGGGAATTGTATCTCCACTATCTTCTAATCAGACCCTCTTTACAAATCATAAATCCTTTGGTGCATGGGAATGAAAACCTATGGTTCATTAGCCCACTAATCTGAAGCACTGGTTATTAGAACCCATCTCAGGGTGCTACCAGTGGTATAAGAATATAGATTGGGTAAAATTAGTAATAATGTTCAGATAGTTTCTATGTGGTATTAAATATTTTTTTAATGGTTTAAAATTTCAATTTTGGTATACCAAAGACTAGTATATAATCAGAACTCTGTTAAGAGATCATATTTGGGTGCATGTATCCCCATGAACAAGTCATATACCAAGGTTCTAGTGGTGGGAAATAATGTAATTATTTTTATTTTTTATAGTTTATTGATTTCCACCTCAAATTATGTACATGGGTGTGATGATTTTGGTCTATTTAATTTAGACCCTTTGCATGCTATAGAATGGGTGGAAGTGCATTCATGGTTCATGATAGGCACCTAGGTTCCCAGGAAATTTTTTTGTTCCTATTATTATCATAGGGGACCCAGAATATTTGAAAAGTGGTTAGACTATTTAATGTTTCAATAACATGTAAAACAACCTTTTCCTTCATAGATTCATAGTGTAAATATACTCATCTATCCTAGGTATGTGGTTTCTAATGAGATGATACATGATCATATGTGTATACAGCATATATGGGACTGATCCTAATATGGGTAGGTAGTAATAAAAGAAGGGTTGAGTTGTTTAATATTTCAAAAACAAGATGAATATCATTTTCCAATATAGATTCATTTTGGAATTTTAATCATCCTCACAATATGGTGATTTTTGGAATTCTTGGTACGTAGCTAAAGGTAGGTTTTAGGGCATGGCTATATGAGAAGCTCAGGGTGATCTTAGTTTGTGTTGTGAAAAGTATTTTAGGGGACCTCACAGATCTCATCCATCCATGGTGTTTCTGACACATGATTTCCATTTCTAGAACCAACTTTAACTTAAGGGTGATTGTGGATCATAGACAACCCATAATTATGTTGAATCTATGTATATGACAGTCAATCAAATCAGAACAAATCCAAGGAATAGGGTGATCTTTTCAAGATATATGATCAGGATGTTGGTAAATCACTGGTGGTACATATAGGTACATGTATTTAGGTATTAAAGAATCATGTTGAAGGATTCCAAGATCATGTTCTTAGGGAATTGTTTTGCATATTTTGAAGGAACATTGATCCCATGAGTTCATGAAACTACAGTAGGGGGACATATATTTCATGTAATACATAGGGTGGCTCACAAAAAATTCTTATGTTTCACCCTCTATGTAATTAAAAAACATTTCTAGGGTGAGGTATTTTGATGATGGTTTGTAGTATTCCATGAGGATTCAATTGAATATCTTTATGTTGACCTCATTCATAGAGGCACTGAACCAAGAATTTATATCTAATCAAGAATCTAATAGACATAACTTATTCGGGTTGGGTAACGACATCAGGTGATACTAGCAGCAATGCTTTAGGAATCCTATTGTGAATCCATGTGGAAAATCAATAGAGTATTTAGAGAAAACTCTTTAAAAGACAACTGAGGAATGGTTTATCGACAGTATTCTTCTAGTATGGGAAGTCTGGTCATGTTCATACATAGTGTTATTGACCACTAAAGGAGTGTTGGGCGTATGGATAGATTTGGAATCTAAAGAGGTTTTCATAAAATACTTCTTAGATAGATGGGATTCAGGTAATGAGTCAGACTCATGGATCTATGGTAGGATTGGGAGCGGTACCAAGATCTAGTTTTCAGGATTATACTACAAGTGTAAGTTATTGTAGAGAGATAGAGACCCGGTAGTGGAATCAGTGGTCGGTGGTCAGTTCCACTCTATATGGAGGACATGCATTGGGTGGTCATTATTTTAGCCTAGTACATGCAGCCTATCTAGTAGTGTCAGATTAGTTTAGAAAGTTAGACACCATTAGTGGTATGATGTGATTGTAGGGATTTCCTTTTGTTTTTAGCAAGACTGATTTTTTTGCACAATGTGTGCATGTGATGTTCGAACTAGGAATATTTTGGATGGTTTTTTAGCATTGGGTACGATGCATGACTTCTATGTATGTGTGGGACTCATGATGTTTTGTTATTATAATGTATATATATATATATATATTATGATATATGATCACTTTTGAGTATCATGTGTGATGAAGGACTCTCAGGCATCGATTGCAATGCTTGACTATATGGGTATCATGTGTGACACAGGACTGAAATGAGCATATGATGAGATGTGGGACTGATGATATATGATAATTGGGACATGTGTGTCTAGCTAATGGTAAAGAATGCCATTATAAGCATAAGATATCTGGTCAGGAAGTGATCGGGTAGGTAATTCATAAGTTGAGGAGCCTTAAGAGAAATTGACCAGTGACTGAGTATTCGAGGTAGAACATGGTGACGTTTATGAGATGGATGTGTTCATTACCATCTTCATGTGATACCAAATTTATTGGGGATACGCTATTTTAATATGGGAAGGTTGTAACATCTCATATTGTTTAAAGGGTATAATTTCTGATAAAATTTAATGTTTAGTGGATGGGATGGCTATTGAATTGTTTTTTAGAGTAAAATTTTTAGAATTAAAACAAGTTAGTACAATATTTTTGGATAAGGGATAAGGGCCAATAAGTATCTTTAGAGGTCTGATTTTTTCTAAATAAAAAATCTTTGAAAAAATCAAGAGACATAGTACTGTGTGCATGGTTGGAACATGGTCCGCACAAATCATGTGGCATAACCATGAAACCCATTTTCTAAATGGTAATGGTTTGGTCTAACCATTTTAGGTCGAAATAAAATGATGTAAGGAACCTTTAGAGGAATACCAAGGAGGCGTGTTGGTTGTGTACAGTTTGAGAAACCATGTTCCTAATGGTGCAAGGCAGGGTTCCCATTAGATAGTGGAACAACATGATTGGAACACAATTAACCAAACTGTGCGTCTTAACCATGTGTTTCATTAAAGAGGGTGAATATAACAAATATCCCATCCATTATTTATTTTTTTCTTCTCCCATGATTACCTCAGTCATATTCCTAGTAGGTGGGTCCTCCTTTCACCCCCTTTAGACTTTTCCCTATCTCCTTTGTTCGGGATCAGATTTGAGATTTGTTAGGTGCATTGGATTACTAGAGGAAAGGATAGTAGTCCTGTTACTTATTTTTTTCATTTATCTTATTGTTTTTAATTAAATTTACTACCAATATCATTTACCTTGATTCTAGTGTTTTTCTCTACATCATCATTTTCTTTCAATACAACTCAAATTAGAGGTTAGTCTTTGGTGAGTGAGAGCCTATGAGAATAAGGTTTGGGTTCCAAGATTTATCCACATTTATAATAATTATATTAGATTCAAACATAAATATTCATGAGTGGAGTGGTTTGAGTGTGACCCTATTTAATAACTTCTTTTTTCTAGCATTATAGGTTGATTTTCTACGATGTTATCATTTTATTTAAGTGAGTTGACCCATTAATGGATTGGTATGTGCGAATTGGATTTCTAATTTGGTTTCCAATGATGTTTCAGTTGATTAAATTAATTGAATTATGATGCGATCGTATGGGTTCCATGAAAACTTATTAGGATTTCACTTAGGTGATTGAGGAGACTTAAATCACTGGAATTGAGGCGACATGGTTTTTCTGGTTGAGGCGGATGGTGATTACCATGCCGAGTTTGGGTGAAAAGGTTTTGATGTGGTGAGGGAGTTACACTAAGTGGTGTTATTAGGTATTGTTGGTGATTTCCACTCAACGTTGTCGTGTAATAGTGTTGATGGAGTAGTGTGTACACAAGAGAGGACTCGATGAGGTGATCTGACCACTCGATGTGGGTAGATGCCTCCATAGAAATTGAATCTTTGAGGATGGTGTTGGCCATTTGTTTTAGAGGTGATTCTCACCATAAAAATCCATAGTTGATGGTGTGAACCCATTGGTTTGGAGATGAGGCTCATCGTATACATTTGGACCAATAATCCAGAATTATAGAAGGATGAATATCTCAAAGTCTCATGATATCAGACTATTGATATAGTGATGGTAATTCAACTAGAAGTTATACATACTTGTGATTGACTTTGGGACATCAGGATATTGAGATGATGATAGTTTTAATAACAGAATTACAATGGACTTGGGACCTTATAATGGGTGTTTCGATGGGGCAATGAATATATTTTAAATGTGATACCTAGGGTATCGGTTGGAACACATTTATGGGGAGGTATGAAATGAAATGAGATTGATGGATCTCCAAGGATGAGTGACCATAGATACATCATTCCATTTTGGCATTATCTAAATTAGATAAACACTCCCTTGTTAAGCACAAGTGAATTCGTTGATTTATTTCATGTGTGAGTTTATGCTACTTATTTATGTATGCATACACTCTTATAAATATTGATGTAAGATAGGCACGCGTTGGTGGAGGACAATTGAGTTCATACTTAGACCCTACACGGCCCCCTCAGGATGCATACTGACTTTTTCTCTTTGAGATCTAGTAAGGTACCATACACATGAAAAAGTCCTTAGTACGTTGGGATCCACGAAGAGTGCATTGGAAGGATGGAAGATGGACTAGGGTGTTCTTCTACATCAATGTTGAGTTTTCTTTTGAAATTTTTCATGCACACATATATGATCATCTTCAGGCTGTCTTGCATGTCTATTTTTTATGACTTTCATGAAATGTATACATTATATGGTCTGTATGGCTAGTATGTTTTTTTATTTTTACTATAGTTTCTTATTATTTATTCTACCGAGTCTGATTACATGTTTTTACAGTGTTGTTACTTATAACTGAAATTCTATTATTAAATTATCACCAGAGGGTACAATCTCCCCACTTTCACCTAATTAGAACCTTCCTACTAGTCGGCACACATTGGTATATAGGGACGCACACCTAATTCCCAATGGACCTCTAGCCTGGAGCCTAGGTAAAGTGGCTCCTGGTTCAAGGTGCTACATATTACAAAAATATTAAATAAATAATATAAAAATGAATAAATATGTTGAAAAATCAATAAATTATAGATAATAATAAAAAAGTATAAATACTAAAAATGAATAAATATTTTTATATGAATAAACAGACATATGCATTACATATATACACATACACCGAAACATACACATAGAAATACACAAACACATACAAACACATACACATATGTGTATACAAATATACACATGCACAAAGATATGCACATACACATCCATACATACTGGTACATGTATATACATACACATAAATGTACACACATGTATACACATACATACACATACATATGAATACATACACATACTACAAAACATACATACACAAACACATACACATACAGATACACATACACAAACACATACACATACACATACACATACACATACTCATACCCATACATGTACACATACACATACACATACGCATACACATACAAATACACGCACACATACACATACACATACGAGTACACATACATTTACACACACACATACACATACACATACCCATACACATACACATACACATACACATACACATACCCATACACATACACATACACATACACATACACATACACATACACATACACATACACATACACATACACATACACATACACATACACATACACTTACACAGACGCATACCCATACACATACCAATACACATACACATACACATACACATACACATGCACATGCACATGCACATGCACATACACATACACATACACATTCACATGCACATAAACATACACATAAAAATACACATAGAAATACACATATACATACACAAAAAAATACGTGTACACGAACACATACACATACACATAAACATATACATACAAAAACACAAACACAAACACATACACATTCACATATACACACACATATACACATATATACACATAGAAAAACATGGGAACATGCCTACACAAATGCATACACATATATAGTTACACATGCACATACATACACATACATGCATATACATATGGATACAGGTACACATAATCATACAAACATTTATAAATATACACATACAAAAAATTACATACCCATACATGCACATCTCTAAACATACATATGCATACATACACATGCTGCATAAACATAAACATTCTATAAAAACATACACATATAAACATGTCATATAGATACACACACATACATACAGATTCTCATACACATACAAATAAACATACAAATACACATAAACAAATACAAACACATACATACTCGCATACATGCATGTACATCCACATGATTGTACATAAGCATACACAAGCACATACATACATACACATACATATTCACATAAAAACACACACATAGATACATACATGTACACATAAACAAACACACACACAAAACACACAAACACTACATAGCACATATATACATGTATATACAACACATACGTACATGCACATACAGACGTACACATAAATTGACATAAATACACATTCATATACATATTTACATATATATGTACTTATATTTAAATTAAATAATAGGAATACAAATTTATAAATTCAAATAATAACTATTCAAATAAATATATTCATTTATATATTTATATAATTACTTAAAAAAATATTTATATAGTATATTTATATTTATGTATACATTTTGTAACTATTTTATGTCAATATACTATTAAACATTTTTATTAAAATAAATCTCAATACTTTTATATATGAAATTATGATAATAAGATTGATAATATATTTTTATTATAATATAGTTATAAAAATCATATTTATACATTATCTTTACATGTATATAATTAGTAATATTTAAACATTTTTAAAAAATATATAAATATGTGTATAAAAATTAAATTATTCACTACACCCTTTATCTTCAACTTTTTAATGCTGTTAAAGAATGAGATTTTATTTGTGCTAAGAAAAACACTAAAAAGGGTGTCATTAACAGTTTAAAAAACAATGAAAAAATGCACCCTTTTATCGGCATTTTTTTGCACTAATAATGGTCACCTTTATTAGTTCATTTAGCTAGTTCTAATAAAAGTCCCCCATTTATCAACACTTTTTGTTTAGTGTAGAATATCATAGGATTTGGGGTAGTGTGTATCGAAATCCCACATTTGTGTTGAAATGAATTATTAGTAAGGGGTAATAGATCAAGAAATAATAAATAAAATCTATTAGATTAAGCTTAATATTTCTACTGGATCATGTTGATCCTTAATTTTATTAAATTTGATGGAGAAACCCTTGAAACCATGACTAAAAATTGAACACCCAACCTGGCATGTTTGTTATATAAAAAGACCAAAATCCCTCTCTTAATTTCCATTTGATTATTTATTCAAATTAGGAATTCTAGAAAAAATTACAAAAAACCCACTTCCCCATTTTAGTGAATATAATTCCCCCTTTTGGATAACCCATCTCTAAAATTCTCTCCTTTTAGTATGACTCCAGACATCCACTCCACATACATCCTCATGATTTCTATCTTTCAGAAAACATAATATTGGAAGGATAAATTTTGGTCATCACATTTCTAACCCCTTCTAAAATTCTTAATAAACATACCACCTAGTCATCTACATATTCTATAATACTAAGGATAATTTCCACTAGACCTTCATAAATACTATTCCTAACTTTATCAAAAATTGATAAAGGAAAATCACGTAAGGTTGATTTTAGAGTTGTATTGTTCATTAACTTATCCAAAAACATGAAGTAATCCCCTTTCTAGATACTTCCATCTAAATCCATCATAACATCAACCACCAGAATATATCTTCGTTTACTCTCAAGGAGTACCCCTTCCCAGGGACTCAATATATGATCATTCAACTTCCAGTGAAATTATAATCATACATCCTACTCATGGATCTTCATTTCAATAGAGGATACAGATAGTTCTAAATTTTTTAAAAAAAATTAAATGAATAATTTTCATAAGACTCATAAAGGGTGACCCATATGAATTATTTGGGAGAGGTTTCATGGGTATTACAGACATAACTAAATTCAATCATGATCTCCAAATTCTGGAACTTTGTTAAATTTGTTTCATATTTTGGATTTCATATTTTTTCATCATTCCCTCTAAAACTACCGCTTATTTAAGAGACATGCAGTTTGATGGTGGGATTTTAGTAGTGAACATTGTACCAAATAAAATCCATACAGATTATCAATTATAATAAAAAGTTTATAAGGGTAAATTTTATCATCTATAAAGTAAGTATTGATAAATTATACTATTATCTTCATGTCTTTTAGAGCTGATAAAGGGTGGCATTATCATAACTAATTTCTATAATTTGTAATTAATACCTTTATTATCTCTATGTTTATGACTTATGAATTTCTTATTTATCTATTCTAACATTAGAATCGAAAAAAGTACCATTTATTAGTGATACAACTAGCACTGATAAAATCCATTACCAGCTGATGTAGAGTGCTAGAGGCTCAACCTATTGTACTCTCCCACAACCAATAAAAACATAAAAACAATTTATACTTCAAAATAAATATTACTTTAAAAGAAAAAGAAAAACTTTTGTGGAAAAATAAACAAAACAAATTAATAGGGCATTGTACCATCATTTCAATACAAATATTACATTAATATTTTCATAATAATATAATTACATTGATGTAAAATATACTTATGAACAAAAATAATTAGAACCACTATAAAAAATAAACTCTTATAGCATCCTTATCCAATAATCAATGAAAACTCATCAATTGTATTTTCTAAAGTATCATGACAATCCAAGTTCAATTACTAGGTTTTCACCAAGTGACTTGAATTTTGAACTCAAGTGTAACTTTTGAGTGAAAATAAACACTTTTAGCCTTAACAATGACAACATGTGTTGTATTGATGTAAATTGAAATCAATCACATCTCAAATGAATTATCAATTTTTTAATCTAGTTATTAAGAAAATCCAAGCACGTTTTCTTGATTTTCACTATATGATGTGTGTTGTGAGTTAAGAAATTACTTTTATATAAAAAACATGAACTTTAAGTCTTACCATCCTAACCATATTTTGGATTTACTTGTTATTGTCTCTTACATGTTACAAATGAATAAAAGATCATCTTACAAAAGTATCAATACAAAACAGGCACATTTTCCCATTTTTAAGTACATCGAATACATTTTTTATTAAAATGATAGTTTATAACAGAAAACATGCACTTTCAATCAATTAACCAACACTATATGTCAGATTTTTTTTGATTAATTTTTTTTCCATCACTACTACCTCCATCACCTCTTGATGTTGGTGTTGCCTCATGTCATTGGTTCTTCCTTTACACCCTTCCTCACATACACACTATAGCGACCCACACTTGACATACATGGATATTACATCATTTTAGATGAATATTCAGAACATTTCCAAAATACATGTCTGAAGACTATAATAGTTTAGTGTATTTGCAAACATAGAATAAAAATTTTATATCCTGGTGAAATATCTTCAACATCACCCATAAATATTTCCAACTTTAGTAATTCTAGCTAAAACCCTTCTTCATACCCTAGGGAAAGGAATAATAATAAAGAGGTGAGATCAAATGCACTGTAAGAATAAATAAAATAAATTCATAAGCATAAAATAAACAAAACGGTATAGAACTTAAGCATAACATTTGAAGATCATGCCCTACATATTAGAGAATAGAATAAAGAATGTTAGTTCATAAGACATGAATCATAAGGAAATAAATAACATATGAAAAGGAAGAATAATATAGAAAAAGACATGGAATTTTTGGCATTCACATTGGTTTATAACATTTTGAACATGTATAAGTAGAAAGAGGTTCACTCATTAAATTAAGGACATCAAATCAGGCCCTAGCATCAACTTATGGACATGCAACCCTGTCCATGTATAACATTATGAACATGTAATCAGTGTAACACACCACGATTTAATGAGATATATTAGTTTTAATTTCATTGATGTCTTCTATTATACACTACACCAAGATTATCTTGTACTATATGCAACACCATATTAGCTTGCAGTATAAGAAACATTATTCTTGGCTCATGTTACACACAATTTCAAGTTTGTTTTGTAAAAATTATTCTACGCAACATTAAGTATAGATTTTGTTTAATGTATAAATGAAATAATTTTTTATTATGTTATACGAAACTCCAAAGGGAGATTGCACTATAGGCATCCCTGACTTGGCTTGCATTACATGCAATCGCATCCTTCCTAGATAGCATGTGTAGTACTCAATATCGAGTTTCACTAAACAACGATATGTTATTAAAATATTATATAAACTAGCTGTTATAAATATTAATACCCTATTTTTTGAAATTTTATAAATTTTATCATTCAAAATGGACTTCATTTTTTGATTTGGAAGATCGAAATTAGCCTAGGGTGAATTTTTGGTATTTTTCTGAATACACTCATTTTTCTATGAATAGTGAAAACACTGAGTTATTGGTTAAAACTGACTTTTTATTTAAATAATACTTTATTTTATTTAAATTTATTTTAGGTAAAAATAGATACAAAATACCTATATATGTTCAATGTAATTCACTGGAGCCATTTTATAATAATTTTTTATATATAAAAATTTTATTGAACATTTTACCATCTTTTACCCACCTCCTAGGTGAATTTGAAAATTTACATAAAACATTATTTTACCACTTCTGTGAGTTGAATTCCAAAAATCCGAGAGACATGGATGATATTATTAAGTAAAATTTCGTTCAATGAGATGAAAATAATTTATGGTGAATAGTAACTTTTAACTTTTATTTACCACGATTAAAAGTAAATATGGTAATTAAGGGTAAAAATGATATTATTATTACTCTAACACATGTACAAATTTATTGGATAATATTAATTCGACCAAAAACAACATTAGGAATAAAATAATACCCTTTAGTTCCACTTGGATTAGATTAGGACATGTATTATTATTTTATTTAAAGAAGAGTTAAAATTGTTAAAATCAAAGCTTAATAACTAAAAAAAATTTAATATAGGGTTATATATAAGATATACTCGACTATAAATATTCATTAGAAATATAAAACAATTTTATACTTAAGGGTAATTCATTTATATTTTTTAAACATTACATAATTTAATTTATTTATGAAACAATGATGATGCAATAATAACCTTATTAATGAAATATTAACATACATGATATTATAAATACCCAAATAAATGTAATTTGAGACTTTTTATGAATTAACATAATTTTACAGGTTAATATAACATATTAGCGTTGGTTAGATGAATTGTTTTCTAAGTAATAGTTCTCTTATAAATTTATAAAAAACAAAATACCAAATAGTTTCAAAATTGGCATAAAATAGTTTTTTAAAAACAAATATTATATTACTAATTGATATAATGGTCCTAAAAATCTAAGGATAGGCCAAGATACTTATATAATAATATATATGGCATTAATTAAGCAATTGGGGTTATATTGGTAGTTTATAGTATGTTTATTAACCATATATTGTAAGAATACAAGAAGACACGGTAAAAGTTAAATTATTTGACTTAGAGTTAAATCTAAATGATAAGGTTAAAATGGTAACCTAAAATTTTCTAAAAACCTATTTTTTGAGAGGATTTCGACCCATAACCACCCTATCCTAGAAATAAGTCACTTCGGGGCCATTATAAATCGAATATTAATTTATTATAAAATAATATTTTAAGTTTTTCCTAAGGTGCCCCTCACCCCTCTTATAAAAGGGCACTCCCCCTTCTCTCTAATTCACACCTAGAAAGCCATTTTTCTCGGCCAACCCCTGCCCAAATACCCTATAAATTGTCCTCCCATCATCTTAGATGCATTCCATTAATCATAAATCCATCCTAAGGATCCCTTTTGATCAAATCAAAACGAAGTACCCGAAGAAGAGGTAAATATCTCACCACCTATTTCAAGTTCCCTTCTTCTTCCACTTCCTCTTCTTTGTTTTTTCCATTATAAAATAATAAATCCAGTATATTCTATATATTTTGATGTTATTATAAAAATTTTACAACCATATTAGTTATTTTATCCATCCTATGAATGAAAAAGTCATCACACTTGCGTACGTACGACTTACCGTCTCCACGTCGTGGTGTAGTTTGTTATTCAAACATTTAATCATTTGGATGGGAATAATAATGAGTATAAATGATATAAATATAAAATATAAAATTATTATTATTCTTTAAATATGATATTCCATCCAATTATATAAGATTTTAATATCAAAATAATGATATTGTCAGTCGTGCGTACATACGGACTATCGTCTCCACGAACGAGATGAGATTCATTTTCCATAATTAAACATTCAAGTATGATTATAAAGTATATATAATAAATAATAATGAAAGATATTACATAATAATGATACTGTTTTTATGTACATATATGTTTCATTTACTTAATTCCATTAAATTCAATAAGGAAACGAAAAGAGCATTCATGAGTATGTATGACATAACGTCTCCATGAACGGTGTATTTCATTCCATTTATCGATCTATCATATATATTTATATTCTAAATATATATTATATATAAATTGTGTTTTAAATTCTAGAATTAATTAAATAAAGATATAGGTAATAATATCAAGTACAAAAAGTCGAAACACGTAGGATAAATGAAACGATTTTACCCAAAACACTGCTTTAACATGGAATTTACAAAAGAACTGGTAATATAAAGTCATATGTGAATCATATATGATATCATAAATATTATTATGGTTATGTTAAAATTTAATAATATTTTTAAACCCACTATACAGGAGTTTCGGACATGTATGGAAGAAATTGGACCAAAGGTAAGGTATAATTATTCCAATCTTTTTCTTATCCGAGATTGTTTATTCGTAAGTATTTACTGGGGTTATGTTTATCATCAATGTCCATGTTTTCTCAAAATGTTTTCATAAAATGTTTACTATTTTTTCATGTACATTTAAAGTCATTTTTAACCTTTTATGACTTTTAAAACAAGGTATGGAAGGAATCATTGTTTTGATTACCAAAAGAGGTACTTTTTGACTTTTCCGGCAAAAGTACAATGAGAATGTTTTTTTAACTCATATGGCATGAATGGATTTTTACGGATTTATAATGCCTTATTTTCATGAAGATTACTCTACAATATTTCAGGATAATTTTCATCGAAAATTATTTTCTTTTAAAATTGCATGGAATTTTGTGAAAAGAAAATTATTTTGAAGAAGAAAGGATATTTTCCTCAAGAATTTATTTCATGTGTTTTATCAAAACTATTTTACATATAAGATGAAATTATTTAGTATGTTTATGTTTCAATTATGATGTCTCTATTATTTAAATGGTTTTATTCTTCTTATGATGAAATTATATCCATTTGTTTTATATGGATTATGTTATGATGGGATGATGTTTATGAAACCCATTTTATTCTTTGGGTTATGATGAATGATTTATGTTTATTTTATGGCACAAGTAAGAATGATTTCATTATGAGATGGGTGGGACCTATATCTCCCTCTAATAAATTGGGTAAAGATTTATATCTCATGAGATAAACATGGCTGGAACAGAAAGTGAATCTAGTTCAGTAATACAGGGCTGTAACGACAAGTAAACCCGATTCTGTAATGGACTTTCTCCACTTTGATGGTCTTGGCAGCAATGCCTTGGCTACTATGGAAATCATATCTTGTTCTGAACGGTTTTCCACAATTACATGTTCTATTCACATGTTATTTTATCATTATTGATGTTCCATTATGTTCTATGCCTTATGTACTGCCATGTTTTATGTCATTGCTCGAGATTTTGATGTTTAAACATTATGTTCATGTTTTCTAAATTAAAATGAATATGTTTTGTTTTATTTTCTCCATACATAACCTTACTGAGAATTTGAGCTCACTCTTTATATGTTTTCTTTCCCTAGGATTTAAAGAAAGGATTTAGGTAAGAAAACAAATATGGAAGACCTTTATGGGAGATGTTGAAGATCTTTCACCGTGACTTGAAGATGATGTTCCGAGTTTCCAAAGACACTAAACTATTACGGTCCTTGGGTGTTTGTTTTTGTTATGTATTAATTATTCCAAAAAAGTAATGTAATGTTTTTGTACGCCAAGCTATGGGTCTCTACAGTTGGTATTATAGGAAAGGTTTAGTTATCCTTTGGAAACTAGGATGAAAAAAATTTATTGAGATCCATATTTCTAAGGTATGTCTAGGGATGTATTTAAGGTGAAGTAAAATTATATGTTATAGTCATAGAATTATTATAACAATCATGAATAACCTAGTATTAAACCTAAGATGTTAGAGATTTAAATTACTCCACTTGATTATGTTGTTTTACAAGTGTGATTTTTGCCTCTCACACTATTCATTTTGGGTTGTAGAAAATGGATGGAAATAAGAAGATTCATGTTACTGGAGAATATGATGGACAATGGAATGATATTATTCATGATCAATAAAATTAAACAATATTTGGAAGGAGAAACATAGTTATTATGGCTAATCAACAATCTCATAATATGATTAATAATCTCAACTTTGGTAAGTTTCCTGACTCAACTAATAAGAGAAAGATGGAGTTTCATGATGATCTTAGAGGAATGAAAGTTCTATTTCCCTCATGTAAATCATGTGGGATGAGACATCAAGGAGAATGTTTCAAAGGAACTGGATTATGATTTGGTTGTGGAAAAGAAGGGCACAAAGCCAATAATTCTAAAGGAAAGGGTTCAATTAAAACTATGAACACGGATACTGGTATTCCTAAGACATCAACAACAGTTAAATGTTTTAAATGTGGAATGTATGGGCATTATGCCAACCAATTACAAAAGGGAAAATCTCATAAGAGAATCAGCATGGTCGTATGGATAGTATTTATGTTGATGATGATGAAGTGACTAAAAATGATATATGAGATGAAATAAGTGTTGAGGAATAAAATGATGATGCTAGGTCAATGGTTTAAGAAGGTAGTGGAATGATTGTATGTTTATCTAGAGTTATTTTAATGGTACTATGGAATAAAGAAACATCTAAGGATTGTTACACTATTGTTTTTTCAAAAGTATTTGAATGTATATGTTGAATGGTACTATAATGACCCAATAATTCTCATTGGATTAAGAATAAAAAAATCATTACTTGGCCTTAAGCAACATCCTCAAGGCACCAAAGGCTGGCAATAAATGCCAAAGGGTTTCAAAACAAGTGGGGGTCGATTTACCCTTTTAGAACATACCACAGAGCCAAAAACCATAACCAAACAAATCAAATAAATAATGCATGATAAAATCTAAGACAATTCAACCATTTCTTTTATCATAACCCAACTAAGAGTACCACAGTGGAAACCAACACTAAATCAGAGTAAACATCGGAAAGAAAAACTAAAAGACTAAAAGACAACAACCCAAATCCATGCTACACAAGCTCCAATCTCTAACATCATGAACCATCCCAAGTATCAAGAAGTAGTGTTGTAATCATGTGACACTTTACCTTTTCCAACATCCTGGTATACGGCATCTGCAAAAGCACCAACGTGCCAAAGCAGGGGTGAGTATAAAACTCAGTAGGTTTTCCCCAATGACTTTCTAACTCACTCCACTAGGATAGAAGAGTTAGACACATTTATTTAAAAATAGTTTATATAAAATTTTTTCTCAAAAGAAGTTTATAACTAAATAAAAATATGTTTCAAAAACCATTCATAACCAAAGGCATTCAAAGAGCAATTTAAACCAATTTTCTAGCACGTTATTTTTCGAGAAAAATAACCAAAAAAGCTTTAGAACCATTTCACAAGCATTCCTTTTTGGCATAACCAACCATTTCCACAAACCCATGCAACCAACCATGCATGATACATGGAAGAGGAAAGAAGACCTAACCCTTATCCATCCCAACCATGATGGGGGAGACCCCTAAGCTTTATCCGTCCTGAATTCACATGAATGTTTTGTGGGGGAGATCCCTAACCCTTATCTATCCCAACACTGATAGGGGAGACTCCTAACCCTTATCCGTCCTACATGATCGTGAACACACCCAACCAACATATCAAAAACCAAGTGTGTTCAACCAATTAAACCCATTTCAATGCTTAATCATTTCAATTCCAAATCAGTTCAATAAAACTCCCTTTTTATTGAAAACCAAATCCATAAAAGTCATTTCAATCTCAAACCATTTCAATAAAACACCATTTTTATTGAAAACCCATTTTTCATCAAACCATTTACAATTTCAGCAAATCCATAATTTAAAATCAACATTTTAAATTCAATAAGCCAAATTACTTTGCACAACAATTCACCCAGATTTCCCAATCTCATCAAAACCATAAATAATCACAAAAGAAGATTTATTATATGCTTTTCACAATCAAATACATTCAAATAACCCATTTTGAATCTAAGACAAACAATTCCATGAAGAGGATTCGGGAGTGAAGCCTCTTAACTCATAGGTTTTGACGAAAACCCTAATAAACGAAGAATGCACAAGAAAACCCGGTCGATTCGCCAAGGATCATCCTTGGATCTCTTCTCCTAACACAACCAAGACCAAAACACATCATGTTTGGTATCCACACACTTAGATATACCCATAATGGGCGTTGATATAAGAAACTGAGAGAAGAGGAGAAGTAGATCTAAGTAGATCTAAGAAAAAGATCAAGAACGATCACATACCTCAAGAATCCAGATTTGATTCGCCAAGAGAAGCCTTTGGATCACCTCCGAAATGATGGGAGAACCTTCCTTGAACTTAGGAGAACCAAAATACCAAGTTAGGGCCACTTGGGAGCTTAAACGATGCATTTAGAGGTGAAAATTCATGAGATCTACAATTTAAGGATCTCATTTAAGTGCCTGCATGGTTAGTTCGCACGGTTTGACAAACCGTGTGCTAACCGTTCGTTAGCCACTGCCTCGACTGCCCATCTCGCATGGTTAGACAAAACATGCACCGACTGTGAGGAAGCTACTGCCTCCAAGACCCACTGCACACGTTTTGGCTGCATGGTTTACACAAACCGTGCGCCGCCCGTGTGACTTCCCCTTTAGCCCCAAAACACATTCCGATTTCTCCCAACTCTCCCATTCATTACCTTTAACTTTATAACCATTAAAATAAGCAAGAAAGGGTTACATAAAAGAAATTAGGGGTACTAAATTCTCCCCAAAATTGGTCTTTCCATCCCCAAAAATTAGAAAACCTTCATCCAATTGAAAGAGTTCCGGCCACTGCTCCTTCATTTCCTTTTCACGTTCCCAAGTCTCTTCGTGAAGTTGACCACGCTGCCATAAAACCCACACTAGACCGATTCTTTTTCCATGAAATACATTCTATTGCCTATCCAAAATCCGTACCGGGATATGTATCAACGAATTATCCAGCTCTAGGTCAACGTGATCCCATCTGAACACATGGTGAGGATAATTGATATTCCACTTCTCTAACCTGTTCCAGTATCTCAAATGGGCCAATGTATCTAGGAGATAACTTTCCCTACTTCCCCAAATGATGATGTCCAAGCCTTGGAGAGATCCCCAAGAAGATATGATCACCCACAATGAACGACAACAGTCTTCGATGGTGATCTGCATAAGATTTATGGTGACTCTGAGCTATATCAATCCCCTTTCTAACCAACCGTATCTTCTCAGTTGTCTCTTGGACAAGTCTTGGCCCGACTAGTGATGTTTCAACTATTTCCACCCAGTATAGTGGAGAACGACAAGGACGCCCATACAATGCTTCAAACAGAGCCATGCGTATTGAAGCTTGATAGATGTTATAGTATGAGAACTCCACTAAGGGTATATGCTCCTACAATGAGCCAACAAAATCCATTACACAAGCCTGCAACATGTCTTCCAACATTTTTATCGTCCGCTTGGATTGCGCATCTGTCTGAATATGATACACCGTGCTTATAGTCAACAAAGTCTCAAGGGCTTGCTGTAATGATTTCTAGAATTGAGATGTGAACCTCAGATCTCTATCTGAGACTATAGACACTAGTAAACCATGCCTCTTTACCAGTTCTTGGATATATATTTTTGAAATATCTTCCACCGTATGGGTTTTGTGAATAGGAATGAAATGGGCCGACTTGGTTAGACAATCCACTATCACCCAAATGGAATTGGGTTTCTAAACCATTCATGGAAGACCTAAAACAAAATCCACTGCTATATGATCCCATTTCCACACTAGGATAGGTAATGATTGTAACATACCAGCTAGTCTCTGATGATCTGCTTTAACCTGATGACAAGTTAAGCACCATGAGATGAACTCCGCCACATTCCTTTTCATGCCTCTGCACCAAAACTGCACCTTCAACACCGTATACATCTTCTGTGTACCTGGGTGTACATACCATCTTGAATGGTGATAATAATGAAGGAGTTGTTCTTCAAAAATCATTCGTACAACCATATGATCCTTGAAACACAAAATGGAACCCTTATCATGTTTCCAGCCATCAATGGTCTCCCAACCATTGAGTTTTGAAATTACAACCAGACATTCTACATCAGGTGTTTATTCATCTTTGATCAACATTACAAAATCAGGAACAAGCGTAGTTGAAAAGAAAACTGCAACATCGCCCCGGTTTTCACATTCTACATGCATGTCGGCTAAGATCGACATTAACTGCCATTCATTTGAAGATAATTTCACTAACTGAGCATTTGACTTTCTATTCAATGCATCCGCCACCGAATTCTCTTTTCCTATTGTGTACATCAAGTCAAAGTCAAACATCTGGAGATACTCCATCCACCTCCTTTGCCTCAGATTCAAATCTCACTATGAGAAAATGTGTTTCAAGCTTTTGTGATCTGTAAACACAATAAATTTCTCACCAAAGAGACAATGTCTCCATGTTTTCAAATCATGGATGACTACAGCCAACTCCAAATCATGTGTTGGTAATTTTTCTCATGCATCATCAACTGCCTTGAGCTATATGTAACAACATGGTCCCCTTGCATGAGAACACCACCCAACCCTGTTCACGAAGCATCACAATACACCATGTACCCCTTTCCTGATTCCGGAAAAATCAATAAGGGTGATGAGGTAAGGCGAACTTTCAAATCTTGAAAAGATATCTGACATTCTTCAGTCCATTGAAATGCATTGTTCTTTTTTTTCAATGCTGTCATAAATGAAGATAGTCATGATAGTTCATGCACAAAGTGTTGGTAATAACCAACTATACCAAGAAAACATCATATTTCAAAGACATTCCTCGGCGGTTTCCAAGAAAGAACAACTTCTATCTTTTCTAGATCCACTGAAACACCTTTCTCAGAAACAACAAGGCCCAGAAAGCGTACCTCTTGTGTCCAAAAATCACACTTTGATAATTTGGCAAACAACTGATGGTCTCTCAATATTTCCAACACTATCTCCAATTGTTGCTCATGCTTAGCCCTTATTCTTGAATACACAAATATGTCGTCCACAAACACCACAACAAAACAATACAGATATCGCTGAAATATCTGATTCATCAATTCCATAAAGACTGCTGGTTCATTTGTAAGACCAAATGGCATGAATACATATTCATAGTGTCCATATCGTCTTCTGATGGCTATCTTCAGAATATCCTCCTTCTGAACTAGAAACTAGTGATATCCTGAATGCATGTCTATCTTAGAGAACCACTGAGCTCCCCTAAATTTATCAATCATGTCATCAATGTGTGGAAGTGGATATCTATTATTTATCATAACTTGGTTATGTTTACGATAATCCACACATAGCCTCAAAGTTCCATCTTCTTTCTTTACAAAAAAAAAACTGGTGTTGTCTATAGAGACATGCTTGGCTGAATAAAACCTTTGTTTTCCAGTTCTTCCAACTGCACTTTCAATTCCCTTAACTCCGTTGGTGCCATCCTATAATATGGAATTAAGATATGACTGGTCCCCGGAAGGAGATTAATTGTAAATTACACTTCTCTTACAGGTGGTAACCTTAAAAGGTTTTCAGGAAAAACATCAGGAAATTGATCCACAACAGCTGGAAAACTATTTTCCTCAATCTCTTCCATTAATTCCAAGGTCAATGCTACCAGTTGGTAAGATATGGTTCCCACCATTGGTGCCAACAAGCTCTTTGAACCTTTCTATACTATCCTCTCTCCTCTGAAGAGATGGTTGATGTCGTTGTCATTCTTGAAACTAACTATTATCTTATAACAATCGATGTGAGAATTAAACATTTTCAACCAATCCATACCCAGGATTACATCATAGACATCCATGTATAACATTGATAAGTCCCATAAAACTCAGCTCTATCAACAGTTATAGCACATACTCTACTCATAAAGGCTTGACATTCTCTTTCACCAAGAGGAGTTTTTAGTTCCAAAACAAAAGGAATCATTTCCAATTTGAAACATAGTAGATCAACAGCACGAGAAACAATGAAGGAATGTGATGCACCAGTATCAAGATCACTTGCACAAAGGTGGAATTCAAAAGAATTGAACTTCTCACCGTAGATGGTCCAGCCTGATCATCGACCATCATCTACTTAGCTCCATACAATTGCTTCATCACTGCATTATTCTCCTTGTTGCCTTACTGGGATTTCCCTAGTTGAGGATTCATGGTATTTTGAGAATCACCATGGTCAGCTCTATGATTCTTACAAGACTGAATCTATTTTCCTCATTCAGTTGAAGAATACGATGCTTGCGACACCTGAGAAGTGTTAGGTGCACCCGACCTCAGAGCATTCCTACAATAGCGTTATAGATGCCCCATCGGCTTGAAATTGTGACATGATCTAGGTTGCGCCATAAAATCTCACCTTTTGTGGTCAAGCAAACCACATTGAAAACAACCTACTTTGCTCTGGGGTCATGGAGGAAGATTCACTGATCCCACCATCTAGTTGTGATTTCCACTTGCACCGTGGAAATAGGTGTCCCATTTCCTCTTGTTCCCAACGGTTTAGTTCCCACCATTTCCAGTAGGTATCATCATTCCTCCTCATATAGATCCCAAGATATCACATTCAGAAACAGTCTCTCTATTCACCATCTCTGTATAATCCGTAATACATAGCACCACAATCTTCGATCGAATCTCCTGCCTTTGCCCCGATTCGAAGATGCGTGCCTTCAACGACGCACTTGCCGCATCCTTTGGTGAAAACAAACTAAATTCATGAATTTAGCCACATAATCTGTGATAGAGAGACTCTCTTGTTTTCGGATGAATAAGTACATCATTTTCTAGATCATGAATGTCTGAGGATAGAATTTTTTTTGAACAATTCTTCAAAATCCTCCCATGTGAGGCCTTCATCCAATTTAGCATGCACCGCTAAATCCCACCACTAAAGTGAAAGATCCTTGAGCATATAAGTCACTAAATTGTACATGACATCTGATGATGTTCTGATGAAATCTAAGATATGATTCATTCTACTTAGCCACCCCTCCACCTTCTTAGGTTCAGCATCACCCCGAAAGTTCGGTGGATTCTGCTTCATGAAATAGATGGTATGATCCACATGACTTGGTTCATTACTCTGGTTCCTCATATCCACAGCATGAAAAGCCTAGATAATACTCTGAACCAAGTCTTGGTTCACACGTGGTTCAGGTGCAATCAAATTCTCTACAGCCTCTTCGGGTTGGTTCTGACGACGCCTATCGGGTGCCATTTTCTAAACCAACAACAAAACCATCAATCTCACTCTCTAGAAAGTTATATCTTAGCATTCAAATTCTATCACATCATCTATCACAACATTGTTTTTACAAAAACAACATTTTTCCATGTTTAACCATTTTTTAAAACATTCAGTAGACTTTTTGAAAATCAACCCATTATCAAAATCCACCAAATACCCTGTTTTCAATGTCTTTCACTTGAATTTTTTTTTCATTTTTCAAAAACCGGAACAATGCACAAAATCCTTACTCATTACTCAGAATGAGATATACAATCCTAGTGGGAAGTCATTCATATACAATGCATGTAATGCTTCTATCATTGTCTAAACCCATGACAATGAGATTTCTAACGTTATAGAAGTGCATCCAAAACACTTATTTACCCAACACCCTGGTAACTTTAAGTTCAGCATAAACGGGTTAGATACGTCCTTTTATACTATATATTTCAAGTTCTGACAATCTTAATCTTGTCTAAGAATTCAACCCAAGGAATAGATAAGAATGAATTTCAACTCCAAGACCAAAAACATCAATGACCACTTGTTAGGAAATAACCAAACAAGATTTAGAACCATTTCACAAACATTCCTTTTTGGCATACCCAACCATTTCCACAAACCCATGCAACCAACCATGCATGCTACCTGGAATAGGGGAGAAGCCCTAACCCTTATACATCCAAACCATGAAGGGGGAGACTTCTTACCCTTATCCAACCCAAATGCACAAGAATACTTGATGTGGGGGATCCCTAACCCTTATCCATCCCAACACTGATAGGGGAGACCCCTAACCCTTATCCATCCCAAATGCAATATGAATGTTTGACGGGGGAGATCCCTAACCTCTTTCCATCCCAATATTGATGGCAGAGACCCTTAACCCTTGTCTACTGAAAATTCCATATGAACACACACCACATCTTCCCATCAATCATGCCAAAACACCCTTCCAATAAAAAAACCTATTTATTAAAAACCATTTCCATCAAAACCACTTCAATGCCAAACCATTTCAATTCTGAACCATTTCAATAAAACTCCATTTTTATTGAAAACCAATTCCATCAAAGTCATTTAAATATTAAACCATTTCAATAAAACTCCCTTTTTATTGAAAACCCATTTTACATCAAACCATCTACAATTTCAGCAATCATAATTTAAAATCATCACTTTAAATTCAAGAAGCCAAATCACTTTGCACAACAATTCACCAAGATTTCTCAATTCCATCAAATCCATAAATCATTACTAATGAAGATTTACTCCAAGAATTGTACAATCAATTTCATTCCAATAACCCAATTTAAAACTAATCCAATCAATTCTAACAAGAGGAGTCGATAGTGAAGCCTTCTACCTCAATGGTTTTGACGAAAACCCTAACAAAAGGAGAATGCACAAGAAGACCGGGTTGATTCTCCAAGATTCCTCCTTAGATCTCTTCTCCTAACACAACCAAGATCAAATCTCATCATATTTTGCATCCACACACTTAGATCTACCCATTACAGGTGTAGATCTAAGAAACTGAGAGAAGGCGAGATATAGATATAAGTATATCTAAGAAACCAAACAAGAACGATCACATACCTCATGAATCCGTCTTCGACTTTCCAAGAGAAGCCTTAGGATCGCTTTCCGAATGATGGGAGAACCTTCCTTAACCTTAGGAGAACCAAAATCCCAAGTTAGGGTCACCTAGGATGAAAAAAGAGCTACATAAAGTCAAAAACGCATGAGATTCACCTTTATAGGATCTCGTTTAAGTGGCCGCACGATTAGTTTGCATGGTTTGACAAACTGTGCGCTAACTGTGTGTTAGCTACTTCCTCGAACACCCTTCTCACATGGTTTGGCCTCATTGTTAGACAAATCATGCACCGACTGTGCGGAAGCCACTACCTCTAAGACCCAATGTGCATGGTTTGGCCGCATAGTTTAGACAAACCGTGTGCTGCCCGTGCGACTTTTCCTTTGGCCCCAAAACTCATTCCGAGTTCTCCCGACACTCCCATTAATTACCCTTAACATTATGACCATTAAAATCATCAATAAAGGGTTACATACAATAAACCATGGGTACTAAATTCTCCCCACCACTGGTCTTTCCATCCTCGGAAAGTAGAAAACCTTCATCCAATTGAAAGAGTTCTAGCCACTGCTCCTTCATTTCTTTCTCGCATTCCCAAGTCTCTTCCTAAATCTGACCATGTTTTCACAAAACCCGAACTAGACCGATGATTTTTCCATGAAACACTTTCTTCTTCATATCAAAAATCCACATTGGAATATGTACCAACGAAGCATCTTTCTCTAGGTCAACGTGATCCCATCTAATCACATGGTCAGGATCGGACTGATACTTCTTCAACTGAGATACATGGAACACATTATGCACTACATTGAACTGTGGTGGTAATGCCAACTGATATGCCACCTCACTGTTGAGACCCAAATCTTGACGTACATGGACATTACATTACTTTTTCGGAATACTTAACACATAACAAAAACAAACACCAAAGGACCATAATAGTTTAGTGTCTTTGGAAACTCAGAACATAATATTCTAATCGTGGTGAAAGATCTTCAACATCTCCCATTAAGATCTTCCCCTTTTATTTTTTACCTAAAACTCTTATTTAAATCCTCGGGAAAAGAAAACATAAAAAGGGTGAGCTCAAATTCCCAGTAAGGTAAAACATAGAGAACATAAAACAATCCATAAACATTTGAATAAAAAACATGAACATAAAATCTAAACATCCAAATCTTGAGCAAAGACATAAATCTTGGATGTACGTAAGACATATATCATAATGGAACATCAATCATGATAAAATATCACGAGAAGAAAACATGTAATTGTGGAAAATCATTAAGCACATGATATGATTTCTATAGTAGCCAAGGTATTGCTTCCAAGACCATCTTAGTGGACAAAGTCCCTTTCTGAATCGAGTTCAATCCTCATTTCAGTCTTGTAACACTGAACCGGATTAACTTACCATTACAGTCATGTATATCTCATGAGATATAAATCTTACCCAATGCATTGGATGGAGATATAGGTCCCACCCATCTCATAATGAAATCATTCTTATTTGTGTCATATAATAAACATACATCATTCATAATAACCCAAAGAATAAAATGGGTTCCATAAACATCATCCCATCATAACATAATCCATATAAAGAAAATGGATTTCATTTCATCATAAGAAAAGTGAAACCATGTAAATCATAGAGATGTTATACTTGAAACATACACATATGAAATAATGTCATCTTAGATGGAAAATGGTTTTGATAAAACACTTGAAATGAATTCTTGAGGAAAATATCCTTTCTTCTTCAAAATCATTTTCTTTTCTCAAAATGCCATGAAATTTAAAAATAAAAGGATTTTGTGGAAAATAATCATGAAATTTTTTATAGGAAAATTCATTTAAATAATTCGTTATAAAACCTTAAAAATCCATTCACGCCGTATAAGTTAATAAAACATTCTCCTTGTACTTTTGTCGGAATAGTCAAAGAGTTCCTCGTATGGTAAACAAAAGAAAGATTCCTTCCATAACACAAATTAAAAGTCAAAGTTGGGTAAACATGACATTAAACATACATGAAATAATATTAAACACTTTATGAAAAACATTTTATGGGCATGGAAGAAAAATATAACCCCAGTAAATACTTACGTATAAGCAATCTCGGATAAAAATGAGATTTGCAAAATTATCCCTTACCTTAGGTCCGATATGCTTCGTACGTATCTTAACCTCCTCTATAATGATTTAAATATTGTCATTTACTTATTACAGAATCATATTCATTGTTATTATATCATATATGGTTCACTTATGACTTTATATTACCCGTTCTTTTGTAAATTCCACGTTAAAGCAGAGTTTTGGGTAAATTGTTTTATTTATCATACTTGTTTGGACTTGTTGTTATTCATATTATTATTACTTATATCATGATTTACTTACTTCTAGAATTTAAATAATGATTTATATATAATATATATTGAGTATATATATATATAATAGATAGATAAATGAAGTGAAATACACCGTTCTTGGAGACGGTAGGCCGTACGTACGCATGAACATTGTTTTCCTTTCCTTGTTGACTTGAATGGAAGTAAGTAGATGAAATATATATATAAATGAATCCAGTAGCTTTATCATGTCATATAAATCATTTTTTCCATTATATATAATTTATAATAATTCTTTAATGGTTATCATGGAGAATGAATCTCATCGCGTCGTGGAGACGGTAATCCGTACGTATGCACGAGTGATGATATCGTTCCCAAAATTATTGAATTGAATTGGAGTGGATGATATAATATCTCATTATCAGTATGATTTTATAATAACCATATATAGTTATTCATTAGACCATTATACCCATCCAAGTAATGTGGTGGTGGAAAAACTGATTACACCATGGCGTGGAGACGGTATTCCGTACGTACGCACGCGCGGTGATTTCGTTTTCCGTAGGATGGATAGAAGGTGAAATAGGGTTGATTAATATTTATAATAACATATCAGTATATAATTAATACTGATGTTATTACTTTATAATGAAACAACTAAAGAAGAGGTAGTAGAAGAAGTAAGAAACATGACAGAGTCAGTAGAAGAGATTACCTCTTCCTTGACGCACTTCTTTTAAAATTATTATTAGGGCACTACAGTTGGTCTTTTGAGAAGACTGGAACCACTATGATATAACTAGAGAGGTTGAGAAGAGGAATTTTCAGGGTTTGGACGAGCTTAAAGGCTCAAAATGGTGTGAAGAGATGAGGGAAGGGGTTCCCTTTTTATAAGGGAGGAGAGAGGCACCTTAGGAAAACTTAAAATATTATTTTATAATAAAGTCATATTTGGTTTTTAATAGCTCCAAATTGATTTATTTTGAATCTAAGGTGAGTATGGGTATAAAGACTCTCAACCAATAGGTTGTAGACAAGTTTAGGATACTGTTTTATCCTTATCATTTATATTTAACTCTAAGTTAAATAATTTAACTTTTACCGTGTCTTTTTGTTTTCTTACACTATATGGTTAATAAACATACTATAAAAATCCAAAACAAACCCAAGTAGTTCATTATAAATATATATATCATTATCTAAGTCATTTGGCCGAACCTTAAATTTTTAGAAATAAAATAACAATTAATAATATAATATTTGTTTTAAAAACTATTTTATGTCAATTTTGACACTGTTTGGTACTTGATTTTTGTAAAACTCATACCAGCATGATTAATTATAAAAAATTTAAAAAATTAAATACTAACATGTCATATTAACCTATAAAATTATTTTAATTCATAAAAAGTCTAAAATTAAATTTATTTGGGTATTTATAACATCAATTATGTTAATATTTCATTAATAAAGTAATTACTGCATCATCATTGTGTTATAAATAAATTATGTTATTTAATGTCTAAAAATTATAAATTAAATACCATTATGTATTAAATCTTTTTATATTTCTAATGAATATTTATAGTCGAATTTATCTTATGTATAACCCTATATTAAAAATATTTTAGTTATTAAACATTGATTTTAACTATTTTAATTCTTCTTTAAATAAAATAATAATAAATGTCCTAATCTTATCCAAGTGGACCTACAGGGTAATATTTTATTCCTAAGGTTTTTTTGGTCGAATTAAACTTATCCAATAGAATTAGGACATGTTTTAGGGTAATAATAATATCATTTTTACCCTCAATTACTATATTTACTTTTAACCGTGGTAAATAAAAGTAAAAAGTTAATATTCAAAAAAAAATATTTTTATTTTATTGAAACTAATTTTACTCCTTGATATTAACTGTGTCTCTTGGATTTTTGAAATTCCACTCACAGATGTGGTAAAATTATGTTTTATGTAAATTTTCATATTCTCCTAGGAGGTGGGTAAAAGACCGTGAAGAGTTCAATAAAATTTTTATATATCTAAAATTATTATAAAATGACTCCAATGAATGACATTGAACTTATATAGGTATTATGTATCAATTTTTACATAAAAATATAAATATAATAAATAATTATTTATATAAAAAGTCATTTTTTAAATAGTAACCTAGTGTTTTTAATATTCATCAATAATTGAAAGTTTTCAGAAAAATACCAATAAATCACTCTAGGCTAATTTTGATATTCCGAATCCAAAAATGAAGTCCATTTTGAAAGATAAAATATATAAAATTTCAACAAGTGGGAATTACTATTCATAACGGCTAGTTCATAATAATATTATAATAATATCTCATTTAGGGAAACTCAGTATTGCATACTACACACGCTATTGAGGAAGGTCTTGATTGTGTGTAATGCAAGACAAGTCAGGGCAGCGTGTACTGAAAGCTCTGTTTGGTTTTTCGTATAACATAATAAAAACTTATTTCATTTATACATTAAACAAAATCTATACTTAATGTTGCATAGAATAATTTCCACAAAACGAACTTAAATTTGTGTTTAACAAAAGCTAAGAATAGTGTTGCGTATACTGCAAGCTAATACGGTTTTGTATATAGTAAAATCCAATATTGGTGTAGTGTATAATAGAAGACATCAAAGAAATTAAAAATAATATATCTCATAAAATCTCGGGGTGTTACATTCTACCCCCCTTAAAATGAATTTTGCCCTCGAAATTCATCAAGGTTATAAATGGTTTACTACATGAAAGTTTCTTTTATAGAAACCCACATAGTAAAAATGAATACTAAAAATTCATTTTAACAGGGAAGTTAGAATCATAACAGTAACCCAAAGTAACTCAGCACTGGGTTTCCACATAGAACAACATAGGTGAAAATATGGATATGAAACATAAATATAACCATGAACTTATGATGAAGAGTGGTAGAGGAAATGGCTATGAAAAAGCCAACAATCACAAAGCCATAAATTTGCGATGATCTAAGGTACCATCCAATTCATCAAATATAAGGGCACTAGGACAACATTTTTGGTTTTCAGGATCATTTCCCTAAATTTGCCGAAATTGGAATTAGAAGAAATACTTTCTTGATTTTGGTACAATCTCACAGCTGGTCGTTCCTTGGAAAATTTCCACATAATCTCTTAAATAAATGATGTTGAATTTTTCATTCATGAAGTGTTAGCAGATCATGTGATAGAATGATGGGCCATTCCATCTGTCTCAAACAAAAGGTTAGAAAAAGTTATCAAAAATACATAAGTCTATCTGTAGTGAGATTAATCATATATGGTTCCTAAAATGGACTTATAATTCATATATCATACCGCATAATATAATAAAACTAGTTTCTACTAACTAGGGACTTCCTGTAGGCTAGTGGTAGGCGATAAAGGCCCGTTTCACTTCGGTTGTGGGTTCGATTCCCACAGCCTTGTCCGATGCGACGAGTTGTCGCTCGTCTTATGGGTTGTCCCTTTTTCTAAAACTACATTATTATAACATTCCATCAATAATATCGAAAAAAGTTATAGCCTTAAACAATACTAAATTATGTCTAACATAATCCATTCCAATATGTAGTCTTATCCAAAATACTTTTGTCCATGCTCATAGTATAAAGAAAACAATTACTAGATATGTTATCTGCCGAGCTTGTGAATACCATCATTTATCCCACATATATCATATGATATATCTTGTTGGTCAAATTACAAACATGTGAATACCTTAATCATGTATTCTCTTGAAAAATGAATACCCATTGAACCTTAGTGACAACATGAATGTTGTCAAAAGTTAAATCTTTCCACATACCAAAATACCAAAAATTCTATATACTCAAACCATAATATCACTTAGTCCTTATATGAGTCATGAGCTCATGAATACTATTAAACATTTCATTTTCTCCTTATCATATCATCTACTTTCCAAAATATTTGAATTAAATTTCATGGTTACTAGTAACATATAATTATTGAAAACTAATACATAGATATTCCAAAATTCCACAATGCCATAAATGAGATTCCATGATACTACTTTGAAATCCTATTACATAAACTCTTAATCATTACCCAACATCATTATCATACTCAAAATCACAAATAGTGATTGCATGTGACATTCCACTGTCATTTACCTTAAGATGTTGTTGAGGTCGATCATCATTAAACCTTGGATTAGGGCATTGGTTAGCATAATGCCCCATTTCCTTGCACTTGAAGCATTGAAGTGTTGGTGGTGCATTCTCTGTAGTCTTTTCTATATTCTCATCATTAGATACCTTTTTACCATTACTTCAACAATCAGCTACTTGATGACCTTATTTTCCACATTTTAAACATTTTCTAGTACCTTTTAGGCAATATCCACCATGCTTCATTCCACACATTGAGCATAAAGAAACATTCACCTTCTTTTCACCATTGTTCTGAGATTTTTCCTTGAACTACATCTTTTGTTTCTTGTCAAAACCATGGGATGGATATGTAACACCAGCTTCCATTTCTACCTTGATAGCACAAAACACAATTTCTTCATAGCTACTGAAGTATCTTATAGCTAATTCCCTTCGAAGACTTTGTTTTAAGCCACTGAAGAATCGATCAACTTTACTTTCAGGTTGGATGATAAAGCCAGATGCATACCTTGGAAGCCTTGTAAAATTCTCTTCGTATATACCAACAGATTCATCATCCTTTTTATTAAGTTCAAGGAAATACTTTTCAATCTTTTTTCAATGAATATGAGGGAAGTACTTATTGAAAAATATGTTCTTGAACTCATCCCATTCTATTGATTCAATTTTTCTCAGGGCCTCATATTCTTAATTAGAGTCCACCATTGATCTACTTCACCTTCTAAACGGTAAATAGCTAGAATGACTTTTTCATGTTCCAAACAGCAAAGTATAGAAAATATATTTTCAATGTTACTAATCCATCGTTCAGCAACAAGTGGATCAGAAGACACACTGAAAGAAGGTGGACATTGCCTCATGAAGGACTCAATAGAATATTGTTCCCTTCTCTGATCATTTGGAAGTCCAGAATGATTCATAGTTTTTGTAACTATAGCAATAGGATTTTTCACTCCATCTCCCATAACATTGATTTGTTCAGGAGGAAAATCATTGCATTGTCCATTACATTGATCAACACAGTTCCTTCAGGTTCCAGCCATCCTCTAAAACCCAAAAAGAATAGTGTGAGAGGAAAAAATCATGCTAGGGAAAAAAACATAATAAAGGGGGAGTACCTTCAATATTTAACATCTTAGGGTTAATTATAAGATTTTTACCATAATTCTAGGACTATAACCTATACTTATACTTATCCTTAGGGACATCCTTAGGCATTCCATAGAAATATCTCTTGGGATCTCACTAAAGTTCTCACATCCTAGTTTCCAAAGGTTGACTAAAACGAATCTCTAATACCAACTATAGAGACCCAAAGCTTGACGGTCATGGACATTACATTACTTTTGCAGAATACTTAATACATAACAAAAAAACCAAAGGACCGTAATAGTTTATTGTCTTTGGAAACTCGAAATATAATCTTCTAATTGTGGTGAAAGATCTTCAACATCTCCCATAAAGATCTTCCCATTTTATTTTCTTACCTAAAACCCTTCTTTAAATCCTGGGGAAAAGATAACATAAAAAGGGTGAGCTTAAATGCCCAGTATAGGTAAACATAGAGAACATAAAACAATCCATAAACATTTGAATGCAAGAACTTGAACATAAAATCTAAACATCAATATCTAGAGGAAAGACATAAATCATAGAAGTACGTAAGGAATATATCATAATGGAACATCAATCATGATAAAATAGCATGGAAAGAAAACATGTAATTGTGGAAAAACCATTAATCACATGATATGATTTCCATAGTGCCAAGGCATTCCTACCAATACCATCTTAGTGGACAAAGTCCCTTTCTGAATCGAGTTCACTCCTCCTTTCAGTCCTATAACACTGAACCAGATTAACTTACTATTATAGCCATGTCTATCTCATGAGATATAAATCTTTACCTAATGAATTGTAGGGAGATATAGTTCCCACCCATCTCATAATGAAATCATTCTTATTTGTGCCACATAGTAAACATACATCATTCATAATAACCCAAAGAATAAAATGGGTTTCATAAACATCATCCCATCATAACATAATCCATATAAAACAAATGGATATCATTTCACCATAAGAAAAGTGAAACCATGTAAATCATAGAGATATTATACTTGAAACATACCCATATGAAATAATTTCATCTTAGATGGAAAATGTTTTTGATAAAACACTTGAAGTGAATTCTTGAGGAAAATATCCTTTCTTCTTCAAAATCATTTTCTTTTCTCAAAATTCCCTGAACCTTTAAAACAAAAGGATTTTGTTGAAAATAATCATGAAATTTCATAGATGAAACTTCATTGAAATAAGTCATTATAAAACTATAAAAATCCATTCACACCATATAAGTTAAAAAACATTCTCCTCGTACTTTTCTTGAAAAAGTCAAAGAGTTCCTCATATGGTAAACAAAAGAAAGACTCCTTCCATAACACAAAGTAAAAGTAAATGTGGGGTAAAAATGAAATTAAAAATACATGGGAGAATATTAAACACTTTATGAAAAACATTTTATGGGAATGGATGAAAAATATAACCCCAGTAAATACTTACGTATAAGCAATCTCGGATAAAAATGAGATTTACAAAATTATCCCTTACCTTAGGTCCGATATGCTTCGTACATATCCTAAACTCCTGTATAATGATTTAAATAATGTAATTTACTTATTAAATAAACATATTAATTGTTATTATATCATATATGGTTCACTTATGACTTTATATTACCCGTTCTTTTGTAAATTCCACGTTAAAGCGACGTTTTGGGTAAATTCGTTTTATTTATCGTACTTGTTTCGACTTGTTGTTATTGATATTATTATTACTTATACCATGATTTACATACTTCCCGAATGTAAATAATGTTTTATATATCATATATATTTAGTATATATACATAATATATAGATAAATGAAGTAAAATACACCGTTCATGGAGACGGTAGGCCGTACGTACGCATGAACGTCGTTTTCCTTTCCTTGTTGACTTGAATGGAAGCTAGTAGATGACATATATATATACATAAATCCAGTAGATTTATCATGTCATATATTTATTTTTTTTCATTATATATACTTTATAATCATTCTTGAATGGTTATCATGGAGAATGAATCTCATCGTGTCGTGGAGACGGTAATTTGTACGTACGCACGAGCGATGATATCATTCCCAAAATTATTGGATTGAATTGGAGTGCATGATATAATATCTAAGAATTATTATTATGTTATAATAACCATATATAGTTATTACTTACACCATTATAACCATCCAAGTAATGTGGTGGTGGGAAAACTGATTACACCATGGTGTGGAGATGGTATTCCGTACGTACGCACACAGGGTGATTTCATTTTCTGTAGGATGGATAGAAGGTAAAATAGGTTTGTTTAATATTTACAATAACATATCATTATATAAGTAATACTAATGTTATTACTTTATAATGAAACAACTAAAGAAGAGGATGTATAATAAGAAAGAAACTTGAAAGAGTCGGTAGATGAGATTACCTCTCCTTGATGCACTTCCTATAAAATTCTTCTTAGGGCACCAGAGTTGCTCTTTTGAGACGACAATAACCTCTATGATATAACTAGAGATGTTGAGAAGCGTAATTGGAAGGGGTTGGACTAGTTTCAAGGCTCAAAAGGGTGTGAAGAGAAGATGGAAGGGGGGCCCTTTTTATAAGGGAGGATAGGGGCACCTTAAGAAAACTTAAAATATTATTTTATAATAAAGTCATATTCGGTTTTTAATAGATAAAAATTTATTTGTGTCAAATATAATGTGGGTATGGGTCTAAATCCTCTCAACCAATAGGTTTTAGACAAGTTTAGGTTACTATTTTATCGTTATCATTTAGATTTAACTCTAAGTTAAATAATTTGACTTTTACCGTGTCTTTTTGTTTTCTTACACTATATAGTTAATAAACATACTATAACAAGAAAAACTAATCCCAAGTGGTTCATAATTAATATATATATCCTTATCTAAGTCATTTATCCAAACCCAAGATTTTTTGAAATAAAATAACAATTAATAATATAATATTTGTTTTAAAAACTATTTAATGTCAATTTTGACACTATTTGGTACTTGATTTTTGTGAAAATCATAACAGCATGATTAATTAGAAATAAGTTAATTAAATAAATACTAACATCTCATATTAACCTATAAAATTAGTATTATTTATAGAAAGTCTAAAATTACATTTATTTAGGTATTTATAACATCAATTATGTTAATATTTCATTAATAAGGTAATTACTGCATCATCATTGTGTCATAAATAAATTAAATTATTTAATGTCTAAAAATTATAAATAAAATAATCTTATGTAGAAAATACTTTTAGGGTTTTAATTAATATTTATAGTCTAATTTATCTTATGTATTACCCTATATTAAAAATCTTTCAGTTATTAAACATTGAGTTTAACTATTTTAATTCTTCTTCAAATAAAATAATAATAAATGTCCTAATCTAATCCAAGTGGACCTAAAGGTTAATATTTTATTCCTAAGGTGTTTTTTGGTCGAATTACACTTATCCAATAGAATTAGGACATGTGTTAGGGTAATAATAATATCATTTTTACCCTTAATTACCCTATTTAATGTTAACTATGGTAAATAAATGTAAAAAGTTACTATTCACCCAAAAGAAAATTAATCTTATTGAACCACATTTTACTCTTTGATATTAACCGTGTCTATCAAATTTTCAAAATTCCACTCACAGAAGAGGTAAAATTATGTTTTATGTAAATTTTCAAATTCTCCTAGGAGGTGGGTAAAAGACGGTGAAAAGTTCAATAAAATTTTTATATGTCTAAAATTATTTTAAAATGACTCCAATGAATTAAATTGAACTTATATAGGTATTATGTAGAAATTTTGACCTAAAATAAATTTAAATAAAATAAATAATTATTTATATAAAAAGTAGGTTTTTAAATAGTAACCCGGTGTTTTCACTATTCATCAATAATTAAAAGTTTTCAGAAAAATACCAAAAATTCACCCTAGGCTAATTTTGATATTATGAATACAAAAATGAAGTCCATTTTGAAAGATAAAATTTATAAAATTTCAAAAATTGGGTATTACTATTCATAACGGCTAGTTCATAATAATATTATAATAATATCTCGTTTAGTGAAACTTGTTATTACGTACTACACACGCTGTCGAGGAAGGTCTTGATTGCATGTAATGCAAGCCATGTCAAGGCTACGTGTAGTGAAAGCTCCGTTTGGTGTTGCGTATAACATAATCAAAACTTATTTCATTTATACATTAAACAGAATCTATACTTAATGTTGCGTAGAATAATTTCCACAAAACGAACTTGAATTTGTGTGTAACACGATCCAAGAATAGTGTTGGATATACTGCAAGCTAATACGTTGTTGTGTATAGTACAAGCCAGTCTTGGTGTTGTGTATAATAGAAGACATCAAAGAAATTAAAAATAAAATATCTCATAAAATCTTGGGGTGTTCTATCTCCAAACCGTTCCAGTATCTCAAAAGGGCCTATATATCGAGGAGATAATTTTCCATGCTTCCCAAAACGACGATGTCCAAGCCTTGGAGAGATTCTCAAAAAGACATGATCACTCACCACAAATGACAACGGTCATTGGAAATGATCCGCATAAGTTTTCTGATGACTCTGAGTCATCTCCATACTCTTTCTAATCAACTAGATCTTCTCAGTTGTTTCTTGGACAGGGCTTGGCCTGACTAGTGATGTTTCACCCGTTTCCACCCAGAATAGTGGATAACGACAAGGACGCCCATACAATTCTTCAAACGGAGCCATACGTATCAAGGCTTGATAGCTGTTATTGTATAAGAACTCCACTAAAGGTATATGCTCCTCCCATGAGCCACCAAAATCCATTACACAAGACCACAACATGTCATCCAACGTTTGTATCGTCTGATCAGATTTCCCAACTGTCTGAGGATGATACGCCATGCTCATAGTCAACTGAGTCCCAAGGGCTTGCTGTAATGATTTCAAAAATCAAGATGTGAACCTCATATCTCTATCTGAGACTATAGACACGGGTACACTATTCCTCTTTACCACTTCTTGGATATATATTTAGACGGTCCACTATCACCCAAATGGTATCGTCTTTCTGGACCATTCTTGGAAGACCTGTAACAAAATCCATTGTTATATGATCCCATTTCCACACTAGGATAGGTAAAGATTGTTAAATATGAGCTGGTCTCTGAAGCCCTATTTTAACTTTATGACAAGTTAAGCACCGCGAGATGAAATCGACCACTTTCCTTTTCTTGCTTCTCCACAAAACTGCGCCTTCAATGCCTTATACATCTTTTGTGTACCTGGGTGTACAACCCATCTTGAATGGTGATAATCATGAAGGAGTTGTTTTTGAAAAACCATTGGTACAACCATCCAATCTCTGAAACACAAAATGGAACCCCTATCAATTTTCCAGCCATCAATGGTCTCTCCACCATTGAGTTGTGAACTTACAACCAGACATTCTACATCAGATGTTTGTGCTTTTTTGATCAACATTACCAAATTAGGAACAAGTTTATCTGAAAATAAAACCACAATATCACCTCGGTTTTCACATTCCACATGCATGTCGGCTAAGACCGACATCAACTGCCATTTATCTGAAGCTACTTTCGCTAACTGAGCATATGACTTTCTACATAATGCATCCGCCACTAAATTCACTTTTCCAGGTGTGTACATCAAGTCAATATCAAACATCTGGAGATACTCCATCCACCTCCTTTGCCTCAGATTCAAATATCGCTGTTATAAAATGTGTTTCACGATATTTTTATCTATAAACATATTAAATTTCTCACCAAAGAGATAATGTCTCCATGTTTTCAAAGCATTAACGACTGCAGCCAACTCCAAATCATGTGTTGGGTAATTTTTCTCATGCACCCTCAACTGCCTTGAGCCATATGCAACCACATGGTCTCCTTTCATGATAACACAACCCAACCCTATTCCCGAAGCATCAAAATACACCTCTTACCGCTGTCCTAATTCCGAAAAAACCAAGATGGGTGATGATGTATGGTGAACTTTCAACTCTTGAAAAGATCTCTGACATTCCTCATTCCCTTTAAATGCACTGTTCTTCTTTTTCAATGTGGTCATAGGTGAAGCTATTCGTGAGAAGTCACAAACAAAGCATCGGTAATAACCAGCTAAACCAAAAAAACTTTGTATTTCAAAGACATTCCTTGACGGTTGTTTTGAAAAAACAACTTCTATATTTTTTGGATCCACTAAAACACCTTTCTCAGAAACCACATGGCCTAGAAATCACACCTCTTGTATCCAAAAATCGCACTTTGATAATTTGGAATACAACTGATAATCTCTCAAGATTTCAAACACTATCGCCAAGTGTTTCTCATGCTCATCCCTTGTTCTTGAATACGCCAATAGGTCTTCCACAAACACCATAACAAAAGAATCCTGATATCGCTGAAATATCTGATTCATCAATTCCATAAAGACTGCTGGTTCATTCGTAAGACAAAATGGAATGACTACATATTCGTAGTGGGCAAATCTGCTTCGGAAGGATATCTTCAGAATATCCTCCTTCTGAACTCGCAACTGGTGATATCCTGACCACAAGTCAATCTTAGAGAACCACTGAGATCCCCTCAATTGATCAGACAGGTCACCAATGCATGGAAGTGGATATCTATTCTTTATTGTAAATTGGTTAAGTTTACGATAATCCACACATAGCCTTAAAGTTCCATCTTCTTTCTTTACAAACAAAATTGGTGCTTCCCACAGAGACATGCTTGGCCGAATAAAACCTTTGTTTTCCAGTTCTTCCAAACACACTTTCGATTCTCTTCACTCCATTGGTGCCATCCTATAAGATGGAAGTGAGATAGGATTATTCCCTAGAAGGAGATCAATCATAAACTCCACTTCTCTTACATGTGGTAAACCTGAATGTTTTCAAGAAAAACATCAGGAAATTGATCCACAACTGCTGGAAAAATATTTCCCTCAATCTCTTCCATTGATTCCAAGGTCAATGCTTCTAGTTGGTAAGAGATGGATCCCACTATTGGTTCCAACAATCTCTTTGCACCTTTCTTTACTATCCTCTCTCCTTTGAAGAGATGGTCGATGTCATCCTCAGTCTTGAAACTAATAGTTCTCTTATAATAGTCGATGTGAGCATTAAATATTGTCAACCAATCCATACATAGTATTACGTCATAGACATCCATGTCCAACATCGAGAAGTACCATTTTAACTCAGCTCCATCAACAGTTATAGCACATTCTCTACACAAAAAGGGTTTAAATTCTATTTTACCAATAAGAGTTTTTAGTTTCAAAATAGAAGGCATAATTTCTAGTTTTAAACATAGTAGATCAACCGAACAAGAAGAAATGGAGGAATGTGATGCACCAGTATCAAAGAGCACTTGCAAAAGGGTAGAATTCAAAATAATTGTACCTCTCACCATAGATGGTCCTGCCTGATCATCAACCATCATCTGCTCATCTCCATACAATTACATTGTATCGACATTGTTCTCCTTGTTGCCTTGCTGAGATTGCCCTGGTTGAGGATTCATGGAATTTCGAGAATCACCAAGGCTAGCTCTGTGATGCTAACGATACTGACTCTACTGTCCTCATCCTATTGAAGCATATGATGATCGTGATGCCTGAGAAGTGTCACATGCACCCGACCTCGGATCACTCCTACAATAGCACTGTAGATTCTCCATCAGCTTGCAATTGTGACATGCTCTAGGTTTCTCCATACAATCTTGCCTTTTGTGGTCAAGCGATCTACATTGAAAACAACATACTTTTCTCTAGGTTTGTAGAGGAAGATTCACTGATCTCACCATCTGGTTCTGATTTCCACTTGCACCGTGGAAATAGGTGGCCCTTTTCCTCTTGTTCCCAACGGTTGAGTTCCCACCATTTCCCATAGGTATCATCATTCCTCCTCCAATAGATCCCGAGATATCATATTCAGCAACAGTCGCTCTGTTCACCATCTCTATACAATCCGTAATACAGAGCACTGCCATCTTCGATCGAATCTCCTACCTTAGCCCCGATTCGAAGATGCGTTCCTTCAACGACGCACTTGGCGCAACCTCTGGTGAAAAATCGACTAAATTCATGAATTTAGTCACATAATCTGTGATAGAGAGACTCTATTTTTTGAGTCTGAAGAAGTCCATCATTTTTTGGATCTTTAACGCGTGAGGATAGAATTGTTTGTTGAATAATTATTCAAAACCCTCCCATGTAAGACCTTTATACAATTTAGTCTACACCGCTAAATCCCACCATTGACATGAAGTATCCTCAAGCATATACGTCGCGAACATGACCTTGATCCCTGATGGTGTGCCAATGAAATCGAAGATACGATTCATCCTACTTAGCCGCACCTCTGAATTCTCAAGTTCAGCATCACCCTGAAAATTCGGTGGATTCTTCTTCATGAATTGGATGGTATGATCCACATGCCTTGGTTCATTCCTCTGGTTCCCTGTATCCAGAGCATGAAAATCCTAGACAAAAGTCTGAACTAGCTCTTGGTTCACACGTGGTTCAGGTGCAATCACATTCTCCGCAGCCTCTTCAGGTTGGTTCTGACGAGGCCTATCAGGTGCCATTTTCTAAACCAACAACAAACCCCATCAATCTCGCTCTTTAGAGACTGATGGATTAGAATTAAAATTCTACCACATCATCTATCACACCATTTTTTTTCCAAAACAACCTTTTTCTATGTTCACCCATTTTTTAAAACATTCAACATCATTTTGAAAATCAACCCATTTTCAAAATACACCAAATACCCTGTTTTCAATGTTTTTCACTTGAAAAAAAAATTCTTCATTTTTCAAAAATTGGCACCACGCAAAAAATACTTACTCATTCCTCACAATGAGATATGAAATCCTAGTGGGAAGTCATTCCTCTACAATGTATGTCATGCTTCTCTCATTGGATAAACCCATGACAATGAGATTTCCAAAATTCTTGATTGTATCCTCCTCCAATGGCCCGAAGGCCTTCATTTTTTATTGATTTTTGATAATCCTCTTTTCAAGGGGTGAGGTGGAAACCTTACAAGGCCCGTAGGCATAAGTATTAAATGGACCATAGGCCTTATAGGAATTCATTTTCCCATAGTCTTCAAACATTACAAAAAACCGAGACTAACTACATGGAACTACTCTTCCCCAGCATCTTCATCGTGAAATCAGCTCTCCACCTTCGCATGGTTGTTCGGTTAGGCATTCCCGTTCATGCACAGGATTTTCCCGATGGCAGGTGCCATACCCTCTCATTCTTGTAATCCATTTATCTTCTACTATGGTGAAAGCTCCTTGCTCTTCATCCCTGTATATCCTGTTCCTCGTAGGTCATCTGGTTTGCATCTGCACTTAATGGGTTAGCTACGTCCTTTTATATAATACATTTCAAGTTTCGACAATCCTACTCTTGTCTAAGATTTCAACCCAAGTAATATATAAGAATGAATTTCAACTCCATGACCAAAAACATCGATTACCACTTGTTAGGAAATAACCAAAAAAAAGATTTAGAACCATTTCACAAACATTCCTTTTTAGCATACCCAACCATTTCAACAAACCAATGAAACCAACCATGCATGCTACCTAGAAGAGGGTAGAAGCCCAAACCCTTATCCATCCCAACCATGATGGGGGATAATTCTTACCCATATCCAACCCAAATGCACATGAATACTTGACGGGGGAGATCCCTAACCCTTATCCATCCCAACACTGATGGGGGAGACCCCTAACCCTTATCCGTCCCGAATGCAATATGAATGATTGACGGGGGAGAGCCCTAACCCTTATCCATCCCAACACAGATGGGGGAGACCCCTAACCCTTGTCCATCCCGAATTCCATATGAACACACACCACATCTTCCTATCAATCATTCCAAAACACCCTTTTAATAAAAACACCTTTTTATTTCAAACCATTTCCATAAAAACCATTTCAATGCCAAACCATTTCAATTCCGAACCATTTCAATAAAACTCCCTTTTTTTTGAAAAACAATTCCATCAAAGTCATTTCAATCTCAAACAATTTCAATAAAACACCATTTTTATTGAAAACCCATTTTACATCAAACCATCTACAATTTCTGAAATCATAATTTAATATCAACATTTTAAATTCAAGAAGCCAAATCACTTTGCAAAACAATTCACCAAGATTTCACAATTCCATAAAAACCATAAATCATTATTTAAGAAGATTTACACCAATATTTGCACAATCAATTTCATTCAAATAAACCAATTTGAAACTAATCCAATCAATTATAACAAGAGGTGTCATGAGTGAAGCCTCATACCTCAATGGTTTTGATGAAAACCTTAACAAACAGAGAACGCACAAGAAGACCGGGTCGATTCTCAAAGAGTCCTCCTTAGATCTCTTCTCCTAACACAACCACGACCAAATATCATCATATTTGGAATCCACACACTTATATCTACCCATAACGAGTGTAGATCTAAGAAACCAAGAGAATATGAGAAGTAGATCTAAGTAGATCTAAGAAACCAAACAAGAACGATAACATACCTCAAGAATCTGGCTTCGATTCTTCAAGAGAAGCCTTTGGATCACCTTTGGAATGATGGGAGAACCTTCCTTAACCTTAAGAGAACCAAAATCCCGAGTTAGGGCCGCTTAGGAGGGAAAACAAGCTATATAGAGGAAAAAATGTGTGAGATCCGCCTTTATAGGATATCGTTTAAGTGGTCGAATGGTTAGTTCGCACGGTTTGAAAAACCGTGCGCTAACCATGTGTTAGCTACTGCCTCGATCACCCTTCTCGTAGGGTTTGGTCACATGGTTAGACAAACCGTGCACTAACCTTGTGGAAGCCACTGCCTCCAAGACCCACTGTGCATGGTTTGGCCGCACTGTTTAGACAAACCGTGCACCGCCCATGTGACTCCCCCTTTGTCCCCAAAACTCATTCTGAGTTCTCCCGACTCTCCCACTAGTTACCCTTAACATTATAACCATTAAAAGCATCAAGAAAGGGTTACATAGAAAAAATCAAGGTACTAAATTCTCTCCACCATTGGTCTTTCCGTCCTCAGAAAGTAGAAAACCTTCAGCCAATTGAAAGAGTTTCAGCCACTGCTACTTCATTTCTTTCTCTTGTTCACAAGACTCTTCCTGAATCTGATCGTGTTGCCACAAAACCCGCACTAGAACGATGATGTTTACATGAAAGACTTTCTCCTGCCTATCGACAATCCACACCAGAATATGTAACAATTAAGCATCTGTCTCTAGGTCAACGTGATCCCATCTAATCACATGGTCAGGATCAGGCTGATACTTCTTCAATTGAGATACATATAACACATTATGCACTGCACTGAACCATGGTGGTAATTCCAACCGATACGCCACCTCGCTAACCCATTCCATTATCTCAGAAGGGCCTATATATCAAGGAGATAATTTTTTATTCTTTCCAAAATTATGATGTCCATGCCTTGAAGAGATTCTCAAAAAATACATGATCACTCACTGCAAATGACAACGGTCTTCGGTGATGATCTGCATAAGATTTCTGATGACACAAAGTCATATCCATCCTATTTCTAATCAACTATATCTTCTTAGTTGTCTCTTGGACAAGGCTTGGCCTGACTAGTGAAGTTTCACCCGCTTCCACCCAGCATAGTGGATAACGATAAGGATGCCCATACAATGCTTCAAACGGAGCCATGCGTATCAAGGATTGATAGTTGCTATTGTATGAGAACTCCACCAAGGGTATATTCTCCTCCCATGAGCCACCAAAATCCATTACACAAGCCCGCAACATATCTTCCAATGTTTTTATCTTCTGCTCGGATTTCCGATCCGTCTGAGTATGATACTCCGTGATGATAGTCAACTGAGTCCCAAGGGATTACTGTAATAATTTCTAGAATCAAGATGTGAACCTATGATCTCAATATGAGACAATATACACTGGTACACCATGCCTCTTTACCACTTCTCGAATATAGATTTTTGAAAGATCATCCACCATATGGGTTTCGTGTATTGGGATGAAATGGGCCGACTTGGTTAGATGATCCGCTATCACCAAATGGCATCATGTTTCCGGACCGTTCTTGGAAGACCTGTAAAAAAATCCATTACTATCTGATCCCATTGCCACACTGGGATATGTAAAGATTGTAACATACCATATGATTTTTGATGCTTTGTTTTAACATGCTAACAAGTTAAGCATCGTAAGAAGAACTCGGCCACATTTCTCTTCATGCCTCTCCACCAAAACTGTACCTTAAACGCATTATAAATCTTCTGTGAACCTGGGTGTACAACCCATATTGAATGGTGATAAGCATGAAAGAGTTGTTCCTAAAAAACCATAGGTACAACCATCCTATCTCTGAAACACAAAATGGAACCCCTATAAGTTTCCAGCCATCAATGGTCTCCCCACCATTGAGTTTGGAACTTACAACCAGACATTCTGCATCAGATGTTTGTGCTTCTTTGGTCAAATTTACCAAATCAGGAACAAGGGTAGATGAAAACAAAACTGCAAAATCACCTCGGTTTTCACATTCCACATGCATGTCGACTAATACCGACATCGACTTCTATTCATCTGAAGCTACTTTTACTAAATGAGCATATGACTTTCTACTCAATGCATCCGCCATTGAATTCCCTTTTCCTGGTGTGAACATCAAGTGAATGTCAAACATCTGGAGATACTCCATCCACCTCATTTTCCTCATATTCAAATCTCACTGTGAGAAAACATGTTTCAAGCTTTTGTGATTTGTAAACACAGTAAATTTCTCACCAAATAGATAATTTCTCCATGTTTTCAAAGCATGGACAATTACAGCCAACTCCAAATCATGTGTTGGGTAATTTTTCTCATGCACCCTCAACTGACTTGAGCCATGTGCAACCACATGGTCTCCTTTCATGAGAACACAACCCAACCCTATTCCCAAATCATCAAAATACACCTCATACCGCTGTCCTAATTCCGGAAAAATCAAGATGGGTGCTGATGTATGGCGAACTTTTAACACTTGAAAAGATCTCTGACATTACTCAGTCCATTGAAATGCACTATTCTTTTTTGTCAATGTGGTCATAGGCGAAGCTAGTTGTGAGAATTCATGCACAAAGCATCGATAATAAGCATCTAGACTAAGAAAACTTCGTATTTCAAAGTCATTCTTTGATGGTTGCTAAGAAAGAACAACTTCTATATTTTTTGCATCCACTAAAACACCTTTCTTAGAAACAACATGGCCTAGAAAGAATACCTCTTGTATCCAAAAATCGCACTTTGATAATTGGAATACAACTGATGATCTCTCAAGATTTCCAACACTATCTCCAAGTGTTGCTCATGCTCATCCCTTGTTCTTTAATACGCCAATATGTCTTCTGCAAACACCACAACAAAAGAATCTAGATATCGCTGAAATATCTGATTCATCAATTCCATAAAGACTGATGTTGCATTCGTAAGACCAAATGGCATGACTAAATATTCGTAGTGACCATATCTGCTTCTAAAGGCTGTCTTCAGAATATCCTCCTTCCAAACTCACAACTGGTGATATTCTGACTGCAAGTCAATCTTAGAGATCCACTGAGCTCCCCTCAATTGATTAAACAGTTCATCAATGCATGGAAGTGGATATCTATTCTTTATTGTAACTTGGTTAAGTTTACGATAATCCACACATAGCTTCAAAGTTCCATAGTCTTTCTTTACAAGAAAACCTGGTGTTGCCAACAGAGACAAGATTGGCCAAATAAAACCTTTATTTTTCAGTTCTTCCAACTGCACTTTCAATTCCCTTAACTTCGTTGGTTTCATACTATAAGATGGAAGTGAGATAGGAATTTTCCATGGAAGGAGATCAATCATAAAATCCACTTCTCTTACAAGTGGTAACCCTGAGAAGTTTTCAAGAAAAACATCATGAAATTGATCCACAACAGCTGGAAAAATATTTTCCTCAATCTCTTCCATTGATGCGAAGGTCAACACTGCCAGTTGGTAAGAGATGGTTCCCACCATTGGTGCCAACAAGCTCTTTGTACCTTTCTTTACTATCCTCTCTCCTATAAAGATATGGTTGATTCCATCCTCAGTCTTGAAACTAACTGTTCTCTTATAATAGTCTATGTGAGTCATAAACATTGTCAACAAATCCGTACCTAGGATTAAGTCATAGACATCCATGTCCAACATCGAGAAGTACCATTTTAACTCAACTCCATCAACATTTATATCACATGCTCTACACACAAAGGCTTGACATGCTCTTTCACTAAGATGAGTTTTTATTTTCAAAACAGAAGGCATCATTTCAAATTTTTAACATAGTAGATCAACAGCACAAAAAGAAATGAAGGAATGTGATGCACCAGTATCAAAGGGAACTTGAACAAGGGTCGAATTCAAATGAATTGTACCTCTCACTGTAGATGGTCCAGCCTGATCATCGACCATCATCTGCTCAGCTCCATACAATTGCGTCATCGCTACACTGTTATCCTTATTGCCTTGCTGAGATTGCCCTGGTTGAGGATTCATGGTATTTCGAGAATCACCATGGCTAGATCTGTTATGCTGATGAGACTGATTATGTTTTCCCCATCCTGTCAAAGCATACGATGCTTGAAACACTTGAGAAGTGTCATGTGCACCCAACCTCAGAGCATTTCTACAATAGCGATGTAGATTCCCCATCTGATTTTAATTGTGACATGATCTAGGTTGCACCATAAAATCTCGCCTTTTCTGGTAAACTAACCACATTGAAGACAACCTACTTTGCTCAGGGGTCGTGGAGGAAGGTTCACTGATTCCGCTGTATGGTTCTGATTTCCACTTGCACCGTGGAAATATGTGTCCCTTTTCCTCTTGTTCACCATGGTTGAGTTCCCACCATTTCCCATAGGTATCAACATACCTACTCCCATCTATCCCGAGATATCGCGTTCAACAATAGTCTCTCTATTCATGATCTTTGTATAATCTTTAATACATAACACTGAAACCTTCGATCGAATCTCCTACCTTAGCCTCGATTCGAAGATACATTCCTTCAATGACACACTTGCCACAACCTCTTGTGAAAAAGGGAATAAATTCATGAATTTAGCCGCAAACTATATGATAGAGAGACACTCTTTTTTTAAGATGAAGAAGTTTGTCATTTCCTGGATCTTGAACGTGTGAGGATAGAATTGTTTGTTGAACAATTCTTCAAAATCCTCCAATGTGAGGCCTTCATCCAATTCAGCTTGCACCACTAAGTCCCAACATTGACATGCAAGATCCTCAAGAATATATGTCACAAAATTGACCTTGATCTCTGATGGTGTGATAATGAAATCAAAGATACGATTCATCCTACTTAGCCACACCTCCGCCTTTTCGGGTTCAACATCACCACGAATGTTCGGTGGATTCTGCCTCATGAATTCGATGGTTTGATCCACATGCCTTGGTTCATTCCCCCGGTTCCCCATATCTAGAGCATGAAAAGCCTGGACAATACTCTGAACCAGCTCTTGGTTCACACATGGTTTAGGTGTAATCACATTCTCCACAGCCTCTTCTAGTTGGTTCTGACGACACCTATCGGGTGCCATTTTCTGAACCAACAACAAACCCCTTCAATATCATTCTCTAGAAACGTATGTCTTAGCATTCAATTCTATCACATCATCTATCACAACATTGTTTTCACAAAAACAACTTTTTTCCATGTTCAACCATTTTTGAGAACATTCAACATACTTTTTGAAAATTAACCCAATTTCAAAATACACCAAATACCCTGTTTTCAAAGTCTTTCAATGAAAAAAAATTCAGTGTTTTTCAAAAATTAGCACCATGCACAAAATCCATACTCATTCCTCACAATGAGATATGAAATACTAGTGGGAATTCATTCCTATAGAATGCATGTCATGCCTCTCTCATTGTATAAATTCATGACAATGATATTTCCAACATTCTAGAAGTGTATCCAAAACACTTATGTACCGAACACCCTAGTAACTTGGAGTTCAGCATAAACGGGTTAGCTACATCCTTTTATGCTATACATTTCACATTCTGACAATCCTATTCATGTATAAGATTTCAATCCAAGGAATAGATAAGAATTAATTTCAACTCCAAGACCAAAAACATCGATGACCACTTGTTAGGAAAGGAACGAACAAGCTGATGCCATTTGTAATGACCCACCAATTCTCATTGGCTTGAGAGTACAACATGTCATTACTAGGCCTTAAGCGATAGACCCAAGACGCCAAAGGCTGGAAATAAATGCCGAAGAGTTTCAAATATAAGTTGGGGGATGATTTACCCATTAAGAAATAAACCCATAAACCAACCATAACCAAACATTCACTATATGATGCATGAACACAAGAAACAACCCACTCATGAATTACCAAAAGAGAACTACAAAGTTCCACAAATAACTACATAACCGACACAAAATCAGATCACCAAGTAGAAGAATAAACAAAAGACACAACACAAGCCAAGACACACTCCATGGATCCACACCGAGCTCCAGGCACCAAGCACCACCACATCTTCCAAGCATCACCACGAACCACTAGTAATGAGATGTCTTACTTTTACCTGTGTCCCGGAATACGACATCTTCCAAAGCACCAATGTGCCAAAGCAGTGGTGAGTATAAAACTCAGTAGGTTTTCCTCAATGACTTCCCTACTCATGCCACTAGGATAGAAGAGTTAGAAACAATTATATAAAAACATTTTATATAAAACATTTTCTCAAAAGTAGTTTATAACTAAATATAAAAAAGTTTCTAAATCCATTCGTAAACAAAATCTTCCAAGAGAAATAGAAACCAATTTTCCAACAATTTATTTTTCCAGAAAAATAGCCAATCCATCATTAAAATCATTTCACAAAACCCCATTTTGGAATACCCACCCATTTCACAATCCCATGAAACCAACCATCCATGATACCTAGAAGAGGGGAGAAGCCCTAACCCTTATCCATTCCAACCATGATGGGGGAGACTTCTTGCCCTTATCCAACCCAAATTAACATGAATACTTGAAGGGGGAGAGCCCTAACCCTTATCCATCCCAACACTGATGGGCGAGACCCCTAACCCTTATCTTTCCTGAATGCAATATGAATGTTTGACGGGGGAGAGCCCTAACCCTTATCCATCCCGACACTGATGTGGGAGACCCCTAACCCTTGTTTGTCCCGAATTCCATATGAACACACACCACATCTTCCCATCAATAATTCCAAAACACCCTTTCAATAAAAACACCTTTTTATTGAAAACCATTTCCATCAAAATCATTATAATGACAAACCATTTCAATTCCGAACCATTTCAATAAAACTCCCTTTTTAATGAAAACCAAATCCATCAAATTCATTCCAATATCAATACATTTCAATAAAACACCATTTTTATTGAAAATACATTTTTCATCAAACCATTTAAATTTTGAGAAAATCCATAATTTAAAATCAACATTTTAAATACAACAAGACAAATTACATTGCACAACAATTCACCCAGATTTCATAATCTCATCAAAAACATAAATCCTCAGAAAAGAAGATTTATTTTATACTTTTTTCAGTCAAATCCATTCATATAAAACAATTTGAATCTAATACAAACAATTCTAATAATAGGAGTATAGAGTAAATCCTGCTACCTCAAAGGTTTTGATGAAAACCCTAACAAACGGAGAACGTACAGGAAAACTCAGCCGATTCACCAAGGATCCTCCTTAGATCTCTTCTCCTAATGAAACCAAGACCAAAACTCATCATGTTTGGTATCCACACACTTAGATCTACTAATAAAGGGCAAAGATCTAAGAAACTGAGAGAAGAGGAGAAGTAGATCTAAGTAGATCTAAGAAACCGATCAATAATGATCACATACCTCAAGATTCTGGCTTTGATTCACCAAGAGAAGCCTTCAGATCGCCTTCAGAACGATGGGAGAACATTCCTTGACCTTAGGAGAACCAAAATCCCGAGTTAGGGCTGATTAGGAGCTTAGAAAAGGAATTTAGATGTGAAAACGCATGATATCTACAATTTAAGGATCTCATTTAAGTGCATGCACGGTTAGTTCGCATGGTTTGACAAACTGTGTGTTAGCCACTACATTGACCGCCCTTCTTGCATGGTTTGGCTGTATGTTTAGACAAACCATGCACTGACCATGTGGAATCTATTGCCTCCAAGACCCACTGCACATGGTTTAGACAAACTGTGCACTGCCCGTGCGACTTCCCCTTTGGCCCCAAAACGCATTCCGAGTTCTCCTGACTCTCCCATTCATTACCCTTAAATTTATAACCATTAAAAGCATCAAGAAAGGGTTACATACCAGAAACCGGGGGTACTACAGGTACCGGTAACCATGAAATGTTATTTAGATATTTTTGGAAAGAATATGATATGTGCATAATGAATGGATACGAAGAAAATAATATATTTGATAGTATTAATGAGCTCGTGACTGATATAAGGAAAAAGTGATATCATGGTTTGAGTATATAGAATTTTTGGGATTTTGGTATATGGAAAGATTTACCTTTTGACAGCATTCATGTTTTCACTAAGGTTCTATGGTAATTTATGTTTCAAGAGAATACATGATTAAGGTATTCACATGTTTGGAATGCGATCAACATGATATATCTTATAATATATGTAGGATATATAATGGTATTCATGTGCTTTTTATGTGACCTCTCTAGTAATCATTTTATTTATAATATGAGATTGGACAAATGTATTTTGGATAAGTCTAAAGATTATAATGTATTATGTAAGACATCAGATAGTATTGTTTAAGGCTAGAACTTTTTTTGATATTATTTCTGTAATGTTATAATAGTGTAGTTTTAGAAAAAGAAAAACCCGCAGGATTGGCGGTAACCCGTCGCGTCGGACAAGGTTGTGGAAATCGAACCCACAACTGAAGTGAGACAATCCTTTATCACCTACCACTATCCTACATGAAGTCATTGGTTAGTATCAATCAGTTTTAATTTATTAAGTGGTATGATATATAAAGTATATGTCTATTTTAGGAACCATATACGATTAATCTCACCATAGATGGACTTATGTATATTTAATAACTTTTTCTAACCTTTTTTTAGATATATGGAATGACCTATCATTCTATCGCATGATCTTCTAACACTTCACGAATGAAAAATTCAACTTCATTTCATTAAGAGACGAAGTAGAAATTGTTCAAGGAATGACCAACGGTGAGATTGTACCAAAATCAATTAAGTATTTCTTCTAATTCCATTTTTTTCATCTTTTGGGAAATGATCTTGAAAACCAAAAACATTATCCTAGATGGTACCTTAGATCATCACAAATTTATGGATTTGTGATTGTTGGCTTTTTCATAGCCATGTTCTCTACCACTCTCCGTCAGAATTTGATGTTTAGATTTCTCTTCCATATCCATCTTTTCACCTATGTTATCCTATGTGGAAACCTAGTGATGAGTTAATTTGGGTAACCTTTATGTTTCATAATTCACTTTTAAAAATTAAGTTTTAGTATTATTTTTTGTGATGTGGGTTTCTATGAATGAAACTATCAAGTAGTAAATGATTTATAACCCTGAGGAATTTCGAGGGTGAAACACATTTTAAGGGGGGTAGAATGTAACACCCCGATATTTTATGAGATATATTCTTTTTAATTTCTTTGATGACTTCTATTGTACATTACACCAAGATTTTCTTGTACTATATACAACACCGTATTAGCTATTAGTATACACAACACTATTCTTGGCTTGTGTTACACACAATTTCATGTTCATTTTTTGGAAATTATTTTATGCAACATTAAGTATAGATTTTGTTTAATGTATAAATGAAATAAGTTTTGATTATGTTATACACAACACCAAAGGGAGATTTCACTACACACAGCCCTAACATGTCTTGCATTACACGCAATCGCAACCTTCTGCAATAACGTGTGTAGTACATAATACCAGGTTTCAATAAACAACGATGTATTATTAAAATATTATTTAAACTAGCCATTATGAATAGTAATACCCACTTTTGGAAATTTTTTAAATTTTATCCTTCAAAATGGACTTCATTTTTGGATTCGGAATATAAAAATTAGCCAAGGGTGACTTTTTGGTATTTTTCTGAAAACATTCAATCATTGATGAATAGTGAAAGCACTGAGTTATTGGTTAAAAATGACTTTTTATTTCAATAATCCTTTATTTTATTTGGATTTTTAGGTCAAAATATATACATAATACCTATACAATTTCAATTTAATTCATTGGAGTAGTTTTATAATAATTTTTGAAATATAAAAATTGTATTGAACTTTTTACCGTCTTCTACCCACCTCATAGGAGCATTTGCAAATTTACATAAAACACAATTTTACCGCTTCTGTTAGTTGAATTTCAAAAATCTGAGAGAAACGGTTGATATCAGTAATTAAAATGTGTTTCAATGAGATGAAAATAATGTTTGGTGAATAGTAACATTTAACTTTTATTTACCACCTTTAAAAGTAAATAGGGTAATTAAGGGTAAAAATGATATTATTATTACCCTAAAACATATCATAATTCTATTGGATAAGTGTAATTAGACCAAAAACAACCTTAGAAATAAAATATTACCCTTTAGGTCCACTTGGATTAGATTAGGACATTTATTATTATTTTATTTATAGAAGAGTTAAAATAGTTAAAATCAAAGTTTAATAACTAAAACATTTTTACTATAGGGTTATACATAAAATAAATTCGACTATAAATATTAATTATAAATATAAAATGATTTCATACATAATGGTAATTCATTTATAGTTTTTAGATATTAAATAATTTAATTTATTTATGAAAAAATTATGTTGTAGTAATTACCTTATTAATGAAATATTAACATACTTGATATTATAAATACCCAAGTAAATGTAATTTAAGACTTTTTACGAATTACACTATATTTATAGGATAATATAACATATTAGGGTTTGTTAGATGAAGTTTTTTTGATGTAATAATGTTGTTATGAATTTAGAAAAAACAAAATACCAAATAGTATAAAAATTGACATAAAAGAGTTTTTAAAACAAATAATATATTATTAATTGATAAAATGGTCCTAAAAATACTAGGATTGAAAAAAATACTTATATAACAATATATATGATATTAATGAACCATTTGTGGTTATATTAGTAGTTTATAGTAAGTTTATTAACCATATAGTGTAAGAATACAAGAAGACACAGTAAAAGTTAAATTATTTAACCTAGAGTTAAATCTAAATGATAAGGTGAAAATGGTAACCTAAACTTGTCTAAAAGATATATTTTGAGATTATTTCTACCCATACCCACCCTAGAATCTAAATAAGTCACTTTTGAGTAATTATAAACCGAATATTAATTTATTATAAAATAATATTTTATGTTTTTCCTAAGGTTCCCCTCAACCCTCTTATAAAAGGGAACCCCCCCTTCTCTCTAATTCACACCTCCAAAGCTATTTTTCTCAGACAAAAGCTACCCAAATACCCTATAAACTGTTCTAAATTAATCCTAGAGGCATTCTTTTAATCAGAAATCCTACCTATGGATCCCTTTTGATCAAATCAAAATGAAGAACACGAAGAAGAGGTAAATATCTCACCACTTATTTCAAGTTCCTTTCTTCTTCCACTTCCTCCTTCTCTATTGTTTATATTATAAAATAATAACTCCATTATATTATATATACATTATTTTATTATAAAAATTGTAAAACCATATTAGTTATTTTATACATCCTATGAATGAAAAAGTCACCACACTTGCATACGTACAGCTTACCGTCTCCACGTCGTGGTGTAGTTTGTTATTCAAACATTTCTTCATTTGGATGGGTATAATAATGAGTATAAATGATATAAATAATAAATATAACATTATTATGATTGTTTATATATGATATACCATCCAATTATATACAATTTTAATATCAAAAGAATTATATTGTCGCTCGTGCGTACGTACGGGCTACCGTCTCCACGAATGCGATGAGATTCATTTTCCATAATTAACCATTAAAGTATGATTATAAATTATATATAATAAATAATCATGAAAGATATTACCTAATAATTATACTGTATTTATGTACATATATGTTCATTTACTTAATTCCATTCAATTCAATAAGGAAACTAAAACAGCATTCATGTGTACGTACGGCCTACTGTCTCCATGAACAGTGTATTTCATTCCATTTATCGATCTATCATATATATTTATCTTATGAATATATATTATATATAAATCATGTTTTATATTTTGTAATTATTTAAATTAGGATATAAGTAATAATATCAAGAACAACAAGTCGAAACACGTATGATAAATGAAACGATTTCACCCAAAACGCTGCTTTAACATGGAATTTACAAAACAACGGGTAATATAAAGTCATAAGTGAATCATATATGATATAATAAATATTATTATGGTTATTTAACAAGTTAATAATATGTGTATACCCACTATATAGGTTTTTCAAACACATACGAAAGAAATTGGACCTAAGGTAAGGGATTATTATTCCAGTCTCGTTCTTATCCGAGATTGTTTATTCGTAATTATTTACTGGGGTTATGTTTATCATCCATGTACATGTTTTCACAAAATGTTTTCATAAAATGTTTACTATTATTTGATGTACATTTAAATTCATTTTTACTCATTTATGATTTTTACCCCAAGGTATGGAAGGAATCTTTCTTTTGTTTACCATATAAGGTACTTTTTGACTTTTCTGGCAAAAGTATGAGGAGAATGTTTTTTTATCTTATACGGAATGAATGGATTTTTATGGATTCATAATGACTTATTTTCATGAAGCTTCCTCTATAATATTTCTTGATTATTTTCAAAAAAAAATCCTTTTCTTTTAATATTTCATGGAATTTTGTGAAAAGTAAATGATTTGGAAGAAGAAAGGATATTTTTCTCAAGAATTAATTTCAAGTGTTTTATCAAAAACTATATTCCATATAAGATGAAATTATTTAGTATGTTTATGTTTCAAGTATAATTTCTCTATTATTTACATGTTTTTATTCTTCTTACGATGAAATTATTTTTTTATATGGATTATGTTATGATGGGGTGATGTTTAGGAAACCCATTTTATTCTCTGGGTTATGATGAATGATTTATCTTTATTTTGTGGCACAAGTAAGAATGATTTCATTATGAGATGGTTGGGAACTATATCTCCCTATAATGAATTTGTTAATGATTTATATCTCTTTAGATAAACATTGATGGAATGGTAAGTGAATCTGGTTCAGTAATACAGGGATGGAACGACAAGTAAACCTGATTCAGTAATGGACATTGTCCATTATGATGGTCTTGGATGTAATGCCTTGGCTACTGTGGAAATCATATCATGTGATTAATGGTTTTCCAAAATTACATGTTTTATTCACATTATATTTTATCATGATTGATGTTCTATTATGATCTATTCCTTACGTACTGCCATGTTTTATGTTATTGCTCAAGATTTTGTTGTTTAAACATTATGTTCATATTTTAAAATTCAAATGTATATGGTTTGTTTTATATTCTCCATACTTACCCTTACTAATAATTTTAGCTCACCCTTTATATGTTTTCTTTTCCCCATGATTTAAAGAAAGATTTTAGGTAAGAAAACAAATAGGGAAGACCTTTATGGGAGATGTTGAAGATCTTTCTCCATGACTAGAAGATGATGTTCTAAGTTTCCAAAGATATTAAACTATTAAGGTCCTTGGGTGTCAGTTTTTGTTATGTATTAAGTATTCCGCAAAAGTAATGTAATTTCTATGTACTTCAAGATATGGGTCTCTACAATCAGGTTCACGCTTAACCTTATGGATGTGAAACCAAGTCCATGCATAACATTTTGAACATGTAATCAAGTTCACACATCACCTTATGGATGTGAATCCAAGTCCATGAATACAATTGTGAACGTGTAATTAGGTTCATGCATTACCTAATGGACATGTAAATAGGATCCTTAAATACATTGTGAGAATGTAATTAGGTTAATTCATAACATTTTAGACATGTAATCAAGTTCACACATAGACCTACGTAAAAGAGATATGTTTCATAACCATTTTGTCGAATCATAACCCATGAAAAGAAGATGGATTCTTAATCATGTAACCCGTGAAAGGGAAAGATTCTTAATAAATAAAATGAAATTAGGAAAAACCCATTCATAGAAATAATATAAATGGACTGTTAAGATAATTTCCTTTAAATTCTTGATTAACATCATCATATTTCAACTTCGATGGAAAATAATTTTGAAACATTTCTTGAGGAGCATTCCCATTATTATTTGAAAAATTATTTTTAAAATATAAAAACTCTTGAAAACCATTTTCATTGAAATTATATTTGAAAAATAATAAATTGATATTTTAAAAAAATAAAACTTTTTTAAAGTTCTTTTCCTTTAATATTGTCATCAAAGATGTTTTGAAATCATTTTTGAAAACATTTTCAAAAACATCGTCAAAGAGTAGAAAAATGGTACTATCACATGAGGATATCTTTAAAAAACAAATGATAAGGAAAAAAATGAGTGTTGTTGAGAAATGAATCATAATATTTCATCAAGGGAAGAATAAATGTAAAAAAATATTGAAAAGAGATGATATTTTATCAATAAAATCTTATAACCTGGTAACTTGTCATCATACTCTCCATAAAAGAAAATGAAATTACATAAAGCTTAAGATATTATGAATATAATTAGATTCATTATATATAATGTAAAATTCAAGTATATACCCCTTTAAAAATAGTTTAGGTGTATAAAAAAACATGAGTCTCAAAGAAATCAAATTGAGACCAAACTGTTTTACTAATTTGGTAACTTTTGATAGTTAAACCCCATGAAAGAAGGATCATAAAATGGGATTTGAATACCCATAAATTTAAGTACAAGATACAAAGAATACATTCATGGTCATTAAATACACCAAAAAAATGTATAGAGTGGTGATCATATCTTGTATCTCATAGAAAATAAAAGTGAGATGAAATCCCTTTTCCTCGTGTCTTGATTCTCTTTGTACTCAGACAAGATTCCAGTATAATAAATATGCCAGGAAACGAATCAGGTCTCCATCAAAATAGGCTCCCGACCAAGCTCATGAAAAGTCTCTAAGGGAGTTCCCCATCTCCATGGGCAGGCACAAGTTCCCGTGTATCATAAAATGAATTTTGGGAATGATTTACTTGAGTTTATAAACATTAAACAACAACCAAACTCAATAAAACAAATCTGAATTTTTCAACTAAAACCATCTTTTAAAAAATTTCAGAAATGAATTAAATAAGTTAAAACTATGTTTAAAGACCATTTAAAAGGTTAAAAACCAAATAAGGACATCCAAATAATATCCACGTGGAAAGAGGCACCACCCTCAAGCCGTCTCCACACCACCGCATCACGAATGACCAGTAAAAACCCAAAATGTTGGCACAAAAGTTGTACCCAAACATGCGATAACAAAATAACCAAGTCTACATACACCCAAATGTGTATGTAGGGTTTGAGATAAATCCCAATAGGATACCTACACTAAGATATTCCATGTGATAAACATTTCAATACAAAAATCATGCGAGTTTTCAAAAACATGAAATGCAAGATACAATTTCTAAAAAACGCAACCTTAAATAAAAATAGTTTTCAAGTTGGCTAATTTAAAAAGTCAAAAATTTTAAAATAAAAATAAAAATCTACTGAATTTTTCCAGATAATCATATTGTATTCCATCGGTAATCACAAAACATCTAATGAGCACAAGTAATGGGATATAACTCCTAGGCAATAGCTCGTTGTTGGTCCTAGGTACCTCGTATTTCGGTGAAAGTAACCATCATAGATATTCATTCTCGTGCACAAGACAATAGTAGGGAACATACCCATAACCTAGTGGTCCCCCATCATCATTATCATAGATTATTTTGTATTTTAAGTGTCAATCTTGTTATGTGAAACTGAGGCCAAACCCCACGGGATCACTAGCATACTAGTATACGTCCACCCACCTAGATACCTGAGTTTCCCTCCTGTGCTCAAAAAAGTTCTAAAAGCTATGAAATATAATTTTTAAATGAAAGTATCACTTTCAAATCACACATCAAACAAATAGCCCACATGTACATCAAACAATCATATCATCCACTTTTTCATTCAAATGCATTTTGAAATCATACTCACACCAAAATAGCCCACAACACATTTTGTGTTTCTTTCACAATTCAACACATCATTTAACAATATATAAAATATTTCCCAAGATGATAAACATCACATAACACCCCAGTCACCTGTTACATATTACCGTTTCATAAACAAAAACCATTTTTCACATTACACACACAAAACAACCCACATCATGTTCACATCTCTTTCACAATTTGGTAAATCTATTAAACATTTTTATAAAACATTTCCAAGATGATAAACATCACACAATATCCCCTTTCACATTTAAAATGGTCCATATATAAATATATTCAATCCAAAACTGTTTTGTAATATGGTTTCACCTCTTATATAAATCATTAAACCATTCAAATATTTCATAAAACAATTCTAAGGAGTATACCCAAGCTTTGCACATAAAACCCATTTCAAAACCATATTTCAAGGAAAAAATCATAGCAATAACAATCCAAAACTGAATTAAAATCCCTAGAAATATTTTATATACCACTCTCTAGTATTAAAAAATCACCTTGAATAATACCACAAAATATGCACATGAAAACACACAGATTTTCATATTACAATTTCAAGAGGCCTAACATGGTTTTACACATAAAACCCATTCAAAACCCCTCTTTCAATCCCAATGGTACACAAATACCCTAAAAATCATAATTATAAGACCAAATAGGATTTATTAAACCAATTTCACATGTTATAAAATACATACAAATAATACCACAAGAGTGACACATTAAGAGACCCAATTTCAAGCTAAAATTAAACTATAAAATTAAACGCTTAAACAAATCAATCATAAACATTTTTTGCACCACAAAAAACATATGAGGAATATTAAAAATTGGTAAATATAGAAATATAACTCATAAATAATTGTTTACAAATGGAACCACCTACCTTTTGAGTTGATACCCTCAAATGATGGTGCAAAACATCACGCGCCCCACCGCTTCCCCACAAGTAAGTGAAGAGATTCCTAAAATCTCGAGATTACACCAAAAAGACACCATGTACAAACCTATGTTTCAACCCTAACTTTTGTACAATTTGGAACATCAATACATAGGAATAAAACCATAAGGAAATAGAAGAAAAGGAAGGGAGTAACACTTACTTGAAGGACTTGGAGAAATCGCCCTAAATCCACCAGTATCTGAATTTTAAAATAGCCAAACATTCAAGGAAGGTTCGAAAAAGGATGAGGATATCATGTAAGAACTGGAATGGAGTAAAATTAGTGATAAATTAAGGAGTTATAAAAGAATCAATTTACCTCTTCAAATCTGGGATATTTGAGAAATCCATAGACATTTCACCCAAATTCCGGATGCAAATGATATCCAAAGAGGGGGTGGATAGAAAGGGAGCATGCCTTTGTTAAGTGGGCTCGGGTGAGAGTTGTGATCATTGATAAAACATAAAAATTAAATAATATATTATATAATTAAAACAAATTAATGTATGAAATGGGCTTTCAGGCTAGCCCAACACCTTAATAAAAAAACCCAAATCCATCATTATTGTGATTCCTATGGATTCCAAATTGATATGGTGATTTTAAAATACCTGGGGATTCCATTTGGGAACTTTAATGGGTACAAAATGTTGAAAAAATAAGGTTTTATAAAAGAAAAAAAAATTTATTTTTAAATATGGAAATGGTCTTATGGTTTGGCCTAAATTTAAAAAACCCGCCATTTCCACCAAAATTCATAGTAAACCCCAAAAAAATCAAGAATGGAAACTAAATGAAAAATTACATTAAAAGAAGTCATGGATGTGACAAAATATATGTTTATTATGAATATTTTACAGAATAATATTATTATATATATTACTGTATATGGTTTAATTATAGCCGTATATTACCCATTTTTTAATGATCTTATGTTAAGGTTTCACTTAGGGTAATATTCTCTTTGTTCTTCGCTTGTGTCTTAATTTGTTATATCATTGCTTATTATAATTATATCATCATTGTAAAATTTAAATAATGATATAAATATCATGTATATACAATATATTTATATTATAATAATATATAGAATAAATATGTATTAAATTGAATACACCATTCATGGAGACGGTAAGCTGTAAATATGCATGAATGTTGTTTCTGTTTTTATTGTGGTATTGAAAGAAAGTATGTAAATGACATATGCATATATATGTATATATGTCTGTATGTATGTATATATATATCGTTATTAAATTATAATAACTATATTATATATATCATATAAATTAATTGTACTCATCCTTAATATATTAAATGTGGTGTTTGAATGAATCATATCGCTTTGAGGGGGTGGCAGTCCACACTTCCTCAAACGAGATTATCATATTAACACCAAATGGAAAGTAAAGAGATGTGTGTTGTAAAATGAATAAATAATATTAAATATATAATAAATATAATATTTTCCATTGTTATTTCCATCGTGATTGGTGGTAAAGTAGAAATGAACAATCATCATCTTTAGAGGCATTTGATCACTGTACACCAAAACAGTATGTTTGACATCAATTAGATGAAGGTGTGTATAATTATAGGTATAAATAATTGAATAAAAATACTTTATATTTATTATACTGATTTTTTTCACAAAATAATTGAATAAATATAGTGTAGGTGTGAAGAGGTAAAATAAAGGAAAGGAGCTTGAGAGAAGACGTTACCTCTTAATCAGGTAACTCCTTTTGGTTTGTGTCAAAAGGCATCCTTGAGAGGATTTCTGATACAATGGGGTATTTAAGGTCTAAGGAAGGATTTATGGGAAGTGGATTTGTCAGGTAATGGATGAAAGTAAGAGTTTTAATAGGTGTGAGGAATGGGTAGAGGTGGTGGCCATTTATAATGAAGGAAAAGGACTCTCTTGGAATTTTTAGAGACAAGTTTGGTGTGCACAAGTTCTTACATAAAAAAGTCATAAAAAACAAAAAAAACTCAATAATGGAAGGTTTATGGCCAAAATATGTAAATACAATGGGTTTTGGGCATGTGTGTTGGTTTTTTGGTCCCTTAATTTAAATGTTTAGTCCCTATTTAAGTTAAATTTGGCCTTAACTATTGTGATTAATTTTAATCACTTTTACTAATAACTTTGGTGAAAAAAATATCTTGGTCTTATTAAAATCTAAATATTAGACTAAATAAAATGTTTTATTTTAGATTATTTAAATTAAATTTATAAAAGTATAAAAATTAAGATTTGTGCTAATCCTGATGACGTGATGAAATAATCAGGTTTTAAAGTAGGATAATGTTCAAATGTTGGTTAGGATTTTACATTCAGTTTCATAGTGAAATTGATTATAATGAATTAAATTATATTAAACGATTTAATATTTATCTAATTTGACCTCAAAACAAATTTATAATATAATTTATAATTTATAATTAATTATAAAGAAAGTTATTTTTTAACTAAAAGTATTATTCGTACACTATTAATCAAAAAATTATGTTTCTCAAAAAAATCCCAAAAAAATAACATTAGCATAATTTCTTCATTGTAAATTAAAAATAAATTTCATTTTATCAAATTATGTTTATAAATGTGTGAAAAATAAATTTTATTATTAAAAATTGTTTATTCAAGAAAATAGTATTTGTAACATAGAAGGACTTTTCCAAATAAAATATTATCTTCTATTATCAATATGTTTTATTAATATAAATTGATTATAAAAAATATTTAAAAATTAGTTATTAATATCTTAATAACTATGTTTAATGTTTATGTTATAATTATCTCATTTTAATAACTATATATATATATACAAGAAGATGATTCATAGAAACTCAGTATTGCGTGCATTGTATGCCAAGTCGGTGTTGTGTGTAAGGTATACAAAGTCGTACACTAATCCAGTGTTGCGTGTAATGTACTCTAAGTCGTTGTTGTAGGTAGCTCAAGCCAAGTTGGTATTGCATGTTCTGATATCCAAATCGGTATTTCTTGTAAAAGTAATGCTTGACTTTGTGGTTTAATATATCTATATATATACACATAAAGAACTATTTCTAGTGTCATGTTAAAGGAAAACATCTAAAAGATAAATTAATTCAAGAAAATATATATATATAAAATCAGGGTGTTACACACATTGTCTCTTCCGTATCACCCCATGATCAATCATCTTTGTTGCATCACATACCACTTATATAAAATGCCATGAGTCCCTCATCATTGCTTCTATGAGTCACAACATTGTCGCAGATGCGAGCCAACTGGTTTTTCTAATGAAATTTTCCCATCATGTTTTCCATGAAAACTAGCCGCCATCATTACCATTAATGTAGGTCATTGTAGTTTCCATTATGTCCATAATAATAGAGTTTTATTTCATAGTCTATGACCAGATTATTTATGTGATTATTAATTATGTAAATGAATTTTAATTTATTATCATAAATGATTTTAATTATTAATTGTATACTAATATTTTATTATTTTATGTTATGTGGATGCTATTTTTTGGACATATTATCCAAATACACATTCCTTAATTCATGATGATTCTTGTTTTCTTCACATGTATGGTTCCTTTTTACATTTTCATGTCTTTTAGTGGAACCATGTTGATCGTGTTAGGAGGTTTTTTGGGATCCTTCATCCATGAATATTCCCTCCATTAAATTGTATTTACTCCTTTTCATGAATATGTTAGGGATAAAATACTTTTAATGAAGGTGATATCGTGAATGATGTGTTAAGATGTGGGGAAAATATCTGGATAAATAATTATAGGGGGAATATATGGTTCACGTAAACATATCACTATGGTTGAATTATAATCCCTTGTGTCGCATGAGCTTGTCGTTATATCCTACATGACATGGGAAGGGCTATCATGACTTTGTAATAACTATCCCCACTTTTGAGTATACTTTTTTTTTATTTTTTTAATAAGTTGGTTCCTTGTTCAAAGACAAAATCACAAAATTTATTATTAAAACAAGTAATTACAAGTGTTTAAAAGATGAGAATCTAGTACAATATCTATCATAAAGGTGTAGTAAATAAATAGGGATGTCATCCAACTATTTGGTGACATCGTTGACTCCCATATTTAGAAGACAATCCACCACGATGTTCACTTCAGAGATGTAATGTGTAATAATGTAGTTGAATTACATGAGCGAATGAAGACAGTCCATCCAACGTGTTGTAAGAGGCCACGCGAGGTGCATCAAACCATTCCAAATAGATTGAATGATGTTAGTCGAGTCACTTTAAATCCATATGTTGTTCCAAACAAGTTTTTTGGAGAAGAAGATAGAATATATCACACATATCATTTCGGCCGCAGGAGCTGAGGAGATGCCACAAGTTCCATAGAATCATCCAATAATCTTCCAGGAGGGAATTCAAAAAGTAGTTCTGCAACTCGAAGGGCCTGGGTTTCCTTTCGAAGCACTGTCAACATTAAATTTAATCCATCTTGGGATAGGATCTTTCCAGAACACCTCAAAAGTGCATCTGGTTTAAGGATAAATACCATTAACCTTAAGCCGATGTAGATTCCCAAAGTCATTCACTATGTTGTTGTAAAATCCATTTTGAATCAAAGTAGCTTCCTGTATGTCTATAAGGATCTTCATCTAACCTGCATGTAAAATAACTGAGTAGTTGTTATGGATAATATCATTCATATCGTACCAAAGTACATGAAGAAGTTTAGCAACAACAGTTAAGAAAAGGCTCTTGATTTTTTGAGAGGAGTCAAGATAGACACAACATTTAAGTCGAGAGTTGATTGAGTCATTAAGTAACCATCAACACTAAAAAATATCAAGAACATAATTCCACAGAGCAGTAGCAGTAACACAAGAATTAAAAATATGTTTAATGTATTTTTTATGTTAGTTATAAAGACAAAATTTTAAATAAATCTGGATCCCAAAATACTAAAGACAGGTGATAGTGGTAATCCTCTTGGGAGAAATATGCCAAATCAGAGTGAATCTCAAAGGGTTTAACCATAATTTATCAAAAAAATTAATCCAATGAAAAGTATTTTTATAATTAACAAATTCATGGTTACAAAAAAATTTATTCAAGAATTCCATTATGAGAAGGTTCCCAAATTAAAAAATCATTAGTGCTGGCAAAAGGGTAGTTGTGAATGACATAATTGACATTGTCAAGAAAATTATGGTTTTGAGAGGTAATAACCTCTTTTATAGTATATTTAGTGTCATTGGGAAGTTGATTAGGAAAAATCATAGATATGAGAGGAGAACTGACCCATTTGTTGATCTAGAAATTCATGGAAGAGTCTCTACTCACCACCCATCTTGAGTTAGACAAGATGTTGTAAAAAGAATTATTAATGGAAGTCCAAATGGAAGAGCTCATGTAATTCAAATTTCCCTTCTTTAGTTTTTCAATAAATCTATTTTTAATGAAATCAATGGAGTTGGATTTGTTATGAAAAAGGGTTCCATGTGAGTCTAGTTTTTAAGGAATCATAAAAGAGTTTGTGATTTTTTATACTGAGACCACCCTTCTCTATTAGTTTGCCACAAGTAGACCAAGGAACAACCACTAGTTTCATTTCAAGTGTTCTTCCTCTCCAAAAAATGTTTTTGATGGAAAAGTTAATTATTTTAAGAATACCAACAATACATGTATAAATCATCAAAGAATATACTATTTTAGAAACAATCATATGTTTGATAATACAAATCCTTCCAACTATAGAGATGGATTTTCTTTTCCAAGATGAAAGTTGGTGGATGATTTTGTCAACAATTTTATAAAAGTAACTAGATTTTATTCTACCATAGAAAATGGGAACACCAAGATAGGTGAAGGGAAGTGATCCTTCTTTTATACCTAAATAAGAAATAATATTGGATTTTCAATTAGATGGAAACATTTTCCCCAAAAAGGTAAAGGATTTGTTCCAATTAATTATTTAACCAAAAATATCTTCATAGTGTGAGATGGAACATTTGAGATTTTGTATATTTGGTTTATCCCCTTTTAAAAAATGAATAATATCATCTGCATATGAAATGTGTGTGGGAACATTCAAATTTCTAGAAGCCTTAATCAGCTTAAGCTTCTTTTTCTTGACTAGGAGACTGATCAATCTACTTAAGTAATCTTCTACAATCACTAAGATAATGGAATATAGAGGGTCACCTTGTATGACATCTTTGGGGAATTTAAAATAACCCATAGGATATCCATTAGCAAGGATGGATTTGTTGGCTGAGTTGAAAAGAGTTTTATTCTACTGAAAAATGAATCATTAAACCCAAAGTTCCGAAGAGCCATGAATATAAAACTCAAATCCATGATATTAAGGGATTTCAAATATAAATCTTAATTGAAATATTACCACCCATGTCAGTTATATTTAATATGTTAGTACATTCAAAGGCATGAAAAATAAAATCTTGAATGGGTTTGCCTTTAACAAATCCAAATTGGTTCTATGAAACTGTTTTATTAATAATAGAATAAAGTCTATTGGCATGATGTTTGGTGATAATTTTATAAAGGGTATTTATTAAAGAAATGTGTATGAATTAGTGAATTTCTGTGTAATTATCCACTTTGGGGATCAAGGAGAGAAACTGGGTATTCAACCCATGAGGGAGCAAACCATTAGAAGAGAAATTCTTAACTAGCCTACAAATGTCAGTTTGAATGAAATCCTAAAAATGATGATAGAATCCATTATTGAAACCATCAGGGATTAAAGAACTATTGGGATTTAAACCAGTGTCTCTGATCTCATGATCAAGAAGGATGTTATAAAGAAAAGAGTTATCCTCATCATTTATCATAACTAGGATGATATCAGGTATATATTCCTTGTTAGTGGAAGGTCCATTGAATATATTTTCAAAATAAGATACCAAAATGATTAAAACTAATATTCTCAGTATCAAATAGGTTTCGCTAGTGGAAATTGAGGCTTTCCAAATATTTTTAGTCCAAACATTTTTTTCAAACTGTTGGTATACTTTATTTGGATCATCCTTTACCAACAGTTTGTTCAAACCATTGGTATACTTCTTTTAGAATCAAGATTACCCAACAGTTTGAGTAAAACATAGGGAAATCATTAATTTTCTTAATCTATACCAACATTTTTAAAACTGTTGGTAAATAATATATTTCCCAATGGGTTTTTTAAAATATTGGGAAAGTTTTCCCCTAAGTACCCAGTGGCTCTAGCTTCCCCATCCATGTGATTGTTGCCCAAATATGAAGCTCTCCTAAAGCTCTCTCTTTACCCTAGGTTGTGACTCTCCTTCCACCCAATAGATCCATCTTCAATCAAGCAATTATTTATTTCAACAGTTAAAATTTTTAAGTGGTGCCTTAGTTTAAATTTAATGCATCAATTTTTTTCTGTTTTGAATTGGCCTAAATCGTGCAGTCTATGGAATGGTATACCGAACACTTTTATTTGTTTTCTATTTTTTCTACACGTTAAGTGTCATGATTGTGTGAATCACTTTTATTTTAATCTTTATAGCCACTCTTTCTGTGTAGAGTTCATGAACGATATGAACTAATGGGTGCTATGAGATGTATCCCCACTCAAAGATGGTAAAACGTTTGTTTAATCATATGATCTCGAGGTGGGTAATGGATATATTGATGGTCTATGTGAAGGTATTGAAGACGGTTGGGGTAGTGGTGTTGGTGGTTGTATATTTTTTTAGTGTGGATATATTGTAGTTTATATGTACATTAGTTTAGTTAAAAATTGGATTTTAATTATGTATTTATTGTTTTTGTCAAAAAAAATAATTGGAAGGGTAGTCATATTGAGGATGAATTGGTTGTTGGTTGGGTGATGGATTGGAATTGTGATATTTGTTGGATTAGGTATAAGTAAATTTAAAGTTATTATATGGGAATTGCCTCCCCTAAACCCCCACCTCCCCTAGACACCATCCATTGGAAAACCCCCTCCCCCCCCCACCACCCCCACCACCCCATACACACCCCCACCCCCCTTGGATAGCCCCCACCACCACCCCCTAGACACCCCCACCCCTTGGATACCCCCCCACCCCTCATTGAACCCCCTCCCCCACCCCATGGACACTCCCACCCCCTGGACACCCCCTAGAAACACCCACCCCCTGGACACCCCCTGGATACCCCACCCCCTTGGACACCCCCCCTAAACACACCCACCCCCATGGAGACCCCTCACCCCTAATGAAATCCCCCCCTAACCCCCTAAACACCCTCGTCCCCTGGAAACCCCCACACCCTGGACACCCACCACCCCCTTGGACACCCCACCCCCTGGACACGCTCCCCCCTTGGACCCCCCTTGAACACCCCCCTGGACTCCCCATGAACAACCCCTAGAAAATACCCCACCTCCTAGACACCACCCAACCTCTTAAGTGCTTGGCCCGGTTTTTAAATTGGAATTGACCATGTCAGTGATTTCCCCTTTCCCAAAGGACGTTTCTTAAGTGACCCATTGAGATTTATAAATTGAATTTTTCATATTTTTATAAAATGAATGGGTTTTTTTGAATGAAATGGATAATTCATAATGGTTTTCCTTTCTTAAGTAATAAAATGGTTTTAAATAAAATTACCCTAAGAGGGGTTGCATGGGGGTTGGGGGCTGTCCAGGTGGGGGGTTGTCCAGGTGGGGGTGGGTTGTCTATGCGTTAGGGGGCTGGAGGGGGGTAGGGGGATGAAGGGGTGTGGGGGGGGGTTAGAAGGGGTGTGGGCTGTCCAGGGTGGGTCAGGGTGGGTTGTATATGTGGGGGAGTGGGTGTGGGATTTCTAGGAGGGTGGGTTGTCCAAGGGGTGGGGTGGGTTGTCCAGGTGGGGAAAGGGGGTTGTGGGCTATCCAGGGGGTGGGGGTGGGCTGTCCAGGTGGGGGAGGGGGTGTGAGATGACCAGGGAGGGGGTGGGATGTCTAGGTAGGGGTGGGGCTGTCTAGGTGGGGTGGTGGGGTGGTGGGCTGTCTAGGTGGAGGGTGGGGGCGGGCTATCTAGATGTTGTGGTGGTGTTAGGTATACTAGGATAGATACCCTAAGAGGGGAATGAATCAGGGTATGATAGATTAAAACAACTACCTCTATTGATCTTGTTTTGTCATTAAGAAAAACTCTCTTCTCTCTCTTTACTATAAAAAAGAATAAACATAAATAAAATCATGCATAGGACACAACAATTTTTACTTGGTTCACCCTCACTGGGATACTTCCAAGGAGCATATGATGACGATGTGTCGATGTACCAAATCTACTAAAAGCGCACTGCTCTTTAGAATTTTTGGAGTAGACTCATTGTCCCTCCAAGTTTAAAACCACTTGCAATATGAAATATCACTTCTTTCTCAACTGAAGTATGCTCACTAATTCTTCAAAATATCTTATCATAGTTTATAGACTTGTAGTTCTCTTCATTATAATGGTTTAATTCTTTATCCCTAACTGTTGATAGATTCTATATTGAAGTACAATTATCACCTGTAGATGAATCTCACTTTGGCATAGAATTGAACAGTGAAACCTCAAATATTATGTTCCTCCCTTACTACACCATGAACGTAATTCCATTTCCTTGCGCACAAAATATCTCTTTTTCCATGCAATTCTATCTCCACTTTTTTTGAAACCTCAATAATTTCACACAACTTCAACAATTCCGCGCAACTTTCATTTTAAGCGCAATGTAAACTTTTACGCGCAACTCCATTTTTTTACTTTTTACACTCGTCAATGCTCGGATATTCTCTATGTCAAGAAATAATTTGAATGACGGGCTCACCTTATATTTATAGGAAAACTAGACCCCTACATGAAAACCCTCCTTGATCACATAATTCAATTCGAGCATGAAAAATACATCTTTCACATAATATTGTATTTCATGCACTGCTCCAATATTTCATGCACCTCATGCCTTTTATAATTTTCAAGATTTTAATCTCAAAACACATCTGGCATGAAAAAAATCCATTCCTCTATTTCGTGCACCACACTAATATTTTTCACACAATCCTTTTCCAAAAACATATCTCTATAATTTCTTATTTTGAGGCCCAAAAATTTGGCTAACACTGGAAAATGGCTCCACCTTAGATCTGTTCTTTTCGTACATCCATCAGATCATCCATTCCTTTTTCAACATTTTTGTCAACATTAGTTGTCCACATATCTTTGGAACTCAACAAATCACCATGTAAACCTTATTTTTCAACAACAAAAAAACCAACTTTTCAAAAATCACAAACACCAAAAAAATGGTTCAATGTTACCTTGAGGGATTTTTGACCGACAGGGGGGCTGTCCAGGTGGAGGTGGGGGTTTTCTAGGTGGGGTGGTGGGTTTTCCAAGTGGGGGTGGGGCTGTCTAGGTGGGGGGTTTTCCAGGTGGGGGTGGGATGTCTAGGGGGCTGCATGGGGGTAGGGGTTTGTTCCATCGAAAGTTGGCTCATATGCATACACAATATACATAGGATCATATTTGACACACACACAAAATTTTGTAAACAAAGAAAATAATATATTTAAAACTTTTATCACAACTTGGGATTAGCTCCCACATAGCCTCTTAATGCATCAATAAGGCACATACCTAGCTCAAAAATTTGGAGGTGTGTTTACAATTAGGTGTGTTTTTTTAGAATTCATGTATGATATTTGGAGTGAAGATAAAATCTGATCCAAGTATGTTATTTGGAGGTGTGTTTATAATTAGGTGTGTTGTGATTTATATGTATGATATTCCTGGTTTAAACCAATAGTATTATTGTCCATCTATAATAGGATTGAAGTGATGATATAATTCTATAGATATTGGATTCTACGACCCTAGTTTGGGTGTGGAAACCCCCACCCCCTTGGACAGCCCATCCCCCCTGGACATCCCCACCCCACTTGACATCCCCCACCCCCTTGACACCCCTACACCCTTGACCCCCCCACCCCTTGATACCCACCACCCACAAGGTTATCCCCCACCCCCGAGGACACCCCCCTCTCCCTAGACACCCCCACCCCTTGGATAGCCCCCTAGACACCAACCCACCCCCTGGACATCCCCCACCCCCTGGACACCCCCACCCCCTAGAACAACCCCACCCCCACTGGACAGCCCCCACCCAACTGCTGGACAACCCCCCTGAACACCACCCCACCCCCTGGACACCCACACCACCTTCAACAGCCACCACCCCTGGATATCCCCCAACCCCTTGGACACCCCCACCCCCTTGGACAGCTCCCCCTGGACACCTCTCCACCCCCTGTATAGCCCCCTGACACCCCAACACTCTGGGACAGCCCCCACCCCCTGGACACCCCCACCCCCTGCAAAACATGTATAGAAACCTGTATCATCTACCGGAGCTAATGAAATTAAATTTTTCCTTAATTTAGACAAGTTTGTTACCCCTTATGAATCTGGTAGATATCTTATCCTTGTTAATATGTTTATATAATCATTTCCAACTATCTTAAGGGTTTAATAATTCATAATATATACCTTACTGAATTTTTTAGAGGCATAATTCAGTACACACTCTCTGTTGGTTTTTGAGTGAAATAAAGCCATAGAATCAATGTTCTATGATTTTAATAAACTCATGAAACTTATTAAATAACCATTGTACAAAAAAATCTATATTACAAATTGTACGCATTATTGGATTCATTATATATTTATTCAAGCTCGCCTAAAATAATAGATAGTTAAATTAGCCATGAATCCCCATATTCCCTCTCAATTTTTTGGGTTACACATTATTTATCCTTTTCTAATTACTTCCATATTTATTTTCAAATGCTGTAAATGCAACAAATTAGAGAGAGGCAACAAAAAAAGACAATGGACAACAATCGCCACATGGCTAAGATGGGAGTTCCACTTCTTGTTCTTGAAGTGAGTATTTTATTTCAAATATATATATTAAAATAATATATAATTTCATGTGATTAATTTTGTTATAAAAATTTTTTAGGACCCACCTCTTAGCCAAAAATTACTTGATGAGTATCCTAGTAGTGGTCTCAATACTCAGGGAGTTCGTACGGGGGGGGGGGGGGGGGGGGGGGGGGGGGGGTACGAGAACTAGGCAATCTGGTTGGTGTACTCAATTAGACCATTCCCTCCCATGAACTTACCATCTATCCAACATTCTGATATGGGTGTTTCATTAGGGACACATAGGATATTTAGGTCTCCATGCTTTCACCACCCTTTACATTTGAGTCTCCTCACCCATCTTTACCATATCTGATGATAATTCTCACTCCCCATCCATCATTAGGTTATATATTCATGCCATCTTATTTTACTTTTACTTCCTTCTCTCAAATCTTCTATATTCCATATTCTTAGACTCCTAATCCTCTAGAGACTTTCCCTATGAAGAATAAATTGGGACCCACTCCACCAACACTGGGTGTTCTACCAGTTTTTTCATATTTAGTGGAACCCATTGATTAGACTGTCGCATGTATATTTATAGAACCCTAAAAAAAATTATACCATTATTTATTTTCTTTATAACATGTATTGATAAAATATTTGTTTATATTTCATAACAGATAAATCTACTAATAGGAGGTGGGGGTAGGGGAATACACACATGTGTGCGGTGTGGAACCTCTATATGTAGTTGATCATGGACTACAATGAAGACACTCAAATGATTGAAAAAACAGGGCAACAATGTCAGAGTTTTTTGGCGATGCTTTACAAATACTCTGACATCATTCTTGTCATCCTGCTCTCATGGTAAAAATTTACAAATTAAGTCAAGGATAATACTTGGGAAGAGATATGGGTAAAAAAATATGTAGTATTTAATTCAATATATTATTTTTTGTATTTATATGAATTAATATTTTGGTGTCATCTTCGGTTTAATTCCCCAAATGGTGTGGGTGCATGGCCAGCACGTCTAAAAAATTTAAGTGAACTTTGGATAGCCTATAAGTATGAGTTGTATATTGGGTGGCATGCCAGAGTTGGAATAGAGTTAGATGAAATCCTTTTTGTTGATTATTTTCCAATAGAAAAGTATTGGCAGATGATTACTCATTGGACGACTATCCAGTTTAAAGTATTAATCACATTTGAGGTATTTAAACGAAAAATTTCATGTTTTTCATTAATTATATATTTTTTATTATTGAATTTTATTTAGGAATCATCTAAATGAAATAAAAAAACATTTATGCTAAAAAATACCTCCAAACATTGGGACGTACTACGATGCTAGATCATGAGAGGAAGCATGTGTCACAATTGTTTATAATTTTTCTTTACGACTTTCACTTTCTATTATTTCCTCCATAATTTATTTGATTTCTAAAATTTTTATATGATTTTATTTATGATATTAATTACTGGTAACATATTTTTAATTATGTTTTCCTATATTCAATGAAATTGTCGAGTGACAAATTGAATATTGAAGGATGATTGCCTTAAGCAAAACTATTTTTCTTGAGTAAAAGGAAAAAATATGGAAGTGTTGTTAATGATCCGACTCAGAAAGAGATGTTACGTTTTACTTTGTTGATTTAAAATTTTAATATCTATTTTGTAACATAATAATCAATTTATATTTGTAACAGGATGCATTAGATTCCCTTGATTCCCAAGAACCTAACAATTTTGGGCAAAACGATCACTTACATCAGGTGTTGAGAGATGAGAACCCTAGAATAGTATGCTGCCAACCTGGGAAGAGTATAGTTATGAAGAGGTATTTCACCTCTTCAGGTATGATTTTTAGTGCCACCGAGTTCTAGAAGGTTAAGGCACAGATAGAACAAACTCAAAAATGGTCCCTAGAGACAGTAGAATAGTATCCTAGGGAAAACACTACATTTATGAAACTGATGAAAGTTTTATTTCCAACACTCCCACCAAAGGCTGGCATTGCTTGTGATTAAAATATGTCATCGATTTCTTCTATAAATGGTACACCATGAGGTAGTTCTAGTAGTGGTTGAGATGATAGTGAGGAGGAGGCTAAGGTGGAGGAGGAAGAGGGTGTGAAGGAGGCCGAGTTAGAGGAGGATGTTGAGGATCAAGCTAAGGCAGAGTAAAAGGGTGAGGAGGAGGGTGTTGAGAAGGGTGGGGATGATGATTGGGATAACGATGAGGATGGGGGTGAGGCTGATGATGACGGTGATGATAACGATGGTGATGAGGGACATATTTATCTATTAAATGTTTTACTGATATTATTAACATTTGATGTTTGATAATTTGTTGTGCTTGAATATATGTGTGATTAGGTAGGTCACATTATATTTATTTATTTATCTATAAATAATAAAACTTGACTTAATGATTTTTTCTGACTGATTCACCCCTCCCCAGTACACCCCCATCCCCCTAGACACCCCCACCCCCTTGGATATCACCCACACCCCTGGAAACCCCCACCCCCTAGACACAACCCCACCCCCTAGACACCCCTACCCCCTTGAAAATCCCCAAACCCCTAGATAGCCCCTACACCCCCTGGACCTCACCCCACGCCTTGGACACCCCCACCCCCTAGAAAACCCACACCCATGGACAACCCCCCCCCCCCCACCCCTGGACCCCCCAGGCACCCCACCCCCTGAACACCCCCTACCCTCTTGGATAGCCCCCAACCCCTGGATATCCCCCCACCCACCTATACAGCCCCCACAACCCTGGACCCCCACCCTACCCCCTGGACACCCCTAAATCTTGGAAATCACCCCAACCCCCTGGACACCGCCACAGACACAACCCCACCCCCGGGGCACCCCCCCCCCCCCCCACCCACCCCCTTGACACCCCTACCCCCTTTGGATACCCCCCACCCCCACCCCCCGGACACCCCCACTATAATGTCCCAGCCTGACTCATCTCTAAGACGGTAGCCAGACTGATGGGTCACATGCCTCAAGAGCATCTCCCCAAATTCCAGAGGATTCTGACAAGCAGTGAGGGCCCTTTCTATATCTATGGTGAAGATTTTGCCCTCATAGGTAATAAATTATATCACAAAGGAAGTAAACAAAAACAAATAATAAATAGCATAAGCATGTGAATGAATAAAATTCAGCATAAGAAATGTAAATAATCTAACTGAATGATAATAATCAAGTTTTGAAGCTCACAAAATATGTCATGCCATGATGTATGTCAAAACAGGAAGTATGGAAAATAGAACTCAAACACATAGTCAACTAAAAGAAAAGATATAAAGTAGTAACCGCATCATGAGAAAAGCTCAGCCTCTGCCCTAGTCTTCATCCTAAGTAGTAAAGAATAATAAAGCATCTGAAGCATCACGCTTCCCCTTGTCAGTACCTATGAGCATGTAATCTACTCGTGTTTCAACGACACCTGATAAGGGTTTGAGATAAAATCCTAGTAATCTGACACCCACAAAGTCTAAACCTTTCCATTTCATGCAATAATAAGAATGTAGTTTTCCTATTACATAACAATTTCGGATAATTTATTTAAGTCCAATGAAATAAATAAGTCAGGTTGGGTTCCAAATGGCACCCATGACTTATCACTTGCTTCATCTTAAGTCGGTAGTCTAAAAGGTTACCTGTCATAAGAATGCACATACACATATATATATAAAACTGAGAATGAAATATAAAACAAGGAAGAGGTATACCCCAAGATTGTGCTTTAACTCGGGGTCTATGTAAAAAGTCAACCAGGTGAACTTCAACATATCAGAGGAACATTTCAATTCTCAGAAGACTCAAATGGAAATAATATAAACCTTAAGTGCATCATTATTAAGGTTCAAGTTGAGATTTGGAGTCTAAACCCATCCTGCAGGTATCTCTATGGAACATCCTTCAATTTATCCAATACCACTGATCTTGTCCAATGAAATATTTCGAAAGACAAAGTTTCACTTGAGGCATAAATTTATCCTGAGTCCAGCCCGATCTCTCAAAAAGAGGTTGAGTGTCATCTGAATTTGGCTTAACCACATTGGCAAACCATCCATCCCGATGGGCCCTTTTGGAACAGGTATCACATAGAAGTATTAGAAATCTCGGGGAAGTCTCGATCAAGAAAAGCCAATGACACCACCCCTAGGAACATAGAGTTAACTAGTCTATAACATAGGGTCTAATAAGGACCCTTAATATAGGACCCACCTCCTTTCCCCATGTGGAATTTAATTAATGTTTTCACAGTAGCAGATATGACATAATCAGCATATAAAATAGAAGCTTGAAAACTAACCAAATACACCTGTGCATCACAAGGTATAAATTTAACATTACAACATGGAAACTTAATAAGTCCATATACTGTATCTACATCAGCAGATAATTCAATTTTTAAATAAATAAACAGTTCATAAAAACAACGACCAATGATCTAACAATTCAAGTTCTTGTTCGAAGAAAACTATTTATTTAATTTAATTACAATAAAAAGGGTTTTCAAAAGACCTTCAATTAATCAAACTATTAAACAAACTAATATAAAAATACACCGACCCTGTCAGCATTCCCAAAGGGGTGTCTGACCTTGTTGTAACAATTCAAACAAAAATTTATTTAATTTAAAAACAATAGAAATGGGTTGTGAAATACCAGAACTTAATTAAATTATAAACCAGGTTAATAGAAAAATACGCTGACCATGTCAGCAAGCCCAAAGGGGTTTCCAGCCTTGTTGAAACAAATCAAAAAAATTAATTTAAGATCATTAAGGCTGAAAAAATTAGGCGAAATAATTAAAGTAATTAAACTGGGTAAAATTGCATAAAGTAGGTAGGCACTAACTAACAGCGCAATAGTGTGTTTTTATAAACTGCAACAAAATAGAGGGAAAATGAGTAGGCACCCTACAATATAGTCGTAGATGACTCTAAGATCCGTGGTAGGCTTTGAAATGACCTATAATGGATGAAAACAGAGGATGTTAGAAAAACCCAAAAATAGGGTTAACATCTTCTGTGATGAACTACACATACAATATCCAACGAAAATGTACTATTTCACTTGTGAAAGGTTAGCCTTTCCCTTAGGTTTATTGTGCACCTTATGGAAAAGAAACCGAATGATAGATGGAGGAGCTATGACCTTCCGAAAGAGGAGGAGAGGGGTGCGCCACCTAGGGGAGAGGGGGTGCGACTTGAAGAGAAGATAGGAAGAGAGGATCGGAAAAAAAAAGAAAGAATGAAAAGAAAGAAAAAAGAAAAGGAAAGAAAAATAAGAGAAAAAATAAAATAAAAGGAAAAAGGGAAAATAAAGAAAAAAAATAAAAAAATAAAAGGATGGAAATGAAAGATGATAAAAATAATTAAAAATGGAAATCTCCCATTTTAATTATTTTTATTTTTCCCATAACCCCCTTTCTATTTTATTTTAAAATTTATTTTTATCAATTCTTTCTTTCTTTTAAATATTATTTAAATCCCTTATTACTAATTTTTAATCCATAATTAATTTTTTTAAATCCCGAACAATGCGCTACCGCATGAAATAACATTTTTCATTAAATATCTATAGTTATTTAAATTAATTAAAAATATGCCTGGGACCCGTAGTGTGGTGCACAGGCACACACCCCAGGCTGCTTAACTAATTAGACTACAATAAATTAAAAATGTTTTGTACATGATTAAGGTTGGGATGTTATAACCTCCCCTCATTAAGATAACTCGTCCCCGAGTTTCCCTTCTGAAGGTACTGGAACATCACTATAAAATGTTATGACCACTGCGCATGTACATCCATCTCTTGCCCCTAGGTCTCATCCTGAACATGTCCATGTTTCCACAGTACTCATACCAGAGGTACTGACTTTCCTTAGAGGAATTTCATGCTACAGTCGATGATAAAGATCAGATTCTACCAAAAGGATGCATCAACATCAATCTCAATGTCATTAGAGTCAAAAGAATAAGACGATTCTGGATGATATTGTCAAAGAAAAGATTCATGGAAAACATCATGAATGACATGGTAACTCTGAGGTAACAGTAACTGATAGGGTATCATCCAAACTCTCTCCACTATCTCGAACGACCCGACATATATTGGTGATTACTTCTTCTACCTCCTGATCTGCTTATGACCCAACCTCGGAGTAACACGTAAAAAGACTCAATGTCCCACCTCAAACTCTAGATATTTGTAGTGATGATCTGTATTAGACTTTTGTCTGGGCTAAGATGTTGTCACATGCTTCTGAATCAGCTGAACTTTCTCAAAAGTCTCTTGAACGAGATTAGGACCCAACAGAGCTACCTCACCTTCTTTGAGCCAGTATAAAGGTGAACAACATGGCCTACCATAGAGGGCCTCATACGGATCCATTTAAATTGAACCCTAGAATCTTTTATTATAGTGAAACTCAACAAGAGGTATATACTTCTCCCAAGAACCTCCAAAATCAAGCATACAAGCCCGCAACATATCCTCTAATACTCGTATAGTTCTCTTGGATTTCCCATTGGTCTGAGGGTGACATACAATACTCATAAGTACCTGTGAACCCAACACCATTTTCCACCATTTCAATAACTATGAACTAAAGCAGGCATACCAATATGAGACAATAGAACGAGGTACACCATGAAGTCACAAAATCTCCCAGATATACAGCATTCCCAACTCACCAATTGTAAAGGTCTCTCAGATAGGCAAGAAGTGTGCAACCTTGGTCAACCTATAGACAACCACCAATACTACCTCGCTGCCTCAAGGATATCTTGGAAATTTTGTACTGAAATCCATGGTGATGTCATTCAATTTCCATTCAGGAATGGATAGAGGTTGTAGGAGTCTAGCAGGTCACTGGTGCTCTACCTTCACCTATTGGTAGCTAGAGCAATGAGTGATGAAACCTGTTATCTAATTTTTCATACCAAGCCACCAATAATATCGACACATGTCTTGTACATCTTCATTAGACCATGATGAACTTCCCAAATAGAGGTGTGAGATTCCTTCATCAGATCTTCCTGTATACCTGAAGGTACCCATACACAGCCACTGTAAAGAAGAGTTTTACTACCATCAACAACCCAACCAAGAGGTGAGTTCTACCCTGTAATGATTTATCTCAAAACAAGACCCTCAGGATCAGTAAACTGTTGCCTAAAGACTTCTTTTAGAAGAGAGGAAATCACTGTAAGAGCTGCTAGAACTGTTTTCCACTCTTCTTATGAACCTCTAGATTCATATCTAAAAACAAGGCCATCATCTGCCACTCAGTGCTGGCTACCAGCATGGCCCGTGTCTGTGTCTTTCATCTTAATGCATCTGCCAAAACATTACCCTTACGAGGGGTATAAGTAATCTCAATGTCAAATGACTGAATATATTCGACCAACCTGTGTTGCCTTAAGTTCTTGTCTCGTTGAGTGGAGATATATTTTAAGAATTTATGATCCTTGTAAAAAATGAATCTCTCACCCAAAAATAGTGTCGCCAATAGTGTACGACATGAACCAAATCTGCCAAATCAAGTTTATGGGTATGATAGTTCCTCTTGTGAGGTCTCAGCTGGGGGGAACCATAAGCCACAACTCGATCACCCTGCATCAAAACTGCACCCAGTACGATTCCTAAATCATCATAATAAACTGTATAGCTCTGACCAGGTTCATGGAGAATCAGGATCGGGGATGAGGTTAGTCTTCCTTTAAATTCCTAAAAATATATTTCACAATATTCTGACCATATTAATTGTACTCCTTTCTCAGTCAAGGCCGTAAGAGGGGATTACAAGCAGGATAAATCCTGGATGAAATGCCTGTAATAGCCAGTAAGCCCCAAGAAACTGTGGATGTCAAAGACACTCTTGGTATGCTCCCATGAAACCACAACACTCACCATTTCTAGGTCAAATAATACACCTTTTTCAGATACAATATGACCCAAGAAGTGTACCTTATCATTATAGAAGTGACGATTAATGAGATTAGCGTATAGCTGGTTCTCTCTCAGTGTACTCATCACGATATCAAGATGGGTTACATGGTCTTGTATGGAATGCGAATACACAGAGATGTCATCCGTGAATACTACCACAAAGGAATCAAGATATATATGAAAAAACATATTCATCAGAGCCATGAATACTACCAGAGCATTCATGAGACCTAAAGGCATAACCAAATTCTCGTACAATCTGTACCTTATTCAGAATGTTGTAGGTGGTATGTCATATGGTCTCACATGCACCAGGTGATATCCTGACCTCAGATCAATCTTGGAGAAAAAATTTACTCCCCAGAGCTGGTCAAAGATATCATCTATACGAGGCAATTAATATTGATTCTTTACCGTGAGTTGGTTGAGTCAATGATAATCCATGCATAACTTGAGGGTATCATATACCTTCTTGGAAATAAAGGATGGGTAAACCCCGTGGAGATGTTCTAGGTCAGAAGAAACCCTTAGCTTCATGGTCTTCAAGATTATTTTTGAGTTTTGATAGCTCTACTGGTGTTATCCTATAATGAGGAATAGAAACTGGTGCCGCACCTGGCAGGAGCTCGGTAGTGAACTTCACGTCTCTCATACGAGGTAAGCTAGAGAAATTGTTAGGGAAGTCATCTATAAAAAGGTCCACCACTAGATGGAATTTAACTAGGTGTGTTACCTGATCGCTCTTTAAGAGACTTGACTACTAGTCTGTCACTCTTCCCAACCCTGCATATTTAGGCTTAGCTCGGTCTGCCTTCATACCCCATTCTCCTTTGTGAAGATATGTGTCGCCCTCAAGGGATTTAAAAGACACCAAACGGTGATAGAAATCCACTTGGGCATGATAAAGAGAAATCTATTTCATACCAAGAATGACTTTGATGCCAGACATATCAAGGATATAGAAATTCCAAACAAAATAGTACTCACTTATCTCAAGGGGTCACTCTTAGCACTAGCGTATACCATCTATATTGACCCTAATCTAAGTGTTGAGAGACATGATGCCGCAATGGTACTCAATTGGAAAACTAAGACTTTCAACAACAGCAGTAGATATGATGGTGTGCGATGCACCAGTATCAAAAAGAGCAGAAACTAAGGTAGAGGCTACTAGAATAGTACCTCTCACTATAGATGGTCTTGCACTCTATTCCTCTAGTACAGATTTCACTGCGTACATGATACTTGATCCATGACCCTGATATGATGCTTGGGTGGCCTGAGTAGATCCACTTTGCTGAGGCAGATAATCTAGAACATGATTTCCTCTACCATGACCTACACCATTACCTCAGCCTGATCGACCGGTGGAAACAGAACTTCCAGCCTTTTGTAGAGTCATAGATCCCATACCTGATGGAGGTATAGGTGCAGATCCTCTACCATTGGATGCTGAAGAGAAGGAATGGCAGAAACTCTGAAGGTGACCCATCATGCCACAAGCTTGGCACACTTTCATATCTCTCGTGCACTACGTCTTCTTGTGACCATCTCTACCACTCTAATAACATGTGATAGAGCTATCAAAACATGATATTTGGCTAGGATTTTCCCCATGTTCTTTTTCACAATGGCATTTCCTACTGCCAGAAGAGCTATCACCCTGTCTCGGAACTGAACTGCCCTGGCTCACTAGTTTAGCTTCCCTGGCATTTCTTTTCTGAGATTATAGCCTGATTTATGATCACTGTAATAGTGGTCAAAAAGAATAAGTTCACATGTTAGAGGATAGTATATTCAATTTCATCTTCAAAACACTTCGCAGTAGTTTGTGCGTCGCCAGTCAGAGATAGGGAAAAATGGTGAAGTTCTATGAAACGAGTAGAATATTCTAACACAATTATAGAGCCCTATTGAAGATGTAGGAACTCCCATGCACAATCATCTCTCAGAGTCTGCAGAAAAAAGTGATCATAGAAGGCTACTTGGAAGTCGGCTCAAACCATGTCATTGGTCTGCTCAGCCTGAGAAACAATGTCCCGCCAGTACTTAGCGGAGTCATAGAGCATGTAGACTACAAGCTTGACCCTTCGCTCTGGAAGTGTCTCGAGGTGGTCAAAGATAGTCTTTATAGCTTCTATCCATGACTCTGCAACATGAGGGCCGCCTCTCCCTAAGAAGGTGGGAGGGTGTTGCTTCAGAAAGTCTCGTGTTAGGTCTACCAGAGATGGGATAGATATGGGGATATTCTGAATAGACTTCATAAACTTGAGGAAATTATCCCTAAACTAAGCATCAGGTTCCCTCAGAAGATAAAAAAGGTAGTAGTGCCAGAAGGGGATCTATGAGAGGTACCACCAGTGGTTCAGGACCCAACATCTCTGGAATGTGATTATTTCCATTTTCCTGAGGCACAAAAATAAGATGTCGTAGCGGCATTTTTCTACAACATCCAAACACACACATTTAGAACAGGAGGAAAGTAGGGGAGAAAAATAAGTAAGGCACAAAATATGTTATGTACATAGCCTACCTATAAGCACTAAATAACAGATGACCCATCTCAAGAGCTGGGTTTATATATGGAAGAGACAACTCAAAAGGATTAATAAACAATTTATACAGTCCACTCCTCGGTTAAGTCAGGCTAACATCTAACAGACTACCACAAATTTAAATATAACAAACCATCATTTCAAAATGTTACCACTAGGCACAACATCACTCACATGAAAACAAGAAAATGCACGCTGAAAGTAGATATGGCATGGAAGTATGCATGACATTTAAATCCTATAGTGCCAATTATAATGCTTGGAATGTATTTCCATTGTATCATCGAGCTGCAATGGTAAACACATAATCTAAACAATACCAACGTAATAACAATGAAATAAAAGTGAGTCACCCAATAGTGAAATCATATCAACAGTAATTGGCATAATCAATAACTGCAATCCAAACCCAAGAATTTGAGTTTTCCCTTATACATGGGTTAGCTACGTCCAAGCACAGAGAACATCCCAAATCCCTATATCATAGTCTTTTTCCTAGCCCAAATAGTAATACAATAGGAAAAACCACCTATGATACAACTTTGCAATGTCCTGACCCAGCTCACCTCTAAGACGGTGGCTGGACCGGTGGGTCACATGACGTCATGCACATCTCCTCAAACACCATAGGCTGCTGACTAGCATTGAGGACCCTTTTTGTGTCTGTAGGGGAGACTATGTCCTCATAGATAATAGACAATATCACAACAGAAGTAAAAAAACAAAAAATAATAAATAACGGAAGCATGTGAATGAATAAACTATAGCAGAAGCAATATAAATAATCCAACTGAATGATAATAATCAAGTGCGGAAGCTCAAAAATGATGTCATGCCATGATGTATGTCTAAACTGGAAGTACGGAAAACCAAACTCAAACACACAGTAAACTAAAAGAAAATACACAAGGTAGTAACTACATCATGAGCAAAGCCCGGTCCTCTACCCCAGTCTCCATCCTAAGAAGTAAAGAACATTCAAGCATCCAAAGTTCCACACTTCCCCTTATCAATACCAATGAGCATGTAATCTACTCGCATGTCAATAACGCCTGAGTAGGGTGTGAGATAAAATCCAAGTAGGCTGACACCCACCCTGTCTAAACCATTCCATTTTGTGAAAGAATAAAAATGAAGTGTGACATTACTTAACATTTTCAGATAATTTATTTAAGTGAAATGAAAAAAATAAGTTGGGTTGGGTTCCAAACACAACTCGTTCCTAATCACCTGCTTCAGCCTAAGCCGGTAGTCTAAATGGTTACTTGTTAGAAGAATGAACATATATGTACATATATAAAACCCAGAAATCAAGGTAAAAAAAAGAAGAGGTATAACCCAAGATTGTTCTTTAACTTGGGGTCTAAGTAAAAAGTCAACCAGGTGTACTTCAACATATCATAAGAACATGTAAATTCTCAAGAGACTTATATGGAAATAATATAAACCTTAAGTGAGTCATTATTAAGGTTCAGGTTGAGGGTTGGAGTTCGAGCCCATCCTAAAGGTATTGCTACAGAACATCTATCAATTTATCCAATACAACTGAGCCCATACAAGGAAATATTTAAAAAGACCAAGTATCGCTTGAGGCCTGACTTTACCCTGAGTTTGTCCCAATCTCGCAAAAAGGGTCGAATGCCATCTGAGGCTGGATTGGCCACATTAACAATGGATCCATCCTGATGGACCCTTTTGGAACCAGTATCACTCATAAGTATTAGAAAGCCTTGGGATGTCTAAATCATGCAAAGCCAATGACATTTCCCCTGACACATAGAGGTAACCAGTCTGGAACCGAGGGTATAAGCATGGCCCTTAATATGGGACCCAACTCCTTTCCCCACCCTGAATTTAATTAATGTTTTCACAGTAGTAGATATAAATAAATAATCCTATAAAATCACATCTTGAAAAATAATTAGATACACTCGTGGATCACAAGGTATAAATTTAACATTACATCATGGAAAATTAATATGTCCATATATAGTATCAACATCAGCAAATAATGCACTTCTTAATTAAAAAAAATTCAGCAAAACAAGTACCAATGATCCAACAATTCATGTTAGTGTCCAAAGAAAACTATTTATTTAATTTAATTACAATAAAAAGGGGATTCTTAACACCTAAAATTAATCAAACTATAAACCAGGATAATGAAAAAATAAACCAACAATGTCAGAACAGCCAAAGGGGTGTCCGACCTTATTTCAGCAATTCAAACAACTATTTATTTAATTTAGAAACAATATAAAGGGGCTATGCAATACACGTAGTTAATTAAATTATAAACTCAGTTAATGGAAAAATACATCAACCATGTCGGCATGCCCAAAGGGGTGTCCTACCTTGTTGCGACAAATAAAAAAATTAATTTAACATGATTAAGTCTGCAACAATTAGGAAAAAAAATTAAAGTAATTAAATTGGGTAAAATTGCACAAAGCTGGTAGGCACCGACTAACGGAACAACAATGCGTTTTTATAAACTATAATGAAATGAAGGGAAATGATTAGGCACCCCACCTTGTAGTGGTAGATGACTCTACGATCAGTGGTAGTCTTTAATTTGACCTAAATTAGAAGAAAACAAAGGATTTTTTTGAAAAGCCCCAAAATAGGGAAAAAATATTCCACGACGAACTATGCGTAGAATATCCAACGAAAACATACAATTCAACTTTTTCATGGTTAGCCATTCCCTAAGGTTTACTGTGCACCTAATGGCAAAGAAATCAAACAATGAATAGAGGATCTATATCCTTCTGATGGAGAAGGAGAGGGGTGCACCACCCAGGTGGAGAGGGGGGTGTGACGTGAAGAGAGGAGAAGAAGAGAGGAGAGGAAAAAAATAAGGAATGAAAAGAAAGAAAAAGAAATGAAACAAAAAATAAGAGAAAAAATAAAATAAAAGGAAAAAGGTAAAATGAAAGAAAAAAATAAAATAAAATAAAAGGATGAAAAGGAAAAATGATAAGATAATTAAAAATGGAAATCTCCCATTTTAGTTATTTTTATTTTTTCCATATTCTCCTTTCCATTTTATTTCAAAATTTATATTTATTTTTTCTTAGTTTCCTTTAAATATTCTTTTAATATTTTATAACCCATTTTCAATCCTTAATTAATTATTTTAAATCTCGAGTACTACGCTAACATGCGACATAGAATTTTTCATTAAATTTCTACAATTATTTAAATTAATTAAAAAGCTGCCTAGGACCTAGAATGAGGTGTGAAGGCACGCACCCTAGATCCCTTAATTAATTAGACTAAAATAAATTAAAAATGTTTTGTACCTTATTAAAGTCGAGACATTACACCCACCCCTTTGGATAACCCCCAACCCCCTAGAGAGCCCCCACCCCACCCCCTAGATAGCCACCCCCAACCACACCACCCTTGGACACCCATACCCCCAGGACACCCCCTATACCCTTGGACAGCCCCCAACCCCCACCCCACCCCACCCACCCTTTGGACACCACCCCACCCCCTGGACACCCCTACCCCCTAGACACCCTGACACCGATGGATAGCCCCCCTAACCCCTGGACAGCCCCTACCCCCTTGGACAGCCCCCCACCCACCCCTGGACACCCCCTTACCTTGGACACCCTACCCCCTTGGACACCCCCACCCCACCACCTAGAAAGCCCTACCACCTGGACACCCCAACCCCCAGGGATATCCCACCAACTCTCTAAACAACCCTACCCCCTGGACACCCCCACCCCTAGAAACCCCCACCCCCTTAGACATCCCCCAACCCCCTGGACACCCCCACCCCTAGACACCCCCACCCCCATGAACATCCCCCACCCCACCCCACCCCCTAGACACCCCCTACCACCTTGAATATCCCCCAACCCCCTAGATAGCCCCCACCCCTCATAGACACCACCCCACCCTGGGATACCCCTACCCCCTTGGACAGCCCGCCCAACCCATGGGCAGCCTCCCCCCACCCCCACACCCACCCCCACCCCCTAGGACACCCCCCTGACACCACTCCCCCCATGAAAACCCCCCTGGATAGCCCCCAACCCTCCTTGACACCCCCAAACCCCTGGACATCCCCCACCCCCTAGACACCACCCCACCCCATGGACACCCCCACCCCTTGGACAACCCCACCCCCATAGAAATCCCCCACCCACCCCCTGCACACCCCTACCCCTTGGGAAGCCCCCCCCCCCCCAACCCCCTGGACAACCCCCCCCCCCCCTGGACACCCCCACTACCTGGACCCCCTGGATAGCCCCCAACCCCTTAGACACCACCCCACACTATAGAAAAAAATACCATTTTCCCATGGTTTTTTTGGAAATAGCAGTAGTTTTTGGAATCCACAGCTAAAGTGTGAGTCGACATAAAATAGGTGATAGTTTCCAATATTTTACGGCAGTTTATGGTAACCATCGTAGTGGGTGAATTTCACGACAGTTTTAATGGTTTTAGCACTAGTTTTCCCCAGTGAAAATAATTTGTTTTCATAGCAGTTATAATCGCTGCTAAAAAACCCAATTTCACTGGGGGGACCACCACTAAAAATTATTAGTTTTTCTAGGGAAAACCGCTGCTAAAACCATTAAAACCACCGTGATATAATAATGGAATATGAAAACTATTTGTCAACAGTTTTAACCACTGTGGATAGAAAAATGTCGTTATTTTAGTGGTGGTTAAAAACGTTGCTAAATATATTATATTTATTTTGAAGCTTTTCAAACCGCCTCTAATTCCATATTTAAAAAACAAATGCAGCGAATATTGCAATACCATTACAAATTCCCTGAAAAAAAGAACATTCCTGTAGAGACCCGTATCTTGACGTACATGGACATTACATTACATTTGCGGAATACTTAGTACATAACAAAAACACACACTAAAGGATCGTAATAGTTTAGTGTCTTTGGAAACTCGGAACGTAATCTTCTAATCGTGGTGAAAGATCTTCAATATCTCCCATAAAGGTCATCCCTTTTTTTTTACCTAAAACCTTTCTTTATATCCTGGGGAAAAGAAAACATAAAAGGGTGAGCTCAAATGCTCAGTAAGGGTAAACAAAAGAAATATCAATCACATCATATATATAAGAACATAGCTTTTGGAAATCTTAACCTGCAAAAAATCTCATAATATCATAACATGGGATAAATCATAGAAGTGAAATGTAATCCCAATAATCATAACTTAAAACATGAAACTTTGGGGCATACACACATAATCATAGAGAATCATTTCTTGTTAGTCAAGACTCAATGCCAAGACTATCTTAGTGGACAAAGTCCCTTTCTGAATTGAGTAACCCTCGTTTCAGTCCTGTTTCACTGAACCGGTATAACCTACCATTTCAGCCATGTCTATCTCATGAGATATAAAATCTTTACCCAATGCATTGGAGGGAGATATAGGTCCCACCCATCTTATAATGAATCCTTTCTTATGTGTGCCACATAATCATAAAACATACATCATCGCATAACACATGTAACAAAAATGGGATTCTTGAAACATCATGACATCATAAATCAATTCATATAAGATAAAGGAATTCATAAAAATGTTTCCATCACAACATAATCAAATCCATGTAATAATAGGGATAAAAACAGAACCCTTTTATTATCTTAGATGGAAAATAATTTTGATAAAATACTTGAACTCCATTCTTGAGGAAAATATCCTTTCTACTTCAAAAACATTTTTCCTTTCATAACATGTCATAAAACATTAAAATAAAAGAATTTGATTAAAAATAAACTTGAAAACTTGTAAAGGAAGCTTCTTGGAAATAATGTTTTAAAATACATTCATGCCGTATAAGTTAAAAAAAACATTCTTCGTACTTTTGTCGGAAAAGTCAAAAAGTACCTCGTACGAAAAACGACAAAAGATTCCTTTTATTTCTTTTACTAAAAACTCACCGAAGGGTAAAAATGGATTTAAACAATTTTAGGTGGATGAAAATAATATTACATATTGATGAAACATGGATGTGGATGATAAAATACATCCCAGTAAGTACTTATGAATAAACAATCTCGGATAAAAATGAGATTGTGATATTTCCCTTACCTTAGGTCCAATTTGCTTCGTATGTGTCCGAACCTCCTGTATAATGATTAAAATAATGTCATTGACTTATTACAGAATCATATTCATTGTTATGATATCATATATGGTTCACTTATGACATTATATTACCCGTTCTTTTGTAAATTCCATGTTAAAGAAGCGTTTTGGGTAAAATCGTTTCATTTATCGTAGGTGTTTTGACTTGTTGTTCTTGACATCATTATTACTTATATCATGATTTACTTACTTCCAGAATATAAAATATGATTTATATATCATATATATTCAGTATATATATATATATAATAGATAGATAAATAAAATGAAAAACACCGTTCATGGAGACGGTAGTCCGTACGTACGCATGAACGCTGTTTTTCTTTCCTTATTGTCTTGAAATGGAAGTAAGTAGATGACATACATATGTATATATATACATAAATCCAGTAGCTTTATAATGTCATATATTTCATTATTATTTCTTATATATACATTATAATCATTCTTAAATGGTTAACATGGAGAATGAATCTCATCGCGTCGTGGAGACGGTAGTCCGTACGTACGCACGAGCGATGATATCATTTCTATAAATATTGAATTGAATTGGAGTGGATTATAAAATATATCAGAATCAATATGATGTTGTAATAACTATGTATAGTTATTCTTTACACCATTATACCCATCCATGTAAGGTGGTGGTGGAAAATAGATTACACCACGGCGTGGAGACGGTATTCCGTACGTACGCACGAGCGGTGATTTCTTTTTCCGTAGGATGGATAGATGGTGAAATAGGGTTGTTTCATACTTATAATAACATATCAGTATATGAGTGATACTGATGTTATTACTTCATAATGAAACAACCTAAGAAGAAGAAGTGGAAGAAGAAATAAAGATGAAAGAATTGGTAACGGTAATTACCTCTTCTTTGAAGCGCCTCTTTGAGACCTCCTCTTAGGGCACTAAAATTGGTCTTTGAGGAAGACCAGAACCTCTAGGATGTTTCTAGGGAAGTGGAGAAGAGATTTTGGCAGGGGTTGGCCGAGCTTGAGTGCTCAAATTGGTGTGAGGAGGAGGGGGAGGAGGTGTCCTTTTATAAGGGAGGAGAGGGGCACCTTAGGAATATCTCAAAATATTATTTTATATTAAAGTCAAAATCGGTTTATAATGGTTCCAAAGGGTCTTATTTCGAAGCTAAAGTGGGGATGGGTCGAAATTCTATCAACCAATAGAATTTAGACAAGTTTAGGATATTATTTTAACCTTATCAATTAGATTTAACTCTAAGTTAAATAATTTAACATTTACCGTGTCTTTTTGTTTTCTTTCACTATATGGTTAATACACTTACTATAACATGCCAAACGAACCCCAAATTGTTTATTATTAATATATATATCCTTATCTAAGTCATTTGGCCGAACCTTAGATTTTTAGGAATAAAATAACAATTAATAATATAATATTTTATTTAAAAACTATTTTGTGTCAATTTTGACACTATTTGATATATGATTTTTGTGAAAGTCATAACAGAATTAAATGTTCGAACCAAGTTGATTAAATCAACATTAATATATCATAGTAACCTAGAAAATTAGTGGAATTCATAAAAATTGTCAAATTACATTTATTTTGGTGTTTATAACATCAATTATGTCAATATTTCATTAATAAGATAATTACTGCATCATCGTTGTGTCATAAATAAATTAAATTATTTGATGTCTAAAAATTACAAATAAAATACCATCATGTAGGAAAGCTTTTTAGCTTTCTAATGAATATTTACAATCGAATTTATCTTATGTATAACCCCATATTAAAAATTATTTACTTATTAAACTTTGATTTTAACTATTTTAACCTTTCTTTAAATAAATTAATAATAAATGTCCTAATCTAATCCAAGTGGGCCTAAATGGTCATATTTTATTCCTAAGTTTGCTTTTGGTCGAATTACACTTGTCCAATAGAATTAGGAAATGTGTTAGGGTAATAGTAATATCATATTTACCCTTAGTTACCCTATTTACTATTAACCGCGGTAAAAAAACGTAAAAAGTTACTATTCACTAAAAATTTATTTTCATCTCATTGAACCACATTTTAGTCCTTAATATTAACCGTGTCTCTCGGATTTTCGAAATTCCATTCACAGAAGCGGTAAAATTAAGTTTTATACAAAATTCAGTTTTTAACCTACCACTTAGTAGTTTCACTATTCATCAAAAATTGATGTTTTTCAGAACAATGCCAAAATTTCATCCTAAGCTATATTTCATATTCCAAATTCAAAAATGAAGTCTATTTTACCAAATTCATAACATAGAAATTGTATTAATTAAGTTTATAATTAAATCCCGCTGTTAAAACAAATAGCGTGTTTTTAAGAAACAATATCTATCAAAAGATTGACATTTGATTACGTCTGGTTTAAATGTGAAATTACATCCAATGACCAACATTGTATTAAATAGTAAAAATATATTCTAAATATACTTTAAAACTACTCAAATTAATGATTTATTACTATTAATTATTTCGATTAAAAAAGTTGTTTTTAATTATAATTTAGTAATTTTCACTATTCATCAGAATGTGAAAGTTATCTGAAAAGTACCAAAATTTCACCTTAGGCTAAATTCGATACTCCGAATCCAAAAATGAAGTTCATTTTGAAAAATAAGATTTACAGAATTTTAAAAAGTGGTTATTACTATTCATAATGGCTAGTTTTAATAATATTTTAATAGCATATCGTTGTTTAGTGAAACTCGGTATTGCGTATTACACACGCTATCGAGGAAGGTCGCGGTTGCGTGTAATGCAAGGCAAGTCAAGGATGCATGTTGTGCAAGCTCCTTTTGGTGTAGCGTACAACACAAGACATTAATAAAATTAAAAAGAATATTTTTTATAAAATCTGGGGCTGTTACATTCTACCCCCCTTAAAATGAATTTCGCCCTCGAAATTCGTCGGGGTTATAAATGGTTTACTATTCGAAAGTTTCTTTAATAGAAACCCACATCGTAAAAAGGAATGTCAAAAACAATCTTTAAAAACAAAAGTATGAAACGTAACGGTTACCCAAATAAACTAATCATTGGGTTTCCACATAGGTGAAAATATGGATATGGAAGAGAAATCTAACCATCATGTTCTGATGGAGAGTGGTAGAGAACATGGCTATGGAAAAGCCAGTAATCACAAATCCATAAATTTGTGACGATCTAAGGTACCATCTAATTCATCAGGTATAAGAGAACTAGGACAACATTTTTGGTTTTCAAGATCATTTCCCTAAAGTTAAAGAATTTGAATTAGAATAAATACTTACTTTATTTTGGTACAATCTCACTGTTGTTCGTGCCTTTAACAATTTCCACTTCATCTCTTAAATAAATGAAGTTGAATTTGTTATTCGTGAAGTGTTAGCAGATCATGTGATAGGATGACGGGTCATTCCATCTGTCTCAAAAGGTTAGCAAAATTTATATACATAAGTCGATCTATAGTGGGATTAATCATATATGGTTCCTAAAATGGGCTTATACTTCATATATCATACTGCTTAATATAATAACACTAGTTTCTACTAAACAGGGACTTCCTGTAGGTTAGTGGTAGGCGATAAAGGCCAGTCGCACTTCGGTTGTGGGTTCGATTCCTATAGCCTTGTCCGAAGCGATGGGATGTCGCCCGTCCTGCAGGTTGTCCTTTTTCTAAAACTACGTTACTATAACATCCCATCAATAATATCGAAAATCTTCTATCCTTAAACAATACTAACTTATGTCCAACATAATCCATTCCAATCTTTAGGCTTATCCATAATACTACAGTCCATTCTCATAACATAGTGAAAACAATTACCAGAGATTTAACACCATCGTCGATCCCCATAAGATATGTCTTGTTGGTCACATTCTAATCATTCAAAGTCCTTAATCATGTATTCGCTTGAATACCTTAGTGAAAACATGAATGCAGTTTAAAGTTAACACTTTCCACATACCAAAATCCTCAAAATTCTATATACTCAAACCATGATATCACTTAGTCCTTATATCAATCATGAGCTCATGAATACAATCAAACATCTCATTATCTTCTTATCCTTTCATTATGCACTTATCATCTACTTTCCAAAAGTATCTGAATAACCTTTCATGGTTACTGGTACCATTCATCATACACTTTCAAAACATACGGAAAGACAACAGTGTAACAATCCTTAGATGTATCCTTATTCCATGAGATTACTTATACAACATTACACATGATAAACATGTAATCATTCCACTACATTCTTAGACCATTGACCGAGCTTCAACATTTCTTTCATCTCACATATCATTTGTAGTTTCTTCATCATCATCAACATAAATACTTCCCATACGACCATACTGATTCTCTTCATGAGACTTTCCCTTAGGGCATTGGTTTGCATAATGCTCGTACATTCCACATTTAAAACATTTAACCATTGTTGATGTCGTGGCAATACCATTATCCTCATCCATGGTGTTAACTGAACCTTTTCCTTTGCACTTACTTGCTTTGTGTCCTTCTTTTCCACACCCAAAGCATCTTACAGTTCCTTTGAAACATTCTCCTTGATGCCTCTTCCCACATTATTTACATAGGGGGAATTGAACTTTCTTTCCTCTATGATCATCATGAAACTCCATCTTTCTCTTATTAGCCGAGTCAGGAAACTTACCAAGTTTTACTTTATTGATCATATTATGAGATTGCTGATTCGGCATAATAATGATGTTTGGACTTCCAAATCCCATTTCATTATGAAGAATATCATTCCATTGTCCATCATATCCTCCATTATCATGAATCATCTTGATTCCAGCCGTTTTCTAAAACCCAAAAAGAATAGTGTGAGAGTCAAAAATCATGCTAGAGAAACAACATAGTAAAGGGAAAGTATCCTCAATACCTAACTTCTTAGGTTTAATCTAATATCATTAACATAGTTCTAGGAATATATCCTATACGTATACTTATCCTTAGGGACATCCCTAGACATACCTTAGAAATATATCTAGGAATCTCACTAACATTTTCGCATCCTAGTTTCCAAACGTTGACTAAACCTCCCTCTGATACCAACTGTAGAGACCTGTATCTTGACGTACATGGAAATTACATTACATTTGCGGAATACTTAGTACATAACAAAAACACACACTAAAGGATCGTAATAGTTTAGTGTCTTTGGAAACTCGGAACGTAATATTCTAATCGTGGTGAAAGATCTTCAATATCTCCCATAAAGGTCATCCCTTTTTTTACCTAAAACCTTTCTTTATATCCTGGGGAAAAGAAAACATAAAAGGGTGAGCTCAAATGCTCAGTAAGGGTAAACAAAAGAAATATCAATCACATCATATATATAAGAACATAGCTTTTGGAAATCTTAACCTGCAAAAAATCTCATAATATCATAACATGGGATAAATCATAGAAGTGAAATGTAATCCCAATAATCATAACTTAAAACATGAAACTTTGTGGCATACACACATAATCATAGAGAATCATTTCTTGTTAGTCAAGACTCAATGCCAAGACTATCTTAGTGGAAAAAGTCCCTTTCTGAATCGAGTAACCCTCGTTTCAGTCCTGTTTCACTGAACCGGTATAACCTACCATTTCAGCCATGTCTATCTCATGAGATATAAAATCTTTACCCAATGCATTGTAGGGAGATATAGGTCCCACCCATCTTATAATGAATCCTTTCTTATGTGTGCCACATAATCATAAAACATACATCATCGCATAACACATGTAACAAAAATGGGATTCTTGAAAAATCATGACATCATAAATAAATTCATATAAGATAAAGGAATTCATAAAAATGTTTCCATCACAACATAATCAAATCCATGTAATAATAGGGATAAAAACAGAACCCTTTTATTATCTTAGATGGAAAATAATTTTGATAAAATACTTGAACTCCATTCTTGAGGAAAATATCCTTTCTACTTCAAAAACATTTTTCCTTTCATAACATGTCATAAAACATTAAAATAAAAGAATTTGATTAAAAATAAACTTGAAAACTTGTAAAGGAAGCTTCTTGGAAATAATGTTTTAAAATACATTCATGCCGTATAAGTTAAAAAAACATTCTTCGTACTTTTGTCGGAAAAGTCAAAAAGTACCTCGTACGAAAAATGACAAAAGATTCCTTTTATTTCTTTTACTAAAAACTCACCGAAGGGTAAAAATGGATTTAAACAATTTTAGGTGGATGAAAATAATATTACATATTGATGAAACATGGATGTGGATGATAAAATACATCCCAGTAAGTACTTACGAATAAACAATCTCGGATAAAAATGAGATTGTGATATTTCCCTTACCTTAGGTCCAATTTGCTTCGTATGTGTCCGAACCTCCTGTATAATGATTTAAATAATGTCATTGACTTATTACAGAATCATATTCATTGTTATGATATCATATATGGTTCACTTATGACATTATATTACCCGTTCTTTTGTAAATTCCATGTTAAAGAAGCGTTTTGGGTAAAATCGTTTCATTTATCGTAGGTGTTTTGACTTTTTGTTCTTGACATCATTATTACTTATATCATGATTTACTTACTTCCAGAATATAAAATATGATTTATATATCATATATATTCAGTATATATATATATATAATAGATAGATAAATAAAATGAAAAACACCGTTCATGGAGACGGTAGTCCGTACGTACGCATGAACGCTGTTTTTCTTTCCTTATTGTCTTGAAATGGAAGTAAGTAGATGACATACATATGTATATATATACATAAATCCAGTAGCTTTATAATGTCATATATTTCATTATTATTTCTTATATATACATTATAATCATTCTTAAATGGTTAACATGGAGAATGAATCTCATCGCGTCGTGGAGACGGTAGTCCGTACGTACGCACGAGTGATGATATCATTTCTATAAATATTGAATTGAATTGGAGTGGATTATACAATATATAAGAATCAATATGATGTTGTAATAACTATGTATAGTTATTCTTTACACCATTATACCCATCCATGTAAGGTGGTGGTGGAAAATAGATTACACCACGGCGTGGAGACGGTATTCCGTACGTACGCACGCGCGGTGATTTCTTTTTCCGTAGGATGGATAGATGGTGAAATAGGGTTGTTTCATACTTATAATAACATATCAGTATATGAGTGATACTGATGTTATTACTTCATAATGAAACAACCTAAGAAGAAGAAGTGGAAGAAGAAATAAAGATGAAAGAATTGGTAACGGTAATTACCTCTTCTTTGAAGCGCCTCTTTGAGACCTCCTCTTAGGGCACTAAAATTGGTCTTTGAGGAAGACCAGAACCTCTAGGATGTTTCTAGGGAAGTGGAGAAGAGATTTTGGCAGGGGTTGGCCGAGCTTGAGTGCTCAAATTGGTGTGAGGAGGAGGGGGAGGAGGTGTCCTTTTATAAGGGAGGAGAGGGGCACCTTAGGAATATCTCAAAATATTATTTTATATTAAAGTCAAAATCAGTTTATAATGGTTCCAAAGGGTCTTATTTCGAAGCTAAAGTGGGGATGGGTCGAAATCCTATCAACCAATAGAATTTAGACAAGTTTAGGATATTATTTTAACCTTATCAATTAGATTTAACTCTATGTTAAATAATTTAACATTTACCGTGTCTTTTTGTTTTCTTTCACTATATGGTTAATACACTTACTATAACATGCCAAACGAACCACAAATTGTTTATTATTAATATATATATCCTTATCTAAGTCATTTGGCCGAACCTTAGATTTTTAGGAATAGAATAACAATTAATAATATAATATTTTATTTAAAAACTATTTTGTGTCAATTTTGACACTATTTGATATATGATTTTTGTGAAAGTCATAACAGAATTAAATGTTCGAACCAAGTTGATTAAATCAACATTAATATATCATAGTAACCTAGAAAATTAGTGGAATTCATAAAAATTTTCAAATTACATTTATTTTGGTGTTTATAACATCAATTATGTCAATATTTCATTAATAAGATAATTACTGCATCATCGTTGTGTCATAAATAAATTAAATTATTTGATGTCTAAAAATTACAAATAAAATACCATCATGTAGGAAATCTTTTTATATTTCTAATGAATATTTACAATCGAATTTATCTTATGTATAACCCCATATTAAAAATTATTTACTTATTAAACTTTGATTTTAACTATTTTAACCTTTCTTTAAATAAATTAATAATAAATGTCCTAATCTAATCCAAGTGGGCCTAAATGGTCATATTTTATTCCTAAGTTTGCTTTTGGTCGAATTACACTTGTCCAATAGAATTAGGACATGTGTTAGGGTAATAGTAATATCATATTTACCCTTAGTTACCCTATTTACTATTAACCGCGGTAAAAAAAACGTAAAAAGTTACTATTCACTAAAAAATTATTTTCATCTCATTGAACCACATTTTAGTCCTTGATATTAACCGTGTCTCTCGGATTTTCGAAATTCCATTCACAGAAGCGGTAAAATTAAGTTTTATACAAAATTCAGTTTTTAACCTACCACTTAGTAGTTTCACTATTCATCAAAAATTGATGTTTTTCAGAACAATGCCAAAATTTCATCCTAAGCTATATTTCATATTCCGAATTCAAAAATGAAGTCTATTTTACCAAATTCATAACATAGAAATTGTATTAATTAAGTTTATAATTAAATCCCGCTGTTAAAACAAATAGCGTGTTTTTAAGAAACAATATCTATCAAAAGATTGACATTTGATTACGTCTGGTTTAAATGTGAAATTACATCCAATGACCAACATTGTATTAAATTGTAAAAATATATTCTAAATATACTTTAAAACTACTCAAATTAATGATTTATCACTATTAATTATTTCGATTAAAAAAGTTGTTTTTAATTATAATTTAGTAATTTTCACTATTCATCAGAATGTGAAAGTTATCCGAAAAGTACCAAAATTTCACCATAGGCTAAATTCGATACTCCGAATCCAAAAATGAAGTTCATTTTGAAAAATAAGATTTACAGAATTTTAAAAAGTGGTTATTACTATTCATAATGGCTAGTTTTAATAATATTTTAATAGCATATCGTTGTTTAGTGAAACTCGGTATTGCGTATTACACACGCTATCGAGGAAGGTCGTGATTGCGTGTAATGCAAGGCAAGTCAAGGATGCGTGTTGTGCAAGCTCCTTTTGGTGTAGCGTACAACACAAAACATTAATAAAATTAAAAAGAATATTTTTTATAAAATCTGGGGCTGTTACAATTCCAATAGATATAACATACAACACATCATAACCACAACACATTGTAACCACCCCACCTCACAACCACCACACATTATAACCATTACATATCACAACCACTATGAATAATTTAGTTTCAATATGGATTTTTATCATAATTACTAAATTATTATGAAGGGTATTCACACATAAATACAATATTTCCTAGGAAACCAATTTAATAGTTCAATATATATTCTTAGTCATTTTCATATGTGGTGAGGTTATACAAACATACATATACAGTTTTATAAAAACCAAAACAACAAACTATCAAAATAAGTCATAATTGGAAAACAGAGTTAGTGTGGAAATATAAGAATAAATAACAAGAATAAGTAAAAACCAACCAAATGTACATATAAAGAAGGGGAGATAAAGGATCCCCAACCTTGACTAAATATTCAAGGAGAAATTAACAAGAACCAAGGATAAACCACCACTGATCTCAAGTGAATCGCTAATGAATATAATTAATAATAAGACTCCATAAAAAAACCACCCAAAAAAGAGGATAATTACCACCATAATAAACTCTTGAATATAATATAAAGATAATAATGGAGTAATGGGGAACGATAGGGCTACAAAGAATCAAATAACATCAATATAAATGATTTAATGTGATCCTAGTGGTATAGAACAACAAGGGAGGTGACTGGGGAAGGGTAGGATGAGTAAGGGTCAACCAAGAATTGAGGGAAAGTCTAAAATTCAAAAAAATGAGGTAATAAAACTCCTATTTATAAGTGAATCACACTAGACTCTACCAAAACATAATTAATATCCAAAACTCATGTGTTGGGTTTAGTAAAAGTGTGATCTAGAACCCTCATTGTCATTTTATCATTTTCCCCATTTTAAAATAGAATTTGGCCTCACACAAATCATAGAACATGGAGTGGTATAAGACATAATGGTTCTTCAATATTATTCATTTTATAGAATCCATGACCTAGTTCCCATTTCCCAACTATTTTACCCTCACCATGCTCTAGGCTATAATGTGGTGAGCTTGGGCTTCTTATTTTGGACAGATGGTCCTCCGATATTCCATGCCCACCGAAGGGAATTTCAAGATTCTCATGGTGCATAAGAAAACCACTAGGAAAACATGCCTAACACCATGTCATCTCCAAGTCATGGTTATATATCCCATTTTATAGAATAGCACACCCAACATAAAACAACCTCTTTCATATCTAGACAAGTCATTACACCAGCTGTGGTGTCCTCCAAAAGGTTAAAACACTAATTCAAACCTCAAAATCACCACAAAACTCTCCCTAAACATCCACAAGAATTGATAATTAACAAAGGGAACTTCATAAAGGGTATGTACCATTACACTGATTCTATTTATTTTGGTTTTCTATTATTTTTCAATTCTAAGTCAAGTTGATCATATTTTCCCCAAAATTATAAGAACTATGTGTGTATTGATTGTTATTTTCATGGGATAAATAGTGATTCAAAGATGTCCTATCTCAAACCCATCCAAAAAACTAATATCAAATCCCCCACTTTATCTTAGTGATTTGGTTTATTCATTCACATTGGTTTTCTATCAATAGAGTTGGCATCAAGACAAGTTCATTTCATTTTAAACATCTGTTTAAACTATATTAAACCTAATATAATAAGGTATTTTTTATTTGATTTTAAACTATACATTATTTTATTTATTTTCACATGATGTTAAACTATGTGATGCATGGTCCATCTTGTAAGACTTGAAAATTCTTAGAGAAGCCTACCTAGTAAGACATGTCTTCCGCTACATATTATCCAAATCTACATAAGGATCCTTTGCATGTGGTTATTTATCCATAAACTTATGTTATTAAAAAATGACTCATAACCTAGGAAAGAGACCAATATGCATAGGGTTATTATATAAAAATATATTTGGATTGGTTCTTGTTGCCTCAATATATGTAATGATATTGTAATCTCCTAAAACAGGCCTTGGTGAAAATTATAATCAAACTGGTTATACCCTAAAGGTGATACCCCTCCTCATTCACATCAATTTGTTTATTTCTTTATTACATAATGGTTCACATACATATTATCCTTCTCCTCCTATGCACGAGATAAATTTTTATAGAGGAAATTTTCTAAGAAATATGAATGGATTGATTATTGTTACTATAGGTTATGTTTTTGATCATTCATCATTGGGTAACAAACCTAATAAATTTAGGAAAAATGAATCATAAAACATGATTCATGATAAAAAAGAATTGACATATATGGTTCATACCACACTCAAGAAATTAAGACATAAAAGTAAACATCAAAAATCAATAAAATACATAAAAGGAAACAAGAGAAATCAAGAAAATATTAGGTCATGAAAATGTTTTGTAGAAACTATGTTCCATACATGATACATATACAAAATGTTTGTTACCATATTTTTACAACATATCAATAAAACAACTAATCATGATCCGATGTTGAAAAAATCTCTTCTCCCTCTCAACCTCCATCTCTACTTCCTGTTACCACCTAAAAGAACCTTATATTGAAAATTAAATAATTTTGCATATTTATATGGAAACTTAAAACCAATAAAAGTCATCAAACTAAATGATTTTGAATTTTTGTGATTTACCTTCTCACCACCAATCGATGCATACCACCGGGGGCAGATCCAGTCATCTTCTGATATAAATCAATCAATGCTTTATGCAAAGAGGATATCTAATACCCCTGGTCATGAACTATGTTTCATAGAGAAATAATCACTCTCTGAGTATCTCGAGGTATAGACTGACTACAACCCAGAGTAGATGAAGCTTCAATCACCAGTGGCCTTCCAAAGACCTAATATAGTACATGTCCCAAACCCATCTCGCACACTCTACTAGGATGATCCTTCCCCAGTAATTTTGGACCCAGTTCATCCTTTGAGACTGAGTAGGACTGCATAAGATTGACATCCTGTAGTTCTTTAATTTATTCCTATAAATAAAATAAAATTTATATTAGAATCAATATATATTAACATAATAACAATTTATAAAAAGTTATTATAATGAAAAATTAGTTCATACCCCCAACTTCTTTGACAGGCTCATTAACAAAACTTCAATCAGATTTTTGGTGAACATTAAACCACACTTCTGTTCGGGATGCTTCGTTCCCTAAACTCTGTGACAACATTAAACAAATATCAATCAACAATTAAATATATTAAAAAATAATATTGTCTTATAAATATTTTTACTAATTAAAATATTACCAGAGAAAATCGACTTATAGAAAAACTATTTGACCCCACAGTGTAAGGGATGACCTGCTCAGCCCGACTTGATGCATTCCTTCCTAAAAGATCTTGAAATAAATAAAATGAAATTTAATAGTAATTTATTAAATGTCATATCCTCTCCATGTACATGTATAAATTTAAAATGATATTATTATGTTAATATATATTTAAATACCATCTACTTCTCATCATGATGTCTATTTACAAAAAATTTCCATTGCTCTTTGGGTACCCCATCAGGTAGCTTGTCATACATCTGTTGGGAAGTCAACGAAGTATAATTCACATCGCCCCATAATCTCCATTTAAAGTCATTCCATTTTTGCGAAGATTTTTCAATGTCCACTTTCGTGTTGTCACATCAGTAGTCATAAAGTGAAAAAACACATGTACATAGAAATTCATTTTAAAAATATTAATAACATGACATTAATTTACAAAAATTAAGTATTAAAATTACCTTTATTTGGGAATCAAAAACATCATTTTTCCAACTTGAAGGCATATGTCTCCAATCATCATATGAAATATGAAGGGTAATGGTCTCTACAGTGAGCTGGCCTAAAATCTGGCCAAGTAATTCGGCAATGTCATCCATAGGGACCCCATATGAATCAAATGGAACAACTATCTTCTCTCCGGTCAGATTCCATACATCTAAACTTTTTATATTTTTCTATAAATTTTCATTGTTTCCTTCTTAAATGAACAAAAAATTATTATAAACAAGTGCAATAAATTTATTCATATTAAAATTTGTACCAATAATAGTCACCCTCAAGTATCTATATGAAGAACTAGAAGTGGCCCGCCGCTCCCACACTACTAAGGCACCTGAAGCTGGAGGTGATGACTGACCTGCTAAAGGGACACCCAAAGAGGGTGTGAGAGATGGTTCAGGAGGAGATAGTGCAGGGGGCAGGTGGATGGTGGCTCAGATGTCGTATGGAGGGAGACAAATAGATCATCATTTGTCGCAGTGGTCGGAGAAATAGTATATCACTTCCTCCTTGGCATTACTGTCATTTAATAAAAAAAAGTAATTTCAAAACACATATTTCAAAAAACATTCTACAGAATTACAAATTAAAAAAGATAACAGATGCACATATGAACAAAAAAAATATACATAACAATGATAATGAATGACTACACCAACAGAATAAGTGGTTTTTAAATGAATGCATAACTATACATACAAGAATTTTCTCCTCCAATCATGTTAGTTTCTTTCTATGCTACTTCATCCACTTCATTCATCCATTATAGACTAATATTTTCAACATCATGGTGGAAAAATAATTTTGATTCTTATTGTTGATGAGATTCAACGTTAGAGGTCAAATCTTTCACTTCATCACCCATATCATACAAATATTTTTGTTTTACGTGAGAAACTACACTCCACCTTTCATCCACAACACCATTCACATAATATAACATGTTTTCT